>OW569414.2:45994398-47194398 GCA_937662695.2 Halyzia sedecimguttata | reverse complement strand
TCCCGGGTTATCGACGTAAATAATATTTCTCAATAATTTTTAAAAATTTTTTAGCGACACGATTCTCACAAAATTTCACCTACGTCTTCGTATTTATATTCTACAACTTGCTACCAAGTTTCAATTCGATCGGATCTGTTTTGGTTGATGACAAAACTATTACTCGGAAACCGTTGGGCTGATTATGCCCATTAAACTTGTCCGTCGTATTGGGAGACGCCACCTACCCTGAAAATTTCAAGTCGCTATCTCTTTTCGTTATCTAGTTATCGTGGCAACGGCCGGCCGGCCAGACAGAATCAAATTTGACCTCAAATTCTTCATCAGTGAGTTGAACCTAGTCTTTTGAGACCATTCTCGTCGAAATATTAGAAAATTAGAGACATTAGGGCAAAATGATAACGCGATGTTTCCCAGAACATACGCGCAAAAATATCGAGAAAATTCTATTATATCATTGTAGTAGTGAATCTTCTCAACGTTACAAATACAACCTTCATTCAGTAGGCAACAAAAAAAATTTGAAAAGCTCTGTAGCCAGGAGCTTTGGCACGCTTGTTCAAATTTATAGTAAGAGTGATCACCCATCCAAGTACTAAACTCGCCGACAGCTGCTTAGCTCCAGGAAAAAAAAAATATTCCCAATATTTCCAAGAATATAAATTCGACTGTAAAAACAAGAGTCCAAAAAAATATATAGAAATTGGTTCAAGCACTGACGCGAAGTCAGGAGCTTTTGCGTGTATGTTCTACGCACGTATATTTGCCGTGATAAATTCGATTAAGAGTGTCCAATACAGGAGAATGGACAATAGAACATACGCGCAAAAGCTCCTGACTTCACGTCAGTGCTTGAACCAATTTTTTTTTTCTAGGAGTACGGTTCTTACAAAATTTTAAACACCTCCTTATATCGATATTCTGCAACTAGTTACCAAGCTTCAATTCGATCGATTCTATATTCTTTAAGTTATCGAGGAGATATTATTCCAGGTGGGTATAACTCCGGAACCGTTGGATCGACTATGCCCGTAAACGTACTTAACTCTCCCATTCGGATACGCAACATACCCTGAAAATTTCAAGACCCTATCTCTTTTCGTTCGAAAGTTATCGAGGCACACAAGGCTGCTCGAATCTCCAACACTATATATCCAATCATGTTCAAACTTGGAACTTGGCTGTGTCGGAGGAATAGTTACTGATATATAGAATTTTTTTCAACAATTTTTAATGATTTTTCTAAAATTTTCTAGTCATATGATCCTCACGAAATTTCGCAAGAACTTTTGCGTTGGCATTCTACAACTAATAACCATGTTTGTATTGGTACGGTTATATATTTATCGAGTTAATGAGGAAATAACAATCAAATTTCAGATGGGTATAACTCCAAACCGTTTGGCTGATAATGCTTATAAACAGAATCAAATGTCGCATTTAGATGCACATCCTAACCTGAAAATTTCAAATTGCTCTCTTTCCGTTCTCAAGTTATCGTAACATAAAAAATAAGTTTTAATATATTTTTTTTATTTTCTAGCTATACGATTCTCACAAAATTTCACGAACGTGCTTAGGTTTATATTCTACAACTATTCACCAAGTTTCAATTCGATCGGATTTATATTGGTTGAAAACAAAATTATGACTCGGAAACCGTTGGCCCGATTATGCCCATTAACGAACTTGTCCGTCGTATTGGGATACGCCACCTATACCCTGAAAATTTCATGTTTCGTGTTCACGTTGACTAATTTGAATTGAATGATGAGTGTTTCAAGCTCAGTGGATAGAGCGAGCCGTGTATCTACCCAGAGGGTAGTGAAAACCATTAACTGTCGGGTAAAAAATCAACAGTAATGTGTCTAAGCTGGCGTAAGGATAGAGTAACAAAGTTAACAAATAACACAACTGACTCTCCTTAGTCGCACAAGCTCCTATGAGCTTCTGAGGGATGTCCCTGGGGAAGACTTAGGAGGGTCAGTATAATCATAATCATATTTATAGCACCCACGCCAAAGCAGATTGACCCCACGTCAATGCTTTTTTAGCCTTTTTTTTCCATTGTGAAGTCAACCTGCATTTGTGCGCATACTATAAAAATGATTATGATTATACTGACCCTCCTAAGTCCTCCCCAAGAAGATCCCTCAGAAGCTAGGAACTTGTGCGTCTTTATTACTCTATCCTTACGCCAGCTTGAACACAGCACTGTTAATTTATGACCCGCCAGTGAATGGTGTCCACTACCCTTTGGGTAGATTTTCAGCTCGCTCTATCCACTGAGCTTCAAACACTCATCACCCAATTCAAATTAGCCAATGTGAACACGCGTGCCGAAGAGTACTAACCTCACGTCAGTGCTTTTTTATATTTTTTCAAGTTCCTTCAACAAATCTGGCTATAAATACAGTTTTACTGTAGATCGAAATAAAAAAAATTGCTGTTATGGGACCTCCGTTAGGAATGCAATTGCTTACGCCTATTCTTCAAATCCGAATGTAATTTTATATAGATCTTCCAAACATGTGATTTAATTGTTACCTATCGGTCCCTTCACGGTCATTTTGGAGGGGATATCTGTCACATGTTCGAAAGAAATCACAACAACTTAAGAGGCCACAACTACAAACTTCGTAAGAAAAACTTTCGGACCACTCAACGGCAGGGTTTCCTGTCCAACAGGGTATTCGAGTCTTGGAACCGTTTGCCTGTTGGTGTGGTTGAGGCAGGATCTGTGAATAGTTTCAAGAACTCTTTTGACGAATGGAGGAGCTTGTGATCTTGTGAATGTGTGAAATATTAATGCATTTAATTGTTTTTCAGCATGTGAACTTTTTAGTTATATTTTTAGTTTCTGAGTTTATAGGATAACCTAAACTCTAATTTGTATTCATAATAATAATAATAATAGTTATTCATAAATTGGCCACAGAGCCACGATACAGACATTTTTACTCGGAAAAAAAGGCTATTTCCTCGAAACTGACTTAACCGTGCACATAATTGCCTTGAATTTTCTTCTGCCTCACAATATCGGCTCAGCACCAAATCCATGACCGCTTGACGTAAACTGCACCCAACATGAAACATACAACCCACAAAGAGCCACGTCTCCTATGCGCATGCGCAATCTACTCGTGGCTGAAAGTCTTCTCAAAATCACACACCTCATACAAAACTCTGATTCTTCAACACCATTGGTTCAGGAGATATCGCAGCTTCAATCCACGCATGCGCGGACACTCCCAAGGGGGTTCTATGGAGGAATAGCATTCTGCATCTCAAATCCTCAATCCTCTCGGACGAAAACTCCAGCAGTTCAATCACTTCTAGTCTGCTCATGAGTATGACGAATAATGTCCGAAAGGGCTACCATAAATTTCAAAATTGGCCCCGGAGCCACGGTACGGACACTCCAAGTCGGAAACAACGCTATTTCCTCCAAACTGACGTATCCGTGCACAGAATTGCCATGAATCTTCTTTCAAAACCTCACAATATCAGCTCAGCACCAGACCCATGACGGATAGTCTAAAACCACTCACAAAATAAATTATTCAACCCTAAAACAGCCACTTCTCTTCTGCACATGCGCAATCCACTCGCGGCTGAGAGTCCTCTCAAGATCACACACCTGGCACAAAACTCCGATTCTTCAACACTATTGGTTCTGGAGATATCGCAGTTTGAATCCACGCATGCGCGGACACTCCCAAGGGGATTCTGTGGAGGAATAGCATCCTGTATCTCAAATCCTCAATTCTCTAAGACGAAAACTCCAGCAGTTCAATCACTTCTAGTCTGCTCATAAGTATGACGAAAAATGTCCGAGAGGGGTACCATAAATTTCAAAATTGGCCTATTTGCCCCAAACTGACGTGTCCGTGTACAGAATTGCCATGAATTTAATTTTAAAACCTCACAATATCGGCTCAGCAGCAGACCCATGACCGATAGTCCTAAACCACAACCAACATAACCTATACATCCCTAAAAGAGTAATTTCTCCTCTGCGCATGTGCAATCCACACGTGGCTGGAAGTCCTCTCAAAATCACAAACCTCACGCAAAATTCCGATTCTCCAGCACCAATGGTTCATGAGATATCGCATCTTCAATCCAAGCATGCGCGGACCCTCACAAGTAGATTTTATGGGGAAATAGCATCCTCCTCCTCAAAACCCCAACCCTCTCAGACGAAAACTCCAGCATTTAAATCATATCTCGTCTGCTCATGCGAATAAAGAAAAATGCCCGAAGAAGGCAGCATGAATTTCAATATTGGCCCCAAGGATTATGTTATGAACACTACACTCCGGATACTACGCTGCCTTCTCGAAACTGGCTCGCAAACTCACCGAATTGACATGACCTGTTAATATGGATTTCCAGTTACACCTTACACCCTCAGTCGTTCACCGTTCAGACAAATTTTGAAAACCAATTTAAAATTCCACATATCGTTCATGCATTAATTCAATTGCCACGGTAGTTACTGGTCCATATTTTAATCAGTTGCCCTCGAACATATCGCATTGATTCAGATAAACGCTCAAAAAACACGTCGAATGTTTACCAGATGTTAATATATTCCACGTAGGAATTCGAACTGAAATAATTTGTCCAGTTTGGAAGTTCAAAATTATTAATTTTTTTTAGGTTCCTAGTGGTATGTTGGTCACCGAAGTGCCAAAATTGAACTCTCGTTATCGTAATTTGTTCAAAATATAAATAGGCGGAACAAATCTGCATTGATAGCAACTTTCGAACGAGCCTAGTGTAGTTTTCTTACGTCGGGGATATCAGGGTTGAATTTCACCCTTTAGTGGTTTTTTACTCCTATAGGGTTGTTATCGTAATTTATTCAAATTATAAATAGGCGGAAAAAATCTGCATTGACAGTAGCTGTCAAACGAGCCTAGTGTTTTTTTCTTACGTCGGGGATAACAGGGTTGAATTTCACCCTTTAGTGGTTTTTTACTCCTATAGGGTTGTCATCGTAATTTGTTCGAAATATAAATAGGCGGAAAAATCTGCATTGATAGTAGCTTTCGAACGAGCCTAGTGTAGTTTTCTTACGTTGGGGATAAAAGGATGAATTTCACCCTTTAGTGGTTTTTTACTCCTATAGGGTTGTTATCGTAATTTGTTCAAAATATAAATAGGCGGAAAAAATCTGCACTGATGATAGCTTTAGAACGAGTCTAGTGTAGCTTTCTTACGTCGGGGCTAACAGGGTTGAATTTCACCCTTTAGTGGTTTTTTACTCCTATAGGGTTGTCATCGTAATTTGTTCGAAATATAAATAGGCGGAAAAATCTGCATTGATAGTAGCTTTCGAACGAGCCTAGTGTAGTTTTCTTACGTTGGGGATAAAAGGATGAATTTCACCCTTTAGTGGTTTTTTACTCCTATAGGGTTGTTATCGTAATTTGTTCAAAATATAAATAGGCGGAAAAAATCTGCACTGATGATAGCTTTAGAACGAGTCTAGTGTAGCTTTCTTACGTCGGGGCTAACAGGGTGAATTTCACCCTATAGTGGTTTTTTACTGCTATATGTTTGTTATCGTAATTTGTTCATAATATAAGAAGGCGGAAAAAATCTGCACTGATGATAGCTTTCGAACGAGCCTAATGTAGTTTTCTTACGGCAGGGATAACAGGGTGAATTTCACCTATAGTGGTTTTTTTTCTCTTATAGGGTTGTTATCGTAATTTGTTCAAAATATAAATAGGCGGAAAAAATTTGCATTGATAGTAGCGTTCGAACGAGCCTAGTGTGGTTTTCTTACGTCGGGGATAACAGGGTGAATTTCACCCTTTAGTGGTTTTTTACTCCTATAGGGTTGTTATCGTTATTTGTTCAGAATAAAAATAGGCGAAAAAAATCTGCACTGATGATAGCTTTCGAACGAGCTATAGCAGTAAAAAACCACTATAGGGTGAAATTCACCCTGTTAGCCCCGACGTAAGAAAACTACACTAGACTCGTTCTAAAGCTATCATCAGTGCAGATTTTTTCCGCCTATTTATATTTTGAACAAATTACGATAACAATCCTATGGGAGTAAAAAACCACTATAGGGTTGAAATTCACCCTGTTATCCCCTACGTAAGAAAACGACACTAAACTCGCTCGAAAGCTACTATCAATGCAGATTTTTTCCGCCAATATATATTTTGAACAAATTACGATAACAACACTATAGGAGTAAAAAACCAATTTAGGGTGAAATTCACCCTATTATTCCCGACGTAAGAAAACGACACTAGGCTCGTTCGAAAGCTACTATCAATGCAGATTTTTTCCGCCTATTTATATTTTGAACAAATTACGATAACAACCCTATAGGAGTAAAAAACCACTCAAGGGTGAAATACACCCTGTTATCCCCGACGTAAGAAAACTACACTAGGCTCGTTCGAAAGCTACTATCAATGCAGATTTTTTCCGCCTATTTATATTTTGGACAAATTACGATAACAACCCTATAGGAGTAAAAGGCCACTATAGGGTTGGAATTCACCCTGTTATCCCCTACGTAAGATAACGACACTAGGCTCGCTTGAAAGCTACTATCAATGCAGATTTTTTCCGCCTATTTATAATCTGAACAAATTACGATAACAACCCTATAGGACTAAAATACCACTAAAGGGTGAAATTCACCCTGTTATCCCCGACGTAAGAACACTACACTAGGCTCGTTCAAAAGCTACTATCAATGCAGATTTTTTCCGCCAATTCATATTTTGAACAAATCATGAAAACAACCCTATAGGAGTAAAAAACCACTAAAGGGTGAAATTAACCCTGTTTTCCCGGACGTAAGAAAACTACACTAGGCTCGTTCGAAAGCTACTATCAATGCAGATTTTTTTCGCCTATTTATATTTTGAACAAATTACGATAACAACCCTATAGGAGTAAAAAACCACTATAGGGTTGAAATTCACCATGTTATCCTCTACGTAAGATAACGACACTAGGTTCACTCGAAAGCTACTTTTAATGCAGATTTTTCCGCCTATTTATATTTTGAACAAATTACGATTACAACCCTATAGGAGTAAAAAACCACTAAAGGGAGAAATTCACCCTGTTATCCCCGACGTAGGAGAACTACACTAAGCTCGTTCGAAAGCTATCATCAGTGCAGATTTTTCCGCCTATTTTTATTCTGAACAAATTACGATAACAACTCTATAGGAGTAAAGAACCACTAAAGGGTGGAATTCACCCTGTTTTCCCTGACGTAAGAAAACTACACTAAGTTCGTTCGAAAGCTATTATGGATGCAGATGTTTTCCGCCTGTTTATATTTTGAACAAATTACAATAACAACCCTATAGGAGTAAAAAATCATGATTGGTTTGAAATTCACCCTGTTATCCCCTACGTAAGAAAACGACACTAGTCCTGTTCAAAAGCTATTATCAATGCAGGTTTTTTCCGCCTATTTATATTTTGAACAAATAACGATAACAACCATATAGGAGTAAAAAACCACTATAGGGTTGAAATTCACCTCGTTATCACCAATGTATAAAAATGATAACAGTACCGTTCGAAAGTTATAGTCAATAAAGGTTTACTTCCCTGACTGACATTTTTATTGCGTGACATTGTGGTATTATAATATTTCATTTTTTAATTTGTCCGGCACATTTATTCATTATTTTATACAATATAAAGTAAAACATGTATCTATGGGAGATGATAGCCCTTCTTAAGGGCCCTGTAGCGGTCTTCGAACATCTGAAGTTCTGAATAATCATCACTTGGACCGGTCAGACCTGGTTTTGAAAGAGACCCTCCTGGCCTTACGAGCAACATTTTCATCTTTGAATTCAAATATTGAAGGGATTTCAAAAGTGATTATCTTCGAAAACTAGCGGAGGCAATTCTTGTCCAAGAGATCCCATTCGCCTACAGAGAAGTATTTTTGTGAGAGGAGACTTTTGAAAGGTTATGTATTATTTTTAATTTGTTCGTTTCCTCCTCTTGTCTTTTCATTCTTCAGGTTCAGTTTCGGGTACCTTGGAGAAACCTATCCGTTTTTTGACGAGGGAATCCATTATGAAGATATATATGACCATCAATATATTTAAATTTCAGCAAATTTTGTAAACAATAGTTACAAATCACTACACTCATGGGGAGAAAGGGTTTTTGCTGAGGTTTTTCCCTAAGCTCTTGTATCATACGTCTAATTGTATGGTTCCCCGTTACACCAACCTCTGCTAACACATATAGAGCTCTCAGTCAAAAGAATATATATATATATATATATATATATATATATATATATATATATATATATATATATATATATATATATATATATATATATATATATATATACATATATAAGAAAATATATATATATATATTTCAATCTGTACCTCCTTATTAAAAATTTCGTAATATGCTATGTTAAACCTGAATGAATAATGATTCGAAATAGGTATCTCTGTCAGGTGAGGTATAACAGTAATCAAACATCTCCTAATCCGTTACTTATATTCTTGACGGACGCCTATGGCAGTTCGGCAATTTCCGGAAATTTTACAGGCCAACTTTACATGCTAACTTCACTCAGGTCCTTTCACACGGGGAGCCGCGCGACTCTCGCTACCGATCAGGAGTAATAATAATTATAAGTCTCGAAATGCAGATAGTGCAACGGAGCTTTCAAACGAGGAGCCGCCGGAGCCGGTACGGCTCCTGCATCCTACATCTCGTCTCGAGCCGGGCGCGCGAGCATACAGTAAAATGCACAACATGCCGCTCGAGTTCAACCAATGAGAAGGCGGCATGCTCGTAACCACATTCTATTCAAATTTGGTCAATTGTCAAACTCTGACAGCTGTCGAAGCCTCTTATAATTCGTATTTTATTTATCTCAAACGGAATATACAGTATATAATGACTAAAGACTAAATCATAATTATTAATTGAACAGAAATATTGGTAAGATTCTGCATTCAGGTCTCAGTAATCAGTATACCGTCGTAGAACCTTCAGAACTGCGGACCAAAATAAACCAGATATCAGATATTTCATTCCAGCAGAATGCTCCGAGCCATTAACTCTAGAATACTCAAGTACTGCAAGATCGAAGCTATTTGAAAGAAATTGCCAATAATTCTCAGATTCTTCAATTATGAAATTAGAGGAGAACTTTCGAAAAAGTTCATGGCCAACTTGCCTAAGTTTCCAGATATAAATGATAGAGAAGAAATGCGTCAAATTTTGTTCAGAAACGGTTCGAAAATTGATATTACGGCACAATTATAGAAGTTCCTTTTACAGAAAATGTTGTAGTATTTTGGCAATTAATTTCAAGAATAAAAAATGTTTTTCCTGGAGATACAATTGGAAAACTATATATGATAATATATTTAGTCCAGATCCAGATATTCAGTTCTGTGAAATATAAGTTTGTTTTTTGTCTATTGTGATTTTCAACATAAACTATTTGTGGAAAATAGTACCTATGTAAGGCTGAAGGACCTCAGCCGGTGGCCATTCGGAAACAATAAATAACATCATTATTATATACAGTACCTATATTCAGAGGATTACTTAAAAAAAGACAATCCATTATATTTTCAAATATATATTTGTGCTCTAGAATATACAAAACAGAAAAATCAATCTTATGAAATGTAATATATTTCATATAGCATGCATTAACAACTAAAATTTTACGAAACATGGAATAAAGAAATTAAACAATAATGACGAATGGGGAAATTCTTTTCATGAAATCGATTAATATGGGTAGCAAATATAATATGTAGGCACAGCCATCTCTTGCCTCAAGGTAAATGAAATGAAAGGAGTAACAGCATCAATTTCTGTGCTTGCAATATTTTGAAAAATATGGTAAAACTTATTACTACCACTTTTGTTTGCACATTTTTTCTGATAGAATAATACCTATCGAATGATTGAGGACATAAAAGATTGTTCACTTAAAGCAAAGAGCTAAAATGAGTTATACATATTGCACTCTTTCTAAGGGCTGGTTAAGATCTCCCAAGAGTCAAATGGCTCGGCCGATGGCTATGATATAAGTAGCCTTGTTGATTATCAAGCATCTTATTAAATTGTTATGCCATTAATTACTACCCAATTTTTCCACGAAATGTGACCAAATTTCAATATGTTAATAACATATAAATTATAAACCAACCACCATAACAACCTCCTAAGGAAAAATAAAATATTCATGTGAGAAAAATCTAAGAAGCTTGTTCCAAAATCTGTTCATCTGTTTATGGATTGAAAGAATTAACCCGCCAACTACCAGCATGTCCTCCTTACAACTGTTGCTAAAACATTGAGAAAAAATTTGATACATAATGTATCATTATATGCTAACTCACTTCACCCACTCTAAACAAACTATATTCTACTTTTTACTTGATAAATACATTTTTTTTCTATTTTTTGCGCGTATGTTCTGGGGAACATACGCGTTATAGTTTTGCCCAAATGTGAAATTTAATTCTGTGGTGCCGTCCGGCCGGCCGTCCGTTGCCACGATAATTTGAGAACGAAAAGAGCTAGCGACTTGAAATTTTCAGGGTGGGTGGCGCATCGTAATACGACGGACAAGTTCGTTAATGGGCATAATCGGCCCAGTGGTTTCCGAGTAATACTTTTGTTTTCAACCAAAATAAATCCGATCGAATTTAAACTTGGTGAATAGTTGTAGAATATAGACCTAAGCACGTTTGTGAAATTTTGTGAGAATCGTATTGCTAGAAAATTATTAAAAAATTATTAAAAAATATTTTTGTTGTCACGATAACCTGAGAACGGAAGGAGATAGCGGCTTGAAAATTTCAGGTTAGGTTGTGCATCTGAATGCGACATTTGAGTTTGTTTATGGCATAATCGTCCAAACGGTTTTAGAGTTATAGCCATCTAAAATTTTCTGAAATTTGGTAGTTTTTTGTTCCTCATTAACTCGAAGAATACAAAACCGATTGAATTCAAACATTACTATTAGTTGAAGAATACCAACGCGAAAATTCTCGCAGAATTTCGTGAGGATGGTATAACTAGAAAATTTTAAAAAAAATAGTTGAAAATTATTGAAAACAAATCTATATATCATAAACTATTCGTCCGGCATGGCTGAAATTTTGGAACAGCCTTCAGAACCTAACTCTACTGCAGAATTCCAAGTTTGAACATGATCGGATCTATATTGTTGGAGAACCGGGTAGCCTTTTGTGAGTTCGGTAACGTAGTGGTAGCCAAGTGTATCGGATGGGAATCGTCGTATGATAATATGTAGTCTATGGTCGTATTTTTGCGAGAAGCTTCAAAAATAAATATATGAATGTCATGATGACATATTTCCGCTCGTATATTATGGGAAAATCGTCTTATTTCATCACAAATCTATGGGAGATGATAGCCCTACATTAGTGGTCAGACCTGGTTTTGAAAGAGATCCTCCTTAGGAGGAGGCAACTAAATATTGAAGGGATTTCTATGAACAAGAGTGAATATCTTTGCGAAATAGAGAAGGCGATTCTTCTTCAAGAGATCCATGTGCCTTCAGAGGAGTATATTTGCGAGAGGGGACTTTTGAAAGGTTATGTATTATTTTTAATATGATATCGCTGAAATTTTGCTGAAGGCTTCTGATCTTGTAAGGTGAGAGGCTCATTTGTGGATATTAAATCCTGTGATGGGTAGAGAGGAATTTTAGGCCATGTAGGCCACTAAGGCCCACTTGCACGAATGCGGGTTATCTAATTAAATCCGGATTAACTCTGAACCTAGGGTTAAATTGATAATAGGTCTTGCACCTTCAAGATTTAGAGCCTAACCCTGGGTTAAAACTATAAAAATTTAACCCGGCAAAATAGCAGGGTTAAATGGCTAAGTCCGGGTTAGTCATGTAAAAATTGACATTTCTAATTTAAATAGTTTCGATTTGTGATGAAGTGTGAATGCCCGTCGAAGAAAAGCGTTGAAGTAGTTCAAAGTGACGAATCCATATTTGCTGGAAATGTAACCTCAAATGAAGAAATTGTGATCGATTCTGGTGCTTCAAGTTCAAATCACCTAATGAAAGCAGAATATGGACGCTTTTGTAAAAATTTGAAGAAGATATCCCATACCATAAATGTAGCAAAAGAAGGTGAAACTGTGACGTCGGCAACTTCAGGTGATCTACCTCTTATCACGGAAAACAACACACCAATTATATTAAAGGACGTGTTCACCTGTGAAAAATTATTCCACAATTTACTGTCGGTAAGGAAGATGGTAGAGTCAGGATTGAAGGTTGAATTTCATGAGAAAATTGTCAACATTTGGAAAGATGGAAAAATATTATTACAAGGTAATCGTGTTGGCAATCTGTTTATTTTGAGATTACGTATAAGGAAATTCCATGAAGCCAATCTAGTAGAAAACACAAATGTGTTGTGGCATAGAAGAATGGGACATTCATGCAGATTTCCTGTAGATGGTATCTGTGAAGCATGTTTGAAAGGTAAACAGACGAACAACAAGTTCCTGAAGCAATTACCAGAAGAAAGGAAGCCAAGAAGAATACTCGAGTGCATTTCGTCTGATGTTTGTGGAAAAATTACTCCTTCAACACATGATGGGTATGAATACTTTGTGTCATTTTTGGACAATTATAGCCATTTTGCCGTTGTATATTTGATAAAGAAGAAAAGCGAAGTGGAGTCATGCCTGAGAAAATATGTGGCAATGACTGAGGCTATGTTCAGCACAAAAATATCGAGAATTCGATGCGACAATGGAGGAGAGTATGTATCGATGAATATAAGAAAATTCTGCACTGAAAAAGGAATTGAGCTAGTGTATACTATTCCACGCAACCCGCAACAAAATGGAATTGCTGAGCGCTTCAATAGAACGATTATGGAGAAAACGAGATGCATGATCTTTGATTCTAATTTCGACAAGAAGATGTGGGGGGAAGCTGTTCTGACAGGTACATATCTGTTGAATCGTACACCAACATCAGTTATACCAGATGGAAGAACACCGGCTGAGCTTTGGTATGGGTACAAGCCTGATATGGGGAAAATACATATTTTTGGTTGTACTGCTCATGCTCTGATACCTCCTGAAGATCGGAATGGAAAGTTGTCCTCACGTTCCAGAAAGTTGAAACTTGTTGGGTACTGCAACAATGGGTATAGACTATGGAATGAAGAAAGAAACAAAGTCGTAACTTCTCGGTCTGTTATTTTTGATGAATCTTTTAATTCAATGCATTACATTATAGATTCCAGCCATGATGGAGAAGCAGCTGCTGAGGGGTCTGAACAGCCCATGGACAGTAGAGGGGTCTCTGAGGGCGAGCAGAGTGTCGAATCCGATGATCAACCTGGGAGAGGCAGTAATCAAGTCTCTGAGGGCGAACAGAGTGGTGAATCCGATGATCAACCTGAGCTGAGAAGAAGTAGAAGAGAACGAAAACCTCCTGATCATTTCAAAGATTTTGAGATGATGATGGCCTTATCAGCAGGAACTATCCCATCAGAAGTTCCATCATCATACCATGAAGCCATAAGTACTGATGAAGAGTGGAAGAGTGCTATAGATGCAGAACTGGATTCACTGGTGGCAAACAAAAATTGGGAAATTGTTGATAAGCCTGCAGATGCAGTTGTTATCGACTCAAGGTGGGTGTTTTCGTTCAAATTGATTGACAATTGTTATGTAAAGAAAGCACGTTTAGTGGAAAGAGATTTTCAACAACCAGATTCAGACGACTCTAATTTTTACTCTCCAGTGGCTCGAATGTTTACGTTGAGAACAATATTATCGTTATCTGTTCAATACGAAATGAAATTGTTACAACTTAATATCAATTCTGCATTCTTATCGAGTCCATTATAGACTACTGGCCCATGCTGAAAAAATTATGGGTCATTTGAACCACCAGGTGGCCTATCTAGAACGATATAAGAGCATAAAATAATAAGATTCAGCACTATGCCGTCACTTGTAAGCTGTCCAACTGAGTGCAGGTGAGAATTCGAAAGTACAGGTAGAGTGAGTACATTTTGGTCACATATTTTTGTACGGCATTCTTACCACCGATAGATCCATGAAAAATAATAAGAAAACGCGCAGTGCCGTACAAAAATGGTGGTCCACAAAGTCGAATTTTTTTTTTTTTTTTCTGACAATTACCAGGGTAAATTTGGTCATTTGATCTTGTACGGCATCTGTGTCATACTATTTCAATACTGCTTCTAATCCATTATTCCGCAACGCCGTACAAAAATCATGCGACAAGGGGAAAAAATCGAGGGTTGTAATCCCCTCTCTTTCCGTAGTCCAGGGGGTGATTTGAAAAAGTACGGCTTCGGTTCCAAAACATTATCTAGCACTCAAAAGTACTATTAAAAATAATGCCGTCAAAAAATGATTGTTCATTTGAATGTAAATCAATAATTACCTTAATTGCATCGTATCCTTGATTTTTAGAGCTGTAAAGTCATTTGATCCTGTACGGGAACTTTTTTTTTAACATGATATTGTAAAATACAATTGTTATATAGTATTGCCGTTCAAAAAAAACCGTTCTAAAAAAAATTATAGAGAAATACAAAAACTGAAATTTTGCGAATTATTGTAAAAGTTTAAATATCATAGATTAATGAAATATAGCCGTTTTCTACATTTTATCCCTTGTTTTAAATAGTATTAACATATATAAATTAGGAAAAAATGATGCCGTACATTTTTATGCACACCATATCTTTTTGGCTGATGTTAGTGACGCTTCAATTTTGAGGGTACTTTATGGCCATCTGATACAGTACGGTATCAACATAATTTTGAAGAGAACAATTGATAATATGATAAAATCACTATGACGTCTAACTGAACTGAAACGGTGTGTATATTATGTCCAAGAATTGAAACTGTCAATCCCAGTATCAACAGTTTTGTATACTTTTTGGTTCAATATATACTTCAAACCTTATTGATACATACATATAATTGATTTGTTTCATTGTAATGATGTGAATAAATAAAACAATCATGTTTCTGAAAAATTCGAAATATTTAATGATAATAATAAAATAAATGGTAATTTCTAAAAAAAAAATTCATAAATTTAATGATGATGATAAGAAATATGGTTTTTGTTTGAATTATTATGTATCGGAATCCGTTGCTGAGTTGTTATCAGAATAAACGTCTTCATCGACGTCCGAATTATCTTCTCTCGGGTCCAAGCCGAGTACATCCGAATAAAATACGATATTCCCTACAAATGCTAAACGTCGTAACAGAACGTCGCTCCAAAAATGTGCGAGTACTTATGATACTGAAATTAGCATAATTATTTTTGAAAAATTAAAAATAAAATTGACATCTACATAATTCAAGTATAAATCGATAGTAAACAAATCCATATATGACATAGTTTCTAACTAGGAACCTAGAATCACGAAAAGACTGAAAATTTGTACAAATAAACTATCTAAATGCCGTATAAAATAAATTTCACCTTACATTTCGTTATATAGATTTTTTCTTTTTGATTTTTTCTACTTAATTTTTTTTTCCCTTTGAACCAACAAAATGTACGGCATATGAAAAAATATTATCTATGCATAAAATACTTTCAAAATAAATTTATTTCATGTTGTGTCAAATCACCTGCTGGACTACGGAAAGAGAGGGGATTACAACCCTCGATTTTTTCCCCTTGTCGCATGATTTTTGTACGGCGTTGCGGAATAATGGATTAGAAGCAGTATTGAAATAGTATGACACAGATGCCGTACAAGATCAAATGACCAAATTTACCCTGGTAATTGTCAGAAAAAAAAAAAAAAATCGACTTTGTGGACCACCATTTTTGTACGGCACTGCGCGTTTTCTTATTATTTTTCATGGATCTATCGGTGGTAAGAATGCCGTACAAAAATATGTGACCAAAATGTACTCACTCTACCTGTACTTTCGAATTCTCACCTGCACTCAGTTGGACAGCTTACAAGTGACGGCATAGTGCTGAATCTTATTATTTTATGCTCTTATATCGTTCTAGATAGGTCACCTGGTGGTTCAAATGACCCATAATTTTTTCAGCATGGGCCAGTAGTCTATTACATGATGTTGTTTATATGATATGATGTTTTCCTGATAGCAATAACTTTACATTTCTTGGAATGGAAATTAGGAGAGATGGTAATACGTTAAAATTATCTCAAAAGAGACTAGTTGAAAATTTGCTGAAACATTTTCAAATGGAAAATTCGAAATGTGCTTCTGTACCAGTTCAGCCTAATTTGAATTTGAAGAAGAATACCGCTGTTAATCCCTCTAACGAACTCAAATTTAGGGAACTTGTTGGCAGTTTAATGTATTTAATGTTAAGTACACGACCCGATATTTGTTTTTCTGTTGCTTATTTTGGCAGATTTCAGAGTTGTTATGATGAATCACATTGGAAACAGTTAAGAAATGTTTTAAGATATCTAGCTGGTACTAAGGATTTGGGTTCATGCTTTGTTAAAGGTGACGATATTGAATTAATTGCATATGCTGATTCGGACTTTGCGTCAGATGTCAATGACAGAAAAAGTGTGTCAGGTTTTTTGATAAAAATGAACTCAAATATATTATATTGGTGTTCGAAGAAACAACCTATGGTTGCAATTTCAACCTGTGAAGCAGAGTATATAGCTTTATCAGCCTGTATTTGTGAATGTTTATTTGTAGGGCAGCTCTTACAGGAGCTCCTGGGCAAAGTGATTTTTCCGATAACAATAATGGAAGATAATCAATCATGTATCCTTGTGAGTAGTACTCCTGAAGCAAGGAGGACTAAGCATATAGATGTGAAATTTCACTTTGTTAAGGATTTAGTAAGTAGGGGAAAGTTCTTGTTAAAATATGTTTGTTCGGAGAATCAAATAGCCGATATTCTCACGAAAGGTCTTAATCATGTGAAATTTAATAAGTTGAGAAGTGATTTGGGTATGATTGTTGTTTGATGTGTATCATGTATCGTAGAATTGAGAGGGAGGCGTATAAGAAGAACAATTCTGTGGTACATATATGTATATTTTCTGTGTTCATGTTCTGTGCTCAACAGGCTGTGTGCAGCATGGTCTGCTTGGCTTCCGAGTTCCTTCTCTGTTCATGTAACATGTAACGATCTCCTGTAAGTAAGTTGTACTCAAGTTTATACTTCTGTTCATTGATTAAATATATAGTTAAACGCTGTGCTGTGTTTTTTACCCATGATAAGAAGTTTGACTATCCAATTGCTTATTTTCTTTATAATATTTTTGCTGTAAGTCAGTATAGCTTAGAACTTTCAAAGTAAAGTCTAACAATATTAATTTAAATGATATTATAAATAAAAAAATTGGTTCAAGCACTGACGTGAAGTCAGGAGCTTTTGCGCGTATGTTCTATTGTCCATACTCCTGTAATGAACACTCTTCTTAATCGAATTTACCATGATGAATTCTATTGTCCATTCTCCTGTATTGGACACACTTCTTAATCGAATTCACCATGAAAAATTCTATTGTCCATTCTCCTGTATTGGAGACTCTTCTTAATCGAATTTACCAAGATGAATTCTATTGTCCATTCTGGACAATAGAATTCATCATGGTAAATTCGAATTAAGAGTCTCCAATACAGGAGAATGGACAATAGAATTCATCATGGTGAATTCGATTAAGAAGAGTGTCCAATACAGGAGAATGGACAATAGAATTCATCATGGTAAATTCGATTAAGAAGAGTGTTCATTACAGGAGTATGGACAATAGAACATACGCGCAAAAGCTCCTGACTTCACGTCAGTGCTTGAACCAATTTTTTACTAACATTAGCAGCACCATTATTTTTATTTTTTACATGCCTAAAGAAATCTCCCATTAAACTATTAATTTTACAGAAATTTTCATCATCAAGCAATATCATATTCATGCACTATCTAAAAATTCTCCAATTTACTGATACTATATTCCCACAAAAATTTCCCCACTCGTACCTAACGTTTTCTATTAGAATCTATGGAAACATTGCTTTCTTGATTTTAAAATATCCGATATTATTCATTAAGCAACAAGATTATTATAAGACTGTCAATTTTCTGCAATTATACATAAACAAACCTTTGCAATCGCTTTCATTAAAATATATACCTTTTATTATATCCTTGGGCACTGTAATGCATGCAACCAGTGCATAACCCACATTTACATGATTTAGTGCTCGCCAAGACTCAAATTCTTCCATATTCTAGAATTCATAAGAGGAGGTTTTAATATTCAAAGGAGCACTGGTTTGAAATGATTGGTTGAGAGGTTGTGAGTTCAGTTCTGAAGGATATTTTTTCTTCCTCAGTGCAAACAGGACACTTGTTGTGTACAGTTCTTTTTATTTCTTCATGATGAACTAATCTCAAACGACGATTTCTTGTTGATAAGCTGGAAAAAGTTTTCTGGCAAACGTGACCAATTGCATGACCGCTAAAAATTGATAGTTATTAATTCTCGTGCTTTCGATCGTGTTCCACATAGGCGCCTACTTCTGAAACTCGAGAATTTGGGTATTCGGGGTTCCCTTCTTCGGTGGATCAGATCATTCCTCTCAGATCGTAGTTTTCGCGTGCGTGTAGGTAATTCTCTATCGACCATGAGACCTGTTCTTAGTGGGGTCCCCCAGGGTTCAGTGCTGGGTCCAATTCTTTTTCTCCTCTATACTTCGGATATGCCGAGAACTATTCGATCTCATTGTTCGCTTTTTGCCGATGACTCAAAAATATTTGGCAGTCCCCTCATCGATCCTGGTGTTATCCAGCAAGACCTTGATGCCCTCTATGACTGGTCTGCTAATTGGTGTTTACCTCTGAATCTCCAGAAGTGCGCTGTTGTTCACATGGGCAGGAATAATCCGGCAGTCGAGTACACTCTTGGTAGCTGCATGATTTCTTCGGAGAGCTCCCACTGTGACCTTGGAGTGGTGGTTTCCAACGACCTTTCTTGGTCTAATCACACCCTACATGCTGTCAACAAGGCGAAGAGAATTCTTTATCTCCTGAGTAGATCATTTTCCCGTTGCGATCCGACCACCTGCAGAATCCTATACACTACATATGTGCGCCCCATACTGGAATATGCTGGACCAGTTTGGTCTCCGTCTCTGGTTCGTGATGCACAACTACTCGAGAGTGTCCAGCGTCGTGCGACCAGGATCCCTTATGGTGTGCTTCGACCCAGTTATCCTGAACGGCTATCCATTATGAATCTTCCCCTATTCTCTGAGAGAAGGATTCGAGGTGACCTTATAATCACATACAGAGCTCTGAATGGTTTTTGCAGCACAGACCTGGGAGGAATTTTCACCTTAAACACTAACGAACGATTGCGTGGCCACGGGTTCAAACTACGGAGGGAAAACTTCCGTACAACACAGAGGGAGTGCTTTCTATCCAATAGAGTGTTTTCGTCTTGGAATCGTTTACCATCTGCCATTGTGGAGGCCTCCAACGTCAATTCATTCAAGAATCAATATGACAGGTTGAACCAGGGGCGAACGTGACAATGGTCAATTTGTTTTTTTTTTTCCTTTTATTAAATTTGTCAATTCCTAATCATTGTGAACAAACTATTTTTTTTTCTTGAGCCATGTGCATTAACTTTCATTTTGTTATTCTGTGAGTTTATAGATTTCTTAACTCTTATCAAATAAATAATAATAATAATAATTATTTTTATTATTATGAATGAAACAATCATAAAAAACTTACTTGCGTCCATTGATGTTGTATGGTTTCTGATTAAAAATGCCTGGGTTAATATTTTTAATAATAATCAACAGCAACACAAAACACAAGTTAATCTGACAGCCTCAGTGCAGAAAGAAGTTTAGATTAAAAAGAGAAAAACTAACCATCATTGTTGCGGGTTTCAGCCTTACGCTGATTGGTTGAACTCGAGCGGCATGTTGTGCATTTTACTGTATGCTGGGCACGCGAAGGGGAGCCGCGACGCGATTCTTCCTCGAAATGCAAAGGGAACAGTTGAACAGTGGCGCTTTCACACGACGCGCCAAGACGGGAAGCCGTGCGGCTCTCGCTCCCAAGCGGCTCTTGACCGAGAGCCGCGTATTGGCATTGTTTACTATACTGCAACGCATACATGCTGTTGCAACGCGGTAAAGAATGACTGAACCCATGCTCTCTCTACCCAGACATATCTTACCACGACTCAGCACAGGCAGGTGTTCAGACGTAGTAACTATTGTATTATGGATACGCGCCCATTCTCGAGGCATTGTTAACCGCGTTGCAGTCCCAACCACGTTCAAATTTGCTTTCTTTTGCAGTTCCCTTTCATAAAAATAACAATAATATACCATCGCCAAAAATAGTTTATTTAAACCACTCTAAAATAAAAATAAATAATATATAGTAAATAATACTAATACACATAAAAATAACAACAGTATAATATAGTAAGTATCGCTAAAAACCGTTTATTAAACCACACTAAATACAAAAACTACATTAAATGCAAAATTCACTAAAATAATATAATCCTTGTATGCATTTCCATGTGATTTTGCATTGGGTCTATTAAGATCAATCTTTGCCTTTTAGGATTGTTCGGCATTTCTTCCTTGGATGGCCTACCAGCTTGAATACGTTTTGCACCGCATGATAAACCATGTCTAATCTTTCTTCGGCTCACTGATGTTGGCTGAACAGAAATTTTCATTTTTATTGGGACATTTTTGTATACATGAATGAAATTAAATAAGTCAGAGTGTGTCATAATTTTGTTTAAAATATTATTAATTTTTTTCATGGCATTAACCATATCGACCGTTTTATTTTTGGTTGCTATTTACTAATGCGTTCAAAATTTTCTGTTACAGCTGCGGAATATACTTCACCTACATTTACTTTTTCGTCCGATGTGGTCACTATGAAAACAGCATGATACGGTTCAAAATAAACATAAGTGTCTGTAGAAATAACTGTCAGTCGCTGCGGTCACTATGAATATAGCATGATACGGTTCAATACAAACATAAGTGTATATGAGAGTAACTGTCATTTTTACAGTGGAATTATTTATGAGGTCCAAAATTCATAAAAGTATGTAGATGTCGACGCAAAATTGTAATATGCACCTCGGTGAAAAACTGTCTCACCTCCTTGCACTGTACGACAAAAATAGATAGTTTTTCATCCTTGGTACATAAATAACTATTATACATTTTAGAATAACCTAAAGAAATTACTTATACTTGTATATATACATCCAGTTTTTCTCTTAATAAAGGATCATTCCTAATGGTATAGCGGTTAAGTTTCTTAAATTTCCTTCAACTTGTCGAAGCTATTATGCTGACATCTAAAAACTTTTTTGAAATGATACTTTTGTATGTTTGGATACGTATATCGTGCAATCTAATTTGTGGAAGTTTCTTAGCTGAACCTCTGTATCCATTTTTTGCATCATCCATTATAAAACGGCGCATCTTTCTCATCAGAACAACCACTCTTTGCTCCAACAAGGGCAGTAAAATATCTTTCATTCAAGTACAGTTGCTGACAACACCTCCTCCACTTAATTTCTCTAGTGATAACAAAAGTGTTTTCGACAGATATTTTCTTCCTAATCTTTGTAACGTCTACTGACAACACCTCAAAACGCACGGTGGCTGTTACAAGTGTAGGCACCCAATGTTGAGTTGCAATGCAGTAAACAATGCCTTGAGGACGGGCGCGTACCCATAATACAATAGTTACTACGTCTGAACACCTGCCTGTGCTGAGTCGTGGTAAGATATGTCTGGGTAGAGAGAGCATTGGTATAAGTCATTCTTTACCGCGTTGCAACAACATGTTTGCGTTGCAGCATGGTAAACAATGTCAATACGCAGCAGGTACGGCTCCTGCACCTCGAGCCGGGCGCGCGACGAGGAGCCGCGGCTCTCTCTCGAAATTCAAAGGGGAGAATGAATTATTATTATATTATGAAGCTATTTTAAAATAAACTTAAGTATCACCAACATGAAGTCAGGAGCTTTTGCGCGCATGTTCTTTTGTCTATTCGTGCCTCACATACTCACGAAATACTGCATGAACCTTCTTCGGAACATAGTGCTTCTCAATTTGCCAAATGTCTGTAATCAAGGGCGTAGCCAGGGGGGGTTTTGGGGGTTCAAACCCCCCACGAAATGTTATTTTTCTCTTAAATAAAAATTTTTGCTGCAGAAAGTGACCCTGACCCTGATTTCTCAAAATTTCAATAATTAATCGTAATTTTATCATTTCATAGAATACCATAGTTATAATTTGCTGATGTATTTAAATCCAACATATGAGGTGAGTCATAAATGTACACTTTGAATTAATTTTTTTATGATGCAGTTCTATCATAAGAATCCATTGATGTCATTCCATACTCTGAGAAGCCAATACTTTCGGAGATATGATTTGCCAAAATGTGAATAATTACTCGCTAGTTGTTTTGAAAAGAGCGCCAAAGCCCTAGTCCATAGGGCTTTGCCACATTTTTTCAACCGAGTACTGGATTCTAATTTGATGGGAACAGTATTTGTGGAAATACTGGGTAAATTAATTGCGGCTTGGAGGTTTGTGCGGAATCTGACGGATAGATTCGGAAACATAAATTTTTTTAAGAAAAGTTTTTACGATTTTTCGAAGAAATTTTTCTTCTTCACAATTTTACAATTATTTACCAAGTATCAATTCCATCAGAGCTGCATTTTAGAGTTATTGGAAAATGACTACAACATTCCAGATGACTATAACTGCGCAACCGTTTGGCCGATTATGTCCAATTGCGTTTCTAACCATTGCAATCGGATGCTCAACCAACCCTGAAAATTGAAAGTCGTTATCTCTTTCCGTTCGAAAGTTATCGAGGCAACGGATGGCTGGAAGGCGTTTGGGTGAAATGATAGTACGCTGGTCCCTAGAACATGCGCACTAAAATACCAAAATGCTTACTACACATCATAATGAGACGAGGGGGAAACCGCTGACAAAAATGTGTATACAAGAATTCCAACTCTACCGAAATTTCATTGGAATTCAATAGGAATTCTTTTGAAATTCTATATTCTTGCACAACAGAATTTCTAGCGGTTTACTCCTCGGTTAAAACCAACTATTTGGAGCTGTATACAGGATTGTCCGATAGGTGTCACACTCTAACATCAATAGGAATTCTTAATAATACAATAGGAATTTCACTTAATTCAATAGGAATTCAATAGGAGTTCCTCGGAATTCAATAGGAATTCCATTGAATTCCACTTTCTTGTGCACCAGAATTCCTAGCGGTTTAGCCCTCGTAGGGCCGGTTTCTCAATTGCGAGTTAACTCGAGGTTGCGGGTAGCCCGAGTGTTACGCCTTACCTCCATGAATATCGCTAAATACATGCGTAACTCGCAACCTCGAGTTAACAAATTTTAGGTATCTGACGATAACTTCAGAATGGAAAGAGATAGCGACTTGTAATTTTCAGGGTGAATTGCGCATCCCAATGCGACATTTGTGTTCGTTAACAAGCATAATCGGCAAATGGTATTGTCGTTATACATATCAGAAATGTTGTTATTTTCTCTATAACTCAAATCATACAACTCCACCACAACTCGCGCCAATTACCACACGGTATTCACTGGAAAAATGCCAACGCGCTAGTTTTCGCGTAATTTCGTGAATATCGTATTCTGGAATTACTTCAGATGTAAGTTTTTTCGTCATTTGACATTGGATAATTAAGGAATTTGAATTCCGATAGAATACATATGTCAGAATTAAACATTCTGTGATCTTAGACGAATCTCTAATTACTCAGGTCTGTCATTAAAATGTACGAAAATGTATTCATATCTTATAAAAGCTATATCGATGGTAAATTAGATTAAGAGTGTCCAATAGAGGATGAATAGACAATAGAATATGCGCGCAAAATCTCCTGACTTTACGGCAGTGCTAGAACCAATAGTTTTGGAAATTCGAAAAAATTATATGCGGTTTGAAGTTTGAGCGGAATTTCAGTGGAATCTGACAAATAATTTTTTAAATTAAAATTTTTGAAGAAAAATTTGAATTCTTTATCTAGTTGCTAAAATTTGAGCTTTGACATTCTACAACTAATTACCAAGTTTCAATTCGATTGGATCTGTATTTTTTGAGTAATTGAGAAATAGCAACAACTCCGAAACCATTTGGCCAATTATGCCATTAACGATCTTATCCAACGCATTCGGATGCGCAACCTACGCTGACAACACGATAACTCTCGAACGGAATGAGCTAGACAGTTGAAATGTTCAGTGTAGGTTTGGGAAATAAATATCTTAGCTAAGTTCGTTATTGCGGGCAAAATCAGCCTGATGATTTCGGAGTATCGAAAAATTTTTTTTTTTTGGATTGCAAATTTTTTTTTAAGATGAAGTTTTATCATTAGAATCCGGTGTAGACATTTTCAACTCTAACAAACTAATACTTCCGGAGATATGATCTTACAAAATTTCAATAATGAATGGTAGGTAATTCCATGATTTCACAGAATGCTGTAATCGAAAATTTACGTCCGTATTTGTATCTATGGCTTTGATGATCTGTGTTCATACATGTCATCTTATCTACCGATAAGAGACATGTCATATTTATTTCTGGTTCTATCAAAGTTAATCAAATTTGATTCAGAATATCTCCATTAAAAACTGAACTGGAATATTGGCTAAGTTTCAATTGATACAATATAATTTTCAGAGTAGATTTGAGGAATTAATATATCGGATAAGTTCGTTATTGGGTAGAATCGGTCTGGTGGTTTCAGATTGATAATTTCTGGCACTTGTTTTTTTTAAATTACCCATTTTTTAATTTAATTTCTTTGATGATGTAGTTCTATCATAAGAATCCATGGATGTTACTCCCAACTCTGAGAAATCAATACTTTCGGAGTCATGATATTTCAAAGTTTGAACAAGAGCGCCAAAGCTCCTGTCTACAGGGCTTTCCCACATCTTAAAATTTGTAATTGTACTCAACTCACTCAGATAGGCTTGATGAAGATTACCCAAAACACCAGCAAAAATAGGGACCCCGAAAATAAGCAGAGGACAAACAAATTTCATGTACAATTTTAAAGTAAACGTGTCACCCTTTTGCGGGTATACAGATATATATCGAAGATATTTAATCAATGTTTTAAATACAATCACTTCGTCCTCGTTATAAGTCATCGTTAATAAAGACCGACAGTTTGGCTAGAGACGCAATAATATTAATCAATATAGGTATCTACTATTTATGAAACTATTATTATCCATAATTCACTGAAATGTAGTCAACAACTTACTGTACTTAGTCGAATTACATTTGTTTTGTATAGGTACCTACCTAAATTCAATAATCATAATTTCCTATAATTTCCTCGAATAAATTATTACTACTAAAATGGCTTTCATTGTAATATAATAATTTTTTTCGCTATACAATTTCAAAGGATTTTATAAAAAATGCAATTTTTTTTCGTATCTGAATACAGAGTGTAAGTGAAAGTGTAACGGCACGTCAATAACATTAGGGTGATCAATTCCCACTTTAAAGTAAATAACTACCGACTCATTATGATGACAATAAAGGTCGTTGATTTCTACAAAAACAGGTAATTTTTGGACAAAGTTGAGTAAGGGATAATTATTTTAATTTTATTTTCTCGATAAGGAATTAAATTTCAATAATTCTATACTCAATAACCCTTTTCAATAATTACATTTTCCTTTTCGAATTCAAATATTGAAGGGATTTCTAAGAACAAGAAGGAATATTTTTGAAAACTAGCGGAGGTGATTCTTCTCCAAGAGAACCCATGCGCCTACAGAGAATTATATTTGTGAGAGGAGACTTTTGAAAGGTTATGTAGTATTTATAATTTGTTCGTTCTTCTCCTCTTGTCTTTTCATTTTTCAGGAGTTTCGGGTACCTTGGAGAAACCTCTCCGTTTTTTGACGAAGGAGTCCATATTGAAGAAATAAATATCAATATTTTTAAATTGCAGTAAATTTTGTGAACAATAGTTACAAATCACGACACTCACGGGGAGACAGGGTTTTTTTGCTGAGGTTTTTCCCTAAGCTCTTGTATCATACGTCGAATTGTATGGTACCCCGTTACACCAACCTCTGCTAACACATATACAGCTCTCAGTCAAAAGAATATATATATACCTACTCGTAAACATAGAAATAGCCTTATTGTTATTAAAATGAATTAAATTAGTAGGAGCTCCTCACCATATTATTAATTGGTCATTTCCTAAGGAGTCTAAGGAGTAGAGGAATAGAAGATGAGAATATCCTTCCGGAAACATAATATGCCAGACAACAAAATTTGTAGGGGACAAGAGGGTAGTTACTCGTGAGTGTTTTGTTAAATATTAAATCCAATTGTTGGTCAATTCTTATTCCCAATTATTATAGGTGGTTATATATATAATATACACCATTCACTTTTATAAAGTCTTCCGGTTGGAGACTCTTAATTCGAATTTACCATGATGAATTCTATTGTCCAGAATGGACAATAGAATTCATCTTGGTAAATTCGATTAAGAAGAGTCTCCAATACAGGAGAATGGACAATAGAATTCATCATGGTGAATTCGATTAAGAAGAGTGTCCAATACAGGAGAATGGACAATATAATTCATCATGGTAAATTCGATTAAGAAGAGTGTTCATTACAGGAGTATGGACAATAGAACATACGCGCAAAAGCTCTTGACTTCACGTCAGTGCTTGAACCAATTTTTTTTTTATTTATAATATCATTTAAATTAATATTGTTGGACGTTACTTTGAAAGTTCTACGCTATTAGAAGTATACCTACCTATTTTATTCTGTAAAGTCTATAATTCAAGAAACATTGTTGAAGTAGGTATATTGTTTTTTTATTTATAATATCATTTAAATTAATATTGTTGGACGTTACTTTGAAAGTTCTAAGCTATACTGACTTACAGCAAAAATATTATAAAGAAAATAAGCAATTATTGGATAGTCAAACTATCATTTTAATAAAATGATGCATTTTTATTGTTCAAATAAAGATATTTTGTTAACTTACAAGAATTTCTTCATTCAATGGTATTTCAAAGAACTAATTACAGTTTTAAATATTTAATAAAAAAACCTTTTTAATTCTTCATAATCATTACAAGAATGTCTGTCGATATGGAATATGGTAATAATTTGACATTTGAACACATCGTTTAATGCATAATCAATTTCAATACTTTTGTCAATCGTTGATGAGATGAGATATCTGAAATTATATATAAACTCTAAATATTCCATTCAATATTGAAATATTAAAATTAAATTTCCACTTATTCATTTGTATTTCAAGATAATGAACGTTTGAAGCTAATGATTCATGTAAATTGTCTGTGAAAATTTGTTTTCATGGGTTAGGGGAAAAGAGTTATTGTGAAAATAAGATTCATTTATTTAGATACCAATCTATATATTGTTTTATACTATCTACTAAGGGCCGATTTATTCAACCTCTCCGTAAAGTATTCGTCAACTATGTGCTCGTTGAATTTACTGATCCCCTTTAAAGTGAACATTTACAGATTACTTTCCTTTCGGTAAGGCTACTTGACAGTTTACAGGTCGTAAAATATATCAGCCCTCAGTGAACAAAAAAATTGTATACCTCACTGAAGCCGTAATACAAACAAAGGAAATAATTTCGAATAAAACTCTATTAACATATTCGATTATTTACTTCAAGAGAGATCAAGAATAACATTCATTTTGAAAATTCAATTCTACATCAAGCAGCATGCAATGCATTTTTTCGAGTTTGGACCACTGCTGCCCACATAATCATGGAGGATTCGGGAAACATTGCAGGGAGGATAAATACTTGTATATAGATTATTATTAAAATATGATAACTGACTTTCTCCATTTCCTTATATACTACTTCTCGTTGTAAAATATACTTGGATTTTCCTCCGCAACACTAGGATACATCATTTTCAAAGTTAGCGTTGAATTATCAAGCCATTCTATTATAATATTAGTAAAATCTGTTCTTCAGAGGTATTCATTGTTAAGCATGCTAAGCAACAAGCATTTAAGAAACATATACCTGAAGTTCCACGGGAAAACAATATACATAATATATTATTATTATTATACTGATCCTCCTGGGTCTTCCACAAGGAGACCCCTCATAAGCTCTAAGAGCTTGCCCTGAGTTAGGAGAAGCAGTTGTGTTCTGTGTAGGCTTTGTCACTGTGTCCTTACGCCACCTTAGGCACAGCACTGTTAATTTTTGACCCAACAGCGAATGGTGGCGATTACCGTGACTAGAAAATTTCTTTCCTAGCCTCTGAATTGAACTTGGGGCTTCCGCTCCCAAGTCAATTACTCTACCACTGAGCCAATCGCACATACCTACACACATGTTATATTGCATCACCTTCTACTCCCATATTTTAAAATATTCTGCAATTAGAAAAATTAAAATGTTTTGTTAAGATTCCTATTATATAGGTACACGCTGGCATCCACACACCCTGATGATGGATCGTAAGAGACCCATGATATCAGGAAAACAGAAAAGTGTTCAAAATTCACTGGTCTAAGCGTAATTCAACTGTTTTTTTTTGTGCAATAGTATTATGCAAATGTTATGTGTAAACAGGTAAAAGTAGCTAAGGGCCAAATCTGAATAATAGGGTAGGTGCAGAAATTTTATGGCGTATTCCATTGGCAGCACCAGTGCTGCACTGAGCACGCACTGAGTGCAAAAAATGTTGCACTGGACGTCAAAATGTGTCAAAATGCTTGACGAAATTCCCCAATGGAATACGATTCATGCACTCAGTGCGCACGAGTTCTACCAATGGAATACGCCATTAGTGTTCATGTCATCTTGGTTGCCTCTTATCAATATTAAATTTTCTCATGAGGTATACTTAATCTTCACAAATATTCAATCGACTAAGTTCCATATACCTTGTTTTTAAGAATTCTATCTGCAGTAACTCCAAGAGTAACTCATGCATTCTATTTGTCGAAAAGCATTACTTTTTTGCTCTACGTCAACTGGACCTTAATTCATTTCAACCTGAAAGAAAATATTAAGACTTGGATTTCTCTGAGTAAAGTAATTCATTCAATTCACTTCTATTACTTACTGCTGATTTTTAGCCAGAAATCCTGAAGGACATATACCAGATATCTTCTTTCTGAACAACTTTTCCACAGTTCTCCATAATTTGGAATTTCTTTCACATACGTAAACAATATTTCTAGATTCCTCCAATCTTCAAATACAAGGTAATCTCGATTATTTTCAACAGAAGGAATACTCGTTCGTACTTCGTGGATTGAGAATATTTTGTTTACGTTTTGTATTTGTGTTTTGATCACATTCAGATCAGATTCGATGTTGAGGTTAAAACGGGGCGCATGCGATGTAGGGCTATCATCTCCCATAGATTTGTGATGAAATACATAATACGATTTTCCCATAACATACGCGTAAAAGATATGTCATCATGACATTCATATTTTTATTTTTGAACTGAAGGTTCTCGCAAAAATACGACCATAGACAACATATCATACGACGATTCGCATCTCCTACCGAACTCACAAAAGGCTGCGCGGTTCTCCAACAATATAGATCCGATCGTGTTCAAACTTGGAATTCTGCAGTAGAGTTAGGTTCTGAAGGCTGTTCCAAAATTTCAGCCATGCCGGACGAATAGTTTATGATATATAGATTTGTTTTCAATAATTTCCAACTATTTTTTTTTTAATTTTCTAGTTATACCATCCTCACGAAATTCTGCGAGAATTTTCGCGTTGGTATTCTTCAACTAATAGTAATGTTTGAATTCAATCGGTTTTGTATTCTTCGAGTTAATGAGGAACAAAAAACTACCAAATTTCAGAAAATTTTAGATGGCTATAACTCTAAAACCGTTTGGACGATTATGCTCATAAACAAACTCAAATGTCGCATTAAGATGCACAACCTAACCTGAAATTTTCAAGCCGCTATCTCCTTCCGTTCTCAGGTTATCGTGACAACAAAAATATTTTTTAATAATTTTTTAATAATTTTCTAGCAATACGATTCTCACAAAATTTCACAAACGTGCTTAGGTCTATATTCTACAACTATTCACCAAGTTTAAATTCGATCGGATTTAATTTGGTTGAAAACAAAATTATTACTCGGAAACCACTGGGCCGATTATGCCCATTAACGAACTTATCCGTCGTATTACGATGCGCCACCCACCCTGAAAATTTCAAGTCGCTAGCTCTTTTCGTTCTCAAATTATCGTGGCAACGGACGGCCGGCCGGACGGCACCACAGAATTAAATTTCATTGGGCAAAACTATAACGCATATGTTCCCCAGAACATACGCGCAAAAACACCTCATATAGGTTTATAGGGAGAGGGAGCCCCTTGCCAGCCAGATTGGAGTGGAGTGATCTCTATGAATACTACACTCTGTAAACATGTGCACTAGCGTACCCTCCGCTCCGCACTCGCAGAGGGGAGAGTCTCTTAGTCCCAACCTGTGTAAGTGGGCAGGAGAAAGACAGTGACCGGACTTAAGCCGTAGAACCGTAGTGATAAATCGTCTGGGCTTGTTCACCTGCGAGAACCAGGGTTTCATAGGAAAATTAGACTTAGATATGAACGAGCCGTACACCTTGCCCTTGGTAACCGATATATCAAGAAACTCGGACATCCACTGTTCCCTGAGCAATCTTTTATAGGCTGAACAGCGCCTGAGGCCCGGCCGTGACCCTGAGGGGGTCACCTGAATAGCGACCTTGTTTCGCCAGTCGATCAGCTATGTCGTTGGAGTGAATGTACGAGTGGCTTGGGACCCACAAACAGATGACCGTACAGCCTCTAATGCTTGCCTCATGCATGGTTCTTCTGACGTTCATGAAAACACTATCCACATCAGACCCGAACTTGTTTGACTTGAGTGCCTCTAGTACACTAAGGGAGTCTGAGACAACCAAGACTCTGCTCAGACACCTGTCGAGAGCTTCAGCTTCCCACCGCAAACAGCTCTGCAAGATATATCGACCAGTGATCGGGGAGGCGACCGCATAACCGGACGTCTAAAGAAGGAAAATACACACCAAAGCCAACCGAATCAGGTCTATTAGAAACCGATGCATCAGTAAATGCCAAGATATGCTGAGGGAAGCGTCTCTCGATCAGTTCGAGAAAATCAAAATGATTACTGAGCGCAAACTTGGGCAAGCCTGAGTTGAACACACGTATTTTGTGGGTCATGACCTCCAAAGGGGCTGAGAAGTAGGGTATCCTATCTGACCTGCTTATTCGATCCTCACTTGAGATCTCCGTCAACGCCAGAATGAACGGCGGAACAGTATTATTAAACCAGAGATTGGACAAATCAACAGAGTCTGAGACAATTGTTACAACTGGGTGATGTTCCATTCTATAGGCCTTAGTGACATATTTGTAAGCCAACCACCGTCGTCTAATATGGAGAGGGAGCTGGTCGCTCTCAAGCATCAGAATATTGGTAGGGGTGGACCTGAGCACTGACATGACCGATCTGATAAGACTGTACTGAGCTCTATCTAATTTCAGGAGAGTTGCTTTGGCGCACCAGACCAAACTTCCATAGTCCAAGTAAGGGAGAGCTAGAACTTTATAGATTTTCAGTAGTATGGAAGGATGAACGCCCCAAGTGGTCTTTCCTAGGGCCTTAATGATATTCTGGACTTTCATTGCCTTGCCCGTTGCATGATCTATCTGCTTCCTCCAGCGAAAGTTGTTTTCCAACTGCAATCCCAGGTAACTATGATCGGACTTCCAGGGGACTATTACTCCCCCGCATGTCAAAACAGGAGGCTCACTCACAACGCCACACTTGGTGAAAATCATTGCTGTAGACTTTTCCGGAGAAAGTGTCAGGTTTCTGGAAAGCATCCAGGAGGACAGGCAATCCAAATCACCACTCATCTGACCAGCCATATGAACGAAATTTGTGCCTTGTATCAGAATACACAAGTCATCAGCATACTGAAGTACCCGAACAGAAGATGAAAAGGTACCCGGCGGAATAACAGAGTATAAATTAAACAGAACAGGGGCCAGTGATGAGCCCTGAGATAATCCAACCGAGCATGTTCTTGGTCCCAGAACCGTAAGGGAAGCAGACGAAGTGATAAAAAGAGATCTGCCAGTCAACAAAGCTGTGATAAGGTTGACCTCAAATGCAGGAATTCCCGCATTCACCATATCTTCCTGCAGAATGGAGGGCAAAACGTGATCATAAGCACCATTGACATCCAGAAATACAGCTATGACCCCATCGCCCCGGTCAAAGGCGCCGTAGATGGTTGCCGCCAAGTAGGCGAAGCAATCATTGGTTGAGTGCCCTCTCCGAAATCCAAAAGTAGGGCTACAAGGTCCGATCTTACCCTCAACATATGGCTCTATTCTATTTTTGAGCATAGGTTCCAGGATTTTGGTGATACAAGGAGAAAGCGCAATTGGTCTGTAGCTTGAAGCAACATTTGGAGGCTTACCTTTCTTAATGATAGGCAATAAGAGGATTTCCTGAAATTCTGCAGGGACCCTACCCGTGATCAAACACTCATTATATGTCTGCAGCAATGTCAGTTTAGCCGAGAGAGGGAGTTGAGAGTACAAAGGATAGCTCAAACCATCTAGCCCAGGTGTTCTATCTTTCTTACTTGCCAGTGCGTAGTGCAGCTCCTCAATGGAGTTGCGCTGCAACTCCTCCATTCGATGTGGTCTAGAGGCCACCCCACCTCCAGACCTACTGAGATTCCTCAGTATTCCCAGAAGGCATGCCTTTGAGGGTGCAGGATGCCTTCCATTAGTCTGACCGCCCATAAATCTCCTGAGAACTCTCCACATGTTCCCAGTTCTTTCAAATGAAATGCCTTCGCAGAATCTCTGAAAGGAACTTCGTTTCTTGACTCTGATCAATCTACTGCAGCTAGCCCTTACTTTTTTGAATCCAACAAAGTTGATCATAGAGGGATCTCTTCTGTACCTGTGAAAGGCTTCTCTTCGCTCCTGTATGGAGGCTGCTACTTCGTCATCCCACCAATGAATCTTAAATCTAGCGGGGGTGTTGCCATGACGTCTGGGGACTGTCCCATCAGCTACCGCTTTTATCATCTGTAGAAAATCCTCAGCCCCAGCAACCTCATTAGTCCTCATGTAGTCGACTATGTTTGCATAATATTCTGCCCAGTTGGCACCCTTGGTATTATATTTTCGACATTGGAATACATCCGAGCGCAATGTAGGAACGTTCAAGCCGTTCTCGCTCATCTCCACAATGGTCGGAAAGTGATCACTCTGTCCGCAGTCTGGGACAACCCACCAGTCGCAGGCCAGTGCCAGGTTAGGAGAACAGAATGCCAAGTCTGGAGCACTTCGGTTCGTGTTAGGTGGCGTTAGTCGAGTGGGGGTGCCGTCGTTCAGAAGTACCAGGTGAGAATCCTGTAAGAAGGTCTCCACCGAGTGCCCTTTATAGTTCTTAGTTCCCGATCCCCATATGGGATTCTAGGCGTTAACATCACCCATTAGAATAAAAGGAGGAGCCAATTTGGAGAAGATTTCGTTCCACTGGTTAGGCAGAAGTTTAACATCAGGTGGTACATACAGAGAGCAGACACAGACACCATAGACCTCTACAGTCATACTCTGTACCCTAGGAGACAAATCTCGTGTAGAGAGAGAAGACACCCTGTAGGTAATGGAGCTCCTGACAGCCACAGCAACCCCACCATAGCGTCCATAGCCATCATATCTATCCTTACGATGCATGTTGTAACCCAACAGCTGAGATGAAAGAGAGGGGGTAAGAAAAGTTTCATTCAACAGAATCACATCAGGCTGATGGTCCTGGATAAGTATTTTAAGGTCAACCAAGTTATATAGAAAAGAGTGGATGTTCCAATGAAGAATCTTTACCATAAGGCACAGAATTAACCTGGGTATAATAATTGTTAAATTTCTGTTTTGGACCTATAACCTAATACCACAATTGGCCGATTTGACTTTTTTTTCCTTTTTTAATTTTACTATTTTTCTCTTTTATAATTATCAATTTGAAATTTTTCATTTTTTTTTTAATTTATGTATTTTTTTTTTTTTTAATATATATATATTTTTTATTTATACTACGAAATAGAGATTACTACTGATCACCACAGAGGCCAGGAGATGGCTCTCCCAGGTTCCAGTCCGTGATGACTGTAATGTCTTGTATTACTGAATCTAAGTTGGCTGAGTTATATTGTATATCAAAAGTATCTTCGTCGTTCAATATTTGAGAAGCCTGAGCAATGTCTTCGGTCAAAACTTTTTTAGCAATAGGAGAAGCCCGTTCTACCACTGGCGTGGGGCGCTTCAAATAATATGGAGAATAATTAAATAACGCTCTGGCATGGGCTTCCTTATCATACCCTATAGTTCTCCTTTCTCTGGTTTTCTGGGGGGATTTGTTAACATTCTTTGTAACAGAAGCAAAAGATTTTTTTTCATTATTACTTTTCGTAATTATTGGCCTAGAAGTTGGGAGGTGATAATTGGGAGAGGGGAATTCTGATGGCAGCGGGACAGATTGATTTCTGGTAGCCATATTGGCCTCATATAAAGATAGATTATGTATCGCCATGATTTCACGCATCTTGACTTGTCGAAGATATTCAGTGCAGTTCTTGTCATTTGATGGGTGAGGAGATTGACAGAATAAACACCTGGTGTCATCACTACAAGAAGACTCTGGTTCGTGCGAGTTACCACAGGTCACACACCTGTAAGTACCTCTGCACTGATTTTGTACATGACCAAAGCGTAAGCATTTGCGACACTGTATTACCGGAGGGATATAAAGTTTGACTTCAGATCTGATACTGAATAAATCAAGATATTTTGGTAATGTAGTACCTTGGAAAGTAATGAGACAAGTCCCAGTAGGAGACTGAACTGTAGTATTATCACAATTTCTTAGGTTACGATTGAATCTACGAACTCTGACAATAGGGCACTCAGGCATCATGCCTTTACCATATAGAATAAAATCATCTTCGGTTATTTCCGATCCAATGTCCCTGACAATAGCCATACATGTAACCATGCGGGCTGGGATATAGACATTATATTGATCTTTCGGGAAGGTATGTTTTTCAACAAACCAATTTGCTTGTTCAAAGCTAGCAAAAGAAACCCCTGTCCTTTTACGGCCCTTACGGCAAATATTTTTAATGTCCGTATTAGCTCTGTAATAGGTCTGATGAAGTAATTTGCCCACATTCAAGGGGTTTAAATTTCCAATATTCGTATGGATCGATTCAATGATTACACAGAATGGTCCTTTATCAGTAGGAGAATATTTACCATATAATCTAGGAGTGAAAGAACGTTGATTGTTGACATTTTTTAATTGCTGACTCAAATTCTCCACTTGGGCAAGTAATTCGTCATCCCCATTTTCATGGGCTGTATTTTTAGAGCATTTAATTCCTGACTGAGTAAGTTGATATCAATGCTGCTAGAGTTATTGACATTATGGAAGGCTTTAGAGGCTCGAGGGGATAAAAGAGATGCAACCAGGGGGGTCTCCCCGGGGCTCTCCAGAGACATCGCTAAAACAGGTTATATAGTGTGCTTATTGTGCCAATAAAAGGTAATTTTATATTTACAATTCAGTAAGTGCAGTCAACCAAGCTTTTAAAGACACTCACTAAGGAAATTAGACTCACACTCAATAGGATGGGTAAATACTTAGGGAATATCACCAAGCTGTCACCAATCCGCACGTGGGAATGAATGTTAACTCAACCGAGATAATTATCTCTCAAACCTACTCTGAAAATTTCAACTGCCTAGGTCATTCTGTTCGAGAGTTATTGTAGAAACGAAATTTAAAAATTTTAAAAAAATTTTGTTGATACCTTTATGCAACCCGGTCAAAACAAAACTTCGCATGTATATAGAAGTCATAATTTTACAATTTGATGCTAAATTTCAGATAGATCGAGTGATCTGTTTCGGCCGGCCAGCCAGACCGGCCGGACAGAATTGATTTCGACCACGGATTCTTGATCGTTGAGTCAAACCAAATCGTTTAAGACCATTTTCAGCCAAAAATTCGAGAATTACAGACATTTGGGCAAATTGATAAGCACTCTGTTCCGAGGAACAAGAGTGCCAAAAACAAGCGATTTAGCGAAATATTTACTACAATTTTTAACCCCAATAACAGGAAAGAAGGAATATTTATCAAAGAACAGCAAACACTTTCTTGAAAAACTACAAAATTCAAATTTGTACCAAAATGACATTCTAGTAAGTTTTGATGTGTTAGTTTGTTCTCCAATGTTCCTGTTGATAAGTCCCTTCAAATAGTTCGAACGAAATTGAAAAATGACCCCAATAACAGGAAAGGAAGAATGTTTATCGAAGAACAGCAAACACTTTCTTGAAAAACTACAAAATTCAAATTTGGACCAAAATGACATTCTAGTAGGTACGTTTTCATGTGTTAGTTGTTCTCCAATGTTCCTGTCGATAAGTTCCTTCGAATAGTTCGAACGAAATTAGAAAATGACAACTCGGCGATTAAAGATTCAAAATTTAATACTAATACTAATGATATTATGGAAATGCTTGATTCATGTTTGAATACCATCTATTTCCAACATGGAAAATTTTGTGGGTATATATTTTTTGTTGAAACTAAAAGCTTGTTGAAACCAAAACGATATATTTGTAATTTGGCAACATGGTAGAGAAGATTAAGGCAAATTTTTCGATTTCATAAATTCAGAAGAACCTGCAACAGTAAATTTCACTTTGGAAATAGAGAAAAATAATCAGCTTTCTTTTCTAGATGTTTCGATAATTAAGTATCCGAACCATTTCGAAACATGTGTCCTCAGGAAGCAGACACATACAAATAGATATTTGAATTTCTATTCAAACCATCAACTTAGTGTGAAAAGTGGTAATATTAAAACACAATATAAAGTAAAATATATATCTATGGGAGATGATAGCCCTTCTTAAGGGCCCTGTAGCGGGCTTCGAACATCTGAAGTTCTGAATAATCATCGCTTGGACTTGGACCGGTCAGACCTGGTTTTGAAAGAGACCCTCCTGGCCTTACGAGCAACATTTTCATATTTGAATTCAAATATTGAAGGGATTTCAGGAGTGAATATCTTCGAAAACTAGCGGAGGCGATTCTTCTCCACGAGATCCCATTCGCCTACAGAGAAGTATTTTTGTGAGAGGAGACTTTTGAAAGGTTATGTATTATTTTTAATTTGTTCGTTTCCTCCTCTTGTCTTTTCATATTTCAGGTTGAGTTTCGGGTACCTTGGAGAAACCTATCCGTTTTTTGACGAGGGAATCCACATTGAAGAAATATATCCCCATCAATATTTTTAAATTTCAGCAAATTTTGTAAGCAATAGTTACAAATCACCACACTCACGGGGAGAAAGGGTTTTTTGCTGAGGTTTTTCCCTAAGCTCTTGTATCATACGTCGAATTGTATGGTACCCCGTTACACCAACCTCTGCTAACACATATACAGCTCTCAGTCAAAAGAATATATATATATATATATATATATATAATAAGAAAATAGGATAACGCGGATAAGTTTATTAAAATGGAGAAGTATAACGGGTAATTCCTTTTGCGGAATTACCCGTTATACTTCTCCATTATATATATATATATATAATATATATATTAAAACACTTTACGATAGAGCTTATCTAATTATTCTACTCTTGAAATACGAAATGATGAAATTGATTTGATCAAAAAATTCCTTGAAGATAATGGATATCCGAGGCAATTCATAGATACATCTATCATGAATTTAGATAGAAGAGCTTCTAATAAAATGACAATTAATCAAGTATAACAGAATAACCAACAAGAACAACATCCCAGTCTGTTAAATGTGATCCCTTATGTACGTGGCCTTTCGCAAAAAAAAATCAGGAGAATCGGTTCAATATAAGAACCGTTTTCAAAACATAAAAAATGATCTTAGATGTTTATTAACCAAGAAAAAACCCATAAATGAAAACAAAAATCCAAAAACTGTGTACCTATACATAATATTCCTTGTATTTGTGGTAAATCGCATACAGAAGAAACATCGAGATCACTAGAAGTAAGAAAGATGGAGCATAAGAACAACTTAAGAAATAGAGATATACAGAAATCAAAAATAGCAGAACATCTAGATGTACAATCCATGGAGATCACAATATGATGGATTGTAGTAAAACAAAAAAAATTACATTAAAAGTAAACTTGAGGAGTTGACTTGTATTTTGTTGAACAGAGAATGCACTTCTGCAAATTGCTCAATTGGAATTGACCATATTTGGTTGAATTTGTTGAAAAAGGAGTAGGAACTTGGAAATTTCTATGCAATGTGAAACTATGTTGCTACGATCTAAAACTACCCCCGGCATTATATTGCTTGCTGAATGGGCAACATATTTTATCTGCTTCATATTTATGTAGTTGGCCTGGTTACGGAGATATAACAACTTTCATGAAGAAATCGCTACGTGCAGCGGTTTGCCAGAAACATTATATCATCGGAACTATTCATAATACAGAAATAAACAAAATACCTGACAAAAACGCAAAAGTTGCGCTTCGTACTGGATAGTTACTGAATGGTGTAGTTCATTTAAATTTGTCACAATAAATTTGTATTGTAGAAATATTTCAAACTGATATAACTTGATTTTTTCAAAGAGCACACCACTTCTTTCTTTGAAAATATCGATAGAAAATGCAATTCAATTATTTCCAAGAAAACATAGTTTTATATAAAATTACCAGACTACTTAATTCGGGTTATTAAGGTTCTTAATGTGACACAAAACTAATTAAATCACGTACTCGAATACCGCAAACGACCGGTTTCCATTTTGCCATTTGAAAATTTGGAGCACCCATATTAATCATAGTAAGAAACAAAATATTTTTACCTTACTACCTACCTCTAGTTCCTCGGAACTGAGTGCTTATCAATTTGCCCAAATGTCTGTAATTTTCGAATTTTTGGCTGAAAATGGTCTCAAACGATTTGGTTCGACTCACTGATCAAGAATCCGAGGTCGAAATCGATTCTGTCCGGCCAGTCCGGCCGGCCGGCCGTAGGCACGATAACTCTCGAACGAAAGGAGTTAGAGGATTGAAATTTGCAAGGTGGGTTTGGAGCGTAAATATCTCGGACGAGTTCGTTAATGGGCGAAATTCATCAAGCGGTATCGGAGTAATGGCCGATTTTAGTAAAACATATTTTTTATGAATTTTTTCGAAACCGATCACTCGATCTATCTGAAATTTAGCATCAAATTGTAGAATCATGACCTTTATACGCATGTGAAGTTTTATATTGACCAGGTTAACGCAAAGTGTCAAATAAAAATAAAAAATAAAAAAATTCTACAATAACTCTCGAACGGAATGAGCTAGGCAGTTGAAATTTTCAAAGTAGGTTAGGGAGATGAATATCTCGGTTAAGTTCGTTATTGGGCAAAATAGGCCAGATGGTTTCGGAATAACGAAAAAAAAAATTTTTTTAAGCAACAAATTTCAAATTCAATTTTTATTTAAGATGTAGTTTCACCATTGAAATCCATCGATATCAATCTCAACTCCAACAAGCTAATACTTTCGGAGATATGATTTTTCTGAATTTCAATAATGAATCGTACTTCTATGTTTTCACAGAATGCTATAATTATTCTATCTAAGCTTTATTATATGATCTGTGTTCATACTCGTACATTTCATCCTGTTCTATAAGAAAGAGTCAAATTCAGTTCAGCTATTTTAATTTGATTTCTTCCATGGTGCAGTTCTCATTCTCAGATTGCTCATTTAATCTTGATAAATAAACTATTATTTGAATTGAATTTCCTTTATGACGCAGTTCTATCATAAGAATACATTGATATATTTCCCAGCTCTGAGAAACCAATACTTTCGGAGATATAATTTGTCTGTTTGAACTAGAGCGCCAGAAAGCTCCTGTCCACAGGGCTTGAACCCATTTTTTACGGAAGCAAAGGAACTTCATAGCCAACTAAGATCCTTTAATTTTTAATAAACCGAATTAATCTAGTAAATTTAGATAAAACTGTTTTCTTGGAAACGGTTGATGTCATATGGAATCTTTGTCAAAAAATGGTTCGAATTATATTTTCCATCGTTCAAAGGAAATAGGGATGTGCAATTTGAAAAAATAAGATACACTAGTTTAAAATATCTCAACGTTTTAAATTTATTGTGGCAGTTCCAAATTAGATACATCATTCAGTGACCATGCAGTATAAAGAGCAATTCTTGCATTTTGTCGTGTTGCTGTTATGATTTTTCTGGCTGTCTGCTGTGTCTATTTTTGGCGGTCTTGTTCCTCGTAACAGAGTGCTTATCAATCTGCCCAAATGTGAGTAATTTTGGAATATCTGGATGAAAATGGTCTTAAACAATTTGGTTCGACTCACTGATCAAGAATCCGTGGTCAAAATCGATTATGTCCAGCGGGCCGTAGACACGATAACACTCGGCCTGACAGTTTCAGAGTAACGAAAGAAAATATTTTTTTACATTACAAATTTCAAATTACATTTTTTAAAAGTTGCAGTTTCATCATACGATTCCATTGAAATCAATTTCAACTCTAACAAATTAATACTTTCGGAGATATGATTTTTCAAAATTTTAATATTGAATCGTAACATAATGAATTTCATGATCTGCGTTCATACATGTCATCATTGTAATTGAATCTACAGATAAGAGACATGTCAAACAAAGTATGATTGAATGCAAAATGAATAAACAAATAACCTCAGCTATCGTATACAGGGTGTTTGGTAATTCGACATGATCACTTAACGGGGTTATACTAGACATAATTTGTGACGATTTGAGTCCAGTGAACCATGGTCCAAAAGGCTATGGTTACTGAGATATATTGATATTTCGAAATTTAGAAAGTTTTTCGACTTTCCATCGAAAACAATTTATTTTGTGGAAACTGTACTCAACACTGGATATAGAAGTAATGTTTTACTGAAAGTCGAAGAGATGAGGATCATTTCCAGAAAAAAATCATTCACCAAAAATTTGAAGAACCAGAAAATAAAAGCCTGAAGTGGCATCAATTGTTTTACTCATTAGATTTTCATGAAACAATTGCATATTTCTCGAAAAAATTACAATTAACTTTACGTACAAATAAGTGAAATTGGTTGATGAATTTTCCAAAAAGGTACATATGTAATAAATTTCCCCACGAGTTCAAAAAAATTGCCGTAAATCAGAGCAAGTAACAAACTTTTTGGATACTTGGTTATCCCTCTTATCTTCTCATTTACTTGTGAACAATGTGATGATTAGTTGCTTATTACAGTAGGGCTAGTTAGTAGTAGTAGTAGAATTAAAAAAAGATAACAGTATTTCTCAAATGAAAATGGAAATAATCCTCAAATAACTGGGTGTAACTCTAAAGAGTGATCGAACCATGGCCCGCTTTCGAATCACGAGTGTAATAGAGGATATCTGACTAAATAGCTATATATCGAAAAGTCTGTTACCTGCTCGGTTTTTCGGCCATATTTTTCGATTTCATGAAGGAATTATTGACTTATGTACCTTTTTGAAAAGCTAATGAAACAATGAAGTTTATTCCTGAATTTGTATACCAAGTTCATTAAACTTTTTTCGAGTAATTCTCAATTGTTTCATAAAGATTTTATGATTTTATTTTATTTGATGCAATTTATGATCCTTTATATCTCAGTTTATCTAATCTTTTAGTAAATACTTTCTCGCATGAAATGATAACCATCTCTTCAGCTTCAAAAAAATATTCATTGGATATTTACAGTCGAGTAGTTTTACAATTTTAATTATTTTCGATAACAAAGCGGAAATTTTCTAAAACGTTGAAAAATCGCCATATCTTCGTGACCATGTTCAGTCGACTGAATTCGTTGCAAATGACGTCTAGTATATCCCCTTCGAAGAATCACGTCGAATAAACACCCTGTATAGCTCTTGGATAGTCCATGATGATGGAAATATATCTTTGTTAAATTGATCAAATTGGGTTCAGAATATCTCCAGTAAAAACAGAACTGGAATATTGGCTAAGTCAATTGATATAATATATGTGATTATTTTCATAGTATGTATAGATCAGAGGAATGAATATCTCGGATAAGTTCGTTTTTGGGTATAGAATCGGTCTGGTGGTTTCGGATTAATAATTTTTGGTACTCTTGTTGAATTTAATTTATTTTATAATGTTTGAATTTAATTTCTTTTATGATGCAGTTCTATCATAAGAATCCATTGATTTCATTCCCAGCTCTGAGAAACCAATACTTATGATCTGTCAAAGCTTGAACAAGAACGCCAAAGCTGCTGTCCACAGGGCTTTCCCACATTTTTCATGAAAGTTTTCATATATCTTCGTAACCAGGGCAAATATATATTTAAATAGGATTCAGTTAAAAAATGTAATTCTAAAGTTGATTGCCACGTCTAGTAGGTATATCCGGAAGTAACGCTGAAGTAAATGCACTTAATATTTCAACAATATTTTACATTTGATTTGATTACTTTCTTAATATGTGCTTGATAAATACATATCTATGTACCCCTTTTCGTTTCAACTTCTTTTTTTCATAAAATTTTATATTTAAATAATATAAAACTTTTCATGAATGTACATATTCGTAATTGGTTTCGAAATATAAGGGGACAGCTGTCCCCCTGCCCCTCCTTGCAGGAGTCTATGACCATTAGATATCGCTGAGCCTTTAAAACCTTCTTTTGCAGCCAAAATCTATATTTACACTCGATTAGACCCACAAAAATCGCTCAGCTTAGATCATAGTTTTAAAAATATCGAAGCCTTGAAAATTCAATTGTTCATAATATGCAAAACTATAAATTCCTAAAAAAAATAATCACTTCTTGTGAATCTGTGAAAGTAAATGTTTCACCAAGTGATTTGCGAGAACTCAATATCTAACTACCTTTCAATTGAATAAGAATGGACCAACAAACGATATTTAACAAAATTTGAACTTGAACTCATTATAATATTAATAATAAGGCCATTTCTACATCTATTAGCATGAATTAATTATTGAAAATAGTTGAGTCACCCAGAATTCACATGAATAATTATAGGTAGGTACCTTTATATGATTTAAAAAATTGTTTATTGAATATTGCGACGCGTTTCGTCGACACAGCGACTTTTGAAGAATTATTATACAGTATGATGTAGTCTGAAGAAGTCACTGACTGTGTCAACGAAATGCATATTCAATAAATAAGTGAAACTCATATATTCTTCATTTGAGTAAAAGCTACAAGCATTCGACTTTTAACCATTTTTGTTTGGGAAATATCGCTCCTCATCCCAAAATATTTACTACTCTTTCTCAGAAAGGATCCACCCCTCCAGACTGCAGAAAAATATCCAAAAATTACCTGGTTGAACCCACAATGTCCGCATTGTAGGTAGCGAAGGTACACTTTCGTCACTTTCGAAGTAGTTGCAATTATGATTTGCCTAAATAGACATCAGTTACGGTGTTAGAAATAATTTTCGTAGTCTCGAGTTGAACAAAAACAAATGATCGTACTGGAATTGCCGGCTGTGTTGGTGAAGTGTTTTCTGACACCAATTTTGGATTAAGTGCATATCTGGATACGAGGCAGACAATACAGCCCTACACTTTGTATACAGAAGATCTTTTGAAAAAATACGATAAAGAAGAGGTAGTTAATTTGTATTGAATGCATGTAATTGATAGATTTAATCCATCCCATTGCGTATGCTAGAATTAAAGATTCGTTATTTTCTATAAAACAAATCACTATTAAATTGATATTATGTGTCGGTTTCATATATTGGAGTGTCTTGCAGGTTTCTTTGTCTATTTACTTATAGGGCTTTTCGGAAAGTGTGATCGAGTTAACTCGATCAGTCCGTTCACTGATCTGCGCGTTCGGAAACAGAACCAGGTTAAGATATTTATGTTCGGAAATAACTGATCCTAAATCGGGTTTGGATCATATGTTGTGATCTTGTCGACCCTGCTTTTTCTAGGGTTGAGAGGGTAAATGGAATCAGCTGATCGATGTCAGTTCTATTTTCGCGGGCTTGTTTGAATTGAGTTGGAAGTCATTTATTCTGAACATTAAAAAGGTTTTAAGAAAGTTGAATGGATATTGGATAGTAAGGAAAATATAATCATTTCTCTACAAGATAAGTTTTGGAGTAATTACGATGTTTAAGTGTCCGCTGATGAGTATAATCAATAATCACAAAATCTACTCAACATGCTGGAGCTGAGAATTTCATCATTTCAGAGAAGAAATGGTACCTAATGCATAAAGGAAAGTTGGAGGTTCGAAGGAATTTTTGATTTTATTCAAAGAATAGGAAGGATCCACGTTTGTAGATTTCGTTTACAAGCAAGCAATGTATTTTTTCTTTGAAAGTTTAACACTGTTGTCTCCATTTTCATAATATAATACCTGCTCTTGCTTAGTTAAAAATTACATTTAATTTATCAAGAACAAATACAATGATTCAACCTCGTAGAATGGGTTGTTGCAACTTAAACTCGTTCACAGTGTTCACAACTCAAACTACGTAGGTACCTAAGGAAAGTTTCATCAAAATGTCTAGAGAAAGGCTGGACACAATCATAGCAGATTGTCCATTTATTCCTGATATTTGAATAGGTATCGCATAGTCTACTCTATTTAGATAGAATATGCTATGGGTATCGCTAACGAACAAATTATTTTATTAGTTCATTTCATTTTGTTTGAAAGATTAAGTATGTGTTTTATATTCTTGTTTTTCTTTATTTGTAAACTCTCATTATAAGACTAATTAAATTAATAAAATACAATAATCTTTTCATTATTTAATAGTTCATTCCACTAAGACTCAAGCGAAATAATATTTGATACACATGTAGATCAATATTTTAGGATTTTTTTGCTGGCAAATTATAAGAATACTGTTTAGGAACATGTATAACTACTTAAGGTAGTAAAAGGTAATATAAACCTCGGTGGTCCACGAACAGTCATTTCTTTTGATGATTCCATTATGTTGTTCTTGTCTTCTGCCTTCACAAACTTTATGATCGAAATGATACAATTCTAAATCTTTTGAAACATCATCCCCAATTTTTATATATAAGTTTTATTCAATATAACAAGTCAATATTATTTTTGGTATCAAAACAGTCTTGTTGATATTCAGGATTCGGGACAAAATATTTTCGAAGTACGAATAATAAACAAATAAAAAATAAGGTTATGTTATTTCTACCCCGGCGCTGACAACCGCGTTCGGAATCAGTGATCCAGAACACCAGAACGCGATTCTTTGCAAGAACCTACAAACAGCTGATGATGATCTACCCGATCCCGGGTTACACTTTCCGAAAAGCCCTACGTGAGCACATACAGGTTGTTTATATTTATTTTCTGTAAATCCATTGAATTTCAAGAAAAATCCCGAAATATGTCAATCTTCAATATTAATATCCCAACTACTTATATATAGATTTGATAAGTGATATCATCCTCATTTTTTTCTTAATACAAACATATGTCATGCCACTGAGGTATCAGTTGAAATGTCTTTCAGTCCCTAATTATTCATCATACGTACATTTGGAAATTTATTTGTACAGGGTGAGCTAGAAAAAAGGGAATTACAAGATAAAACTCCCCTCTGCAGAATTCATTCTAATTGGCCAGGACATAATAACGTTGAGTTACTGAGTTGAAATTTACAGGGTAGGTTTGGAGTTCAAATGCGCTATAGTTGAGTTCGTTCGTGGAATCGGTACAAAACTGAGACATGTATACCTAAAAATTGCTTCAAACACTGATGTGAAGTCAGGAGCTTTTGCGCGCATGTTCTATTGTCGATTCACCTCTATTGGACACTCTCAATCGAATTTACCATTGATATAGACCGTTATTTCAGGTTTTATAAGATATGAATACATTTCGTGTCATTTTAATGACAGAATTGAGTAATGAGAGAAGCGTCTGAGATCACAGAATTTTTAATTCTGACATATGCATTCTATCATAATTGAAATTCGTTAACTATTCAATAATATACGAAAAAACTCACGTGTCGAGTGATTTCTGGATATGATATTCACCTAATTCCACGAAAATTTGCACGTCTGCATTCTACAAGTAATTACGGAGTTTTAATTGGATCGAATCTGTATATTTTGAGTTATATAGGAAATAACAAAATTTCAGATGTATATAAGTCCAAAGCCATTTGGCCGATTATAACTATCAACGAACTCAAATGTTGCATTCGGATGTACAATCAACTCTGAAAATTGCAAGTCGCTATCTCTTTCTGTTCTCAAGTTATCGTGGGCGGTGGGATACATAATATTTTTTCAACTTTTTGTGATTTTCTGGAGATACGATTCTCACAAAATTCCACATACGTCGTTATTCCACAACTAGTTAACAAGTTTCAGTTCGATTGGATCTGTATTTTTTGAGTTCTCGAGATAATAATATTCCAGATGGGTATAAATCCGAAACCGTTGGGTCGATTAGGTCTAACAACGAGCTTAACTGTCCCATTCAGATGCGCAATCTACCCTGAATTTTGCAAGTCACTATATTTTTCCGTTCAAAGTTTTCGTGGCAATGGTCACCCATCCAGATACTGAACTGACCCAAGGCTGCTCGTATCTCAAACAATATAGATCAAATGTTGAAATTTGGAACTGGACTGTAACGTGAGGTTTTGAAGGCTTCCCCGATGTCGGACTAATAGTTTCTGATATACTTATGGAATTTTTCCAATGATTTTTCTAAAATTTTCTACTTATATGATTCTCACGAATTTTCGTAAAATTTGGGCAAGGAATTCTACAACTAATTAACCTGTTTTATAGAGGAAATAACAATATAATTCCGAATAGGTAAAACGCCAGAACCGTTTGGCAGATTTTGCCTATTAACGAACTCAAATGTCGAATTCGGAAGTGCAACTACCCTAAAATTTGTATCCATATATTTTTTTAATTTTCTAGTTATACGATCCTCACAAATTTTCGCATACACCTTTATGTCGGTATTCTACAACTACTTACTAAGTTTCAATTTGATCTGATCTGTATTGGTTGAAAACAAAATTTGTACTTGGGAACCGATTATGCCTTGGATTATGCCCATTAACGAACTTATCCTTCGCATTTAGACACGCCACCTACCCTGAAAATTTCAAGTCGCTATCTCTTTTCATTCTCAAGTTATCGTGGCAAAGACCGGCAGGGCAGAATCGAATTTGATCGAAAATTCTTCGTCAGTGAGTTGAACCTAATCGACATATGAGCAAAATTATAGCACGCTGTTCCCCAGAACATGCGCGCAAAAAGGGACTTTTTCGGAGTTTCTCTTGATAATGGGTAATTTTTCTCATAATCATTAAAGGATACTGTGGGTGGTATACTCATTATTAAAAGGTTTATTTCTGGGTTTTCTCTCCCAAACTCTGAAAAATATATATAAAATAAAAATCATTTATTTTGTGATTTGCTTCAGCGTAAGATACACAAGATATTTGTCAGAAGCAATCAATTGAACAATGTTGCCTAACAAACAACAACGAAACATCATCAACGAAGAAACAACTATATAGTATAACGTGTCGGAGTCTATATCAGACTCCTTCGCCAGACGTTTAACGAAAATCTTTAGAATTATTTATTTGTTGATAGTTATTGTGAAATTCGAGAATTGTCACATTGACAGTATTTGAAAATCATAGCTAAGCATAGTTTTACTTTGCATAGAAATTTCCAAGTTCCAATTCCTTTTTCAATGAATTCAGCCAAATATGGTCAATACCAATTAAGCAATTTGCAAAATTGCATTCTCTGTTCAATGAAATACAACTGACTCCTTAAGTTTCCTCTTAATATAATCAGGTTCTGTCATTAGAATCTTTGTATTACTCCAATCCATCATATGGTCTCCTTGGATTGTACATACATGTTCTGCTATTTTTGATTTCTGTATGTCTCCATTTCTCAAGTTATTCTTATGCTCTGACTTTCTTACTTCTAGTGCTCTTGATGTTTCTCCTGTGTATGATTTACCACAAATACAAGAAATATTATGTACACAGTTTTTTTTATTTTTGTTTTCCATTAACGGGTTTTGTCTTCGTCAATAAAGACAAAACCCATTAATGAAAAACAAAATAAAAAAACTGTGTAGGTATATTCCTTGTATTTGTGGTGAATCATACACAGGAGAAACATCCAGACCACTACAAGTAAGAAAGTCACAGCATAAGAATAACTTGAGAAATAGAGACATACAGAAATCAAAAAATTGGTTCAAGCCCTGTGGACAGGAGCTTTTTGGCGCTCTTGTTCAAACAGACAAATAATATCTCTGAAAGTATTGGTTTCTCAGAGTTGGGAATTATATCAATGGATTCCTATGATTAGACTGCATCATGAAAAAAATCAAATTTTAAAAAAAGTGTCCTTAAAAAATGCTTCAAAATTGTATCTTTAAAAAAAAGAGCAATCTACAATGCTTCACTGCCTCAATGCTTCAAAAATTGTCATTAAATTTATTTATCAAGATTAAATGAGCAATCTGCAATGATTCAACCTCGTGGAATGGGTTGTTGCAACTTACACTCGGTGCATAGTTTTCACAACTCGAAATACCTAGGGAAAGTATCATCGAAATGTCTAGAGCAAGGCTGGAGACAATCATAGCAGATTGTTCATTCATTCCTGAAATTTGAGCAGGTAGTGGATTACGAACAAATTATCTCGATAGTTCAAAATATATTATTAATAAAATACTATCCTCTTTTAATTTCATAATTTTAAATTTAATAGTTCATACCAGTAACACATTCTTTTCTGTATTATGAAACTTAACTCAAGAAAACATGTTTGTTACACAAATGTAGATCCATATTTCAATATTTTTTTGCTAGCAACATTATGAAAATACTGTATATAGGAACATGTCTCACTACTTAAGGAAGTAAAAGGTAATATTAACCTCAGTGGCCAACGAACAGTAATTTCTTTTAATGATTCCATTATGTTCTTCTTTCCTATTTTCTCCATAAACTACATCATTAAAATGATCCAATTCTAAATCTTCTGAAACATCATCCCCAATATTTATACATAAATTATTCAATATGTAATCAGTCAATATTATTTTCGGTTTCAAAACAGTCTTGTATATATTCACAAATTCAAGATTCGGATACTTATTTTCGAAGAGGAAGTACTTTCAACATACGAATTGACAATCTCCTAGCTAGAAAAGTTGACATTTATGAACAGTGAACACAGACAGATTCTGTGTTCACATTCTGTGAATACATAGAACTTACGATGTATTATTGAAACTTTGAAACATATCTCAGAAAGTATTTGCCTATTAGAGTTGAAAATGATAACAATGGAATCTTATGATGACACTGCATCTTAAAATAATTTGAATTCAAAAGTTGTCATGTAAAAAAAAAACATTTTTTTTTTGTTACTCCGAAACTATTTGACCGATTTTGCCCAATAACGAACTTAACCGAGATATTGATCCCTCAAACCTACTCTGAATATGTCAACTGTCTAGCTCATTCCGTTCGAGAGTTATTGTGTTAACGGCCGGACGGACGACCGGACAGAATCGATTTCGACCACGGATTCTTGATCAGTGAGTCAAATGAAATCGTCCAAGACCATTTTCATCAAAAAATTTGAAAATTACAGACATTTGGGCAAATAGATAGGCACTCTGTTCCAAGAAACAAGAGCGCCAAAAATAGCAGAACATGTATGTACAATCCAAAGAGATCACATGATGGATTGGAGTAATACGAAGATTCTAATGACAGAACCTGATTATATTAAAAGGAAACTCAAGGATGAGTCAACTTGTATTTCATAAAACATAGAATGCAATTTTGCAAATTGCTCAATTGGTATTGACCATATTTGGCTGAATTTATTGAAAAAGGAATTGGAACTTGGAAATTTATATGCAACTAGCTGCCCGCCCCGGCTTCGCAAGGTTGAAATGCTGATACTATATATTCTACAGAATTTCCTTATATACAACGTTCACAGCATTTTTGTCGTTAGACAATACAAACATGTTTTCTTTAGAGGTTACTCTCGAAAGAGCGACATATAATTAGGGAATCCAACGACCTGTCAAAACTAAAGCAATATGGCGGCGGTTGGCACACATTGTATTGTTTACTTTGAATTTTATGATATATGTCCATAATTATAGTGGTATATTGTTCGTTTTTTGATTTCCTGTGCGTATTTGGGTTGTATTTTTAATTTTGAATAATAATACAAGAAAAAAAATGCCTCTTACATGCATTGTGGTTGGCTGAGGATCTCATCACGACTAGGATATAGTATGTTTCCTAGTACTACACAGAAGTTTTTGACTAGTAAAAATGAGTTATTCAGAAAGCGAAGAGCCCTATGGCTAGCTGAAATCAAGAGAAAAAATTCAAAGCTCAAGTATCAGAGAGTTTGCAGCAGTCTGCTGCGCTCAGTACGATGAAGTGTCGGGGATCCCTTGAGGGTTGTTATATCCAGATTCTACTGTGTATTCATCAATAAATAAGAAGAAAAATCCAAGGGCTTTCATCTGTTTTTATATTATTTGTTTGACATGCCATGCTATTAATGTGCGGACATGAAAATAAAAAATCAAGAATTTTTTATGTAATCTATTCCATTTCTATAAAAATCCAGACCTTTTCATCACATTTATTAGAATACCAGGTACCATCAGGAGTGTCAACTGGTCATACAGAATCAAAATGAAATCTTCTATTTGACAGTCATTCCCATCACATTTTATCATCGCACGTCCATCATCCGCCGTTGCAAATGCAATAGTGAATAAATTCAGCTGTACCCTCTTCAGATGTGGAATATTTTACCATCAGTCCTGGCATAATAACTTCTGAATGAAATTTCTTTGCACTTTCTAAGTTCTTTTCCCATATTTCCAGATCATTTTACTAAATAAATATTTGGAGACCATATAACAAAATCACAAAAAAGCGACTGTGAGATGAATAGTTGCACTTGTATTTGGTAGTAACAACTGTGTGTTTTTTAAAAGTAATCATTCCAGCTTGTGCTATTAGACAAGAACTGTGCATTCGCAAATATTCATGTATGTCTTGTACGTTGTGGTATATAATACACCAAATACGTTGCAATATCCATATATAAGATTGGAGGAACACCATCAATTGAATTATCCACTACCCAGATCAGAAACATTCAATGTGAAAGGATCTAAGCCGTTTATTAATCCCATCTTTATTATATACCTGTAATAAAATGAAATGTAAACAGATGATGAAGGTGCTTTTTTTCGAACCTACCGTTCAGCAAAGTCTCTGTTGTTCAACAATAGTCTTTTCAGATATTCATTCTTCATTTCAGTATAGTTTACACAGCAGAAAAGCTCCGGAAAAAGTCAATAAACACTATAAAATAGTCAACGACCATAACAAGTTAATTGTTTGTGTGCCAACAGACCGCCATATTGGGTCACGTGGTTTGGATTGCCTAATTGGCCATGTGAAAAACACTCAATGCTCAAATATAAGCCTGTAGCGTTGAAAGTTGGACCCTGCGATTTATTAATGGTCATTGCAAAATATATCATTAGCGGAAATTGTAGGCGTTTAAATTGGATCAGTACATCCGATGGTATCAGAGGAATTCGTGGAATCAATACATCTATCCTGGCTGAGGCGAGCTTCACGCTCTACAGATGATCCCTATCCTGGCAGTGCCGGCACCCCGATCGGTACCACCGTAACTGCTATGTCCCTGCATTTTAAATCTGCAATATCTTCGAAAATATTAATTTAAATTGCATGCTGTAAATGGCCATGTTGATCAATATTAAATGCACAATGCATTTAAGGTACTTAATTGGATAAGGATCAATGCTGTATCGCTTAAAATAGCTCCGTAATCGAACCATTATTTCTCGTAGAATGTAAAGGATAAAAAATGGTTATTGTGGGTTATCCTTAAGAGATAGACATACACCATCTCGGACTTTTTTGTAGACCATTCTAAGGTGTACCATACTGTACTACATTATTTCTCGATCTATCTCGTAGGGTTCAGCCAGCGTTTGCAATGTAAGCGCAAAAAATGTGTTTATTTACGACATCACATTAGAAACCTCTAAAATTATCAGTGTTTCTCTAATATATTATGCATGTATTATACATGTAAACCTTCCCATTGAATCGCTCTATCTATTAAAAAAACCGCATCAAAATCCTTCACATAGTTTTAAAGATCTAAGCATACATAATATATGTATGCTTAGATCTTTAAAACTATGTGAAGGATTTTGTTTGTTCCTATAGGAACAAACAGACAGCGGGAAGCGACTTTATTTTATAATATGTAAGGAAGTAAAACTATGTTAACTATGATTTTCAAATACTATGTCAATGTGACAATTATCGAATTTCACAATAACTATCAACAAAATAATTCTAAAGATTTTCTTTAAGCGTCTGACGAAGGAGTCTGATGATATAGACTCCGAAACGTTACGATATTGTTGTTTCTTCGTTGATGTTGTTTCTTTGTTATTTGTTAGGCAACATTGTTCGATTGAGTGCTTCTGACAAATATCTTGCGTTTCTTACGCAGAAGCAAATCACAAAATAATTCATTTTTATTTCATAGATATTTTTCAGAGTTTGGGAGAGATAACCCAGAAATAAACCTAATTTTTCTCATACTGTTGCATTGTGAAATTTCTTGCTTCCGAGAACTCATTGAAAGTTATTGCCTCCGGTGGCGTGCAGTAAATATCGGCTACTTTGACATTATGTAATTTAAACCGAATTTAGAAATTATTCTATGTAATTAAACAGCTTAATGGACAAATCCAAGTTACTACTCTTAATATAGGGGTGTATTCCAGTGGCGTAACAGCAATATACTCTTTTTGGTTTGGTGAGGAGTGCTAATAACTTAAAAATACTTATTTTTCAAAATGCTATGATGCTGGTCAACACTGTATTTCATCTTTTATCTGGCAATTGGTAACTTTCTCATAAAGCTTTGGCGTGAGCGTCTCCCATGGGGAAGATGTTTTCCAATAGGTAATAGAAGATATTAAATTTTTAAACAACATTAAAGACTTATATTATTATCTTGTAGGGATCGATGTGCGGGTTCATCGATCACACCCTGGCATCTTCGTGGCATAGTTTCCACAAGGAGATAAATAAACTTGGGCTACGTTTTCCCACACTTCCTGTATGGCTCTTCCATTGTTTGATGAGCATTTCGACTTGACCGTACTAAACAGTAAGATTTTTTTCTGCTAAAAAGTACATAATCGAACCAGCAATTTTTCCGCACCTGTTGTGGGGGACATCGAGTTGTCATTTTGCCCAAATGTCTGTAACTCCCGAATTTTTTGCCGAAAATGGTCTCAAAAGATTAGGTTCGACGTGATGTTCAGGGTAGGTGGCACGTCCAAATACGACGGACAAATTCGTTAATGGGCATAATCGGTCCAACGGTTTCCGAGTAATAATTTGTTCATCAACCAATACAGATCTGATCGAATTGAAACTTGAGAGCTAGGTGTAGAATACAGACACAAAAATATTTGTGAAATTTTGAAAGAATCTTATCACTAGAAAATTTTGACAAAAATTATCGAAACATATTATTTATGTCACGATTACCTGAGAACGGAAATAGATAGATAGAGACTACCAATTTCTAGGGTAGGTTGTGCATCTGAATGCGACATTTGAGTTTGTTAATAGGCATAATCGCATAATCGGTTTTGTAATTATAGGTACCTATCTGAAATTTGGTTGTTATTTCCTCATTAATTCCAAAAATACGAATCCGATTCAATGCAAACATGGTAATTACTTGTAGAATGCCAACGCAAAATTTCGTGAGGATCATAATCACCAAAAAAATTTTAAAAAATATGGATACAATTTTTAGGGTAGGTTGCACATTCTATAAATCGAAAACTATTCGTCCGCCATCGCTGAAATTTAGCGAGAGCCTTCAAAACCTAACTCTACTGTCAAGATCCAAGTTTGAACACGATCGGATCTATATTGTTGGAGATCCGAGCTGGCTTGTGTGAATTCTGTAGCTGGATGGCTGCCCGTTGCCTGGATAACTTTCGAACGTAAAGAGATAGGGAATTGCAATTTTCAGGGTAGGTTGCACATCCAAATGGGAGAGCTAAGTTCGTTGTTGGGCATAGTCGGGACAAGAGTTTCGGAGTTATACCCACCTGGAATATTATTTTCTCGAAACTCAAAAGATGCAGACCGGTTTGGATTGAAACTTGGTAACTAGTTCTAGAATATCGACAATAAAGACGTGTGTGAAATTTTGTGAGGACCGTGCCACTAGAAAATTCAAAAAATCTACAAAAAAATATTATTTATCTCACGAGAACTTGAGAATTTTCAGGGTAGGTTGCGACTTTTAATTTCGTTAATTGGCATAGGTAATCGGCCAAATGGTTTTGGATTTATACGCAATTTTCGGGGTAAATTGCGCATCCGAATACGACGGAATTTTTTTTCCTGAATAACACAAAAAATATAACTAATAAAAATTTGGTTAGGATCACTAAAAAGCCCTGTGTCCAAAAGTATTGGTTTCTCAGAGTTGGGAATGATATCAATATATTAATATGATAGAACTGCATCATAAAAGAAATTAAATTCAAATAATAATTTATTTATCAAGATTAAATGAGCAATCTGCAATGATTTAACCTAGTATAATGGGTTGTTGCAACTTACACTCGGTGCCTAGTTTTCACAACTCGAAATACCTAAGGAAAGTATCATCGAAATGTCTAGAGCAAAGCTGGAGACAATCATAGCAGATTGTCCATTTATTCCTTATTATTATTTTAATAGTTTTAAATATATTAAGAAAATACAATCCTCTTCTCATAATTTAATAGTTCATACCACTAACACATTCATTCTGTTATTCGTTCTGTATTATGAACCTTAACTCAAGAAAAAATATTTGATACACAAATGTAGATCAAATATGAAAATACTGTACAAATATGCCTCACTACTTAAGGAAGTAAAAGGTAATATTAACCTCGGTGGTCAACACTAATTTCTTTTGATGATTCCATTATGCTGTTTTTGGCGCTCTAGTTCCTCGGAACTGAGTGCTTATCAATTTGCCCAAATGTCTGTAATTTTCGAATTTTTCGATGAAAATGGTCTTAAACGATTTGGTTCGACTCACTGATCAAGAATCCGTGGTCGAAATCCATTCTGTCCGGCCGTAGGCACGATAACTCTCGAACGGAATGAGCTAGAGAGTTGAAATTTTCAGAGTAGGTTTGGGGGATAAATATCTCGGCTAAGTTCGTTATTGGGCAAAATCGGACAGATGGTTTTGGAGTAACAAAAAAAAAAATTTTTTTTTTACAAAACAAATTTCAAATTAAATTTTTTTTAATAAGCAGTTTTATCATAAGAATCCATTCATATCATTTTTAACTCTAACAAGCTAATACTTTCGGAGATATGATTTTTCAAAATTTCAATGTAAATCGTATTTCTACGTTTTCACAGAATGATAGAATTATTATGTGGGTATTCTATGAATTGTTATAATGTCAATTTATTCTCCTGAGAAATGACGTTGTTTCATTCCAGCAATCGTATAAATATGAGAATGATAATATAATATCATACTCTTTGTTGGTTGATATTTTCATGCCGATGGTCAATCCATATGATGATGGGAATGGTAATGGTAAGTTAATAATATTGAGTTCAGAATATCTCCACTAAAAACAAAACTGGAGTATTGGTGTATTGGAGTAGATTTGAGGAAAGATATATATTATCGTTCATCATAGAATTGAGGAATGAATATCTCGGATGAGTTCGTTGTTGGGTAGAATTCGTCTATTGGTTTTGGATTGATAATTTTTGGCACTCTTGTTGAATTTAAATTCTTCTATGATGTTTGAATTCAATTTCTGCTAAGATGAAGTTCTAAATTTCAATAATGAATCGTACTTCTATGTTTTCACTGAATGCTATAATTATTCTATCTAAGCTTTATTATATGATCTGCGTTCATACTCGTACATTTCATCCTGTTCTATAAGAGAGAGTCAAATTCATTTAAGCTATTTTAATTTGGTTTCTTCCATGGTGCAGTTCTCATTCTCAGATTGCTCATTTAATCTAGATAAATGAACTATTATTTGAATTGAATTTCCTTTATGATGCAGTTCTATCATAAGAATAAATTGATATAATTCTCAACTCTGAGAAACCAATACTTTCGGAGATATAATTTGTCTGTTTGAACTAGAGCGCCAGAAAGCTCCTGTCCACAGGGCTTGAACCCATTTTTTCCTATTGCCTTCATAAACTACTTACATCATTAAAATGATCCAATTCTAAAGGCTGGTTTATGCTGGCTGGTAACTTTTACTTATCCCTTAACTTAAAAATTGAAACATATATTTCTAGGAATATTGTTTATACTGAGACTAAGGAATCCGTTTACTTATTAATAATAATAATAATTAATAAGTTAACGGATTATTTAGTCTGATTATAAGACATAACACTAAAAATCTATGTCTATATATATATATATATATATATATATATATATATTATATATATATAGGATTAAGTCAAAGTTACCAGCCAGCATAAACCAACCTTTAATCTTCTGAAACATTATCCCCAATATTCATACATAAATTATTCAATATACAACAAGTCGTTATTATTTTTGGTATCAAAACAGTCTTTCCAACACAAAATGTTTTCAAAGTACGAATTATATAAACCAACTAGAACAGAAATAAATTTGACATGTCACTTTTAGGTAGATAAGATGACATGAATGTACAGTGAAGACAGATAGAACACAGAGAGTATGGAATTCGCATTCTGTGAAAACATAGAAGTACGATGTATTATTGAAATTTTGAAAAATCATATCTCTGAAAGTATTAGCTTTTTAGAGTTGAAAATAATATCAATGGATTTTTATGATAGAACTGCATCTTAAAAAAAATTGAATTTGAAATTTGTAATGTAAAAAAAAAATTTATTTCGTTACTTCGAAAACCTTCGGGCCGATTTAGACCAATAACGAACTTAACCGAAATATTTATATCCCAAACCTTCCCTGAAAATTTCAACTGTCTAGCTCACGGCCGGCCGGACAGAATCGATTTCGACTACGAATTCATGATCGGTGAGTCGAACCAAATCGTTTAATACACTTTTCATCCAAATATTCGAAATTTTAAGACATATAGCGAATTGATAAGCACTCTTTTCCGAGGAACAAGACCGCCAAAATAAATGTTTTTCTTCAAGAATGTTATGATTCGAAAACTTTTTGTCAGGTTCCGCATAAACCTTCAAGCCGCCATTTTACAATCGAGTACCAGATTTCAGCTCGATCGGCTTTGTATTTTGGCGAATATTGTGATAATTAAATTTTGAACTGGTATATCTACTATTGAAATTTCAAATCAAAGAAATCTCAGAACTGTCCTCTATAGCCGAGATGATAGCATCCCTGCATGACGCGCAGATGATCCGGGTTAGAATTTCCACTGAGTAAGTTCACTATTATTCTAAAAGTTCATGCAGTATTTTGTGAGAGTGTGTTACATGTAAATACACAATAGAACAAACGCGCAAAAGCTCCTGACTTCACGTCAATGTTTTATTAGAATCTTCTTTCTTTACTCCTTTCATCCATTTTAGATTTAGAATTGTTCGACTATTACATAATTATTCTTATTGTTTTAACTTACACAAAATTCGAATTTAGAGCAGCCAAATATACAAATTATTTTAATACAATTTCCAGCCCTAGAAAAAAATCGACACTGCTGTGACTAGAGTAGCGTTTGCGTAAGGACGCAGTAAAGCCTACACAGAACCCAACACATTTTCCAAGCTGCTAAGGGCTTGCAAGAGCTTAGGTTAGGTAAATTTTACCTTTTGGGATTCACCATAAACATTCCGGCGTCATGTCATTGTAATGTCATAAAAATTTGCATTTCTGAAATGGAATCGAAATTCTTTTCCAAGCGGCAATTCCAAAAATATTAAGTCGGTGTCTAAGTCGTATCTTTCTACCTGATTTGCAGCTCGTAAATAATTTATGCCAACAGGGCACTAAAATTCCCAGAAAATTATAGATCTGTACTTGTGATGGGAATTCAGGCATCTGACTTTGATTGTTCATTCCCCAGGCATATTGTTGACTTGAATGGCTAACCAGTATTTCGCAGTAATTCTGGAACCTTTCACAATTATTTCCATGCTGGTTTTTACGCCCTAACACGATGCTGTTACCTTTATTCCTTTGTAAGGTGTGAAACATCTTCATTCAGACCTATTCTGTTCGCGCATAGCAATATTGCTAAGAAAAAGATATTGCTACCACAGCAAGATCCGAAATATTGCTATCCTGATCATCGATTTTGAGCTGTCATTTTTACAAGCATATTGTTATTCACATTGCTATCTCAGCAACCTCAAAAGAGTACTTGTGCTAAGAGACTAACAAGATTTGGAATATGGCTAAGAACCACTTTTCTCTTCCAAGAAATCGAAAATATTGAAAATAGGTAGGTACTTTGATAAATATAGGTATAAATAATCGTATATATTTATTAAAGGTACTTTAAAATACTTAATTTCAAGGGAATTGCTAAGACTTAGATCTGACACTAACAATCCCTTCTATTTGTGAACAGAAAAGTTCATAAACTATTCAACATCAATAAGAGCCTATAAGAGGCTGAGAGAATTTTATTCATATATTTATTAGTTCATGAGCAAACTAGGATAGATACTGTTCCTTTTATGTAAGAGGCATTCGAAGACTGATCGACTGGATGAAATGAATAAAAGAAACTATTAATGCAGCCTTAGTAAAAAGATGACTGCCTTTGTTTTCATTGAAGAGACGAGGGTATTTTATTCATTTATTTATATGTTCATCAGCAATCTATGAGATTTACTGCTTCTTTTAAGTTAGATATGCATTCGAAGACTGACCGACTGGATGAAAAACATTAAATAAACTAATAATTCAGTCTTAGTAAAAAGATGACTGCCTTTGATTTCATTGAAGAACCGAGGGTATTTTATTCATATATTTATTTGTTCATGAGCAAACTATGAGATATACTGCTTCTTTTGTTAGATATGCATTTGAAGACTGACTGACTGGGTGAAAAAAGTTAAATAAACTATTAATTCAGCCTTAATACGAAGATGACTTCTTTTGATTCAATTGAAAAACTGAGGGAATTTGTTCAGGACAAAACTAGGAGACATACTGTTCCGTTTAACTTGTGCATTCGAAGTCTGAATGAAGACAGAAAAAATCAAAATTTAATATTTGTTTAGGCGTTTGCAAGTCTTCAATTTTTCGGTCATGGTAGCGGTTACCAATATTCGATGTGTTTCCTAAAAATTGATTAATAACTCCATCTTGTTAGTTTCATAAATAAAATAGTTCGTTTTTCGTTTTCGTGACATTTTATTGATGTGGTTAGGAACTACGGATAACCACCGAAAAACGTGTGTGGCCACTTTTTGGCGCGTTCATTCCCTTGAACAGAGTGCCTATCAATTTGCCCAAATGTATGCGATTTTCGAATTTTTGACCGAGAATGGTCTCGAACGATTAGTTTCGACTCACTGATGTGTAAATGATCTGGATTTGATACGAAAAACTTCCTTATGAAAATGTTAGTTTCAAAGGAGGTTGGAAAACAGTTATTTAAATGCATATATTGCGCGTATGTTCTGGGGAACATCGCGTTATCATTTTGCCCAAATGTCTGTGATTTTCGAATTGTTTGCTGAAAATGGTCTCAAACGATTGGATTCGACTCCTTGATGAAGAATTCGAGGTCAAATTTGATGCTATCCGGCCGGCCGGCCGGCCGTTGGCATGATAACTTGAGAACGGAAAGAGATAGCGAATAGAAATTTTCAGGGTAGGTGGCGCATCCCAATACGACAGACAAGTTCTTTAATGGGCATAATAGGCGCAATGGTTTCGAGCAATAATTTTGTTTTCAACCAATACTAATCCGATCGAATTGAAACTTGGTGAGTAGTTGTAGAATACAAACCTTAGGACGTTCGTGAAATTTTGTGAGGATTATGTCACTAGAAAATTTAGAAAAAATTATCAAAAAATATTATTTATGTCACGATAACCTGAGAACGGAAAGAGATACTGACTTGAAATTTTCAGGTTAGGTTGTTCATCTGAATGCAACATTTGACTTTATTTATAGGCATAACCGGCCAAATGGTTTTGGAGTTATATCCATCTGAAATTTGGATTTTATTTCCTCAATAACTCGAAAAATACAGAACCGATCCAATTGAAGCATGGCTATTATAATAACCATGCTTCAATTGGATCGGTATAACTATAGTTATACAGTGCTTCCCAACAACTCCGCGCCAAGAGGGACTTTCCTTTCCTATTAATTTGCGAATTTTATTAATTACTAATAGTATCTGATGGTGCATCAAAATTGATTAAAAATGATATAAAACACGGCCAACTGAGACTTCCTCCGGTTTGGTCGGAAATCGCCATTTTCAAATAAAAATGTCTATTATCTCGAAAAATTCAAACCTTTTTTTCTGAAACGCATTAAGTAAAGTTCTTTGAAATTACAATTTAGATTCATGTGTTAAATTTGAGGTCGAAAAACCATTAAAATCTTTTTTCTTTTTCTGCTCATAACTCTTTTATAAATGGGTTCAAGCCCTGTGGACAGGAGCTTTCTGGCGCTCTAGTTCAAACAGACAAATTATATCTCCGAAAATATTGGTTGCTCAGAGTTGAGAATTATATCAATGTATTCTTATGATAGAACTGCATCATAAAGGAAATTCAATTCAAATAATAGTTTATTTATCAAGATTAAATGAGCAATCTGAGAATGAGAACTGCACCATGGAAGAAGCCAAATTAAAATAGCTTAAATGAATTTGACTCTCTCTTATAGAACAGGATGACATGTACGAGTATGAACACAGATCATATAATAAAGCTTAGATAGAATAATTATAGCATTCTGTGAAAACATAGAAGTACGATTCATTATTGAAATTTAGAACTTCATCTTAGCAGAAATTGAATTCAAACATCATAGAAGAATTTAAGTTCAACAAGAGTGCCAAAAATTATCAATCCAAAACCAATAGACGAATTCTACCCAACAACGAACTCATCCGAGATATTCATTCCTCAATTCTATGATGAACGATAATATATATCTTCCCTCAAATCTACTCCAATACACCAATATTCCAGTTTTGTTTTTAGTGGAGATATTCTGACCTCAATATTATTAACTTACCATTATCATTCCCATCATCATATGGATTGACCATCGGCATGAAAATATCAACCAACAAAAAGTATGATAAGTATCATTATTATAATTCTCATATTGATACCATTACTGGAATGAATGACAATGAGACAACGTCAAAGTTGACATTATAACAATTCATAGAATAGCCACAGAATAATTCTATCATCTAATTTTGAAAAATCATATCTCCGAAAGTATTAGTTTGTTAGAGTTAAAAATGATATGAATGGATTCTTATGGTATAATGGAATAATTACCTAACGGATTTTTTTTTCAGTGACTAGACGACATAAGTATCAGGATGAATATGATTGTAACTTGTATATTCCATTTTAACTTGGTTTTTCGACATTTGTTCGAATTTTCCCTCAAAAGTCGTTTCATCCTGGTGCAAAGTTATTCCTATTCGTATTTTCGCCAATAAAATCTTTCAATTTCACATTCAATTCGCGTCCAATAATCCCAAGAATGCAAATCTTGCTGCAAATGGCTAATTTATAGCTAGATTTTCCATTGAAATAGAACTGTGTCCTGAATATCCATCGTTAGTTCAATTTTCATGCCAGTTAATTATTTTCTATGATCACAGGTTTGTAGAAACAAATGTCGGAAAACTAAGTTCAATCTGAATTTTCTATGCTTTACATGCTGACACTAATATTGTCTAGTCACCCAAAAGAAATTCCGTTCAGTAATTATTCAATTTTTAAGAGTTATAAGTAAAAGAAAAAATATTTTTCACGGTTTTCCGACCAGAATTTTTGCACATTGATCTGAATTGTAATTTCGAATAAGTTTACTTAGAGCGTTTCCTACAAAAAGTTTTTGTAAAAAATAAAATTCGAGAATATTAATATAAAAAAAAGTCCCTCTTGGTGCGAAGTTGCTGGGAAGCACTGTAGAATGCCAACGCAAAAATTCTTGCAAAATTTTGTGAGGATCGTATCACATGAAAATTTTTAAAAAATCATTTAAAATCAATTCTATATATCAGAAACTATTTGTCCGACATCGCTGAAAGAGCCTTCAGAACCTAACTCTACTGCCAAGTTCCAAGTTTTAACACAACTAACAGTAGCTGGATGGGTGACCGTTGCCTCGATAACTTTTGAACGAAAGGAGATAGGGACTTACACTTTTCAGGGTGGATTGCGCTTCCGAATTGGAGGATTAAGTTCGTTTTTGAGCAAACCGGTCTAACGGTTTCGGAGTTATAGTCACCTGGAATATTATTTCCTCGATAACTCAAAAAATATGGACTCGATCGAATTGAAGCTTGGTAACTAGTTGTAGAATATCGATAATTGGACATAGTTTGATGAATTGAAACATATTTTCAGATCAGGAGATGCTGAAATAAACTTTATTGTTCTCCACTAAAATGAAGGTTTTATTTATCAAATTGATTTGAAGTCGATATCTGAAAGCAATACTGGCTCGGGATGCATAAAATATGGTATAGGTATTGGACGTATTCTAATGAATTGGAAACAATATTCAGTTTAATAATTATGGAATATGATAACTGATTAGTTGAATTATTAGAGAAGTTCTATGTTCTGAGGTTGAATTAAATAATAACCAGTAGCCGGCCTGGTGGTCTAGCGGTTGAAGAACTAGCTAGGGTGCCGGAGTCGCGGGTTCGAATCCCGCTCAGAGCATGGATGTGGTGTTGGTTGTGTGAATGTCCAAAAATAGAAATGATAGAGTTTGTGATACAAGGTTGTAACTGTGTAGATGATCTCAGTTTCCTAGCACATAAAAGGATAGAAAAAAAAACAAATAATAACCAACATGAATCTTCTATGAATGCATTCATAGTTTCCAATGACATCATTGAATTTTCTAGATATTTTTGACTTAAATCACAGTTCACATATCGCCGAAGTTTTGCAAGAGACTTAAAAACCTTATTTGTTTACAGCGAAGTTCTAGATTTAAACTCGATCGGATCCATATATATTGTTGGAAGTATTGTGAAAATATTATTTTTATTCCTAGAAGCCAAGCCCTTGGGCGAGTTCAGTACCTGAATGGGAGATCGCTCTGGCTATGAATTTAAACAAGCGCTCCAAAGCAGAGTGACCTTACGTATGTGCTTTCACAACTTTTTAAATTTAACCTTTACAAGCTGAATTAATTTTATTATTTAATATTTACAAAAGACAAACCAATATAGAATCGTGTAACGAAAACAAATTTCCTCGATTTCAAAGATGAACTTATTCAGACCTATTCTGTTCGCGCATAGCAATATTGCTAAGAAAAAGATATTGCTACCACAGCAAGATCCGAAATATTGCTATTCTGGTCATCGTTTTTGAGCAATATGATCTGTCATTTTGATAAACATATTGTTATCCACATTGCTATCTCAGCAACCTCAAAATAGTAACTACTTGCTAAGAGCATAACAAGATTTGGAATATGGCTGAGAACCACTTTTTTCTTCCAAGAAATCGAAAATATTGAAAATAGGTAGGTACTTTGATAAATATAGGTATATACATAATCGTATATATTTATTAAAGGTACTTTAAAATACTTAATTTCAAGGGAATTTCCAAGACTTAGGTTTAACACTAACTATTCGTAAACAGAAAAGTTCATAAACTATTCAACATCAATGTCATCAATAAGAGGTGAGAGAATTTTATTCATATATTTATTAGTTCATGAGCAAACTAAGATAGATACTGTTCCTTTTATGTTAGAGGCATTCGAAGACTGATCGACTGGATGAAATGAATAAAATAATCTATTAATGCAGCCTTAGTAAAAAGATGACTGCCTTTGTTTTCATTGAAGAGACGAGGGTATTTTATTCATTTATTTATATGTTCATCAGCAATCTATGAGATTTACTGCTTCTTTTAAGTTAGATATGCATTCGAAGACTGACCGACTGGATGAAAAACATTAAATAAACTAATAATTCAGTCTTAGTAAAAAGATGACTGCCTTTGATTTCATTGAAGAACCGAGGGTATTTTATTCATATATTTATTTGTTCATGAGCAAACTATGAGATATACTGCTTCTTTTGTTAGATATGCATTTGAAGACTGACTGACTGGGTGAAAAAAGTTAAATAAACTATTAATTCAGCCTTAATACGAAGATGACTTCTTTTGATTCAATTGAAAAACTGAGGGAATTTGTTCAGGACAAAACTAGGAGACATACTGTTCCGTTTAACTTGTGCATTCGAAGTCTGAATGAAGACAGAAAAAATCAAAATTTAATATTTGTTTAGGCGTTTGCAAGTCTTCAATTTTTCGGTCATGGTAGCGGTTACCAATATTCGATGTGTTTCCTGAAAATTGATTAATAACTCCATCTTGTTAGTTTCATAAATAAAATAGTTCGTTTTTCGTTTTCGTGACATTTTATTGATGTGGTTAGGAACTACGGATAACCACCGAAAAACGTGTGTGGCCACTTTTTGGCGCGTTCATTCCCTTGAACAGAGTGAAAGTTCCTGAAAATTTCATCTTTTTGGCGTGAAGGGAAAAGAAATAGCTGAAAATTCAAGACGAAAAACAGTTTTTTGTGAATAACTCAGAAAATATCCACTTTAGGGCAAGGGTGTGATGCATACACTCACATTATTTTTTAACGTAGATTCAATATCTGCCATAAAAAAATGGGGTTCTAATTTGAAAAAATTGATTTTTCACGATTTTGTCATCCCTAACTTTGAAAGCGATTTTTTCACCCCCTGTATCATGAATCGCGATTTCGATTTTTAAAGTGGATACATCAATCTTACATCTTGAAAAATCTCAAAAATGAAAATTTTCCATCCAAAAACCTCAAAGTTATTCTTGTTTCAGCGGAGCTCTATTTTCGATTTTTTTTCGAATTTTCCCGCTCAGAGAGAATTTTCCAACCAAAACTGAAAGTTGTTACATCAAAATAACTTGAAATTTTCTAAGGAATCTATTTCTGCAATGAAAAAATGGTGTTCTAATTTGAAAAACGGAAGTTGACGTCATTTCCGGAAAAACCGGAGGTGCTCATGCCTTGAAAATATTTTAGATTTCATCAGCATCGTGAAGTACTTATAAGTGCTGAATTTCATGAAAATACGTTCAGTAGTTTCCCGTATAAATATGGGTGAGGTTCCTCGTGAAAGACCCTGTATAGCAGCTTATCAGCCGGTATGCCAACTATACTGGCTTTTCTAGATTACTCCAAGGCTTTTGATCTGGTGGATCATTACATTCTGCTTGAGAAGTTGTGCAGAATGGGAATAAGAGGGATTGGTCTACAGTTGTTTTCAAGTTACATACAGAACAGAACACAAACAGTGAAGATAAATGGAGTGAATAGTGACCCAGTAACAACGAATGTAGGCGTGCCGCAGGGGTCTATATTGGGCCCACTGTTGTTCATCCTATATATCAATGATTTGTTGAATTTACATCCTGAACTTGTGAAGTATGCTGATGACACTGTTGTACCTGTGGCTGGAAGCTGTTGGGATGAATTGGCCGAAAATTTGAGTACCAAATTAAATGAAGTACTATCATGGTTACATAAGAACAAACTGGTAATCAACATCCAGAAGTCTGCATTTTTAACTTTTGGCAGCTATTGTGATTCCATCCCTGAATCCATAGAAATAGAGGTGAACGATATCAATTTAAAGAGAGTTGAATCTTGTAGATATTTGGGAATTGCATACGATCAACATATGAGGTGGAATATACATGTACACAGTATTGTAAAGAAAACTAAGTACTTAGTGTTTGTCTTTTATAAGTTGAGGGAGGTAATGACAAAACATCAGCTGTTGCAGGTATATTATGGTTTGTTTCATAGTGTTGTCACATATGGAATTATTGGTTGGGGAGGACTTTATGATACAGCCTTGGAACCGTTGAAAAGATTGCAAAGAAGAATACTAAAAATCATTGGAATCAGCAATGAAGATCCGAATAGACCGTTGAACATCAGGCAGTCTTTTATTGTCCATAGTTCTAAATTATGATGCTTTAAAAAATGAATATGAACACAGTGCAAGCATAACAAGAACAAAAGCCTGGAACTACCTTTACACCCCTTAACGATAGGAGATAGGACAAAGAAGTTATGTGTATTATTCAGAAAAGTACTTTAATAAATTGTCAGATGAAACGAAGGTGTTGAACTTGAGTAAAAACAATTAAAAAAAGAATAAATGTGAATTAAATGTGGTAAAACGGGCTGTGATGTTGGAATTTATTTTGAAGTTAGGGGAAATTTTTTACTGTTGGGGAAAAAACCTTTTGATGATGTAGTATAATTGTATGTGATAATAGGGTACAGTATCAATTTAATAATTTGAAAAAATATATTAATTGTATGGGAGGTATGGAGATATAACTTTTTTTTTCTTTTTGTTGATTGATGTTAGTGTTAGATTCAATCCTATGCACGGGCTTAAGCCCCCTATAGGTCCTTAAGTGTGGTTCAAGTTTGTATATTATGGAATAATGCGACAAATTTGTGAAAGCTGTGGAACTAAGGAGTCAACAAGTCAAGAGCGTTCCTGCTAATCGGGTCCTTCATGAAGGAGTGTTGAATAAATTATTATAATTCAGTCTTAGGAATTAAGAATAACCACCGAAAAACGATCAAAATGTTTATCAATTAAGGTGAGATTCTTCTTCTAATTCACATAAAAGTCATGAAATACAGTGTTGTCAGCTCTAAAATCAATGAATTTTGACCTACTTCATAGCAATATTGCTGGGAGAAAATTGATAACCAACATTTGCTATAACAGTCCGAACAGAATACGTAATACAATAGTCATATTGTTAAAAATTAGGAGTGTAGCAATATGACTTGAATAGCAATGTTTATAGCAATACTCAAACAGAATAGGTCTGAATCAGACCTATTCTATGTCATCAGGAAGTAATAATCCAAAAGGAAGGCTCTGCATGTTTAAGCTGTTCTTGCTGATATTCTTCTCAATTTCTCATGAAAAGTGGTACGGAGTATGTCTAGAGCCCAAGAAAGTCTGCGAATCTAAAAAGTTGTAGTTCTCGAATACCCTCTCCTTTCATTTTCCATTCAATGTAACCAAAAAAGTTTCTGCAAAATTACAGATATATTGACCTCAGCCGGTCTTACCAAGCATGCCTGCAGGAAATTCGCGCGTTAACGGAATTCTGAAATAACGGTACCTACTTAATTTAATTTGGAAAATCCCATTATTTCGACAATGAATTCTTATAGATTTTATAGAATGTTCAAACCGAAATATCAATTGAGGAAAAGCCAAAAATACCGATTTATTTTTTCTACCATTGTCTTTTTGAAAATAGCCCACCAATACAGTTTCATTTGGCAAATAATTTGCTGTATTCTGTATTCAATGAGGGTTCATAAAGTGACAGATGACAAGTACTTCTGCGCCGCCACTGCCTGCGCATCACGCTTTCCGGATTGCCGCTAAGATCATAGTATTGGGAAAAGTACTTGATGTTTTGGTTCACGTGTTAGTTCATTAGTGAAATTTATCAAAATTAAAAAAAGTAAGAAAACATGACCAGTGAAGTGTATGTAATGGGAATATCTAAACATAGAAGAAATGCTTGCACCAGTTTTTTGGTTGTTTCAAGTCCTATTAAAAGTTTTATCGTTCAAAATATGCACGCCTTCTACTATAACCTCCAAATATTTGAATACTGTTATTCGAATTTTTTTTGCTTGCAAAATAAAATGATTGTGTTAAGTTTCGAACAACATTTAAAGTACTGTGTTTGTTTCAGTGTTTTTTGAAAAATAGGACAACACGATAAGATAGATTTAGGTACAAGTGAATCAGCAAGGATGGAAACACTAATTTTCACAAATGGCACATTTTCAACGGTAAGGAATTGTAACAACTTCTTTAGGGATATTATGTTAACTGAAATGCAATATTGTATGACTCAGGTCAACGAATCACAGTGCTCAGTAAGGTCTGAAGCTTCCACAATATGCCATTCGGATAATGCGTAAGTACACAAAATACATTTCTACGAATAGTATGACAACATTTTTAAATACTATTAATTCACTTTCAAGCCTTTGTATAGAATCAGGAATAACAATTTTCATTTGCTGATCATATTTCCTTGAATTCCTTTGAATATTGAAGCATTAAGACAATTTTTTTCAGACCTTCACTTGAAGGAATGATCGAATCTTCAGTTGATTCTGAATACTTCAATCCTAGGGGTAGTGATTATTCTGTGAGTATATTTTGCCATTTCTCCATTCAAATGTACATGATTTTAATTTGAAATAATTTTATATCGTAGCCAAACATTGGAATTTACTTACTTTTCCATAACTGTTAAATTACATAATATCCTTGCTGACATGCGAGATGTTAACAAATGTATTTCCGAGACATTGTTATATGCAGGAATCCAAACACGAATTCCATATCTAATAACACAACCAAATTGTGATACATACCAAGTAACAATTTTTCAGGTTGTGCATTCTGCGTCGTGTAAATTTTTTAAATTGTCCTTACTATTCTTGTGTTCATAAACAGTAAGCGATTCACAAGAATATTCCATAACTTCAATATTGTGAATTTAAGAAGAAAATATTTATTATGGAAAGATTCTTTCCATTTTATGTTTTTTATTTTGAATTGAAAATTTTGAGGTGCATCCCCTAGTGGCAGACCTAAGTTCCAAACAAACCCAGAACACATTCTAAACAATCTCCTAAAATAGAGGAATTTTGCTGCTCTATTAATTTTGTACCAATGTCCTTGCACCTTTGTCTTATTCCATAAGGTTGTTATACCTCTGCAAGTTGTAATGTCTCACTTAAGTAATCCATTAAATTTGAGTCTACATAAGCATTGCATAGATATTCAATGGATGTGTACAAGATATAATTATTGTTATTATTATTTATTGGGTGATAGAAGATGAGGTAAAAACCTATACATCTCAAATAAATTCTATATTGAAGATACATTAGCATTATGCGACATGAAAGAACAGAAATTAGCATAAAGATGATCAAATACCATCTGAATCGAAGAGTGAGGAACAATCCGTTTGTTATGCCAAGAATAACCCCCTCCAAAATTGGATTGATTAATCAGAAGAACTATCCAAACTAGTAGTTCTGTATTTTGAGTTCTCTCAGGAACATTTTTGTCCCGTTCATGGTATATATTATGTATGGAATGAAATATGGAATATTTTAAAATTCATTACGGGCCGGTAGTTCCACTTCCTAATAAAATGTCCAATAGTTATTTGTTGAAATAACTGTCTTTCCACATTCCAATATCAACTATTTGAAGAATAATGCTCTCCAATTTCTTAGTTTATTTGTTGAATAAGTCCAGCTGCCAACAAATAACTATTGGTCGCTTTATTAGGAGGTGGAAATACCAGCCCTAAATCAGATTGTATTGTAACTAACGTTCTGATCACTTTTATAAGAAGTGATGTACAATACTTTACAAGTAATTCTTGATAAAATGAACTGTTCAGTTTCTAGAGTTTAAAATGTTTAGCTCTTAACTGAATTTCTTCCATCATTTCAAGCTTTTGACATGAGAACTATCCCTTTCCTTATTGGGGCGCTTGTTTCCCATGAACGAAATGCATATCTTTTTACCCAAATGTCTGTATTTTTGGAATATTTGGCGGAATACGGTTTCAAACGATTGGGTTCCACCGGGGGTCAAATCCAATCGCTAATCGAAATAAGTTAGAGAGCTGACATTTGCAGGCTAGATATTGGTCTTGTTTAAGTTCGTTAATGGGGAAAATCCATTTCGAATTTACAGGCCATCTGAAATTTCGTATCAGGGAAACTATCTGTCAGATATTGCTGGAATTTTGCAAGATCCTTCAAAAGCTTATTTTACAGCCAAGTTCTGTATTTACTTGATCAGATCTATTTTGTTGGAATTATTGGGAAAGTATATCGAAGACTATCTTGGAGGTACGATAATTTGTTCATGGACGGCCTGGTCACGCTCGGGCGGTATCGAGTTCGATTTCCACTGTGGAAGTGGCCTTGGTTCAATTTTTTTCATTCCCACCGACGCAAAAGCTAGTAGGCGTAGACCAGACTGTCGTAGGTACTAAACAGAATTGTCAAAAAATTTTGAAAACCCTGACGAGAGGTCAGTGTGATATTGCGTGCTTGCTTATGACGTTATTAAATTCAGATTGTTCAACATGAATAAGCGCGCCAAAGCAGAATGACCTCACGTCAGTGCTTTTTAAATTTCTTTTGTAATATCTTATTATTGTAACAATAGCAAAAGTTCAGATTTTGATTAAAATTTTTCAAAGGTATCACTTATCTGACTCATCTTGTCTGAAACCAGATACTACAATACTAATGTATTTCAGTGATATCTAACTACTTTGTATTCTTTATAGGATTCGGATGTTGAAAGAAGTCAAGGAAATGAAGAATATTTCGATTTCAGAAATCAATATACCTCTGAATCAGTTGTAAGTATGACCATAGACAATTTCGATACCACTTAACTGTAACAAATCATTCAAAATTTCAGGATTTTGATCAGATTACCAGAAATTTTAACGAGGTGGATTACTGGCAAATCCCACAATTTGAGGTATGTAGATAATTGAAGGGTACAGGGGAAAAACTGGCTAAGTTAATTGCTTGTGAGTTTTGAAATAGGCTGATCAATGGATCATTCATTGCAGTATAGAAGACGGCGGTTATGTCTGTTTTAACAAACGATCAAAAACCTTTTCAGGAATGCTGCTAATATCTGCAGGAAGATGGTTACCTGTAAAAAGTTTTTTTTACCTACGTAACACTACGTGGAAAATATTCCGCACCAACAAGTTAATGATAATTAATTGTTCACGTAAGATTTCCTCAAATATAGTTTCTATCACAAGTTATGATAATATGATTAACAATAATAATATTTATTTATTTAGCAAATGCTATTATAAACATTTCATAATAATAAAAAAGAAAAAAAAAACCTTCATTGCGGCTTTTCCCAAATTTGCTCTTTCTTTTTTTTAACTTTAGTACATACCCCAAACTAAGCCACGAAGCACAAATCGTAAGATCTTAGAGTTCTATTGTGGAGAATAAAAGGCTAAGTCAGGATATATTATCATATTTTCCAAAAAATAGGTGTATTGTGGACCTTATTTTCCATCAAGCTCAATCTCACACACCTAATATATCTTGACTAGTCTACACGTCAATAGTTTATCAATTTACAGGTGTCCTCACAAAAGTGAATACAATAATTAAAATTCCTGCAGCTCGAATGTAACAAAGAGTTACTTGGCCAGTTTTTTCCTGCACCCTTCTATTGTTAGGGATGGTTTGAGTCAATATAATGTAAACTCTTGATTTAGGCTCCAAGTATGGAAGTCAGATCGGAACAATTTGGTGCACCAAACCACTGTGATAATAATATAGTTCATAATTCTATGGGCCATTTACCATGTGAGGTAAGTTGATAATTGAAAAAAAAATGCAAACAGTATCATTCTAAATTGGGGAGAAAATTAATTGAAGAACTTTTCTTATTATTGCAGACAGAAAATATTGCTATAGAGCAACAAGTTAGACCTCAATACTGTGATAATACAAATTATAATTATGAAACACATACTACAATCGATGTGAGTTCAAACAGATCTTTCTTGACTCAATAAGATATTTAATATTTTAATCCCTGAAATTTCGTTATTATTAAAAACAATCATAATTTGTATTCGATTATTTCAGTTATTAAATATGGAAAACCGACAGGTATCAAATGATCAAACGCATCAAGTACTTGCACAAAACTGTGATAATCAAAATGATGTAGCATTGGAAGACCCATTAGACGTAAGTAACAATAATTAAAATCTATATATTAGTACAAAAATTTAAATTTTAGAATGAGATTAACATAAGTTCCTCAGACATTTCTGTGAATGGCCCTGAAGGACAAAACAATGTGAGTTATAGGCATGGTTTGCTTCCGTTTCACCTGATTCTTTACTATATGCTTGCTTTGCACTGATTTTCAATTGTTCTCATAATAAACTACAGACTAAAAACCATGAAACATGCATGTAAATATTTTGACTTTATTGATGTCCTGCGTCAAATACTTCACTAAGGAATTATAATAAGTCGTTGATTAAAAAAACACAATGTTGATACTCAGGTTTTCCTAAATTGATGCGAAATATTTTAAGAGATGCTTCTATAGCAAATATTAAAGGACATCTTCCATATAATTTCTTTCAAGCCCCTTCTATATTATAAAAATTTAAACAATAAAAACATTCACCATTAAGACTTTATTTGACACCAACTTACTTGATATTAGTTAATATGATTATATTTGACAGCAGACTATATAATTTTTCCAATCAATTCCCTGCCTTAATTTATGAGAAGAAAGAATCTGAGTACTTTTTCATTTTTTTGTAATTGAATTAACTATTTTAGACAAAAAAGTTGCGCACCCATTAAATTTTTTATTTTGCGAAAAATTTATGCAACAAAAAGTTCTTGTGCGAAATATTGTAGGGTTTTATTTTCCCACCTGTGATAACATTTGGGAATTACAAAAAGGAACATTAAATCAGTGTTAGCTATTTGCCAAATTTAATTCCATTAAATCGTTCTTTAAAGGAGATATTCAATAAAAACAAAATATTTTAAAACAGAAAATTATTAGAAGACCCCCATTATTTTTTCCAAAAGAACAACCTCTTAATGCTATCGAATTAATTTAGAAATATCCTGATATACATCCCGCTAGCAAAAAACAAAAAGATCTATTTTCATCAATACATTAAAAAAAATTATTCTTATTATTTTTTCTACTCAACATTTTTTTTACTTCGGTGTAGCCTATAGAATATCACTTTCTTCTTTCCACTCAATTATTTTATAAAGCTGTCGTTTCGTCCACTTCATTTGTTCAGCAAATCTCTATTTTGAATTAGTCATATCTAATGTTTAAAAATATGGCCATTTGATACCATACTGAAAATTTTTGTACAGACTCCGAAAAATCATTTTTGGTATGAACATTGCTCAAAGTTGAATGTAATAAATTCAATATGTTCATATTTTATTTTCCAGTCTCTAACATTGATCAACCACATTCACACTTAAAATTAGAGAGCTGAATAGACATTCGAAAATTGTCTACATTGAAATGAATTTATTCAATGTTTTGTTGAGAAATAACTTTTGTATGTATCACTGAGTATATTTTATTTCAAGTATTAATTTTTGCGATAGTTTAGAACAATTCTGGATAGAAAATGTGCATATTTCAAATGCGGTATTGAACAAAGCGCTATTTTATTCTGGTGATGGAATTCTTACATTGTAGAATGTCTTTTTAACATAAAACTGATGTTCTATCACATTTCCAAGCTACGTTAACATTGAAGATATAAAATCTAATCGATTCAACTTATATTCTGTATATGTTCAGTAAGGAATCACTGAAATCACTTTCTTTTTAAAATGTAGAGAAGTTGAAATTGATGTGATACCCTTTATTTCGCTTTCAGAGATTCTCTAATATCCAGCTAGATTTTCAAATTCAGTTGTTGTATAATCCATTCATTTCATTTTCAGCTTGATACGTTGCAGAATTTTATTTTAGAAGATTTTCATAAGGTAAGATTTCAATAAGTTACTTCAAAATATATTTATCAGAAAAATGCAATAATAGTTTCCTTGAATTCATTTAATAACTCCAAAGGATACCAATACCCATAATGAGCATATGTAAAATTATAGAGTATTCTAACCCATAGTTTATTTCCAATGTAGCCTAACTAACAACATAAATATCAGAATACCCCAATATTTAATTAAGAAAATACCTTTATGAATTATGAGGTTTTTATTTTTTGGCGCGCTTGTTCCACTGAATAGAGTGCCTGTCAAATTTCTGTAATTTTCGAATTTTGGCCAAGAACGGTCTCGAACGATTTGGTTCGACTCTCACTGATCAAAAATCCGAGATTAAACACGATTATGTCCGGCCGGTCGTCCAGGCGAAGAGACGATTTTTCTTCAACGCAATGAGTCAGAGAGTTGAAATTTTCAGGGTAGGTTTGGTGTCCAAAGGCGCTGGTTAGGTTCGTCAATGGACAAAATCCGCCGAGTGGTTTCGTAGTTACAGCCATCTGAAATTTGATTTTCCAACAAAAACTGATCTGATAGAATTAAAGCTCGGTAGTTAGTTGAAATGTTCCGAGACCAAGACTTATGCCAAGGATCGTGTGACTAGAAATTAAAAAAAATATTTAAACAATTCTGTATCTCAAAAATTATCCCCAGATATCGCTCAAATTTTGCAAGTCTTCAAAATCTTATTTTACTGCCAAGTTTAGAATTAAACTCGATCAGATCTATATTGTTGGAAGTAAATATTGTGAAAATATTATTTTGCAAGAGTCATCAAAACCTTATTCTGTATTGTTGTAAATTTCGGGAAAATATTATTGTTTATCCTGGAAACCAAGCTGCCTGGGGCGCGTTCAGTACCTGGATAGGTGACCGCTCTGACTATAAATTTGAACAAGCGCGCCAAAGCTCCTGACCTCAGGGCTTTTCCAATTAGTTTATATTAATGTTTTCAGTATTACTATCCTAAGAACCATTTCAAATATATATTATGATTAAAACTTATATTCTCTTACCCCAATTTTATATAATTTAATTATTTCAGGTTACTTATGTACGTAGAAAAGTAGATAAACAACTTAACTCATGCAATGTGAATATTCACATTGAAAAAGTAAGATATCTCCCAGTTATTGTACAAGATGCTGGGGATGTAACAAATACCATTTTTACTATCCCCTACCATCAAGATCTGGCATATTGTAGTGAAGTTTAGTAATTTCATGCGAAAATTAGGAAGTTTCCATTTTATCCAATTTAATATCCATTCCTGTCTTAAAAATTGTAAAAATACATCAGCTTAGACAAAGTAAGCAGGCATTCAACTGCAATATTCTGGTTGGCTTTGAATATTGAAATCCATGGATCAGAATTAAACTATGCTAGTTCTCATTACACCTGAAACCTTCATATCACTCACTTCTGTAATCAAAATTGACCCAAAAATTATTTCTGTGTTTTCAAGAATGCAGCAAATATATGCTTAATGATGTAGTATTTTAAATCGAGAGTTATAAATTTGCTGATATATTTCGATTTCATCATCGTACATCAAAATAATACTTGCATTATGTGACAATCATTCAACAAGTTCATCGGAAACTTCCTAATTCTCAAGTTAGATTCAGAGGAAATTTAAATGCAATTGAAAGCAGATTTGCAAATTAAACAGAATATATCAGTAGAAGGTAATAGACCCCTAAACAATGTATTCTGGTGTACTCGTAGAAATTAGTATTGATGTAATTTGGCAGTAACAGTCAAAATAGAAGATTTTCGGAATCTAAGTAGAACATAAATATACTTCAAACTTAGGTATATGAATGCAGATTCTCTTGAAATGGAGGGGATGTTTCCTTCTTTTATGAGTTGGTGAATTTATTCCATTTTCAAATTCATCATGCTATGGGACAGAGAAATCCAAATAATGGGTGATAGTTTTATTTCAATAGTATTTCGTATGAATATTGTGGGTTTATAATGAAGCAATTTTCATTGATGCATATTCACATAATATCGTATTAGGTTTTTTAATGAAATTGAACTTTTTCTATTTGAAACAATTATTCAGCAATAAAATACTTCATTGTGGTTAAATCAATATCAATAGAAGAATAACAATGATTTTAGAGATGGCCGTAAACTAATTTTAACAAAGTGCTCGCTAATATATACTAAGTGACACTGAAAAAAGAACCCCCAGTAATATTGAATCTGATCGTTGTTAATTAAAAAAATATATTCATAGAAATTCTTTGTTTAATTTAGGACGCAAACCATCAGTTTTCATCATATCGATAAATATTAGCATCGGTTCCTTTGAACTTAGTGTCCTGTATTTGCGCAAAAAAATATAAACACACTGGCAATCAAATCCATGCTAATAGTGTAGGGCGGTCCCTACAACATGTATCTTCGGAATTACCTATGTGATGAAGATCAGTGTCTCAACATTGCAGTTTTTGAAATTTTAAAAGTTGATTTAAGAAAAGAGGAGATTGGACTGGGCAGGGCAATTGCCCATTGTTGGCTGCGGGCCTGGTACCACTTGTTTTCTCAAATAATAAACCTTTGGACTTGTGCAGCGAAAACTCTTGAACATTTTACACAAATTTTTCTTTCACTATAAGGCTTGAAGCCACCAACGATAATTCAGTATTTCCAACACATTCTTAAACAAGCCTTTCGTATTCGAACATATTCCGATTTCTTCGCCATGATAGAATATCAAATATTATTGAAAAAACTCAATTTTCACATATGATTCTTAGTCGAATACTATAATTCAGATTGTCCTTTTCGTTGATATACAAACAGTTAAAAAATGGAGTTTTATTCGTTACATCCCTTATCTTAGTTTTTTTACCTAATATCAAATAAATGATAAATAAAATATATGATAAATTTCAGATTCTTCCCGAATTGGTAGATACTGCTGAAGACGGACTAGAAGATGACAAGATTAATTTTGATGTGGAAAATTTTAACCTATTTAATTTCTTAAATGACGTACCTGTTAAAAATGAACCGATTATTGAAGAGGATACAAACATTTTTGATGCTGCATTAGAAATGGGTATAAAACAAGAGCCTTGTTCTCCTGATAATAGAATAAACAAAAATTATAGCCCAGTGAGAGAACAATTCAAATGTAAACAAGAAATATTGCCGAAAACAGAAATAAAAGTTGAACCGTGTGTATTGAAAAACGATCCCGATGATTCCACTGGAAGCCTTGTGGTGCCCAAAATTGAAGTTGAAACTTGTACAAACCAAAATACGAGAAAACAACATATTGCCTTCATACCAAAAGTCGCTGGAAGGAAAAGAATTGACATGCAAGCTCAGAAATATATCGTTGATGATGATGAGGAAAATATAGATGTCGAAACAGTTACTAAAGGTGATAATCCTGTAATTGAAGCCAGGGATGTAGACAGCCTCCTTGCACAGTTTGAAGCAACCCAGTTAAAGGAATCTAAGAAAGACAAACAGTGTTCCGCGAAGCAGAAATTGTCAAAAGTCAAGATGGAAGATAAACATGGTAAAAAGTTGAAAAATAGTTCGAAGCATGACAAAAAATTCAAAGATATAGTAAACAAGGATAGAAGAAACAATACACTTAAAGAAGAAAAATGCAAAAATAGTAGTGGAGTTTTAGACAATACTTTAAAACAGAAGCATAAAAACAGTTTTCATCAGGTCGAAGAGAGGAAAATTTCTTGGAAACAGGAAGATCTTAAATCCAAGGAAAAGAGACTATCATCTAAGTCTCTTCCCAGTTCTCATAATTCGCATAGCACAAAACCAGAAGAACAGAAAAAGAGTCAATCACGAAGTGAGTTCGTATTTTTAGCAATAGTTCTATCAGTCTTCATAAATACAAACCCGGACTCCCTATAAAAGCGTCTCTATTGGAAATATTCATTTAAGAATATACAAAATATTTAGAAAAGAGGAATTATTGAGGGGAGAATAACAAGATGATATGTATTTCTGATTTTTTCAGACGTATTGCGAACAAGGATCAATAAACATATGTTGCGGAAAATAATACATGTCATCATTTCAGCTGAAATTTATGTTTTGTTTTGAATGATTAAAAATAACATAAAAAAAAGTTGAAAACAAATTGGGAAGATTACAAGAGCAATATCATCTAATTCAGAATTACAAATACGGTCACAATGATTTTGTCCTGAAAATATCAGAGTCGAATTTGAAAATATTAAGCTAATGATAGTCCCTTGAGGCAGATACGTCAGATTGCAAAAATGTTGATTGATGCCATTAGATAAAGGGGAAAATTTAAATCTGCGATTTATTTTGCATTCGTTTTCAAATAAACCCTGGAACAAAATGAAACGATTCTGCAAAATTTCAGGTTTTTTCAGATAAATCTGTAACTGCCTGCAATTTTGAAACTTTCAATTCAACCGACTGCTTATCGCAATGTTTTCTGGATCTTAATGCTATCCCATCCATATCTGTATAGCTTTACTCAATATTTCTGGTCTAATTTGTTCAACATTACATAATGTCTAGAAAATGCATTTTTATTCATAATAATGTTCATTAACAGGGTCGGCAGATTCTTCGGTGCCAATGAAGGATTCCACACGGTCAGATCTCAAAAGTAAACCAAATGAAAAACATAGTACTTCCAAAAATGGACTAGAAACTCAACAGAAATCGGAACAGCTGAAGGTTTCAAGTTCTAAATCGTGTAGTAAAGAAAAATCAATTGGCGAAGTACCGAAGGATTTAATAGGCAGAATAAAAGAAGCAACAAAACCTCGCCAAATAAAACTACTGGATACTTGTCCATTTCTTGCAGATCCTGTTATTGAAAAAAAGAAGAATCGTTTGAAATCCCGAAACGCAGCTAATAGTTCTAACACGAAAAAATCTGCTACTAGTAAAACAGTTTCATGTGGTACTTCTATGAGTGGTAAATCAGTTTCGAATGAGTCATCAACTAGCCCTTCGGGGCACAGTTCAAGTTCAATAAGGTCAATACCTACTACTACTGGTTTGGTCCAGTCTAAACCTAATAGTTGTTTAGTATCAAGGCATACTAAACATACTAGTTCTGCTCAATCTACTGCTTATGCTGGTTCCGCAGTTGCATCCTGGCAATTCACTAACAATTCGGTTACCCCAAGGGCTGCTCCTAGTAAATCAGTTATATCTGGACCCCGTTCTTCCAATAATTTAAATGTAACCAAACCCTTCAATTGTGATTCAGCGCAATCTATATCCATTATTGATAATTCATTTTCATCGAAACCTAGTGCTCAAATTACCCCTAGAGATACTTCAAGAATAAATAGGCTTACTACAAGCACTTCAGATGCATCTACATCCACCGATGCACAAGAAGGAGAAAATGTAAGTTATTTCTTGCCAACTACTTGACAGAAATTTATGAAAGTTGGTAGAGATATTGAGTATTTCACTTAGGTATTTCTATGAGCTTTCCTTTCAAAACAATCGACTCTTTGAAAATGAATATGAAGGAAATCATAAAAGTTTCTTGGATGAAGTTTATTTTCACCATACTTATTAAATATCTCGTAATACTGTGTCAACTGAATTGAATATTTTATTATATGAATCCATATCAGACATAAAAATGTTTTTGTGTATCACAGTGTGAACCTATTATAAACAGTCTTTGATCACAGATAAACATCCTATTATTTAAAGTCTATGATCACAAACTTATGGGCTAACAGTTCAAATTTTTTTAGTGTTTTCACATATTTTATATAGTTCCTAGAATACGTTTATCTTCGATTCTTCTATTCAGTTCTGGTTGAAATGGCTGTACAAAATATACGATAGCATTCAAATTAAATTACTAATGTAGCTTCGTATTTCTAGGATAAATTTTGGCATACTGTCAATTTGGATCATAGCTATTATAAATCTGTTATGCGAAAAAACGAGATGGAGAATCATAAAACATCAGCAACTAGGAAAAATGCAGAATCAAAGGCCAAACAAGGTGGAAATCTAAATGATGAATGTATTTCAAGAAGGCCTACTGATCAGAATAGTCGAACTTTACATAAAAAAACACTGGAAAACAATGATAACAAATGTAATGTTGACGAAACCAAAATCAAAATATCTGTTGAAGAGACTAAAGAACAAAAGCTGGAAGACGGTAATAAATCAAACAAACCTAAGAAAAAAATAATAAACTGGGAAGAGTATATGAGACAAAAAAGGGACAAATTTAAATCCAAAAGCAGCTGTAGCTCACCTGGAAGTGACAACGGTTCAAAAACATTGAATCAAGAAGATTGGATAAAAAAGATGGCGTTGGATGTAGAGCCTATGACTCGAGAATCTTCCACTAAAATAGAACAACCTATACCTGCAGCTGAAATTCCAGTCCGTCCGTCAGTTCCAGGCATGATATGCATGGAAACTTACGATGTCTCAGTCAATGCTTGTGTAGCAGAAGAATCAGCTCTGCTCCAGATGGAGACTTTGGAAGAAATAAGACCTCTACTCGAGAAATCCAATGTCAAGATCGATCAAAGTTCTCTTATAAGTTGTCTTACAAACTCCGTTCCGAACAACATACCAACAAATAAAAATAGAATAGACAGAGATGAAGTTGTTCGCCTTAATAAAGTGATAAGGCACGTGAAAGCAGATAGGGTAAAACCAACAGTTTGTAGTGTAGGAGTACAAACAAATATTTCATTGATAAAGAAAATATCGCCTAAACGGAGTATCAGTATTTCCAGTAGCAGTTCGTCAGATGATGAAAGGTAAGATCAAGTGTATTCCAACTGCTCAGTGCATTGAGCTTGCCGGAGATCTAGTCAGAGGGTAGAGCACACCATTCACTATCGGATCAAAAATTAACAGTGCTGTGCCTAAGCTGCCGTGAGGATAAAGTAACAGAGTCGACAAAGAACACAACTGACTCTCCTTAGTTGCACAAGCTCCTAGGAACTTCTGAGGGATCTCCTTTGGTAAGACCTAGGAGAGTCAGTATAATCATAATCATGTATAAAGCAAGCGCGACAAATCAGGTTGACCCCACGTCAATGCTTTTTTAGCCATTTTCTTTCATAGTGAAGTCAATCTGCGTTGGCGCGCTTTTTATAGACATGATTATGATTATACTGTCCCCCAGGTCTTCCCCAGGGAGATCCCTTAGAAGATGCTAGGATAGGTGCGACTAAGGCTAGTCAGTTGTGTTCTTTGTCGACTTTGTTACTGTATCCTTACGCCAGCTTAGGCACAGCACTGTTAATTTTTTACCCGAAAGTGAATGGTGTCCACTACCCTCTGACTAGATCTTCGGCTAGCTCTATCCACTGAGCACTTATCACTCAATCCAAATTAGCCAACGCGAACAAGCACGCCAAAGAGTACTAACATCACTTCAGTGTTTTTTTATATTTTTTCAATTTTCTTTGACAAATTCTATCTGTTAATACAGTCTGGCTATGAGTACCGTACCGCGGTTAGGATCCCTGTTACGAAATCAATTGCTTACGCCTGTTCTAAAATTCTGAAAGTAATTAAATATAGGTCTTCCAAATATAGTCATTTTTATAAATTGGCCCCAGGGCCGAGGTACAGACATTTCAACTCGGAAACAACGCCCGTGCACAGAATTGTCATGAATTCCTTTGAAACCTCTCAATATCGGCTCAGCACCAAATCCCTGGCCGCAATCTACTCGTAGCTGGAAGTCCTCTCAAAATCACCTCACACAAAACTCTGACACCATTGGTTCAGGAGATGTCGCAGCTTCAATCCACGCATGCGCGGACCCTCCCGAGGGGATTCTATGAAGGAATAGGATTCTGCACCTCAAAACTCCAATCCTCTCAGACGAAAATTCCAGCAGTTAACTCACTTCTCGTCTGCTCATGCGCAGAACAAAAGATTTTCGAAAGGTGCAGCATGAATTTCAAAAAAGTGGGTTTCGGAACTTCAAGCGTAAAATAGTAGTAATTTTTTGAATTTTTTCTGGTAATGGGATCCTCACGACATTTTGCTTCCTTTTTTTGCATCTAACTATTCAGTTTCAATCAGATCAGTATTTTTCGAGTTATTGTGGCTACGACCGGCCGGACAGAATCAAATTTGACCGCGAATTCTTCATTAGTCAGTTTAACCTAATCGTTTGAGACCATTTTCAGCAAAAAAATCCAAAAATACGGACATCCGGGCAAAATGATACCACGCTTTTCCTTGCGGAACAAGCGCACAAAAATAGGAAAAACTGACTTCAGTTTGATGAGGGTGGAATTCCATTATACATACTTCCGAATGAAATAAAATCTTTATTTAAATAGGAATCATAATATAAACAGATTAAGGAAACAATAGAAGAATTCTCACAATAAATATTAGAGAAAATATATTTTAAAATAGATGAAATTCAAAATAAATTGTATAGAATAATATTATGCATGTTCTTTCGTACTGAACAAAGTGATTTATGTAACTAAAATCAATTGAATTAGTACTAAACCATAGAAAACTAAGTGATTTTATCAGTTGGATCAGTTCGAAAGAATATCCCTAATCTACAATAAATAGCAAGTATCAACGACTAAACAACACAAACAAATATGTAACTTTAAATAAATTGTACAGATTAGTGATTTAGAGTAAAGAGCAATATATGCCAACTGTATTGTTTGGTGTCAATTCCATTAATTTTATAAACAATCCTTGAACTGTTGAACACTATTTACATCCTTGGTATCACATGGAAGATCTTCAAATTTTATCAAACCATTATGAAAAAGCGATTGTTTAGCAAGCTAGTAATTAGTTTTTTGGACGTGAAGAACATTAATTGTTCTTATGTGATAATTATGAATCTCATAAAAAAAAGTTGACTCCATGGCTATTGCTTGGTTTATAATTTTGGGATCAAATCTTATTTTATTATTGGTATATTTATTTGCCTTTCTAAAATAACAGGCTGGTTTTTATTTTTTTGCGCTCATGTTCTTGGGAGCAGCGTGCTATTATTTTGCCAATTGTTTGTAATTTTCGAATTTCTTGCCTCAGACCATGAAGTTCGACTCACTGATAAAGAATTCCAGGCAAAAATCTTTTCTGTCCGGCCGGCCATCCGTTGCCTCTATAACTTTTCAGGGAGGTTGTGCATCCGAATACGACGGTTAAGCTCGTTAATGGGCATGATCGGCCAAACGGGTTCGGAGTTATATCCATCTGAAATATTGTTTCCTCAATAACTCAAAAAATACATATCTGGTCGAATTGAAACTTGGTAATTAGTTGTAGAATACCTACGCGCAAAGTTTTTCAGCATTTCCTGATTATCACTGGAAAGCGAAAATTTGTTTCGTCAAGATTTTATAGTTTAGGAACTATCTGCCTGATTCCGCTGAAAATTCGCACAAACCTTCATGCCGCCATTTTACAATCGAGTACCGGATTTCAGCTCTATCGGCTTTGTATTTTAGCAAAGATTGTGAAATCAAAATTTCGAACTGGTATCTACTTCTGAAATTACAAATAAATTCAGAATTGTAATAACGCCTCAATGGCCGAGATGTTAGCGTGCTCGCCTGCTGCGCAGGGGATTCGTGTTCGATTCCTTGCTGAGAGGGTTCACTATTTTATTTATTTCGAAATTTTAATTCAGTTGATGTCCAATGCATTTTTTCACGAGTTAACGCCAAAAAGACGGCTTGAAGGTTCATGCAGTATTTAGTCAGGATGTCTGAGGCGTGAAAAGAGAATCCTAATTTCACGTCAATGCTTTTCCCGATTTTGTTCTTGGAGTATTCCTCCATTCATATCACTATAAACTAGCGCGGGGTCATCTTCAAACATCTAATATATTCCAGATACATAGATCCAATTCAAAAATGCTCTCAACATATAGTAGGGGACCTAGTACCGTGCCTTGTGGGACTCCGATAAAAGTTGCTCTTTAAGAGCATTTCACTCCATTAAATTGGACATATTGTCTTCTGCCGGTTAAGAAATTGTAATTTAACTTCAAAACTTTGCCTGGGAATGTTCCTGTAAAAACACCAAATTATGAGAACCCCTGTTGATCTACACTAGAATATTAATAGTATATTTATAATTATTTATTGAGATATGTTAGATATTTATTTTATTTCATTTGCAGTTATGGATCTTGGGACTCTAGATACTCGAGGCATTCTAGAAAAAGGTCCAGATCTTCTAGGTAAGTAAACAGTATTTTCACAGTTAGCACATGGAAAGTTTATACAACAACCTCAATACTAGAAATCTGACAAAGTAAAATTTGGCATCCTTAATTTTATGAGATCCATTTTAAAATTGCATAAATATTTCAGGTCTTCATACAGATCCAGAGGTTCAATGTCACGTTCGACATCACCACTGCAGCTGGATAATCCCAACATAGAATTACCAAGAATGTTCAGGTCTAAAGAAGAAAACGAAGAATTCAAAAGAGATGCGGAACTAAGACGTATTTTGTTCTTGGGTGGAATTGAAGATTATATTGATGAGAACTTCCTATACAAAATATTTGAAAGATATGGAGAAATTAAAGCAATCAAAATCTATAATAGGAGAATTAAAAGGACAAAAAAGACTGGAAGTGGTGAATCTGAGTAAGTCTAATTTATATTTATTCTGTGTCCATAAGGCTTGTTACACATGCATACGGTTCCATACAGCTTCCTGGTCTTCAATTTATCTTTATATTTTTCAGAAGTTTTATCTCACAACACTGGTTTAGATTTACAGCAGAAATTAGTCGATCCACATTTGGTAAACCATCATTTTCTCATGAATACTGAGATAGCAACAATATCCCGAAAATATATATTTATGCTTTACTTCTATATTTGAACAATTTGGGAAATATTGAAAGATATCTGCTAGATTTGAGGTTAAAACCACAGAACGAGACAGAAAACATCTAAATATTTATTACTTTATGGTTAAAACCGAAACTAAACCGTGTCTAAATGAACGCTCCGGTTGATCTGTATTCCCTACATACGAATCCAAACCTGATAGACACCTATTTGTGTCGAGGGAGTATTCGGTGCTGTACGGTTTCTATTCGGTACCGAATCTGAACCGAAGCACCATTTCACACTTGTCGCCAGCGACCGAATGGAAAACGAACCGAACCGAATGAAACCTTATGCATGTGAAACAAGCCTAATGATCATCTCATAAAGAGTTTGATTGATAATCGGGGTGTCAGAGAAATCAACGTCAATCCGGAAGCGGGTGATAGGCCAAGTCATCATAGTTAAGAAAAACATCAAAAAAATGTGGGAAAATCCTGTAGGCAGGGGCTTTGACTCTCTTGTTCAAATTTTGACAAATCATATCTCCGAAACTATGGTTTTTTGAGAGTTGGGAATGATATCAATGGATTCTTATGATAGAACTGCATCATAAAAGAAATTAAATTAAAAAAAGTGTCTTTAAAAAAAAAACAAGAGTGCCAAAAATTATTAATCCGAAACCACCAGCCCAATTCTACCTAATAACGAACTTATCCGAGATATTCATTCCTCAAATCTACTCTGAAAATTATATTATTATATTATTATGAGTAACAAATTTTGAATAGAACCAGAAATAAATATGACATGTCTCTTATCTGTGTAAGATGACATGTATGAACATAGATCATGAAATTCATAGATATAAATACGGCCATTAATTTTCGATTACAGCATTCGGTGAAATCATAGAATCACAATTTATTATTGAAATTTTAAAAATCATGTCTGAAGTATTCGCTCGTTAGAGTTAAAAATTATATCAATGGATTCTTATGATGAAACTGCATCTAAAAAAAAATTAATTTGAAATTCTTAATCTAAAAAAAAATTTTTTCGTTACTCCGAAACTGATTTTGCCCAATAACGAACTTAACAGAGATATTTATCTCCCAAACCTACTCTGAACATTTCAGTTGTCTAGCTCATTCCGTTCGAGAGTTATCGTGTTAACGGACGGTCCGACAGAATCGATTTTGACCACAGATTCTTGATCAGTGAGTCGAATCAAAACGTTTGATACCATTTTCAGCCAAAAATTCGAAAATTACAGAGATTTGGGAAAATTGATACGCACTCTGTTCCGAGGAACAAGAGCGCCAAAAACTAAGTTAAATATTTTCAAAATTATATGCATTTCAAAAAAATCAAGAAAATCTTCACTCTGTGATGGTGTTTTAACTCCAGCTACTATAAGTCTTTATTATGATTTTAATTTTATTTTTCTTATGTATCCTGGATATGGCTTGTACAGGTTGTTTCATTGGGAAACGGATATACATAAAAGGAGAATGGAGGGCACCAAGATGGTTCTAGATATACCATATTTATTAGCTTGTTATCACCCCAGGAAGAAATGAGAAAAATTCATCAAACATCCCCTGTATCACGTTTACAAAGACAGTCAGAGCTAATAAATGTGGTATATCTAGAACCACCTATTCACCTTTTAAGTATTTCCGTTTCCATATGAATTGTATAATTTGGTGCCTAATATTTAAAGCCAACTGCTCCACCTTGGAATGAAATGCCAATTTTTTTTTGTGTGGTATGCCTGGCCAGAAACATATAGATACGCTTATGGCGCGCCACAACACACCGCAATAGTATATTTCCGCCTTAAGTATTCAAAATTAATATTTCTTCCAATTTTAATGTGTGTACTGAAAAAAATATAGTACACTAGCTTGGCAAGTACCTTTAAAAGTTGGCGCATTAAATAAGGATTTCAAATTGTTTTAACAAGTTTCTTGGATATTTTTTTTCCCGTAAGAAACCCAGTTTTGAGCAAATTTTGCTTGCTGACTCTAAATTATTCCGATGTACCCAAGGCTTTCTTCGAGGCCGTAACTTTAAGGTTTTAGTTGGAATGAGACAGAGAGGGTTATTCTACGAAGTGTGAGCGAGACAGATAGTAACGAGATGCTATTATTTATCTCCACCATGTAGCGAACGTTGCAGTTTTAACTTTAGATTTACATTTTTTGAACGTTTCAGATTTCAGTTTAAGTCTTCAAATCTATAGTTTTTTTATTTAATATCTTACCGCCATCTATTTCACAAGGCTGCAATCGTCGTTGGCTTGTATGTATGGACGAGGGACTCAACGTATCCCCACAAAAAAATCTAATGGCGTTAAATCGCAAGCTCTAGGCGGCCAATTTACCGGTCCAAAACGTGCGATGAATAATTCATCTCCCGACATGTGTCACGAATCACCTGTGAACTGTCAATGAAATGAGGTTGAAAACCCAAACATCAAAAAATCTCCTGTTAAGTTAGTTTTACACGGCGAAGAAATTCATGAATTTCTTTGCGAAGTTCTTCATGAAGAAATTCTCCGTGTAAAACATCAACTTGAAGTGAAGTTACTTCACGAAGAACTTCACGAAATTAGAACTTGTTCTATTTTATCAACAAGTTCCGCGTGAAGTCAGGGGTACCAACATCTGTTTCATGCCATAAATTTTCGGAAAAGCTGTAAAACATAAACTGGTGGTCGTTGAGGTTGTTGTTTGTAAGTTCTAGTTGTGTTTTGTGGTAGAAAACAAGTTCAGAATCAAGCCTTTGTTGTCGTCTGGATATTTGCTAGGTTAGAAGCTTACAGTTGGTATTACCGTTATTTGAAATTTATCTTCATGAATTTCTTCGCCCATGTAAAACGACATACTTCATGAAGAAATTCGTGAATAAATTCATGACTTCGCGAAGAAATTGATTAATTTCTTCGCCGTGTAAACCTAACTTTGTTATCATAACTTATTGAAAATTGTTTTTTTCAGGAGTTATGCTTTCATAACTTTCACTGATGGTACGGATGCATGTGATGCAATGAAATATTATAAGGAGGATTATCCCAAGGGGGAAAACTTCATTATGTGCTTCGGTGGAAGAAGAGAATTCTGCAAAGAACAATATTCCGATTTAGGTATGTATTCAAGATAGGAAGTATTATTTATAGACAAATTCAAGCGTAATTAATGCCGGGTTTATGGTATATTGGTTGTACCGATCTCGTTCTTAGAGTCAAGTCCGGAAAGCTAAGTGCTAAAAATAAATACAAATACTCTCTGCATAATCCCGGCAATACTTTATAGCATTCTCTTCAGAAAAAATCTTAAAAGCAGTGATGTGGAGTCGGGAGCTTTACCGCGCGTGTTCATAATATAAGGTGTACTAAAAAGAAATCCATTATTTTTGCAATAGATGGCTTTAGTTATATGTATCTCGCGTTGTATAAGTCCGATCGGGTTCCACAGGCTGGTGTTGAGATTTTGTTCTACAAAAACGTTCTTGACAGTTTTATGATCAGGTGACCAAGTTCAGTTTGAGCGTTCGTCAAAGATGGACACTAGCAAAGAGAAAATACGCAATATTTTACAGTTTTCCTTCAATAAAGGCGAAAATGCAAGCCAGGCGGCTGAAAATGTAAATAGTATTTATGATCCTGATACTGTAACAGCCAATGACGCACAATTTCGGTTTCGTCGATTCCGTTCCGGTAATTTCGATGTCAAAGATGCACCACGCACTGCGAAACGCTGCTGAATCGCAACAAAATTGAACCATTTCTGAAGCGGTTGGTGACTGGTGATGAAAAGTGGACCACTTACGACAACGTCAAGCACAAACGGTCGTGGTAGAAACGCGGTGATCCGGCGGAAACGGTGCCCAAGCTAGGATTGACGACCCGGGAGGTTACGCTGTGTGTTTGGTGGGATTGGCAGGGAATTGTCTACTATGAGCTGCTCCCCTACAGCACAACTGTTAACTCGGAACTGTACTGTCAACAATTGGACCGTATGAAGGAAGCAATCGCCCAGAAGCGGTTTGCTTTGGCCAATAGGAGAGGAATTGTGTTCCATCAGGACAACGCCGGATGTGCCGGATCATTGAATGTATGAATCCGCGGATGCGGATACGGATACGGAACACCAGTTTCTAGATCCGCGAATACGAATACGGATACGGATCTAGACTCTCTTACGCATTCGACCTCTGTTTTTAAAGTTTAATTTACCATTGCTCAATTTCGATTACGGTTTATAATATTTTTGAGTTGCTGTAGTTATGTGTGATATTTTGTCCATATAACGATAACTTACTATGAAGATTGAATGCTGTTAAGTTAGAGAATTTGATTTTTGTTATTATTCAAAATATCAGAGACAGCTTTGAGTTTTGATCTAATTAGGAAGACTTCCAAGTAGTCATATTCTCATGACTACCAGAGAAGGTAGAAAGATTTTTTATTTATTTGATTTTTACAATTCAAATGTGCAAAATATAAGTAAGTATTCGTTGAAAATAAAACATATTATTTTGAATAGTTTTCGTTGCTAGATATTCACCCTCACTAACAATTTCGAAAGTCTAATAACATATAAAACTTAATCAGATCCGTTCGAGATCCGCCAAAAAAATGGAGGATACAGATACGGATACAGATCTTTGTTTTGCTTCGGATATCCGCGAATACGGATATAATACGGATATCCGGAACATCACTAGATATTACCTCCAATTGCAACAAGTTATAGAACAAAACGGGCATATTTGATCTAAATCGGATCATTCTAACTATGGTAATTAAGGCTTCAATTTCATGCAAAAATAATGGATTGCTTTTTACTACACCTTATGGCCTATGATATACAGATATACAGGGTGAGTCTTTGACAACTGCATTAATTTTAACCAAAGATTCCTCTCATCAAATAAAACACTTTTTTCATTTACCATTTTTCCAGATTCGGCTCATGTAAAAAGTTACACGCGTTTAATGATTTCACAATGTGCTAATACACTCCCGCATATAAATTATCTATGACATTGTTGGCGGCGAGATAAGGCATGGTAACGTGGTTTACAGCTTGATTCGGGATTCCAACGCTCAGGGACGGATCCATAAAAGTAGTGAAATTTCTGGAGTTTTCCATTTTAAAGCATTCAATGAAGAATATCTCGAAAACGGTTAGTTTAAGGAGAAATTATGAGGAATAATATAATGTTCTTAAACGATGGAATATTCTTGAAATGACTCAAGAAAAACTTTATATGCTTTCTTTATGCTAATTTCGTTTAGTTTTATGAATCCACGAGTCCATAACTAGAAAACCAGTAGAAGTAGAAAATAACTAATATTTGGAAAATATGTATCATAGTTATAGGAAACTTTACGCCTACATTCATTTTATTCGAAAAAAGGATGTCGAAACTACAAAATAAAAACTGATTTTTTTTTCATAATTTCAACAGCCTGTATCTTTTTACCTGAGCTGAATTTGGAAAAATGTTAAATGAAAAAAAATGGGTTCAAGCCCTGTGGACAGGAGCTTTCTGGCGCTCTAGTTCAAACAGACAAATTATATCTGGTATTGGTTTCTCAGAGTTATTATTATTATTATTATTATTATACTGATCCTCCTGGGTCTTCCACAAGGAGACCCCTCATAAGCTCTAAGAGCTTGCCCTGAGTTAGGAGAACCAGTTGTGTTCTGTGTAGGCTTTGTTACTGTGTCCTTATGCCACCTTAGGCACAGCACTGTTAATTTTTGACCCAACAGCAAATGGTGGCGATTACCGTGACTAGTATTCATATGATATCACTGCATCATAAAGGAAATTCAATTCAAATAATAGTTTATTAGATAAGTAATAATAAATTACCTTGTAATCGATCAAAAATTTCCTGATCTACGTTCACCAAACTACAGAATTATGCTTTCAATATTTACGTAATATTTTCAAACATTTTCGGGTGAGGTCCCCGTTGCATCGCTAAAATACGAGTATTTCAACCCCAATATTTTTGAAGTTACAATATTCCCTTCTGTCAAGTTGACATTATGAGAATTCATACATAGAATAATAACTAGTGGGCCCGCAGATCTACCTAGCCAGTAGATCTACATTTTTCGGGTAGATCTACATTTTTCCGGCAGATCTACATTTTTCCGGTAGATTTACATTTTCCGATAGATCTACATTTTTCCGGTAGATCTACATTTTTCCGAGACTTCCTCAGACACACACACAGAAAGTTTCAACGAAATCGGTCCGGTCGTTCTCGAGTGTCTATAAACCGAACACAGTGCTATCTACCGAGTTCCTATTGTGACTCTGAGGCCCATTCAAATACGCACACAAAGTTTAATCGAAATCGTTCGAGCCGTTTCCTATAGATCGATCGGGGCGCCCCTACAGGATGCTATTGTGAATCAGAGATACGCCGAAAGAAAATCACAGAGTTTCATCAAAATCGGTCCGCCTGTTTCCGAGTTCCTATACATCGAGTATATTTTCCAAGACGAATGAATGAAATGGTATATTCATAGCGTTAAAAACAGCAATCTGCAATTGACATTAAAAGAAAAACACCCTGTATAGAGATTTCCGAAAAATACATTATAAGAATCCATCCAAGGTTCCTATTTAGATAACGGTTTGTTTGTGGCACGAATCAATTCAATCGTGTCAAATTGTGCCGTGAAAAAAAGAACACCCCGTATAGTAATGGTTTATTTTCAGCGATATATGCTCAGAAAAAAAAAGAAAAACACCCTTACTTAAAGTCGGCAGATATACCGTTATTCGAAGTTAATATTGCGATAGAAATTGAAAAAAAAACACGAAAAAGTATAATTCCCTTGATGGGATTCGAACCCGCCTTCCCTCGTCCGAAACCGAGATATCGACTATCTAGACATCGGCACTATCGGACTCCTCGAAGGATCCTCTCGATCTCCGGTATTAGAATAAAACGTCGGTACTAACCGCGGATAGATATTCTTAATTTTCACTTTTCGACATAAAATCGCCACATGGAGGTTTATTTGACGGTTTTTTACCCTTATCTTCGATTTTCGTCAACGTTCAGTCCCGAAAACTGCCTAGAACGGCCATTTCGTTGCGAAAAATTTCCCGCACCCCGTCTAACGGATTCATTTTGACGTTTCTCAGACAGACTTTTAGCAAGGAAAATTCCCGAGGTCGGAACTTCGAGAACTTGTATCGACTTAGTTGACATTATGAGAATTCATACATAGAATAATAATTATATCAATCTGTGATATACGATTTACATTGAAATTTTAAAAAATCATATCTCCGAAAGTATTAGCTTGTTAGAGTTGAAAATGATATGAATGGATTCTTATGATAAAACTGCTTATTAAAAAAAAATTGATTTGGAATTTGTTTCGTAAAAAAAAATATTTTTTTTGTTACTCCGAAACCATCTGTCCGATTTTGCCCAATAACGAACTTAGCCGAGATATTCATCCCCCAAACCTACTCTGAAAATTTCAACTCTCTAGCTCATTCCGTTCGAGAGTTATCGTGCTTACGGCCAGCCGGCCGGACAGAATGAATTCCGACCACGGATTCTTGATCAGTGAGTCGAACCAAATCGTTTAAGACCATTTTCATCGAAATATTCCAAAATAACAGACATTTGGGCAAATTGATAAGCACTCAGTTCCGAGGAACTAGAGCGCCAAAAAGTGTTTCATTTGATGAGAGGAATCTTTGGTTAAAATTAATGCAGTGGTCAAAGACTCACCCTGTATATTTCACTATTTTGTATCACTGTACACAACGGAAATCTATGAGATCTTTTATATTATCATGAAAAAGGAAATTCCAAATCGGCCATGCAAAATTCAAAGAAATTCACGTTTCACCTATAATTTCTACCATATCTAGAAGGAACGAGAGAAATTCTCTCAAATCAAGTATAATACATACATTTTTGAAACATTTTCTGCATACTTATTACTCTTAAATAAATCTTTTTTTTACGTTCGTTCCCAAGTGAAAAATGTATAACATCAACCATGCCTGCATATTATCTCATTCAATTTGAAATATCAAAAAATTGTTAAAAATCATTGACGTGAAGTTTATTCACTCCCCATACGAAGTCGTTCCAACTGAAATTCTATACCCGATTGTAAAATGGTGGCTCGAAGTTATGTGAGGAATTTCTGCTGATTCTGACGCATAATTTCTGAAATATAATTTTTGAGGAAAACTTTTTTTCTAGTGATACAATATTCTCGAAATTTTGCGAAAATTACACCATCGGCATTCTACAAGTAATTACCAAGTTTCAATTGGATCGAATTGGTATATTTCGAAGTATTGCGGAAATAACAACAACATTCAAGATGGATATAACTCCGAAACCGGCCTATTAACTTAAATCTCGCCAGAGGATGCAATATCCTGAAAATTGCTATATCGCTATCTCTTTCCATTCTCAAGTTATTGGGAGATACATACTGTTCTTTGCTTATTTTTAAATTTACTAGTGATACGATCCTCACAAAATTTCACATACGTCTTTGCGTCGTTGTTCCTCAATAAGTTACCAAGTTTCAATTCGATCGGATCTGTATTTTTGAGTTATCGAGAAAACAATATTCCAGATGGGTATAACTCCGAAACCGTTTGGCCGATCATGCCCAACAACGAACCTAATTTTTCCCATTTCGATACGCAACTTACCCCGAAAAATTCAAGTCGCAGTCTCTTTCCGTTCGAAAGTTATCGTCACCATCTACTGAACTCACCTAAGGCTGCTCGGATCTCCAACAATGATCTTGTTCAAATTTGGAACTTGGCTGTAAAGTTAGGGTTTGACAGCTCTCGCAAAATGTCAGCGATATCGAATGGGTAGTTTCTGAGATAAAGAATTTTTTTTCAATTTTCTAGTGAAACGATCCTCACGAAATTTCGCAAAAATTTGAGCGTCGGCATTCTACAACTAATTACCATGTTTGAGTTGGATCGGATTCGTATTTTTTGAGTTTTTGAGGAAATACCAACAAAATTTCAGATGGGTATAACTCCAAAACCTTTTGGCCGATTCGACCTATTGACAAACTTGAATGTCGCATTCGGATGCGCAACCCACCCTAAAAATTGGAAGTCGCTATCTCTTTTTCTTCTCGTAATACAATCCTCACAAAATTTCATATACGTCTTTTCTTTGTGTCGGTATTCTACAACTATACAGTGTGAGTCTTTAAGTTGTGCATTAATTTTAACCAGATATTCCTCTCATCAAATAAAACACTTTTTTCATTTACCATTTTTCCAGATTCGGCTCAGGTAAAAAGTTATCAAGCGTTTAAAGACATTACAATGGGCTGGTACTCGGGATACTCCCCTGAATTTTCTCTGTACGTTGAGCACAGATTACTCTTAGTGTAACTCGTATTGTATATTCACCAAATCTGTATCATCTGATGCTTGAAATTCACTGAATTTGTTTGAGAAAACTTATTTACTCACTCAATTAATATGCTATTGCCCTTCATGCAACATTTCCAACAAAAAATGTCTTCAATTCTTGAATATTAAAACAATGAACTTTAACTTGATACCTATTCTATCCATTCGATACTTCATTACCCAATTGTTTCCACTATAATAATGTACATAATTTCATGATACTTGAAAATTGATTGACTCATATTTCAATTCCAACTTCCAACCTCAATATAAATCACAGCACAGAACACTAATAATCGAACTTCGGACTTCATAGCAATGATATTATAATAAGTAGAAGAAGAGCTTAGAGAGAGAGGCATTGACTCCAACATAATAGTGAGATGCAATGATAGAAATCAGCTGATGTAGGGCAAAACATCGTGTTTTGTGATACTACTCTTATTAAATTATCATATTTTATTCGTTTTTTCCATGTTCATTGAATTGTTTTTGACTTATTTAAGGTTTCATGAAGATTATTAGATTATATCTAATAATGGAGATGGCCTATTAGGCGTCCGGTTGTACGAATATTATAAAAATAAATCATTAAATTTCAAAGGTGAGCTATCTGAATCTTAAGAAATAATAATTTATACACATTCTAAAATATGACAGACGTAAGTAGATATTTGAAATGGAATCAGGGATTACTAAAAGCTGATATCAATTCTGCAGAATCGATCATATTTTTATTTGTGTAGATAGGTACATCCTGATTTGAATATAAATTTCACATGTATATTATTCTTGAGTCAAATATCTGATTGCTTTCAAAGGATTGTTCAAAACAGTAAGTCTTTAGGCTTTGAATTATTTTTTTGTCCAAAAGAGAATCAAGAACTTTCGAACAAACGCAAGTTATTATTATTATTATTATTATTATTATACTGATCCTCCTGGGTCTTCCACAAGGAGACCCCTCATAAGCTCTAAGAGCTTGCCCTGAGTTAGGAGAACCAGTTGTGTTCTGTGTAGGCTTTGTTACTGTGTCCTTACGCCACCTTAGCACAGCACTGTTAATTTTTGACCCAACAGCGAATGGTGGCGATTACCGTGACTAGAAAATTTCTTTTCTAGCCTCGGAATTGAACTTGGGGCTTCCGCTCCCAAGTCAATTACTCTACCACTGAGCCAATCGCATACATACATGTTTATTAATAGAACTCAATCCTTTGACACCTGTTAAATTTTTTATGAAATTTTCAATCAAAATAATAATCTATGAACGATGGCATTGTGGCTTTCAGTTTTGATCAGGGATATGGAGGTATCATAATATCTCTGATTTTGATTGAGAGTTCCTTATCCAGGGGCGTATTGATAAATGTAGTGAAATTTCTGGATTTTTCATCAGACTTTATATCATTCAAAGAAGAATATCTCGAGAACAGTACGTTTTAGGAGAAATAATGGAGAATACTTTATTTTTCTAAAATGATTGTAGATTCTTATAATAACTTAAGCTAAACTTAATCTGCTTTCTTTATGCTAATTTCTCATAGTATTTTTAATTCGCGAGTCTATAGCTAGGAAACGAGTGGAAGTAGGAAAAAACTTATAATTGGAAATTATGTATCATAGTTATAGAAACCTTCACCCCAAAAATCATTCTATTCGGAATATCCATGTCAAAGATAGAATAGAAAAACTGATTTTTTTTCGAAATTTCACAGCCTGTATCTCTTTACCAGAGCCGAATTTGCAAAAATGGTAAATGAAAAAAGTGTTTTATTTGACGAGAGGAATCTTTGGTTATAATTAATGCACAACTTAAAGACTCAACTTTGTATAGTTATACTTCATTCACTTTTATAAAGTGTCCCGGTTGGCCATGATTTAGGTCTATCACGTTTTTTTACTACAACAAAGGCAGGTTGACACTTCTGAAATATCGTCAATGTCAAAACAATTCTCTGAGACGTTGCCAATTTCTACTCTAAACAATCAACATAATGATAATAATGATCCATCTTAGACAAGATATTATCACAGATCCTTATCTTCGAATAATCTGCAATAGGAAAACTTCATTTTGTCTTAGGACATGTTGAATTCTTCAATGAAATTACCTAGTTTCCCATCCTATCCTATCACTATATTTTATTAAGGTTTAACAATGATTAGGGTTTCGTAGTACTACTACATTTGGAAACTGGTGTATTTCAAGTTGTGCAACAAGGTATTTAAATGTCTTATGTAGGCTTATTTCTTGAGAATTTCCAAAAGCGGGGAATTCCATAGGAACGTCCGACTACTATGTAGAGAGGACAACGTTGCGTAGTTTTCTGACAGGAAAATGAGCATAACCTAACATTTTCGAAATATACACTGAAATGTGTCAAAATTTCATGGCCAACCGGGAGACTTAAATAAATGTAAATGGAGTATACATGTTGAAACTGGTGTATTTCAAGTGGTGCAACAAGGTATTCAAATGTGTTATGTAGGCTTATTTCTTGAGAATTTTGATGAGTGAGGACTTCCATAGGTACGTCTGTTCGTTTAGAAGTTTTCCTGTCAGGTTATTCAGGTACTTTTATTATTTTTGCAAATGAACTATCACATACTATACTATATATAACTATACTATGAAGTATCGGACTACTGTATCCATTATTTTTCATTAAAATTTCAACAATTGATCCTTGATTTCCGTACAAGAAAATAGCATAACTGAATCTTCCAACCAGTTTCTATACGTGAAATATTTCCATAGTAACAACAGAGGAACATTTTTCTTCAGTAGTCGCCAGGTCTTTGGAATTGTTGAATTCACATAATATCTTCTCAAATTCATTAGTTATCCCAACAAAATTCACGTTGTGAAAAATACGTAATTACTACGATTTCTATGTACAGAGGACAACGTTGCGTTGTTATCTGACAGGAAAATGAGCATAACCTAACATTTTCAGAATATACACGGTGAAATGTGTCAAAATTTCATGGCCAACGGGAAGATTTTATAAAATTGAATGGAGTGTACCAAGTTTCAAATCGATCGGATCTGTATTGGTTGATAAAAAACATTAATACTCGGAAACCGTTCGTTAATGGCATAATCGGTCAAACGGTTTTTTCGATTTGAAATGTTGCTATTTCCTCAATAACTCAAAAAATATAGATTCGATGGAATTGAAACATGGTTATTAGTTGAACAATGCCGACGCGCAAATTCATGGAAAATTTCGTGAGGATCTTATAATTAAAAAAACATAAATTTTTCTTAAAATTTTTATATTTCAAAAAAATTGGTTCAAGCCCTGTGGACAGCAGCTTTGACGCGCTTAAATCATATCTTCGAAAGTAATGGTAAGAGTTGGGAATTATATCAATGGATTCTTATGATAGAACTTCATAATAGCAGAAATTAAATTCAAACATGAAAGAATTTAAATTCAACAAGAGTGCCAAAAATTATTCATCCAAAACCAATAGACCAATTCTACCCAACAACGAACTCGTCCGAGATATTCGTTCCTCAATTCTTTGATGAACGATATATTTTTTCCTCAAATTCACTCTGAATATTATATTATATCAATTGAAACTTTAGCCAATATTTGAGTTTTGTTTTTACTGGAGATATTCTGAACTCAATATTATTAACTTACCCTTACCATTACCATTCATCATATGGATTAACCATGGTCATTAAATATCAAAGTTTGACATATCATGTCTCAGGAAAATAAGTTAACATGTATCAACACAGATCATATTATAATAATTCATAGATAGAATAATTATCGCATTCTGTGAAAACACAGAAGTACGATTTATTATTGAAATTTTGAAAAATCATAGCTCCGAAAGTATTAGCTTGTTAGAGTTGAAAATGACATCAATGGATTTCTATGGTGAAAATGCATCTTGGGAAAAACTTATTTTGAAATTTGTAATGTAAAAAAAATTTTTTTTTGTTACTCCGAAATCATCTGACCGATTTCGCCCAATAACGAACTTAGCCGAGATATTTATGTCTCAAACCTATTGTGAAAATTTCAACTGTCTAGCACCCTCCATTCGAGAGTTATCGTGTTAAAGGCCTGACGACCGGACGGAATCGATTTCGACCACGTGTTCTTGATCAGTGAGTCGAACCAAATCGTTTTAGACCATTTTCAGCCAAAAATTCGAAAATCACAGACATTTGGGCAAATTGATAAGCACTCTGTTCCGAGGAACAAGAGCGCCAAAAACAATCTTTCAGATTCCGCTGAAATTCCGGACAAACCTTAAAGCCGTATTTTATTTTCCCAATATTTCTAACAATACAGATCCCACCGAATAGAAAATTAGTACTCAGTTGAAAAAGGATTTACTTCTTGAAGTGTTCATTGTTTAGTGGAATATTAAATAACCGGTAGATGGGGAAGTGTAAACTAGCTGTTTTATGTGTCCACGTAGCAACTGAATCAAAATGTAAATATCACAGTTGGTAGATGCCAAAGCTGGTTGAATTTGATGTATCTCTAGATAATTTCAAATCTAAGAATGGCAAAGGGCCATTCTTTTGCATTTTGAATGTGAACTTAATAGATGGGTATTTGCTGATTGAGATACTGGTAAATCTGTTGATCAGATGTCATTAACATACATACATTTTTTTTAAATATTTGTGTTCTGTTTTATTTCAAGTTCCAGATTATCTATAAAGGGGGAAAGAGGTTTGCCCATAACCGTTTTATGGGACCAGGTGAACTCAATAGATGGGCATTTACGGTTTAAGAGACTGGTAAATTCGTTAATATCAAAATTGTCATCCAAAATTCTGGAAAATATTTGTATTCTTTTTTTTTATTTCAAGTTCCAATTTACTGAGGAACATATTAGAAAGGGCGGTCTATCAGAGCTGAGCTGCAGCATTGTGATTAGTGCTTGTGAATGTGCAGAAGCCTTTTTGTGCTCCCGAGCACTTTTTAAAACCAGTGCTTAGTATTTCAAGTACTTCACGAAAAGGCTTAGTGCTTAGTAATCCCTGAAGTGCTCCCGAGCACTTCCTAAGCATTAAGCCTTTCCGAAATCGTAACACGAATAGACGCTGACGCGCTGTGGTCGGAGGAGTTAATGAGTACCAGATTTATTCGATATATGCATTTAGATTTATATCTTATTTACAATGCTAAATTGCTTATGGTCACAATCACAATGGAAAATAATGCTATCCGATTTCTGCGGATTATATTTTCGACATTTTGAGAAATTAAAAACAAAACTGACCTCTTCCATATGTGTGAGAATAGAACGAATTTCGAGATCGGCAGTTTTATAGAAATTTGTTTCGCTGCACTCTATTTCTTATCCTCCAATGATGCATATGAGGAATGCAGGTTTGCTAGTTTACATGTTTCTCCAATTGAATACAATTTTATATATCAAATCGCAGAGAATATCCTCATTTCCGTCTAAACGTGCTTAGTGCTCGAAAAATCGAATTACTTTTATAATCGCAAGCCTTTTGCGAAAACGTGGTGCTTTGTGCTCGGGATCATTTTTATTGAGTGCTTAGGGCTCGAAGCACTTTTCTTCAGTGCTCGGCACAGCTCAGGTACCTATTAACATACCAAATGTGTGTTCATAATATTTTTCGTTAAAACAAAATATTTTTTGCTCCATGCAAAGTGAGGTTAACATAAAGTACTCTCTGTATATCACTCCCTATTCTAAAAACTATTCAACTGGGAATTTATCATAGCGTTGTTAACAGTTAAGTTAACACAACCAAAAGATCATGAATAGTGAAACCTAGATTTTGAAATAAAACAATAAAGAAAATTTTGCTAGTATTTTTATTTTGGTAGACATAACATGTATACCATATACTGTACTGTAATTGTTATAATGGTAAGCACTGTTTCTGAGGATGATTCGTAAAATGTTCACAAGTTCTGGATTTATTTCATAATTCCAAAAATGTTCTGAAATTGTGTCCTATTATACTACAACATGAAATATATTTCCAGACAATATGCCTGCAAATTTCCAATATGAGAAGCCACATTATGATCGAAACGCAGTGTTATCATTTGACAGTATGTTGGAAGAATATAAGAAAAGAAGGAGCCTACCATTAACATGACAACTCCTAATGCCTCGCCAAATTGTAATATTATCGATTCTAAGTGACATAACAATTCTGTAAATAAATTGATGTTATAATTATGTATAAATAGGTAGAGATGTAAAATATGTACAAAATTTTAAAGATATATTATATTTAACTAGAATTTGTAATAGATAATGAAATTTTGGTCCTGATCAAAATGGGCTGTGCATTTTTGTATTATAGCTATATTGAATAAAATTTTGGACCTGCTTCATTTTTCCATCATCCATGAATGCTTCGTATTTCAAATACTTGATATCCACTCTGAATTGCTGCCAGGTTTACGAAACATAATTCAGTCTTAGTGTGGATAATTCAAAATTAAATACTAAGTACAATAATAGTTTTAAGCAAAATTCCCTCTTAAATTTTATTCCATGGACTCAGCAGAGACTAAATTTTTATCAAAGTAATTCAACTACTAAAAAGATATTAGATGAAATGAAATACTGGATCTGAATGGACCCTTTGTAATCGCAGAAATTGTGCAAGGAAAATTTTCTGGTCTATAGCTAATTGTTCATGCATTAGTTCAAATAACGTATGAGGTGTAAACTATAAAGGTTTTTCATCAACAACATTTAACCAACACAAAAATAGAAAAATTAGAATACAAGAATTTAAAATCGCAGAGAAAACTAAACGACCTAAACTACCATCAGAAATTGATTTCAATAATTGCAGATTGTTAAGGATAGTCAAAGACACAGAAAATTTTATTCTTGAAAATCAACATAAAAAATGTCTGCAATCCTCAAATAAAATTATGAAATTTCAGTTCATGGATGGTCAAAAATACTATTTCTTACCTGCTTCTTCCTTTCTTCCTAATGAAGAATTAAAAAAAAATCAATATAAATGTTTTTATTCAATCTAATTTTTCCAATTATTTTTTGCATTCAATAAATACACACTCTCATAGAATCACTACAGAAAATATCTTGGATATTATTTATATCATCCATATGGTTCGAATAATATATTTTTGAAGCTGCTTATCTCGGCATCGCAAAAAAAAAATTGTTGAATGACCCTCTATAGAGATCCGTCATATCAAGAAAATAAAATTCCAAATGTGCATATTCTGGAAATTGTTCAATCCATTTAAATAGGAGAACAATTTTAGTTGCAAATCCTTATTTTGATTCAGATTAGTGAACCTGATCGTAGACATTTGATATTTTTCAGTGGCCCAAAATAATAACATTACTATTAATCGTGAATACAATTTACAGCAACGATTGAATCGTTGGCTTAGATATCATCAGAGAGTTATATAGGTCGTTTCCAGTATTTGTTATGATGAAAAAATATATGTATAGCTTAGTTTTCGGATAACTCATACAGTCGTTAGATGTACAATCAAAATTACAGCAAATTCTAACGATAAGTTTCCGAAAACAATATTCATTTCCGTTTCTAGTGATACGATTTTCATGAAATTCCGCATGAGCCTCGAAATCTTTATTCTACATCTTAATTTTTAAGAGATCAGTTTTGGGAAAGAATAACCAATGAAACTATCGTATTTATGGACGGACAGAATTGAATTTGATTACGGATTCTTCAGTAAGTGAAACAGAATCGTTTGGGGCTATTTTCCGCTGAAAATTGGTAAATTATAGAAATTTAAGCAAAATAATAGCAACTTAGCTGCGGGCCAGCTTTCAACGGTGCCCGGTATACCGAATCAAGTCAAATTCCACAGGAATCATTTGTCGAACAATGTGCATCATGTATCTAAAAGTATGGTGTAAATTGAAGAATAAATAAAAAAAAATAATTAATGAATAGCTTCAACCCTTTAGCAAATGACGGAGTTGATTTCAAAACTCGAGAAGTCTTATTTCATCCAGAGAGCCAGAAACAATTGAAAAAAATTTGTCGGTCACTCCTGAAATTGAAAAAAATTAGTGAGTTAGAAAAAATGATTTGATCATTTCTAATGTCCAATGGATTGCCTTATTATATCAATCTGTAAAATTGTCTCGTAGAATAAAGGTCATCTCACTCATCTCAAGTAGGTATAGATAACGCAAAGCAGAACGATCAAAGCTTCGAAATCTTTTCAAATTACACATTTTTCCTAAAACAATTATTGAAATGTTGCAAATCATAAACACCAAGAAAATCGAAACTAAATCTGAACTGGATACTTTTCAAGTTAATAAGAAAAAAGAAACTGATATAATAAATTGATTGAGGAATAAATTAATAATTAATTGGTATAGTCTGAAGCTAAAGTAATTTGCTGTTTTCTGAATACATTAATTGCGTAGTTTTAAAGCCCGAAGTACAAGTAATCTTCGTCAGTATGTTCAATAAAGGAGGAACCAAATCATTAGGAAAATAAATAGTCTCCGCATGAAGAATTGAATAAATATTTAATTTACAAATTTACATACAAATAAAGATTCAAAGTCAAATACCTAACGCTGCAAATTTCAAACAAAGCTAGGTCACTAAACCTACATAGTTTCCAACAAAATGAATAAAAAAATTATCTCTATTCTAGGTGGAATTCATGATTGATTTTAGCCTTTCACCACACATGTTTATCACTCGCGAACTATTGAACGCAAAACAAAGGTTTCTTATTAGTGAAAATTTAATGAAAAACGAATTAAACCGAAATAAAATAGAGAAGAATTAGAAACAAAGGATTTATACCGAGAGCACATGTATTCCCTCAAAACAGAAACTAATATACTTACCATCTTCTCATTTTATTTTACCTTTTTACACTCACTTCAAAACGCAGGATTATTTTGCGACAAAAAATATCCGAAAATACAATGAACCCAATAATAAAAAAAATAGTAAAACTATACATGAAAAACTTCAGTCGGTAACTTAGTTATTATTAAAAAGAGAAGAAAACTAATAGAAATGATTATTGTATTAATGAAATTATTCCCCGCAAAACAACCTACCTACGCTTGGGAGCTAACTTTCCGAAATGAACGATTCAGCGAAAAACGAAACGAAGCGGAGCGATTTCCGATTTGACATGTCAAATAGCCATAGTATCTATTGGGTCCTTAAAGTCGGTCTCTTCTTTGATTCTTGGTCTCAGTATTTAGTATATTCTAGGGTGGTTTTCAGTGCAGGCGTTTTTACAAGACAAACCACCTGGAGCGTGCGCATTTCATATATATTATAAAATTACAGCACTTTCCAGGACGGCAGCACTCAACACAAATAAAGGCGAAAATTCATGTGACAATTTTGTCGCCGAAAACCAGCGATTTTGTCGTCCAAATGAGTATACAGTCATTTGGGCGACGTCGTCAACCTACCCTGAAAATTGCAAATCGGTATCTCATTCGTTCGAAAGTTATTTTGGCGATGGACGGTTGGCCGAACTGAATCGATTTTGACCTCGAATTCTTCATTAGTGAGTCTAGGTTAAATTATTTTACTGGAATACAATCAAAGTAACCCTATTTTTTAAAATATGTCCATTTGTACCATATTTAACTCGTCTCGACCCGCGATATAATTCTTCTTTAAAGAGTCGAACCAAATCGTTTGAGACCATCGGCAAAAAAATCGAAAAAACAGACATTTGGGCAATTGTTTTCTAATTCGGTGTTTCTTCAAATCAGTTAAATACCACTGATTTCATCACCGTACACTACTGAAATTCATGGATATTATACAGTGCGCGTCAAAATTATGGAGCAAATTCATTTTTTCAGAAGAAAAATATTTAGCAACAAAATCCTGAAACAGGTTGTAATATCCCGTGATTTAAATAAATAGCAATAATTTAAATTTTCATAAAAATAACCATAATTAAAGTACTGTGATTCTTATGTTCGCAATAAAACGCTCTGTTCATAGGTTCTATGCTTGTATGAATTTCGATGGTCCAGATGTAAACAAATGATGTGGTGTTTTGTAACAGGCACAGAACATATAATATAAGAAGTGCTACCTGCCTTGTAAACTGTGTGCAACAGTAGTGACATTTACATACCATAGATTAGAGAGAGATGGGGCGAAAAAGGTGGGGATATTCCATTATGGTTCTAGGGGGTGTCCGCTTGTTGAAGTATATGTCACACTAAAATGACATAAACAAGTGGACACCCCCTAGAACCATAATGGAATATCCCCACCTTTTTTTCATTATTGTATTCGAAATTTGAAATGATTCGAAAGGAAAGATGCTTCAAAATGAAACAAAGCTTTATAAACAATAATTTCTTTATCAACATTATTTTTACAATTATATATAATACATCTATTATAGAATCAAACAAGTAAATGATATTTGTCGAATTTTTCTAATGTGATTATAATTTAGTTAGCAGTTTTCTAAAACAAATAAGTTCAATTTGCTTCTGGAGCAAGGTTTCTCAAACTTTTGGCTCCACGAATCCCTTTTCAAGTTTCCAAATGACAGCGAACCGCTTAACTAACACATGGTGGTGAGCGCATGCCACCGTCGAATGGCAAACCCCTAGGGGTTCACGTACCCCACTTTGAGAAACCCTGTTCTAGAGAAACTAAAAACCATGACACAATTCAATGAAACAAACAAAATTGGTTATTTTTGACCAACCATAGGTCTTTTTGGAATTTGCTGAGTTATTACAAGTTCTTAGAAGTACCTATATCTACCAAATTCCAGTACAAATATCTGAATAAAATGTCAAAATAACACTTGTATATAGAGTTAGGGATAAATTATTCGTGGGTCAAAACTCATTCACAATGGTCTTTCAGTCTCATTATGATCAGAATTGTCACTTCACTAAATCACAATAACACTGATTCATCTAGGAAGGAGAAGAAACTACCACCAGTCACAATTGACAGTCAAAATCCGGTAGAATCCATCAATCTAGGTAATGACGGTCACCATCACCATTTTCTGAAAAAAGAAATAAGTATTTTTACATATTAAGTGATAGAAGATGAATATTCAAATATATTTTGAATATAAATATTCGTGATCAAGATGTCAGGATAGATCTAAATGGGTTGGTTCTATCAGAATTAAGTTTAATAAGGTATATCAATTGTCGTTCCCAAAAAATGCTCCTCAGTAAAATATTAACGTTAATCACACTATAACTAATATCTCAGTTAATAGACTACTACTATAATAATAAAAATAATAAAATATTCAACAGTTAATACAATCATATTGTTCAGTGAGTGCATGTATTAGGTACAAATGTCTGAAACCAGGTACATTCAGGCAGTCAGTCAGAAAATTAGAAATATTTTTGCTAGGACTTATTTTACAAATATCATTCCAAATTTTCAAGGTGGAAGGATCTTTAGGGACCGAAAAAAACTTCTGTTTCAGCAAACAAGGGATGAATGGCTGATATATGAATTTTGGCAAGAATACTTAACATCTTTCGCAACAATGAAGTTGCAGAACCTGAAGCCATTTTCTTAATACAAATCCAAATATGATATTAAACACAATCAGATTTGCAGAATTGAACCTCGTATAAGTATAAACTTATCAGATCTCACCAAGTGGCCAAATTACCAACAAATATCTTCAACATCACCTGAAACGGAATTTTTTTCATTGAATTACGAAAAAAACAAACTTATCTTCACACGGGTAATATAATAACACTGGTTTTATTTTAGTATAACAATTATTATTGCTATTTGCCACAATCTATTAGAAATATCAGGAGTATATTTATCAGTCTTGTCAAATTTACGAAGTCAATGAAGTCCTGACACTCATGTCATTGTCATTTATCCATTTGAACATATCTACGACAAGCGAACAAAAAAGGTGGGGACGTATGTCCATGTTTCCACTTTTTCTACTCTCGCTTCACCCCCCTGGTAACAGGACCAATGGCCCTTGAATTGAAGATATCTCAAGTGGCTTGGCGTCTTATTAGAACTTATAAAAGGAAGACGCTGGGTTATCGAGGCTCTCTGTTCCTTTGTGTGTGTTGCAATAACGAGATCGTTCCACAGTTTTGAATAATTTCTTTGAACGGTAGTGGTATTATTGTAGGTCAAACAATCCACAAGTAAGTTTTCTGCATTGATAATGATTAACACTGCTTTTAGGTTTGTTTACCAGATCTTTATACTGCCTTGACTAAAATATGGTACTCTTTAACAATTTCATGGAGCTTATATTACTTTTCTTTCAGTGTGCAATCTTGTTCGTAAATCAGAGTTTACGTATTACAAGAATTGAATAATTATCTTATTTGCTTGATATCACTGATATACATTATGCATTTACCTAGTGGGACCAATGCAATTCCGGTGTTTGCTATAAATATTGAATGCTAAGCTTGTTCATTGGGTTCTTTATGTGGCTTAAAGGGTTCAGTCCACATCTAGTGTGTATGAATGTCAGTATATGAGTCCTAGGGCAACATTTTCCCCGGTGGAAGTCGAAGGTCCGGGATCGGGAATTGTCGTATTGCTATTCGGGCGTTCCGTTATGAGTTGCATGTTTCTATCATCATTATTATTGAAAAACCACCACACACTTGATATTAGCATGGCCTTTGATGCACACCGAAGAACATTGTCTGAAACACGACCTTGGGTATCTGGAGTTGTATAATTCGGCCCTCGTATCCACACTGTTAGCTACCTGAGAATGAGTGTCGAAATAAAAGGGAGATGTGCGACGTTACACCTAAGCTACCGGAATCCTATGAACACCTTTTCAAGCTACGTGTATGTGTAATTTGGATGATATCCATACACCAGAATGTTATTGCTTCCACTATGTTCCTGTTTTGATGTACCATATCATTATTTCGTTCTACTACCTATTGCTATTGACCAGACACATATTGATCTTCGCGATATACCTAGGGCTACTCACCCTATAGTACCTAGTAGTACCTATAGCCATTTACTATGTACCTATTGCAATTGACCATGTACCTGTGTCTATGCATTATGACTTAATTGGATCCAGCATACATCTATACACTGTTGAATTAACCATTTTACATGATACACGATATATCTATGGATAGTGACCTTGTACCTATAACTGTTTACTATGTATTTATTGCAATTGACCATGTACCTGTGGCTATGCATTATTACCTATTTTGATCCAGCATACATCTATATACTGTTGATTTTCACCATGGTACATGTACCTGCGAATATCTATTTGAACTGATCTAGAGCGTGTAAAGAGAGGGGTTTTTCTTGTACGTTCTTTTCCCCTCTCTCAGGTAATTTAATGCGCCGAACGTACAATTAAACTCTTCAAGTTTACATTATGATATTTTATTTCATTCCCTCCTGACCTTCCCAACAATCTCTCTTACTCTGGGTATCTAAAAGTATTTTGGGTTGCATACACAACGTAGAGTCCTTCTTTGTTCACTAGACGATCAAAATCACAGCCAAGGGTAAGAATCACGCCATAGAGTTAAATAACAGAATAGCTTCACTTGAGTCACGGTTAACGTAGCATTTTTGGGTGGGATCAGTACAGTGTTGCCAGGTGACCAGGATACCCAAATGTAAGAGAGAGGTGGAAGTTCAGGAGTTGTTGATCTTGTTTGTTTGTTTGTTATTAATGTAATGCACAATTAATCTGCCGCGCATATGTATTTCAGAAGATGGATGCTACCGATACAAAGATTTTCTGAGGAACATTCCCAAACATGTGAATCGAAAATCATACGGAAAGATCTGTCATTACGACTACACTACATGGAGATCTCCTACGACGAAAGAGCCATCCAGCTTTTGAGACTACATCAATACCCCACTTACAGCAATTCGTGGTGGACAGTCTGGGGCACTGCAACAATTGCTGACTACACCTCATTCTTCTAAAGCCATGGTCAAGTCCAAAAACCCTACAGACTCTAGGGGCGCCGGCCCTCCTCGAAGTGTCCATGGGAACCACCCTTGCATGGTATCCACTTCATTGCCCGATCGGCCTCGCACAATCTAGTCTGTGGTGTGAAAGTTGGGCCGCTTTGTTATCATGTTGAGAAACTTCCTTCAGTAGGTGACTGTCTGGTTCAGGTGCGTATCCACCGTCCCGTGGTTGGGCCAGGTTCATTTTTGTCATTTTCTGTATTAGGTCACTTTTACTCGAAGGGATCATTTTTATCTCCCTCTGTAGTATGCTACTTGTTTGTGAAAGGAGCTTGGAAATTAGGGGCGCATGGAAACTTTGTAGTCTCTGTCTTCTTTATTTCAGCCCACCATTTGTAGATCCACAATCTAGTGAGGATGTGTCTTTTGCATTGACCTTGAGGGGGTCTTCATCTCAGGTACCTTGTTGCTGTCGATCGGTCCCAGAGAGCGATTACACAAGTGATGTTTTGGCGAATCCATGCTAGATTCTGGTTTTGTGAGCGAAAGAAATTTCTTTATTGCTTAGACAATAAACCATCCACCTTCAGTCCTATGGCTTGTGTGAATTTATGTTGTCATAGATTGGCGAAATGTTTACTCAAGATATTGTTGTGATTTATTTTCATCGTCTTGGTAAAATGTTAGGTAAAAGAAGGCAATAGTTGATAATTAAGTCTTTGTACCCCTGGAGGAATACCTCAAGAATAATTTTGATGATTTAGGATGTACAATGACAACTGTGATATTTTAAAATCTACCTGAGAATATGTTCTATCGTTTCATCTCAGAATCTGTGAAGCTTTGCCATATTGGGTAATTGGTCGATATTTTTGGAGTTTCTTTATCTGTTTAGTGTGCATTGTGATAGAAATCTGGTTTTTCAGTCTATTTGAATTTCCTCTTTAGATTTATCATTTTATGCATTATGTGACTTTTAAAAGCACCGTGTGCAATGTTAACAATAAATGTCCATATACCTATCTATGTTGGTTGAAGTTCAGCTAGGTTTCTGTGGGGAATCATAAGTATTTTATAGTCTGCTGCGCTTGGTTTGATTTGGGTAGTGAGATGTGCTGCATTAATGCTGATGTGATTCTTTTCAAGGGTGGATCCAGTGTCATGTGTTTCATGGTGCCCAACAGTTATCTTCCTGGTTCCTGTGTAGTTGTAGTTACCAATTAAAATATCAGGGGCGGTTTACATTTCAGATTGTCCGGACCTGACCACCCATCAGTAATCTTTTTTCTTGGTTCCCACACTAAGTAGACCTGTCATACTGGGAAATGATTGGTTAACCGCAATTCGAGGAAGCCTTAACTTTGAAAAACATTGCGAAACTTTGTCTGTTAATACGTCTTTCCTGGTGGTTCGCTGTTCCGTCCAATTTCAAGGGGTAGCCATGCACCGGGTTTCCTTGAATCAGGTTTCTGTCCTGTGACCATGCCGAACTGTCTTGAAACCGGATCCATTATTACAGGGACCCACTTGCTAGATAACAAACCCCACCTGTATGTTTACAAACTTGTAGCCCCTTGGTTAGCAATCCATTGCCATTTATGAAACTCTACGATTAGCCAAGCCATTGAATCTAGATGCCGATCCTACATTAGGAGATCTTGAAACTTCCTATCAGTTCCTTTGTCATGTTCTGAAGTTTCAAAGGGGCGACTGTAATATCCCGTGATTTAAATAAATAGCAATAATTTAAATTTTCATAAAAATAACCATAATTAAAGTACTGTGATTCTTATGTTCGCAATAAAACGCTCTGTTCATAGGTTCTATGCTTGTATGAATTTCGATGGTCCAGATGTAAACAAATGATGTGGTGTTTTGTAACAGGACCAATGGCCCTTGAATTGAAGATATCTCAAGTGGCTTGGCGTCTTATTAGAACTTATAAAAGGAAGACGCTGGGTTATCGAGGCTCTCTGTTCCTTTGTGTGTGTTGCAATAACGAGATCGTTCCACAGTTTTGAATAATTTCTTTGAACGGTAGTGGTATTATTGTAGGTCAAACAATCCACAAGTAAGTTTTCTGCATTGATAATGATTAACACTGCTTTTAGGTTTGTTTACCAGATCTTTATACTGCCTTGACTAAAATATGGTACTCTTTAACAATTTCATGGAGCTTATATTACTTTTCTTTCAGTGTGCAATCTTGTTCGTAAATCAGAGTTTACGTATTACAAGAATTGAATAATTATCTTATTTGCTTGATATCACTGATATACATTATGCATTTACCTAGTGGGACCAATGCAATTCCGGTGTTTGCTATAAATATTGAATGCTAAGCTTGTTCATTGGGTTCTTTATGTGGCTTAAAGGGTTCAGTCCACATCTAGTGTGTATGAATGTCAGTATATGAGTCCTAGGGCAACATTTTCCCCGGTGGAAGTCGAAGGTCCGGGATCGGGAATTGTCGTATTGCTATTCGGGCGTTCCGTTATGAGTTGCATGTTTCTATCATCATTATTATTGAAAAACCACCACACACTTGATATTAGCATGGCCTTTGATGCACACCGAAGAACATTGTCTGAAACACGACCTTGGGTATCTGGAGTTGTATAATTCGGCCCTCGTATCCACACTGTTAGCTACCTGAGAATGAGTGTCGAAATAAAAGGGAGATGTGCGACGTTACACCTAAGCTACCGGAATCCTATGAACACCTTTTCAAGCTACGTGTATGTGTAATTTGGATGATATCCATACACCAGAATGTTATTGCTTCCACTATGTTCCTGTTTTGATGTACCATATCATTATTTCGTTCTACTACCTATTGCTATTGACCAGACACATATTGATCTTCGCGATATACCTAGGGCTACTCACCCTATAGTACCTAGTAGTACCTATAGCCATTTACTATGTACCTATTGCAATTGACCATGTACCTGTGTCTATGCATTATGACTTAATTGGATCCAGCATACATCTATACACTGTTGAATTAACCATTTTACATGATACACGATATATCTATGGATAGTGACCTTGTACCTATAACTGTTTACTATGTATTTATTGCAATTGACCATGTACCTGTGGCTATGCATTATTACCTATTTTGATCCAGCATACATCTATATACTGTTGATTTTCACCATGGTACATGTACCTGCGAATATCTATTTGAACTGATCTAGAGCGTGTAAAGAGAGGGGTTTTTCTTGTACGTTCTTTTCCCCTCTCTCAGGTAATTTAATGCGCCGAACGTACAATTAAACTCTTCAAGTTTACATTATGATATTTTATTTCATTCCCTCCTGACCTTCCCAACAATCTCTCTTACTCTGGGTATCTAAAAGTATTTTGGGTTGCATACACAACGTAGAGTCCTTCTTTGTTCACTAGACGATCAAAATCACAGCCAAGGGTAAGAATCACGCCATAGAGTTAAATAACAGAATAGCTTCACTTGAGTCACGGTTAACGTAGCATTTTTGGGTGGGATCAGTACAAGGTCAATTTTTGTTTCACTTTTACCAAATTTTTATGCATTTTTGAAGGATTTTTGTTGCACCCTGTGCCATTCCCATCAACCCTCTAAATTTTATTTTTTGGGTCATGTCGTACTTTTTTGGCAAGGTCTTTGTATCTTCTTTACAGGCAAACATGCAAACATTTTCAAGAAAAAATTTGTCTTTTTGGTGCTCTAGTTCATCGGAACTGAGTGCTTATCAATTTGCCCAACTGTCTGTAATTTTCGAATTTTTCGATGAAAATGGTCTTAAACGATTTGGTTCGACTCACTGATCAAGAATGCGTGGTCGAAAATCATTCTGTCTGGCCGGTCCGGCTGTCCGGTCCGGTCAGCCGGCCGGCCGTAGGCACGATAACTCTCGAACGGAATGAGCTAGACAGTTGAAATTTTCAGAGTAGGTTTGGGAGATAAATATCTCGGCTAAGTTCGTTATTGGGCAAAATCGGACAGATGGTTTCGGAGTAACAAAAAAAATTTTTTTTTTACAAAACAAATTCAAAATTAAAATTTTTTCAATAAGCAGTTTTACCATAAGAATCCAATGATATCATTTTTAACTCTAACAAGCTAATACTTTCGGAGATATGATTTTTCAAAATTTCAATAATAAATCGTATTTCAACGGTTGTCACACAATGATATAATAATTCTATGTATGAATTGTCATAATGTCAATTTATTTTCCTGAGACATGTCATTATCTAATCAATCGAAGAATTGTGAGCGAAGTGAGAAAAATCTCAGTTGTTTGCTCCGAAATTAGTTTTTCTCAGAAAAGTCTTACATTTCGGAACGGAACATGCAGTAAGAGATCTGAGAGTAGTGAGACTGCTTTTCATCCATAGACATAGATATAACTCTTGAACGGAATGAGCTAGGTAGTTGAAATTTTCAGAGTAGGTTAGGGAGATGAATATCTCGGTTAAGTTCGTTATAGGGCAAAATTGGCCAGATTTAATTTGATTTCTTCCATGGTGCAGTTCTCATTCTCATGATTGCTCATTTAATCTTGATAAATAAACTATCATTTGAATTGAACTTCCTTTATGATGCAGTTCAATCATATGAATACATTGATATAATTCCCAACTCTGAGAAACCAATACTTTCGGAGATATAATTTGTCTGTTTGAACTAGAGCGCCAGAAAGCTCCTGTCCACAGGGCTTGAACCCATTTTTTGAAAAATAGTTAGTTCAAAGAGGTTAAGGTACCCCTACACGGTCAATCATGAATGACAGTCTGACTGATCAATCAGACTGTCAATCCAAGCTTCAATCTTGAAGCCCCTACACGTATCAGTCATACTGACAGTCTGATTGAAGTAAATTTAGCTCAGTTGACATTAAAACACCAAACAGAGCGGAATGTCTCTCAAAGAAAAGGCTTGTTTGGCCATTATACTTGCATTGGGCACCAGAAAACCTGTGAAACGGAGAGTGTGGATGAAGGAATGGTTAAAAAAATTGGTTCAAGCCCTGTGGACAGGAGCTATTGGGCGCATGTTCATCTTCCTTGTGGCCCGTACTGACCAGTAAAGAAAAAAAGCAGTATCATGTTGAATACCTTAATATTATTGAGATTATTATATAATAATCGATGAAAATACTGAGAGAGACCCAGGAAATTTGACACATTTTGTCTTATATCTCCAGAAATTGAAATCGTATAGAGCCAAAATTTTGCACAATGTTGCAAAATACTACAATTGACGTTAGTACAAGTTTTTGTTGCAATCTGATGAATAGTTCACGAAAAAAAAATATTTTTTTAAAAATTACCAACATTTCGATCATAACAGAATTTTGCCAAAAGTTGCGCGTTTATATCCTCGAACTGACTACCAAGTTTCGATTCAACATCTTCTTTAGTTCCTGAAATATCAGGGAAATAACCTCAAAATTTTAAATGTCTATAACTCCTAAACCGTCCGGCCGATTTTGCCCGTTAACGAACTTAACCGTCGCATTTTGATCAGAAACCTACCCTGAAAGTTTGAAGTCGATAGGACCTTCGGTGCTCCTGTTATCGTGCCTACGGCCGGAAGTACGGCCGGCCGGACGGCACCCAAAAATCTGACACCGGATTCGTGATCAGGGAGTCCGAATTAGTCTATTAGCCAATTTTCAGCTCGAAATTCGAAAATTACAGACATTTGGACGAAATGATAGGACGATGTTCCCCTAGAACATACGCCCAAAAACGTAACCAGTACAGCCATTTAAGATTGCTTCTTGAGATATCAGAAAGCAGTGCTGACGATTATAAAAACTACTATCGTATGGATGAAAATCTTTCTGACATGTTGATCTCCATGTTGTCACCACATATACCCCGTCAATATGAATGTCTTCCAGGAATTTCAACATATAAAATACCCATGAAGTGGGCTTGTATACTTCATCGGCTCCTGCTCCACTTCTCGAGCTTTTTATTTTTTTCAGCTCACGTCTAAAATTTGAACGTAGTATGTTCAATTTTTTAGTGACGTCCTTCACTGTGGCATTTGGCTTCATTTCTTGGAATATAACAAGAAGTTTTTCCAATGCCATATTCTTCTTGTACTTATTGGAATAACTCGGATGTGCTTTGTTCCATAGTTCCGGGAAAGATTCATAAACTTCAATGAATCTTTGCAGGCAATCGCGATCACCGGCACTTGTTGGTATTGGTAACTCGCCGAAAGCATCGGTTTCACAGCGCTCGTTCTCCATGATAGCATTAACAAGACTGAAGAAAAGAATGACGTAATCCCTAGACCAAGATGCATAGAATAACATTCTATGCATCTATCCCTAGACCATCAGTCAGATTGACAGTCTCCCCTCCACTTACCGTGATTGAAGTTCGGATTTCAAATTATTTGGAAATCCGTCAGTCCAATCATCATTCCATCCAATGAACTGGGAACTTCCAAAACTCTGGTGGCGGGATTCGGCAACTAACCAAGCTAGTAATGAGCCACGTGTTCGAGTTTAATTGTTCAGTATTCGTCAATAAACTTTTGTTTGAAAGAAATCTTCAAGTTTAAATAGTGAATATTATCCTGCCTAATATGTCTTCGACCAGAAACGACTATTGTTGTGTGCCTCAATGCAATTCATGGGCGAAAAAAATGCCAAAATGTATAGGTTTGAGTTTTCACTTCTTACCTCCGGAAAACCAAATATAAATATTGGAAATGCGTTAGAAGGATAACTAATAGACCGAAGAGTACTTAACCTGGAACTACATCCAGATAATCTTTATTATACCTCAAACATTACACTTATTGTTAATAATTCTTTTCACATATTATATGTATCATATTTTGAAAAAATCATTTCAATTATTGGTAACTGTTTTACAAAAGCTTTATATGGTTCAATTTGACACTATATTCTCATAAATAAACTAGAACATCATGCACCTGAACTCTAATTAATACACCAGTAATATGTTTACACCTCCTCCGTGCTCCGACTATACAAGAATATACCATACCTTCTATTTTAAGTTTACCATTCTCCACATTAATGGGCCATCAATTTTATGTGGTACTGAATTAAGGGCACTACTTTGTAAACATAAAGAACAAATGTCTATAAAACTGGGACCACAATTTGTTTTGTCACACATGATTACATGATCTACATTTAGAACCTCTTCTCCTTCTACAAGGACTCTAGAATTAGAAGTTGAAGCTCCTATGTACTCCAGAAATTCTAATCAACTGAGTCCCTTCTTAATCCTTCGCAAATAGTAACTGAAAGAACTTTTAAATATAATGTAAGTTTGACAAACATATATGAATATACATACTGGTTGTAGTCTTTATATCAATCAAGTGCCATAAAATTAGTTATATAATGATCAATATTTGAATATATATCACAAAGTAATCCAACAATGATCTCAAGTCAATTATAATTTAAATTTTCCATGAAAATTTCGGTCAAACTTCGTCGACTGACCTGTCCAACACGAGATTGTTTACATTTATTACTAGCGTGGTTAGTTGCCGAATCCCGCCACCAGAGTTTTGGAAGTTCCCAATACTAACTGGAAGGGATCCGTAAAGCTTGCAAAGTGAGGCAAATCGAAATTTAGGCAACCCGCAGGACGGTAGTATACCCATCCTTTTCTATCTTGTATATTTATAGGCAATTGATCCAAAATAGAGATATTTTTTGAATATTTTACTTCTAAAATAGTCAAATAGTAACGAAAAAATGTTTTATTGAATATATTTAAGCCTTATTTAGCATGCCTTATCTGCGCATGCGTGAAAGTCGTTGGCCGAAATTTATAGGTTAACGTTAATTGTTGTCATATTTGAATCCCATTATTTGATTGATTCATTGATGTCTTCCTGTTTTGTTTAGTTTTTGTGAATTTTTAATGTGGTTTGTGAAGTTTGCTGGTAGTTTGGACCATATAATGAGAGAAAGAAGATGTTTCGCTTCTGGAAAGGGATCAAAGGATGTATTGTTACAGAAGCGAATAAATATTTCGGGAAGAAACATACTGTAACAGCCTTTATGATGAATTTGCAGTACAGCAAGAGCAGTTTGATATGAACATGGATGTTTTTAATATGAAAAGTTTTTCAATTTAGATCTTCATTAAATTTACGAAGCGACATCGATCGATTGTTGAGCAATTTTAGGAACGAAATATAGTCTCGGGTTGTGTTTTGAATTTACATATTTGGAGAGGACAATTGTAGGAGTTGTTATTTGTGGAGGAGGACTATAATAATAATATAGGCTTATTTAGCACTTGGCTATTCACATAATCTTTATAATTCACGTACAATTTCACTTTGAACTACGGAAATAATTGTTTAGTCTCCTAATCGCTTGAAACAGAATACTATTCCAGTGATTTCCGAATAATAGTTTTTTTAACATGAATTATACAATTCATATTTGTTTATTTGTGAAATTATAATAATATTATATATGAAAATGGCATTTAAGAGAAGATAAGTAAATTCTCCTGAATTGATGACGATGACAGTGTAGAAAAGGCACAATAGAATGGTAAAGTTCATTTCAATATAGTTTAAATACTATTTTAATATTGAAACAATATTTTGTTTTTGTACCAATTCCCTAAAAAATTAAACCAAAATAGCTACTTGCAATTTTACTGTTGAAGCATGAACTTCATATTCTAATTTGGTTGAGTATAAATAGTTGTGAAGCTAAATCAAATGCTTTTTAGCTTTAGTGAAGACAAATTTGTTTCAAGCCAATTATCATTATTAGGAGCTTTGCGATTCACCTATTTATTGATAGTTTTTTCAATTAACTTGTGGAAGAAGCAACTTCATCCTCTAATTTTAGTAAGTTAAAAAAGTTACATTATGGAGAAGATACAAATGTAGTAATTAAATCAATTAGCTCTATTGTAGACAAATTTGTTTTGAAAAAAATATAAATTTAAATTTTATTGACTGATAGATGTTCTATCTTTCTTTTCTATTTTATTTTTAGACTATAAAGGTATTTTGAAATTGAAATTAATTTTTTGTGTGTTAGTATCTTGTTGTTCATTAAAACTGAAATTAATCTATTAAAAGGTTTCTTTCTGGGTTTTCTCTCCCGAACTCTGAAAAATATCTATAAAATAAAAAAATTATGATTTTGTGAATTGCTCCAATGATGAAACAACTATTTCATAACGTATCAGAGTCTATATCAGACTCCTTGGTCAGACAATACGCAGCATTAGTGTGACGTCACGTTGACATTGGTCAGTGTTCCAGATCCAAACAACGCAATTTTACTTTGGGCTATTCGTATAAATCTCATTTTGTCTATCAAATTTGAACAAATAACGATTGAAAAGTAAGTATGGTCAAAGTTTTTTGAATAAGTAAAGCAACTATGCACTTTTTTTCCTGCTGAGTTCTTAATTGTTGAAGAAATTTGAGATTTATTATTTTGATCCTAACCTCTAAAGTTCATTAAACTAGTGTTAATACTCCTTTAAAAAGTAGAAAATAGAAGTTGAAGAGATTCCTTTAGTAAATTTGGCTTTGATCCTACGATACTAGATATTTTTCAACTTTCAGATGGTGATGTGCTGGGCTCCTGACTGTAAACATTATAATGTTAAAGACACGTGTAGGTTTATTTCGTTTCCTAAGGATCAAAAGCTGCGTAACAAATGGATTAAACTTGTGAGGTAATAATTTGATTGTTTAGCATATAATTTCGATATTTGCACATCCAATTTCATTAATTTTAGACGTGATGTGGAACCAGGACCGGGTGCACGTTTATGCTCATGCCATTTTACTGATGGAAACAAAGAAAACGAGCCAACGATTTTTTCTCATAACATTGAAAAAAGGTTCAAATTTTCATCACCTGAAAAAAGAAAGAACAGACCACCAGTTGGAACCTCTGTAATGGTAACAGAATCCAATGACGATGAAATATTCAAAGGGTAAGTTAAATACCCTGTATACAAACATTCTGGTATAAAATTTTGGTAATTCTAATTTTTCGTTATGTGTGTCCTTAAAATTAGCAAGTATGAAGAATTATTTATAAAAGTGGTATTGTTTTACTTACTACTGCGAACTAAGCGAACGTAATTAATCATTTCAAATTATTGTATTTCCTTCCATACAGAGGTAATACCCTGAATATCCTTTACTGATAAGAATTCTGTTGATTCTATTGAATGCATATTGATTTATATTTTACAGAATTACCCCTGAATTGATACCATCTACAAGTTCCCTACCGAGTACCTCGACATCATTTCCAGAAGCAGAGATTACCTCTGAACCAGCACCTTCATCTTCTTATGTGCCGACTACTTCAAGTGCTCTTTTAGAAGCAGAGGTATATTTTTTAAAACAAGAATTAGAAGAGCTAAAGAGCAGTGCAAGAGGTGGACCTTTTGGATTTAAAGATATTGAAAATAGTGACGAGTTGTGCAGACTGTATACTGGTTTGCCATGCAAAAGTTTCATTGCTCTCTATGATTTGTTGAAACATATTGAAATCAATTATTACTTTGGCTGGAATGTTGAAAAAATATCCAAAATAGATCAACTGCTCATGTGCTTAATGAAGTTGAGGCAGAATAATCCGCATGCTGACTTGGCCCAAAGGTTTCGAGTGTCCCAAGCTCTAGTGAGTAATGTGGTCATCACTTGGATTTTTTTTTTACATGAAATTCTACATGAACAGTCGAGTTCAAAAATTCCATCAAGAAAAAAAAATCAAACTTGCCTTCCAAATGTTTATGCTAAATTCACAAACTGCCGAATAGTCCTTGATTGCACTGAGATGGCGATGGCAGTTCCAAGGACATCTATGGCGACACAAAAAATGACATACAGCAGTTATAAGCATAAGAATACTTGGAAGGCACTAGTTGGAGTTGCTCCGAATGGAGTTATAACATATGTAAGCTCTCTCTACCCAGGAGCAGTTTCTGATAAAAAAATTGTCCAAGACTGTGGAGTTTTAGGACAATTGGATGCAGGAGATTTGGTTCTGGCAGATAAAGGATTTCTCATTAGAGACTTGTTGCCTAGTGGAGTTTCGTTAAATATTCCACCTTTCTTGAATACGGCACAATTCACTCCCGCACAGATAAAACAAACAGAATCAATTGCCAGAGCCAGAATTCACGTGGAGAGAGCTATACAGAGGATGAAAGTATTCAAGATTCTGAATTTCATGCCACACTCTCTATTTCCATTTGGAAAAATGATATTCCAGGTGATAGGAGCATTAACAAACCTGCAAAACCCTCTGATAGAGGAAATAAAAAACAACTTGTCTTGTGATAGTGATTAAATTTTTTATAAATCTACTGAAATATTTATTTAAAATCCTAAAGACGATTTCATTATGTATAAGAATGATGTTATCAAATACCCGATATTATATTAACTTTGGCATGCTGAATAATTAGAGAATATATTAATTTTTAAAACTATAAGAAATTTCAGAATGTTGAAATCAATATCTTTCTGTTGCATTTATTTTTGATAGTCTGTTCAGCATATAATATACAGTCTACTATCATACTAATAATCAGTAATTATTCAGAGTAAGTGTTCATATTCCAGTTTTAAGTAATTGATAAGTCATCTCCAACTTCAATCATCATACTTGTAATAAATGGTTATCTATAACTTTATAAAACCAAAGAATGATAAATGAAATTCAAAGAAACATTTATTCATGTACCACCATAAAATAAAGATATTTCAGCATAAAAAAACTCCCACCTACATACCGGTACAAAGTGTTGTTAAAAGTAACAACAAATTTTTAAGTAAAATCGATAACAATATGAGGCCTAAGAAATAAATAACAATTTTTCCTGCTTTTTTCCCTACCTATATTTATTTAATAAAGGATGAAATAATCATTCTCATTAATACATTTATTTAAATAATCTAGGAACATAAATAGGGTAAATACATATTGATGAAAAAACTCTTCAATATCCCTATGTTCTCAGCCCACAGATCGCATTTTTCAACTGCTATTACTTCCATTTCTGTAGGCGTCCATACCATCAAATAACATACTTTTCGCTTTGTTATGAACAGTTGCCCCTGAATTTGGTGCCAATATGCATGGTCCTTGTATACAAAAGTATGGCCACTATCATTTTTATAAATGATATAGCTTTTGTCTACTTTCAGTACTTCAGCCAAGCTTGAGTCTTTGTATTTGTAGGGGCATTTTATTTCGAGTATGGCGTCTTCACCAACAAGACCATCAGGACTAGCCCCCAGAAAACCACACTCATCTAGCCATAATCCAGTTGGTGAAACATCCATTTCCAGTCCAACATGAAATGAATTGAGCGCTTCAGCCTCATTGTCTCGTCCCCACTGAACAGCCTTCACCCCATTTAAATCATACCCACCGATCAAGGATTTAAATAATGATGGCGGAAACTTATTCCTCTTGGAGGCTGCAATGATTTTGCTAAAATTACTGGCCGTTAATCTGTGCTTTCTGAGGACTAGCCAATTTTCATTTCTATGTTGCCCTGTAGTCACTTCAGCAACTTTAGCTATTATTTCTTGTGATACATGGGTTGCCTTTAAGAAGTATTCAGGTTTGTCGCTTGACTCAAGATAATCCTTACTGAATAATATATCCTGAATTGAAGGTACTAAATTTATGGAAATGTCTGAAGGTTCTGGCTTCAGTAACCAACTGAATCCAACAGGTTCCTCCAGAGCCTTAACGAAGGTCTCAATTTCTTCATCAGTTGCCATTCTCTTAGAAGCACGGAAATTCTTGTTTGTCATTGGAAAAAGTTGTGATATATCTTTAACTTGTTCTTCTTCAGCAGATTTTCTTGGTGCTTTCCATGCACAAGGTTTATCAGTGATGCTAAAATGGTAGTGGCCAAACAAACAGAGAGCTGCCATATGGTGGCACACCAACTGACCCCTTGGACATGAGCAGGTTGCTCCAGTGACACCATCTTCAACATCTAGAGATATCTGAAACAATAAGCATGTTTTGGTTTGAAATTGCTAAGTAATAAAAACATATTACTTACCTCAACAGTATACTTTCTATTCTTCATACTGGCTTGCACTTCGCCTTTAAGTAACATAGGCTGTACCTCTGGATCAAATTGTGCACGCAAAACATTTCCACTTGTAAAAGAATTTTCGCCTCTCTGAAATTGAGACTGGTAATCTTTGAAAAATGCAAAAATGTCTGTCATTGGAATCCCTCGCCTTTCGGTCATCTGAAAGAACATACACTCAGAAAATTAAACAATAGCAATATAGCAAACAGAAGGTTTTTAACTTGAAAAGGAAACATGTCCATTTTACCATAAAATTAAGCTATACATATTAGTAAAATATTATTTTCAGATGAAACGTTGTAGATACTTAACAAAATATGTATAATACTCACAATATAACGAATAGTAATTCGAAATTTTAAACGAAAACAAAAATTGAGGTTATGCACGTTTAAGTTTTCGCGTATTTTGAGCTTGATAATATATAACAACATCAGGAAAATATATAGATATCGTTATAATAAATAAATGAATACACTCACCTTGAAAAATACTGCAAGATATTCACAATATAATAGTTATTGATATGAATTCAAGTTTCTCCTTTGTTTGGATCACTTGTTTAGATCTGAACCCTTGACCTACCTCAGATGCTACGTCATCACTAATGCTGCGTATTCTCGAATTTCAGAATAGCTATCAACAAAAAATAATTCTGAAGATTTTTGTTAAGTGTCTGATATAAACTCTGAAACGTTACAAAATAGTTGTTTCATCTTTAATGTCATTTCGTTATTGCAGAAGAAATTCACAAAATTGGTATTATAGGTACTCGTATTGAAGCGACTTCTTTCTTCTTCTTTTATTCAAAACTGAACCTCAATCCAAAGAAACCAAATATTATATATATTTATATGTAGATAATTAACTCGCTCATGCTCTTCGAGAGCTTATAAGGGGTCTCCTTGGGAAAGACCTAGGAGGATCAGTATAATAATCATAATAATAATTATGGGCTTCTGACAAAGTAGTATCAGTTATATCTTTTGTAACTGATATTGTTTTGTCAGCAATTAACTACATGAATAATCATTCAAATCCAAAGCAAGAAATGCCCATCAATAGTTTAAATTTCAGCTAATTTTGTAAACAAATTCAATATTTACAAATCACAACACTCATGGGGTGACAGGGTTTTTTTGCTGAGGTTTTTCCCTAAGCTCTTGTATCATGCGTCGATTTGTATGGTTTCCCGTTACACGAACCTCTGCACACACTTATAAAGCTCTCAATCAAAAGAATATTATACTGGAGTATATAAAGGACCAAAAATAATATATTTCAATGTATATTAATGTATGATTATTAACATAATACATAATTATATACAAATTGAAATCAATAAATGGTATTCTAAAAAATGGAGTTTTACATTTCATATTATTAAAGCCTAGAGAATCTTCTACTGGCAGATCACTGGAAGTATAAATTTATATGAATAACTATATTTTTTATTTCTTCGGGATTGTGTCCCTATCCAAGACCTTATAAAAAAATAAAGAACAAATTCTCAAAGAAGGAGAAGCAATTTTCAGAAGAAATGGTAAAATTTCCGTTGACCCTCCAATTTTATTCCTCTAAAGTCTAAAGCATACAACTATCTACGAAGAACATGGAAAAATGGTCTCATCCATTGACGTTACGCTCATGGTATAATGTAGTCTCTGGAAAGCTAGGTTTTAATGGCAGTTGGAAACTTCCCTTGAGTTATTTTCTAATAAAAAGTCTTGGTGCTAATCAATGGGCAAAGTTGTTGTTGAAATGTTTCAACTACTTTATGAAACGAAAGCTCACATCAACTTCGTCACATTTGAAGCAGCTGAATCGAATTTGACAATGTGTTCACGCCCTGTTGGCAATTTTGATTCATTTTCATACACTTTTAAACCACATATAATCAGCCCATTTTCCAAAGAAAAAAATTGGTTCAAGCACTGACGTGAAGTCAGAAGCTTTTGCGCGTATGTTCTATTGTCCATTCTCCTGTATTGGACACTCTTCTTAATCGAATTTACCATGATGAATTCTATTGTCTATTCTCCTGTATTGGACACTCTTCTCAATCGAATTCACCATGATGATTTTTATTGTCTATTCTCCTGTATTGGAGACTCTTCTTAATCGAATTTGCCATGATGAATTCTATTGTCCATTCTGGACAATAGAATTCATCATGGCAAATTCGATTAAGAAGAGTCTCCAATACAGGAGAATGGACAATAGAATCCATCATGGTGAATTCGATTGAGAAGAGTGTCCAATACAGGAGAATAGACAATAGAATTCATCATGGTAAATTCGATTAAGAAGAGTGTCCAATACAGGAGAATGGACAATAGAACATACGCGCAAAAGCTTCTGACTTCACGTCAGTGCTTGAACCAATTTTTTTTTCGATTAAAAGGGTCCAATCAGGAGAACGGACAATAGAATTCATCATGGTAAATTCGATTAAGAAGAGCAAAAGCTCCTGATTCACGTCAGTGCTTGAACCAATGTTTTTTTCGATTAAGAAGAGTGTCCAATACAGGAGAATGGACAATAGAACATACGCGCAAAAGCTTTCGACTTCACGTCAGTGCTTGAACGAATTTTTTTTTTGATATTTACTTGGTTAAAATAATTTTTGTGTACATATAATTGTTTTGATATTTACTTTTTTAATGAAACCAATTAATTCTCGATTGAATCTTATTGATTTATATTAATAGTATGATGAAATAATTAATCACAAAATTGGGAGACCATGGGCCAATTGCTGTGTGAAAGAAACTATCAGAGATGTGATGTATTAATCCACTCTAACAGTCAAGCTGCTATTAAAGCTCTGAGCTCCCATGTTAACGAATCCAAACTAAAATAAATTCGATTAAGAAGAGTGTCCAATACAGGAGAATGGACAATAGAACATACGCGCAAAAGCTTCTGACTTCACGTCAGTGCTTGAACCAATTTTTTTCAAATCAAATCCAAAAGCTCTCAAAAAATCACCCGTTATTACATAAAGATATATTCTCATTAGTGATAGAAAAACTGGCCTAGAATTCCTTTCTACCCATCACGAGATTTAATATCCACAAATGAGCCTCTCACCTTACAAGACTTCTGCAAAATTCAAAGGTCCCCTCTCGCAAATATACTCCTCTGAAGGCACATGGATCTCTTGAAGAAGAATCGCCTCTCTATTCCTCAAAGATATTCACTCTTGTTCATAGAAATCCCTTCAATATTTAGTTGCCTCCTCCTAAGGAGGATCTCTTTCAAGACCAGGTCTGACCACTAATGTAGGGCTATCATCTAATCTCCTATAGATTTGTGATGAAATAACACGATTTTACCATGAATATATATGTATAATAATATGTCATCATGACATTCATATTTTATTTTTGGAGGTTCTCGCAAAAATACGACCATAGACAACATATCATACGACGATTCGCATCCACCTACCGAACTCACAAAAGGCTGCTCGGTTCTCCAACAATATAGATCCGATCGTGTTCAAACTTGGAATTCTGCAGTAGAGTTAGGTTCTGCAGGCTCTCCCAAAATTTCAGCCATGCCGGACGAATAGTTTATGATATATAGAATTTTTTTCAATTATTTTTAATTATTTTTTTTTGAATTTTCTAGTTATACCATCCCCACGAAATTCTGCAAAAATTTTCGCGTTGGCATTCTACAACTAATAACCATGTTTGAATCCAATCGGTTTTGTATTCTTCGAGTTAATGAGGAACAAAAAACATCCAAATTTCAGAAAATTTCAGATGGCTATAACTCTAAAACCGTTTGGACGATTATGCTCATAAGCAAACTCAAATGTCGCATTCAGATGCACAACCTAACCTGAAATTTTCAAGCCGCTATCTCTTTCCGTTCTCAGGTTATCGTGACAACAAAAATATTTTTTAATAATTTCTTAATAATTTTCTAGCGATTCGATGCTCACAAAATTTCATAAACGTGCTTAGGTCTATATTCTACAACTATTCACCATGTTTGAATCCAATCGGTTTTGTATTCTTCGAGTTAATGAGGAACAAAAAACATCCAAATTTCAGAAAATTTCAGATGGCTATAACTCTAAAACCGTTTGGACGATTATGCTCATAAACAAACTCAAATGTCGCATTCAGATGCACAACCTAACCTGAAATTTTCAAGCCGCTATCTCCTTCCGTTCTCAGGTTATCGTGACAACAAAAATATTTTTTAATAATTTTTTAATAATTTTCTAGCAATACGATTCTCACAAAATTTCACGAACGTGCTTAGGTCTATATTCTACAACTATTCACCAAGTTTAAATTCGATCGGATTTATTTTGGTTGAAAACAAAATTATTACTCGGAAACCATTGGGCCGATTATAACCATTAACGAACTTGTCCGTCGTATTGGGATGCGCAACCCACCCTGAAAATTTCAAGTCGCTGGCTCTTTTCGTTCTCAAGTTATCGTGGCAACGGCCGGACGGCCGGACGGCCGGACGGCACCACAGAATTAAATTTCACATTTGGGCAAAACTATAACGCGTATGTTCCCCAGAACATACGCGCAAAAATTCTATATTTTTATATGCTTGCCACATGGTCGAATTGATAAGGAATATTCTAGGGGCCTGTAAAATTCTGTCCCAAAATAATAGAATCATGAATTGGGCTTATTTTGGTCGCTTGGTAAGCATCCAGAAGAGGGAAGGTTTGCATGTTGCAAATAAAATTGGGATGAAGAATATCAATTTCACTCAGAATAAGATGTCAGTGGAATTAGTAGCTCAGATATTGAGCAACAGCGTTGCAAATGCATTCTAATTTTGTTTGCAAAAGTATGAAGGAAGTGAGGCAGCTATAGAATTTTGCATGATGCATTCGATATTTTGAATGTAAAAAATATATTTACAAGAAACCAGTATCGTCTGCCCCTACAATGTAGAATGAAGTCAGGGATACATGAAGTCTATATGGAAAACTGGCCCATTGGGTATAATTATAGATCTGCAAAATATGATATTATTTGAAATTTTACAACAAAAAAAGTTGATAATCTACTGACATTCAAACTAGCTCAAGATTCCATAGAAAGAGAGATCTCAAGATTCCTTGAAATTTTGCAAGCTTCTTTACGATGGATAAAAAGTCAAGAATCTATTGAGGATGAGGAAGATATACTTGTTAGTGAATTTCAGCACGATTATTTGAGGACTATGTGGTCATTAGCAGCTTTTGTTGAAAATCATCAAAAAGAACTGCTTTCATACCATCTGATGGAAGGTTGTCCAGGTGGTCGAGGTGTGTTTGGTCATCTCTTAATCCTGTCAAATCCAAGGCTGTATCATTGGTTCTAGGAGCACTTTGTTTTTTACCCAAGCAGGTCGCTGGCCTCACTTGGAACCTTCCTCTTTTATCAAGGCTTGGGACCGGCTATGAAGTCACTGAGCTACTCGATCCACCAGCTCCTAACATAGGCAGAGTTGAAAATATTGTGCATAATATCGTAGGCTTCCTCGTGGCAAATTTAATTAAGACATGTTACATGTCAGACTTGCATTGATAATTTAATACCAATAAATATTGCAAACCATACAAAATCATCTGTATTGAAAAATAGAGGGCCATATTTGTTTCCACCTTCAGACGGGATACATATATGCCAAATAACAGAGTTATTCGAACAAATAAAGGAATCTAATAAACCAAATCAAATATAGTCAATTCTTTAATTAATCCTGTATTCAGAGCTGTTAACTTAACGGTTCTTCTCAATTCAACCATATAACTAATCAAGATATTTTTGAAATCCATAGAATGAATTTGGATAAACAAGTCTTGAGAAAACCCATGAAAAAGCTGTCTTTGGGGAATGAATAAACCTCCCAAAAGATTGTTCAATCACTAATTGATACTGATACTATGAATAATATAACTCTTACTGAAGTTGGAACTGTAAATGGCCACGGACAGACCATATTTCTACTCATTTTGCTAAGAATGTAGTGAAATGGAATTTTATTTACCCGTTGTTGTTATGTTGATTGAACATGTGGTAATGCTATCTTGTTTATTCTCATTGGTATTTCTATTACTAGAGTACCGCATGTATATAGTGCGTTTCACTGACTAGACACCAAATGTCAGACGAAAATATTCATATATCCAAAGCCATAACTAGTGCATCAAAATTCAGAATGTTTTTAATTACTAACCACATATAAGTACATATATCTTCCTCATGCAAAAAATTCTATCCGCCTGTTGGCACAACGGATTGGAAGATTAGTTCGAGTATAAATTCTACATCATTCTCCCATTATTTTCTACAAAACATTGCTGAGCAAGAAAAAAAATGGAGAACTTTCTTCAATGCTGACCTGTTTATTGCGCAAATTGCTGAATGGTCACTTGCATTGTGGGAACTTGTTGAGCATTATTTTCTTTAACGTACCAAGTCGATTCACCAGACACTTAACCACTTTTCGTACATAGTTACATAGAAGTAACTATGGCTCTAATTTTATTCTACACGTTCCCTTACTATGACCAACAATCGTAAATCGTTCTATGGATATCTTTTCACAAACAATGGACACCTTCAGAAAAGCCATGTTCTCTTGTATCTCTGGAAATTTAACTGTCATAACTTTCTTTTGCTTAGTTATAAGTTTAAAGAGGGTTTCCCGTGTAGCATATGCTGTATGTATCTGAAAAAATAAATAAACTAACTTCAAGTCCATGTCATTTTATTCAGAATGGTTTATTACGTAGTTGTATCGGTCTACATTCAACATGAACAAGCTTTCCAAAGCAAATAGACTTCACGTCAGTGCTTTTAAGGACACCGGTCTTTTATATAGTTTTTAATATTCTATTTTCCAAAATCTTTCTTCGTCTGCTCGAACAATAAGAATAAACTCATAAAAATAATATTAAGTATTTCCATTTCCTAGATTAAGGTACTGACCAGCCCTAATATATGTTAACGTTTTGATGTAGAATCTTCATTAGAATTTTCCCAAGTGGCATAGGAGAGTAATTATCTAGGCTTATAGTTTTTAATCTACAAGTAAAAAAAGTTTGAGTATTCAGTAAAACATTCATGTTGCTTGAAACATGCTAATTATATCCAAAACAAGTAGTTCAAAATGAATGCAAATCATAATGTATTGGCAAAAAGGAATAATGAATGATTTACTGTCACACGAAAGTGTTCACAATACGTACCAAAAGTTTTATATGTTCAATAGCAAGAAAGTATGTTTACATAAAATTTTCCAGACTTCTAGGATATTTTGTATTTCTATCCAATTGTTTGATGCATAGTTAGATAAAAAACTCATTTATATATAAGCCTTATGTGAAAATTCCTTCTCGAGTTTCAGATAGCCAAAGTCAAGGTAATGTAGAATCCATTCGGACTACTACCGATAAACAGGTTTGCACTTCCAAATTGACTGTCAGGAAGATTTTTATTCGATCTAGGTCACTATTTTGTGAAATTAGCGAGAGAACACAATTTTGGAACCAGATTTCTCACATTTCGGAAAACACATTACATATCTCGTTTTGACGTTTTCAAATATTCGAATAAGATTTGTTGGTTATGTTTTCAAATCATTTTGACATACTGTGCGCATGCGCAGTAGCGTTGTAGGGACATGACCTTGAATTGCTCGAGCAATCGAGAGATAAGGACGGACGGAATGTTCTGACGTACGCAGTAAATTACTACGTTTACATGCACCTTCTCGATCCGTTTTGAACCAATGCGCATGTTTTGATGCGAATTAGATGAAATATGGTTTGAGAGTTTACATGCCTTATCTGAAACTAGTTTTCTGTAATTCGGCTTTATTCTAAGCTCGCGTAGCCAACATGGGAAGATTGAAAAAAATTAAAAATGGAAATTAAGAAAAGAAAATCATTCTAAATATCTTAAAAAATGATGAAGAACACCATAATTTCGCCAGGAATTAACCTTTTCTGGGTGGTTACAAGTGATTGAAAGAGCAAATCGTGAAAATGAATCCAGAAAATTGGCAGAAAATGATTAAAGATAATAGAAAAAGTTACCTCGAACAATATATTATATCATTTTTATCTCAAGAGATTTATTTCGATCTTCCAGCTTAGGAATTACGATTAACGTAACCCCAAAGCAGGTTCGTTAGATTATCAGATTTGTCAAACTAATAAATTTGGTGTTGGTAATTCTGAAATTTGTTTCTCTTAAAACTACTCTCAATGCGTATTTGGTGTATACATGCACATTAAATCGGTTTGGGAAAACTCAATCCACCTTTTCAAATCGCATTTACTAATTCGCATTTGAGTAGTCAATTCTAATTGAAAAAACGTTTACATGCGTTTTCAATGCGCATTACGGAATACGCATTGGCTTAAAACGGTTCGAGAGGATGCATGTAAACGTAGTATGTCTATTAGGTATATGGGTTTCACAAAGCTTTGACAGCTCTTATTTGCCGAATTAGTGCGATTCTATGTCGATTTTCAATTCATTTTTCATACAACCATCGAATTAAATCCACGATGCTAATCGAAGCTTCGTGAAACCCAACGTAAGCCTGGTTCTCAGAGCTTCGCAGTGTCGCCACTCGCCAGCGATAATCTCCACTCCTCTCTACATATCCATATGACGTACGTGATTCAATATCTCCCTTTCCAAATAAATACCTGAAATATAGATCAAAATTGTGCCGTATATAATTGAAATGCTCAAAGTAAACACTATGGAAATACTGGGAAAATGTGATCAAAACAACTCTTCTGGCTTGTTTACTTGGCATCTTGGCAAGCACAGAACACAAATAATATGTTAGTGTGACAGCTCCGAGTGATCCGAGCGTGTCAATGGAAATCGCCAAGAATCGTGTGCAATATTGGAAATGTTGAGAGAGGAAGAATGCGGAAAGGTCATGCATCTTTTGAATTTCAGAAATAGGTATCATCACAGGGTGTTTCAAATTTTGTGTCGAAAATTGTAATCAAAAATTGGCTATAACTTCTGTTTTTCAAATTAGAACCCTATTTTTTTATGATTGCGTTGAATTCTGCGGTGAAAAATAATGATAGTTTTCCAACATGATTATGCTCCTAAATTAAAAAAAAATTGGTTCAAGCACTGACGTGAAGTCAGAAGCTTTTGCGCGTATGTTCTATTGTCCATTCTCCTGTATTGGACACTCTTCTTAATCGAATTTACCATGATGAATTCTATTGTCTATTCTCCTGTATTGGACACTCTTCTCAATCGAATTCACCATGATGATTTTTATTGTCTATTCTCCTGTATTGGAGACTCTTCTTAATCGAATTTGCCATGATGAATTCTATTGTCCATTCTGGACAATAGAATTCATCATGGCAAATTTGATTAAGAAGAGTCTCCAATACAGGAGAATGGACAATAGAATCCATCATGGTGAATTCGATTGAGAAGAGTGTCCAATACAGGAGAATAGACAATAGAATTCATCATGGTAAATTCGATTAAGAAGAGTGTCCAATACAGGAGAATGGACAATAGAACATACGCGCAAAAGCTTCTGACTTCACGTCAGTGCTTGAACCAATTTTTTTTTCGATTAAAAGGGTCCAATCAGGAGAACGGACAATAGAATTCATCATGGTAAATTCGATTAAGAAGAGCAAAAGCTCCTGATTCACGTCAGTGCTTGAACCAATGTTTTTTTCGATTAAGAAGAGTGTCCAATACAGGAGAATGGACAATAGAACATACGCGCAAAAGCTTTCGACTTCACGTCAGTGCTTGAACGAATTTTTTTTTTGATATTTACTTGGTTAAAATAATTTTTGCGTACATATAATTGTTTTGATATTTACTTTTTTAATGAAACCAATTAATTCTCGATTGAATCTTATTGATTTATATTAATAGTATGATGAAATAATTAATCACAAAATTGGGAGACCATGGGCCAATTGCTGTGTGAAAGAAACTATCAGAGATGTGATGTATTAATCCACTCTAACAGTCAAGCTGCTATTAAAGCTCTGAGCTCCCATGTTAACGAATCCAAACTAAAATAAATTCGATTAAGAAGAGTGTCCAATACAGGAGAATGGACAATAGAACATACGCGCAAAAGCTTCTGACTTCACGTCAGTGCTTGAACCAATTTTTTTCAAATCAAATCCAAAAGCTCTCAAAAAATCACCCGTTATTACATAAAGATATATTCTCATTAGTGATAGAAAAACTGGCCTAGAATTCCTTTCTACCCATCACGAGATTTAATATCCACAAATGAGCCTCTCACCTTACAAGACTTCTGCAAAATTCAAAGGTCCCCTCTCGCAAATATACTCCTCTGAAGGCACATGGATCTCTTGAAGAAGAATCGCCTCTCTATTCCTCAAAGATATTCACTCTTGTTCATAGAAATCCCTTCAATATTTAGTTGCCTCCTCCTAAGGAGGATCTCTTTCAAGACCAGGTCTGACCACTAATGTAGGGCTATCATCTAATCTCCTATAGATTTGTGATGAAATAACACGATTTTACCATGAATATATATGTATAATAATATGTCATCATGACATTCATATTTTATTTTTGGAGGTTCTCGCAAAAATACGACCATAGACAACATATCATACGACGATTCGCATCCACCTACCGAACTCACAAAAGGCTGCTCGGTTCTCCAACAATATAGATCCGATCGTGTTCAAACTTGGAATTCTGCAGTAGAGTTAGGTTCTGCAGGCTCTCCCAAAATTTCAGCCATGCCGGACGAATAGTTTATGATATATAGAATTTTTTTCAATTATTTTTAATTATTTTTTTTTGAATTTTCTAGTTATACCATCCCCACGAAATTCTGCAAAAATTTTCGCGTTGGCATTCTACAACTAATAACCATGTTTGAATCCAATCGGTTTTGTATTCTTCGAGTTAATGAGGAACAAAAAACATCCAAATTTCAGAAAATTTCAGATGGCTATAACTCTAAAACCGTTTGGACGATTATGCTCATAAGCAAACTCAAATGTCGCATTCAGATGCACAACCTAACCTGAAATTTTCAAGCCGCTATCTCTTTCCGTTCTCAGGTTATCGTGACAACAAAAATATTTTTTAATAATTTCTTAATAATTTTCTAGCGATTCGATGCTCACAAAATTTCATAAACGTGCTTAGGTCTATATTCTACAACTATTCACCATGTTTGAATCCAATCGGTTTTGTATTCTTCGAGTTAATGAGGAACAAAAAACATCCAAATTTCAGAAAATTTCAGATGGCTATAACTCTAAAACCGTTTGGACGATTATGCTCATAAACAAACTCAAATGTCGCATTCAGATGCACAACCTAACCTGAAATTTTCAAGCCGCTATCTCCTTCCGTTCTCAGGTTATCGTGACAACAAAAATATTTTTTAATAATTTTTTAATAATTTTCTAGCAATACGATTCTCACAAAATTTCACGAACGTGCTTAGGTCTATATTCTACAACTATTCACCAAGTTTAAATTCGATCGGATTTATTTTGGTTGAAAACAAAATTATTACTCGGAAACCATTGGGCCGATTATAACCATTAACGAACTTGTCCGTCGTATTGGGATGCGCAACCCACCCTGAAAATTTCAAGTCGCTGGCTCTTTTCGTTCTCAAGTTATCGTGGCAACGGCCGGACGGCCGGACGGCCGGACGGCACCACAGAATTAAATTTCACATTTGGGCAAAACTATAACGCGTATGTTCCCCAGAACATACGCGCAAAAAAACTCTGAAATTATTTCATTTAGGAGCATAATCATGTGAGAAAACTATCATTAATTTTCACCGCAGAATCCAAAGCAATCATAAAAAAAAGGTTCAAGCACTGACGTGAAGTCAGAAGCTTTTGCGCGTATGTTCTATTGTCCATTCTTCTGTATTGGACCCCCTTAATCGAATTTACCATGGTAAATTATGTTGTCCATTCTCCTGTATTGGACACTTTTTGGCGCTCTAGTTCAAACAGACAAATTATATCTCCGAAAGTATTGGTTTCTCAGAGTTGGGAATTATATCAATGTATTCATATGATTGAACTGCATCATAAAGGAAGTTCAATTCAAATGATAGTTTATTTATCAAGATTAAATGAGCAATCATGAGAATGAGAACTGCACCATGGAAGAAATCATAATGGTCATAATTGACCATGGTAAATTCGATTAAGGGTGTCCAATATAGAAGAATGGACAATAGAACATACGCGCAAAAGCTTCTGACTTCACGTCAGTGCTTGAACCAATTTATTTTTTCGTGATTTTTTAAAAATTTTCTATGGGTACGGTTCTTATAATTTTTTTTTTCGTAATTTTTTTCAAATTTTCTAGGGGTATGGTTCTTACAAAATTTTAAACACGTCTTTATGTTGATTTTCTACTCCTAGTTACCAAGCTTCAATTCGATCGAATATTTATTTTTTGAGTTATCAAGGAAATAATATTCCAGGTTGGTATAACTCGGAAACCGTTAGACCGATTATGCCCAAAAACGAACTCAACTCTCCCTTTCGGATACGCAACCTACCCTGAAAATTGCAAGTCCCTATCTCCTTTCGTTCGAAAGTTATCGAGGCAACGGTCACCCATCTACTGAACTCACACAAGAATGCTCGAATCTCCAACAATATTTAACCGATCGTATTAAAACTTGAAACTTGGCAGTAGAGTTAGGTTATCAAGGCTCTTGCAAAATTTCAGCAATTTCAAACGAATAGTTACTGATATATAGAATTTTTTTTTTATTTCCAATGATTTATTAAAAATTTTCTACGAATGCTATCCTCACCAAATTTTGCAAACATTTTTGCGTTGGCATTCTACAACTAATAACCATGTTTGAATTCAATCGGTTCAGTATTTTTCGAGTTAATGGGGAACAAAAAACCACCAAATTTCAGAAAATTTCAGATGGCTATAACTCTAAAACCGTTTGGCCGATTATGCTCATAAACAAACTGAAATGTCGCGTTCTGGTGCACATCCTAACCTGAAAATGTCAAGCCGCTATCTCATTCCGTTCTCAAGTTATCGTGACAACAAAAATATTTTTTAATAATTTTTTTAAAATTTTCTAGCCATACGATTCGCACAAAATTTCACAAACGTGCTTAGGTTCATATTCTACAACTACCCACCAAGTTTCAGTTCGATCGGATTTATATTGGTTGAAAACAAAATTATTACTGGGACACCACTGGGCCGATTATGCCCATTAACGAACTTGTCCGTCGTATTGGGATGCACCACCTACCCTGAAAATTTCAAGTCGCTAGCTCTTTTCGTTCTCAAGTTATCGTGGCAACGGCCGGACGGCCGGACGGACAGAATAAAATTTGACCTCGAATTCTTCATTGGGGAGTCGAACTTAATCGTTTGAGACCATTTTCGTGAAAAAATTCGAAAGTTACAGACATTTGGGCAAAACTATAACGCGATGTTCCCCAGAACATACGCGCAAAAATTGGTTCAAGCACTGACGTGAAGTCAGGAGCTTTTGCGCGTATGTTCTATTGTCCAATCTCCTGCATTGGACACCCTTTATCGAATTTATCTTGGTAAATTAGGTTGTCCATTCTCCTGTATTGGACACTCTTAATTCGAATTTACCATGGTAAATTCGAATTAAGTGTCCAATACAGGAGAACGTGGTTCCAATGAAGAAGTCGCAAGGTGTTAAATCACAAGATCTCGGTGGCCAATTGTGATCACCTCTTCGAGAGATAACACGCTCCGGAAACTTTTCCCGCAAAAGATCAATGGATTCGTTGCACAAGCAACGAATCCATTGATCTTTTGATGAGGCCCATTTCCACCTCGCGAGGTGGAAATGGGCCTCATCACTCAAGATGATTTTTCGATGGAATTCCGGATCATTTTCATGCATTTCAACTACCCAATGAGCAAAGACACGACGTTGTTGATGATCGGCCGGCTTGAGTTCCTGTGTTAACTGAACTTTATAAGCCTTAAGACCCAAATCTTTACGCAAAATACGGTGTAAAGACGTTTGTGGGATGCCTAATTCCAAAGAACGACGAGGAATGGACGAACCTGGGTTTTCTTCAACACTTTCGGCTACAGCAGCAATATTCTCAGCTGTTCTTGAGCGACGTGCACGGGTTTTATTCTTCACATAACTAACTTGTCCCAACAGCTGGAATTTTTTCACCAATTTCTTTATTGCGATCCGACAAGGTGCTTCACGATGACCCAAAAATGTTCGAGTTTTACGAACCGTCTGTGCCAAATTTTCACCATTTTTATAGTGGATTTTAATAATTTCAAAGCGTTCTTGAAGCGTGTATCGTTCCATTTTTATTAATGGCGTAGTTTCTACTTGTCAAATGTCAAAAAATGACAGGATCAAAAGTGACATCTACCGAAATAGCGGGTTATTCAAAATAACACCTCTTATTGGAAAACCCTTTACTAGTTACCAAGCTTCAATCCGGTCGAATCTTTATTTTTTGAGTTATCGAGGAAATAATATTCCAGGTGGGTATAACTCGGAAACCGTTAGACCGATTATGCCAAAAACGAACTTAACTCTCCCATTCGGATACGCAACCTACCCTGAAAATTGCAAGTCCCTATCTCCTTTCGTTCGAAAGTTATCGAGGCAACGGTCACCCATCTACTGAACTCGCGCAAGGCTGCTCGAATCTCCAACAATATTTAACCGATAGTGTTAAAACTTGAAACTTGGCAGTATAGTTAGGTTCTAAAGGCTCTTGCAAAATTTCAGCAATTTCAGACGGATAGTTACTGATATATAGAATTTTTTTTTATTTTCAATGATTTCTTAAACATTTTCTACAAATACTATCCTCACGAAATTTTGCAAGAATTTTCGCGTTGGCATTCTACAACTAATAACCATGCTTGAATTCAATCGGTTTTGTATTTTTCGAGTTAATGAGGAACAAAAAACAATAAAATTTCAGATGGCTATAACTCTAAAACCGTTTGGCCGATTATGCTTATAAACAAACTCAAATGTCGCATTCAGATGCACAACCTAACCTGAAAACTTCAAGCCGCTATCTCTTTCCGTTCTCAGGTTATCGTGACAAAAAAAATATTTTTTAATAATTTTTTAATAATTTCCTAGCGATACGATTCTCACAAAATTCCCCAAACGTGCTTAGGTTTATATTCTACAACTATTCACCAAGTTTCAATTCGATCGGATTCATATTGGTTTAAAACAAAATTATTACTCTGAAATCATTGGGCCGATTATGCCCAATAACGAACTTGTCCGTCGTATTGGGATGCGCCACCTACCCTTAATATTTCATCGCTAGCTCTTTCCTTTCTCAAGTTATCGTGGCAACGGCCTAATGGCCGGACTGGCGGACGGCCGGCTGGACAGAATCAAATTTGACATCGAATTCTTCATTGGGGAGTCGAACCAAATCGTTTGAGACCATTTTCGTCAAAAATTTCCAAAGTTACAGATATTTGGGCAAAATGATAACGCGATGTTCCCCGGAATATACGCGCAAAAATATAGGGTTCTAATTTGAAAAACAGAAGTTATGGCCAATTTTTGATCACAATTTTCGACAAAAGATGCATGACGTTTCCACATTCTTCCTCTTCGATGTTCTAAAAACGGTTCACGCTCAGGATGTTTAAAATAAGAATAATGAACATAATACTGACTAAACATATTTGACTTTTTTCCGGTTTTTTTTTCGATATTTTGAAAACTATTCGAATGAATACAATGGTTTTAACAGAAATGTATTCAGCATTGAATACTTGATCATACTAGGAATGCAAAACTGGAAAAAAAAAATTTCATCAAATTTATTTTCACTCCCTGTATAACTGAAAGTGATCGGGGTTCGAAAATATTTTAGCTCTGTAGAGAGCAATATCATAATTCCAATTTTCAGATTTCAAGTTTCCAGTTCTCCAGAAACGTCTAATAGACACTTGAACTTCGAACACCCTGTATTTTGAGTTATAGAGGAAATAACAACAACATTTCACATAAATATAACTCCAAAACCATTAGGCCGATCATGCCAATTAACGAACTCAAATGTCGCATTCGGATGCGCAACCTACCCTGAAAATAGTGAAAATTGCAAGTCACTATTTGTTTCCGTTCTCAAGTTATCACGACTTGCATAGTATTTAAGAAATCATTAAAGGATACTGTGGGAGGTATACTCATTATTCAACGGTTTTTTCTGGGTTTTCTCTCCCAAACTCTGAAAAATATCTATAAAATAAAAATTAATTATTTTGTGATTTGCTTCTGCGTAAGAAACACAGGATATTTGTCAGAAGCAATCAATTGAACAATGTTGCCTAACAAACAACAACGAAACAACATCAACGAAGAAACAACTATATCGTAACGTTTCGGAGTCTATATCAGACTCCTTCTTCAGACGCTCAATGAAAATCGAGAGAATTATTTTGTTGATAGTTATTTGGTGAAATTCAAGAATTGTCACATTGACAGTATTTAAAAATCATAGCTAACATAGTTTTACTTCGCATAGAAATTTCCAAGTTCCAACTCCTTTTTTAATAAATTTAGCCAAATATGGTCAATACCAATTGAGCAATTTGCAAAAATTGCATTCTCTGTTCAATAAAATACAAGTTGCCTCCTTAAGTTTCCTTTTCAATCCAATGAGATCACATGATGGATTGGAGTAATACAAAGATTCTAATGACAGAACCTGATTTTATGAAAAGGAAACTTAAGGAGTCAACTTGTATTTTATTGAACAGAGAATGCAATTTTGCAAATTGCTCAATTGGTATTGACCATATTTGGCTAAATTTATTAAAAAAGGAGTTGGAACTTGGAAATTTCTATGCGAAGTAAAACTATGTTAGCTATGATTTTTAAATACTGTCAATGTGACAATTCTTGAATTTCACCAAATAACTATCAACAAAATAATTCTCTCGATTTTCATTGAGCGTCTGAAGAAGGTGTCTGATATAGACTCCGAAACGTTACGATATAGTTGTTTCTTCGTTGATGTTGTTTCGTTGTTGTTTGTTAGGCAACATTGTTCAATTGATTGCTTCTGACAAATATCCTGTGTTTCTTACGCAGAAGCAAATCACAAAATAATTAATTTTTATTTTATAGATATTTTTCAGAGTTTGGGAGAGAAAACCCAGAAAAAACCGTTGAATATTGCATAGTATTTTTTCCTAATTTTTTTTCAAATTTTCTAGTGGTACGGTCATCGCAAAATTTCATATACATATAATAATATAGATCCGCTCATGTTCAAACTTGCAACTTGGCAGTAGAGTTGACTTTTGAAGGCTCACGCAAGCGATGTACGACGAATATTGATATATTGAATTTCTTTTAATGATTTTCAATGATTTTTTTTTAAATTGCCTAGTAATACGATCCTCACGAAATTTTTCAAGAATTTTCGCGTCGGTATTCTATAACTAATTACCATGTTTGAATTGGATCGGATTCGTACTTTTCGAGTTATTGAGGAAATAACAACCAAATTTCAGATGGGTATAACTCCTAAACCGTTATGCCTATTAACAAACTCAAACTTTCAAAATTCTAGTAAAAAGACCATTTTACTAGAATGTAAAAGACAAGGAATTGTACCGAATCACATAAGATCGAATATGAAGAATGTCATGGGACTATTTGAATATAACAACAGAAGACTCAACATAGAAATAAAAGAGTTCAGTGAAAAAACAAATAGAAGGATTCTGAATCTTGAATTATGCCAGGTAAACCATAAGATAACCATATTAAACAGACATATCAACGAAGTACAACATAGACTACAACATCTACCTGAATATATAGATACTAAAAGAATACAAACGACGACTAAAAGTATCATACAATAGAAGGTTCCACTGTCCACAAAATAAAAGATTCTAATATCAAAAAGATCAATAACCTTTGTAAAAATATCATACAAAGCATACAGATTCAGGATAAATGGTTGAAAAATGTATCAAATAAACAAGTTCCAAAGGAAGTTAGCAATCTCTTATCCATGGGTTCCAAATTCAGCATCCAAACAACTGCAAGAGAGATAAATGTAGACAATATCATAGCAGATACCGAATATATCCTACAGGCCATACCAGAAAAAAGAAAAAATATCCAAAGAGCAAAGGTCACTAACACATTAACGAATTTAATGCTTGTGGCTTTTACTTGATGCAAATCCATATTAACTCAATGAAAAATTATATACGATTTACACTTATTTATTCAATATTGTGACGCGTTTCGTCGACACAGCGACTTCATCAGATGATGTAGTCTGATGAAGTCGCTGTGTCGACGAAACGCGTCACAATATTGAATAAATAAGTGTAAATCGTATATAATTTTTCATTGCATTAACGAATTACATACACAAAGGTTCAACAATCAATACACAAATTAATAAATGGTATATCGACACCAGGAAATTCCTGAAAGATAATAAAGACATCATTGTATTAAATAGTGATAAGGGAGGTGTTACTGTAATTATGGAAACAAAAACTTATGAAGAAAAAGTACAAAAACTACTGGATTCCAAAGATTTTAAGAAACTAAGAAATGACCCTACACAAACAATACAAAACAAATGTAACAATTATATTACGAAAATGCAACAAAAAAATTATATAACTAAAGAACAATCTAAAAATATGAAATCGTACCTATAATTCCGTAGCACCAAAGAATATATGGAATCCCAAAAGTCCACAAGGAAGGTTACTCAATGAGACCTATTATATCCAGTATAAATAGTCCAATGAATTCACTGGCAAAATTTGTGGCTGATATTTTAATAACTGCATACAACACTGATAATAGATACTATGTTAAAGACTCATTTCAGTTTGCTCAGGAGATGAATGATTTTGAAATGCCAAATGACTACAAGCTTATTTCCCTTATCAACCTCTTCGGTAACATGGACAAGACTGAGATCTTAGCAGTCCTGAAGCTCAAATGGAACGACATAAAAGATCACACAAATGTAGATATGAAGTTCTTTATGGAATTAACCACCTTTGTATTAGAAAATAATTATTGTATGTTCCAGGGAAATTTCTACTTACAGGTTTTTGGATGTGCAATGGGTTCAAAATTATCACCAATCTTAGCACAATACTTCATGGACCATGTATTAGATTGAAGTGTGGTTGCCATACAGAGTCATAATCCTGAAGAAATTTGTAGATGATGTCCTCATGATGGTTCCAGATTCATATATTGAAGCCACACTAGAATGTTTCAACTCCCACACCAGAAGTATTCAGTTCACCCTTGAAGTAGAAGATGATGAACAAGCAGTACCATTCTTGGACACCAAAGTAAAGAGACAGAACAATAGGGTAAAATTAAAGTGGTATAGGAAAGATACATATTCCAATAAGATCACTCACTTCAATTCAAATCACAGCTTAAATGTAAAAATTAACATAATTAAACAAATGAAGAACAGAATAAATAAAATATGCCATGACTCTTTCAAACAAGAAAGTTTAAAAAACTTAATGGAAATTCTGAGACAAAACGGCTATCTAACTGGAATGATAAACAAGCTACTTTATGCAGCAGAAGAAACATCCAATACGCATAAAGAAAATGGACAAAATATATTATCAGATAATATTCTTTTTGCATCATACCCAAATATTAATGGCCTTACAAACAAATTAAAAAATATATTCAAAGAGGAAAACGTGAAAATTGCAGTATATAATACAAAAACTGTTGGAAATCTATACAGCAAAATAAAAGATCCAATCCCTGTACCCTTAAAAAGTAATGTGGTATACCAGGTGGAATGTGCAAGTTGTGATAAAAGTTATATTGGACAAACATCCCAATGGGTCAAGAGTAGGCTAGCATTGCACAAATCAGACATAACCAAAAACCATGAAAGATGTACACTGGCTACACACGCATACAATATGGACCACCGTGTAGATTTTGAAAATGTGAGAATATTGAAAACAGAAAAAAATTATCAGAAAAGACTCATTCATGAAATGATTCAGATAAATAAAAGTGAAGTAGTGAAGATACTATGAACAAGAAAACGGACACAAACAAATTAAGCTCAATATACAGCTATTTATTTGAAATTTCTGGACATGAGGATTTCTATGATGACCCTCTGGATGAATGAAAAACCAAAATTAAGAGTTGGCAGTATAAACATGACAATAGTTTTATTGAACGTCAATTTTATTGAATGTCACGCTGACGGTCGGCGCTAATGTGATGAACGTTTATTATATAAACCTCACATTCGGTGAGTTAACAATTCTAAATTTATATTTTATTAAACCATGATTTTGTAGAAGCCCCGAAGAAGCATTAAACTAATGCGAAAGCTTGGCGAAGAATAAAACGTTCAAACAATTATTCTCCTAAATTGAGTCAATAACCCTTAAATAAATAACAAATATATGTATATATATATATACAGGGTCTTTCACGAGGAACCTCACCCATATTTATACGGGAAACTACTGAACGTATTTTCATGAAATTCAGCACTTATAAGTACTTCACGATGCTGATGAAATCTAAAATATTTTCAAGGCATGAGCACCTCCGGTTTTTCCGGAAATGACGTCAACTTCCGTTTTTCAAATTAGAACACCATTTTTTCATTGCAGAAATAGATTCCTTAGAAAATTTCAAGTTATTTTGATGTAACATTTTTCAGTTTTGGTTGGAAAATTCTCTCTGAGCGGGAAAATTCGAAAAAAAAATCGAAAATAAAGCTCCGCTGAAACAAGAATAACTTCGAGGTTTTTGGGATTTTTCAAGATGTAAGATTGATGTATCCACTTTAAAAATCGAAATCGCGATTCATGATACAGGGGGTGAAAAAATCGCTTTCAAAGTTAGGGATGACCAAATCGTGAAAAATCAATTTTTTCAAATTAGAACCCCATTTTCTTATGGCAGATATTGAATCTACGTTAAAAAATAATGTGAGTGTATGCATCACACCCTTGCCCTAAAGTGGATATTTTCTGAGTTATTCACAAAAAACTGTTTTTCGTCTTGAATTTTCAGCTATTTCTTTTCCCTTCTCGCCAAAATGATGAAATTTTCAGGAACTGTTACTTAAACCATATTTTAGATTTTACTACCCTAATATGCAAGAGAAAAAAGTTACAGGTTGTTCCTAAATAGATGGCGAATTTTGATTCGAATTTGTATCGGAAACCTCTTTATTTCAACTAATCGGCCATCGGTTTTCTCTCCAGTGATAAATAAATAATTCCTTATGAACCATATGCAAAAACTTACCATGTCTTACATTATTTTTTTTTAATGATAGATGTCATTAATTACATCTGCCAAATTCCTCTTTATTCAGTAGCATTTTGTGTTTACTATAATTTGGTGATAATTCGTATTAAGTTATAAAATCGATCACCATGCCTAATTTTACCAATGAAGATTATTTAAATCTCATTCTACTTCATGGAGAATGTAATAAAGTTGTAGATAGAACGACTCGACTGTTCATTGAGAGGTTTCCTGACCGACCCAGACCAACGAGAGATACCATTAACAGAACCATGACAAACTTGAGAAATGTCGGATCTTTCGTTAAGAAAACTATACACAGAGAAAAAAGTGTAGTAGAAGATGAGAACAACGAAATTACAGTTCTTGCATATTTTCGTGTGAATCCTCAAAATTCTCTCAAAGATGCCGAGATTGATCTGGGATTATCTCAATCGAGTGTTTGGAGAATATTAAAAAAACATAAAATGCACCCATATAAATTCATAAATTCAATAGGGTACAGCATTTGAAGGAAACTGATTTCGTCAGGAGAACAGAGTTTTGCGAAGCTATGATGATTCGATTTCAAGAGAATGAAAACTTTTTGGACTGTATAATTTGGACAGATGAATCTAAATTCACAAAGAATGGTTCTTTCAATAGGCATAACAGTCATTATTGGGATGAAGAGAACAACCACCACTTCAGACAATGGAACTTTCAAGAGACCTGGAGTTTCAATGTTTTTTGCGCCATCAAAAATAATGCAATTCTCGATGTTCAGATTTATGATGGGACTTTAACTGGTAAGATAGAACACTACACATGTTTGCATTATTTAAAGAATGTTCTCCCTTAGGAGATAGATATTCTGACATAGGTATTGACTCAAATAATTGAGCTGCTAGTACAGAACCATAATGACTTATGGTATCAACAAGATGGCGCGCCTCCACACAATTCACTCAATGTGTCAAATATCCTCTACAGGCTATTTGAAGATCGATGGTTGGCGAACAATGGTCCACATCTTTGACCACCACGTTCTCCCGATTTAACTCCTTTAGACTATTATGTTTGGGGTAGGATAAAAAATATTGTCTACTCAACTCCCCTGACTGATAAAGAGGACTGCATAGAACGAGTCAGAAATGCGTTCAGGTTTGTTTAGATTTTTAGATTCATAGTTTTGAAACTCAATTCGGTTTTGAAACACTTTTGCAGATCTCTTCCTCCCGATGAAATAAGAAGAGCAACGCACGAAGCATTCCTGAGACGTATAAATAAATGTCTAGAAATTAACGGTCAAAACTTTGAGCATCTTCTCTAGTTATAACTGCGAGAGTTTGCCATGGTTCTCCTAATAGTAACTTGAAGTTGAAGGTTTCAAGAAGGGGTGAAAAATCTACAGCATGGTTCAAATAACAGTTCCTGAAAATTTCACCTTTTTCGCGTGAAGGGAAAAGAAAAAGCTGAAAATTAAAGACGAAAAACACTTTTTTGTGAATAACTCAGAAAATATCCATTTTAGGGCAAGGGTGTGATGCATACACTCACATTATTTTTTAACGTAGATTCAATATCTGCCATAAAAAAATGGGGTTCTAATTTGAAAAAATTGATTTTTCATGATTTTTTCATCCCTAACTTTGAAAGCGATTTTTTCACGCCCTGTATCATGAATCGCGATTTCGATTTTTAAAGTGGATACATCAATCTTACATCTTGAAAAATCCCAAAACTGAAAATTTTCCATCCAAAAACCTCGAAGTTATTCTTGTTTCAGCGGAGCTCTATTTTCGATTTTTTTTTCGAATTTTCCCGCTCAGAGAGAATTTTCCAACCAAAACTGAAAAATGTTACATCAAAATAACTTGAAATTTTCTAAGGAATCTATTTCTGCAATGAAAAAATGGTGTTCTAATTTGAAAAACGGAAGTTGACGTCATTTCCGGAAAAACCGGAGGTGCTCATGCCTTGAAAATATTTTAGATTTCATCAGCATCGTGAAATACTTATAAGTGCTGAATTTCATGAAAATACGTTCAGTAGTTTCCCGTATAAATATGGGTGAGGTTCCTCGTGAAAGACCCTATACAGGGTGAGTCTTTGACCACTGCATTAATTTTAACCAAAGATTCCTCTCATCAAATGAAACACTTTTTTCATTTAACATTTTTCCAAATTCAGGTCAGGTAAAAAGATACAGGCTGTTGAAATTTTGAAAAAAAAATCAGTTTTTATTTTGTAGCTTTGACATCCTTTTTTCGAATAAAATGAATGTTGGCGTAAAGTTTCCTATAACTATGATACATATTTTCCAAATATTAGTTATTTTCTACTTCTACTGGTTTTCTAGTTATGGACTCGTGGATTCATAAAACTAAACGAAATTAGCATAAAGAAAGCATATAAAGTTTTTCTTGAGACATTTCAAGAATATTCCATCGTTTTAGAACATTATATTATTCTTCATCATTTCTCCTTAAAGGCACCGTTTTCGAGATATTCTTCATTGAATGTTTTAAAATGGAAAACTCCAGAAATTTCACTACTTTTATGGATCCATCCCTGAGCGTTGGAATCCCGAATCAAGCTGTAAACCACGTTACCATGCCTTATTCTCGTCCGCCAACAATGTCATAGATAATTTATATGCGGGAGTGTATTAGCACATTGCGAAATCTTTAAACGCTTGTAACTTTTTACCTGAGCCGAATCTGGAAAAATGGTAAATGAAAAAAGTGTTTCATTTGATGAAAGGAATCTTTGGTTACAATAATGCAGTGGTCAAAGACTCACCCTGTATACATATATAAATACTTTTCATTCGATATATATATATATACATATATATATATATATATATATATATTTTATTAAATAGATTCGGAACTCGCTACCCATTCTTAAAACGATTCAGAAACATTATGAATAGTCCTAAAACCACCCTTGAATCTTATGCGACAATTATTAAATAAATGAGCTATGGTTTCCTCTGCTTCTCCGCATTCACAACTAGGGCTCTCAACTGAGTTCCACCTGAAAAGCATGCTGTTGCAACACCATGAACGGTTCTTAGACGATTCAGAATAGGCCATATTTTCCTTGGAAGATCAAACCCCGGAACTCTATTTGAAGGATCAGAAATTAAATTTTTGTTGAATAAATCGCAAGAAATCCATTCAGACCGCCAAACTTCCTTGTCACTTTTATTCGAATTAAGCAAACAGTTGGACAATAAAGGGTTTCGTGACTTCAATCTGGTAATCTTATTTTCTGGAATATAGGAGAGAATCAGAAATGAATTCGGAAAAGAATGAAAATTATTCCAAGAATTTGAAACAGCAGTCTGCTTGCGAATGTGGGGCGGGACAATGTTTGAAAGAACTGGCAACCAATGAATAGGTGTAGATCTAATAGTTCCAGTGATGATCCTCATAGATGAATTCAGCTGTGCCTCAATTTTTTGAGTATGAGCACTATTAAACCAGACGGGGCAACAATATTCAGCGGCAGAAAAAACCAAGGCTAAGGCTGCCGTTCGAAGAGTAGCTGCATCAGCACCCCATGAAGTACCAGCTAATTTCTGCAGAATATTATTTCTTGTTTTCAACTTCAGACGCAAGTCATCCAAATGGGCTTTGAAATTCAAAGAGGAATCTAGTTTCAGTCCTAGATATTTAGGATAAAAATTATGTCTCAAGAAAGAATCACCGAAAGTTACACTCAATCTATATTTTTTATGATTGTTCAAATGAATGCAAGAAAACTCAGTTTTATTTGGATTCGGACACAAACGCCACTGAAATAGATACTTTTTTCTACGACCGTGCGTTTTAACCCACTTTCCCGCACTCATTTTAGTTCAGAAAGTGTCACTTTCCCGCACTAGTGTGGGAAAACTCACTTTCCCGCACTAGTGCGAGAAAGTAAAATATGTCAATTTATCGTTATTGAATGTACATTTAATGGATTTCACCTGTATACTACTATTCAAACTAATATAAGTTTTAAAATTCAATCTAAGCCAGACTATTTTTCATTCATTGGAATGAAGAGATTGCGATACTTTTATATACCCTATACATTTTTCATAACAACCAAACTAAGCTGAGTCAAATGGTTTGGTGTGGTAACCAAAGATTTATTATGGCAACCAAGTTGTCATCAAGACGTCAAAGTTTCAAATCGAAGCGTTGTCGACGGGTCCGATTCTGGCATTTTCAAATTACTTTCAATAAAAGCCATATTTTAATGGATTCGTCAGACGAAGAGCTCCCAGAAGCAATATTAAAGGCCGCAGATAAGGTAAATTCAGACCTGTTACCAAGTAAATCACGAGAAAGATACGAACATCAATACAACCACTTTTTAAACTGGTGTAAGGAAAAAGGAGTGAATAGCTTCAGAGAAGAGGTTTTTTTGGCATATTTTTCCGAGCTGAGTAAGGTACTGAAATCCAATACCCTATGGTCGCGTTACTCGATGGTGAAACGTTTAGTTAAAATAAAACAAAACCTGGACATAAGCAAGTTTCATAAATTGACATCGTTCCTAAAAAAGCAAAATGTTGGTTTCCGACCACAGAAAGCGCAGATTTTTACCAAAGAAGATATAGCCAAGTTTATGCTAGCCCCTGATGAGATATATCTTATGATTAAAGTAGGTAGGTACCGTTTTTGCTTTAGCCGGTGCTCTTCGCAGAGCGGAGCTTGTGAAAATCACGCTTGACGATATTCAAGATAAAGGAAACCTAATTATTGTGAAAATTTCCGATTCGAAAAACCATACCTCAAGATCCTTTGTTATATCTGAAGACATAAATAATGGAACCTTTTTGAAGCTCTATAGAAAGTATGCAAATTTACGGCCTCCTACCACCACGCACCGTCGTTTTTTCTACCACCACACACCGTCGTTTTTTATCAATTACAAAAAAGGCAAATGTTCTGTTCAGTGCGTAGGCATAAACACATTCGGTAAAATGCCGGTTGAGATCGCTTCCTACTTAGGCCTACCCATAGACATAAAATAATAAATATTCTATGTCTATGGGCCTACCCAAGATGCATAGAATAATAATGTATTCTATGCTTCTATGGCCTACCTAACCCAGAACGTTACACAGGTCACAGTTTTAGACGATCCTCGGCAACGTTTCTAGCAGATTCAGGCGAAGGGATAACCAACATAAAACGTCTTGGAGGCTGGAAGTCAACTGCTGTTGCTGAGGGTTATTTGGAGGACTCTGTAGAACAGAAAAAAAACCATTTCCAATAATATTCTTTCTGGTACTGGCAACTTGCAACCGATGCCGTCTCCGTCATCTTCATGCACGTTGCAATCAACGAGTGTTACTCTTAAAAGCCAGTTACCACCAACAAATTACTCTGGACCGGCTATTCTGTAGCATTTGCAGAATGCAACAAATTGTGTTTTCAACATTAATATTAATAGTAAATAAATAAATAGTGGATTTTCAAGAAATGTTTTGTGTGTTGAAATAAAATATGTATTTTCAATGTGCTTTTTGAATCTTTATGCGGTCGTAGAAAAAATATTGTTCCTAACTCGTGCGGAAAGTGTCTTTCCCTCACTTGACTGCTTGCCCGAACTCCGCTTCGCGTCGTTCGGGTAAACGGTAGTCGCGTGCGGGAAAGTATCACTTTCCGCACTTGTAGGAAAAACTTCATTTATCAAAAATATACCTACCAAGATTTTCATATTTACAATGACCATAACGACGTGATTCTTCCGGCCTAGTCCGGGAAGTACGTACTTCCCGGACTAGGCCGGAAAATGCTTCTTTCTCAAAGAAAAAGCGTCCGGGAAGTGGGCACTTCCCGGACGGTTGCCGAAAAATAACTATTTCAGGATTTCTAGATCTGCAGATAGATTATTTTCTAAACTTTGGAAATCAGAATGACAAAATGCAAGGGCAATGTCATCAGCGTATATGAACTTCTCAGAGGAAGTAGCTGGAATATCACACAGATATAAATTGAAAATGACTTAATAACTTCATTGGCGGAGCAAGGGTACATCTCTAGACCATGTTGCCATTTAATAACCTTCCGAGCTCTTATAAAGGGGGCTAGGGTATAAGCAAAATACTTTCTTTGGTTATATTCGTGAAACACAAAAACTCGAAATCAATAATCACCTTTTTATTGAATTGAAACATAAATTATAATAAAAATTGTTGTAATTGGTGCTTCGATCATTGTGGTTTCGTACATTTGCCTTTAATACATTTCAAACCTTCTTTACATCCCACTGTGGGTGGTGGTCCTCCAATGGTCACCAAGGTAGGACATTGCTCATTTTCATCTGAAAAAATAAATATTCACTTAAAACAGTATACAAAGAAAATACATCCATTTAAAAAAAAATCCGAACGCCCAGAAAGAGCAGATTAATTATAGGTGCCTGAAACAAATTACGAATTTGTAGGTTCGGAGAAAAATTTATATTATTTCAATATAAATTTTTAAAAAGGTAGAAGCTAAAACGAAATGAGGGTTGCATACACAGAATATACCCTAGGGGAAAAATTTATATTATTTCAATATAAATTTTTAAAAAGGTAGAAGCTAAAACGAAATGAGGGTTGCATACACAGAATATACCCTAAGGTATATTCTGTGGTTGCATACGTACATGTACTTAGCAAGTAGAAATTAACAAAGTAATCGAATTCAATATATATATTCTTTTGAACTTGAGCATTACAATTTGTTTTTTATTTAACAATAAAGCATGTGTATGAAAAAAGTGTTAGCAGAGGTTAGTGTAACGGGGTACCATATAGTTTGATATATGTTACTAGACTTAGGAAAAAAACCTCAGCAAAAAAACCCCCGTCAGTGTTGTGATTTATGACAATTGAAATTGTTAACAAAATATGCTGAAATATTAAATATTGAAGGCATCTTTTTCTTCATTATCGATTCTTCCTTCAACAAGCAGAGATGTTTCTCCAAGGTACCCGAAACCCAATCTGGAAAAGGAAAAGACAAAGGAAGAAAACGAACAATTTAAAAATGGAATATTCTATATTTTATTAAATAGATTTGAAACTCGCTACCCATTCTAAAAAAGATTCAGAAACATTATGAATATATTGAAAGGTTTTTTTCTGGGTTTTCTCTCCCAAACTCTGAAAAATATCTATAACATAAAAATTAATTATTTTGTGATTTGCTTCTGCGTAAGAAACACAGGATATTTGTCAGAAGCAATCAATTGAACAATGTTGCCTAACAAACAACAACGAAACAACATCAACGAAGAAACAACTATATCGTAACGTTTCGGAGTCTCTATCTGACTCCTTCGTCAGACGCTCAATGAATATCGTTAGAATTATTTTGTTGATAGTTATTTTGTGAAATTCAAGAATTGTCACAATTGTGACAATTCTTCTTTCACTACTATTATCTATAATATAAAAATGAATCGCAAAATGTGTTGGTAAGCGCATAACTCAACAGTGCCTGGACCAATTTTGCCAATTATTTTTTTTAAATGTTCGTTGAAGTCCAAGGATGGTTTTTACGGCGAGAAAATTTCAAATTATTGCCGGGAAAACCCTTAAAACAGCCCTTTCCTTTTTCCCAAACAAACGTTTTCTAACTAAAATGTAGAGTGAATTTGAACTTTATGGCTATTCAATAAAGTTGGAGTTGGAGTTGTCGTTGAAGTTGGCGTTGGGGTTGGAGTTGAAGTTGAAGTTGGAGTAGGCATTGTGGTTGGCGTTGGTTATGGAGTTGGCGCTGTAGTTGCAGTTGTAATTGGATTGGAGTTGGAGGTGGAAATGCAGTTGGAGTTTGAGTTGGCGTTGGGGTTGGCGTTAGGTTTGGAGTTGGCGTTGTAGTTGGGGTTAGAGTTGGTGTTGGAGTTGGCATTCGAGTTGGCGTTGGGGTTGGAGTAGGCGTTAGCGTTGGGTAGGCGTTGAGGAGGCAGTACGAAGTCTGCCGGGTCAGCTATATTATAGATAGGTAAATGAATTGCTGTTCTTTAGTCTTGCTAAAACTCGAGCACGGCTAGAACGATTTGGCTAAAATTAGTCTTGAATTATTTGTGTAAGTCCAGGAAAGGTTTAAAAGGTGAACAAATATAAAAATGTCTACAGTGTGTTTTTCTTTTAACGTCAATGGCAACTTGCTCTTTTTTACGCCATAGTCGTACAATTTCATTTATTTGTATTAAAAAATATACTTTCAAGGCATACATCATTGGAAATAAACCATTACTATCATACAGAGTGTTCTTTAACTCACGGCACAATTGTACGCGATTGAAGTGATTTGTGCCACAAACAAAGCCTTAACTAAATAAGGTACCTTGAATGGATTCTCATAATATATTTGTCTGAAATTTTCCTACAGGCTGTTTTTCTTTTCACGTCGTATTTATCCGAAATGTTCATTCAGGTTGTTTTTCTTTTAACGACATTTGCAACTTGCTGTTTTTCACGCCAATCGTACAATTTCATTCAATTGATTCTAAAAAAATATACTTTCGGGGCATACATCATTGAAAATAAACCATCACTATACAGGGTGTTCTTTTTCTCACGGCACAATTGTACGCGATTGAAGTGGTTTATGCCACAAACAAAGCATTAACTAAATAGGCAACTTGGATGGATTCTCATAATGTAATTGTCCGAAATTGACATACAGGGTGTTTTTATTTTAACATCAATTACAACTTGCTGTTTTCATGCCAATCGTACAATTTCATTCAATTGTGTTAAAAATTATACTTTCGAGGCATATATATCAATGAAAATAAACCATTACTAAACAGGCTGTTGTTTATATCACGGCACAATTATTGTACGCGATTGAAGTGATTCTTGTCACAAACAAAACATTAACTAAATAGGTACCTTGGATGAATTCTCATAATGTATTCGACCGAAATTTTCATACAGGGTGTTTTTCTTTTAACGCCAATTGCAACTTGCTGTTTTTCACGCCAATCGTACAATTTCATTCAATTGTGTTAAAAAATATACTTTCGAGGCATACATCATTGAAAATAAAACATTACTATACAGGGTGTTCTTTATATCACTGCACAATTGTACGCGATTGAATTGATTTGTGCCACAAACAAAGCATTAACTACATAGGTACCTTTGATGGATTCTCATAATGTATTTGTCCGAAATTTTCAGACAAGGTGTTTTTGTTTTAACGTCAGTTGCAACTTGCTGTTTTTCACGCCAATCGTACAATTTCATTCAATTGTATTAGATACATCATTGAAAATAAACCATTGCTATACAGGGTGTTCTTTATATCACGGCAATTGTACACAATTGAAGTGATTTGTGCCACAAACAAAGTATTAACTAAATAGGTACCTGCGATGGATTCTCATAATGTAACAATTTTGTTTTTCCTTTGATGTGTGGACATAGCGCATGGACAATTATACGTCGTGTGTTCGCGCGTCGGAAAACCGTCATCTTTGTTTATTTACGCACCACAGAACAAAACAAAAAATATATTTTATCAGAAAGCTTTAAATTGATTAAGGGACTGTATCATAACTGTGTGTCTGTCAATATCAAATTGAAACCTTATAAATAGCCAGTATTTAAGGAAAACTCTGCTTCGTAAGTAAGCAACATCATGTGCAATTAATTGAAAATAATAATAAAACTTCAATCATACCGAACATTTTTTTTATTAAGTGGGCGGTACGAAGTTCGCCGGGCCAGCTAGTTATCAATAAAAACACGAAACCTTCTATCCGAGAGCATATTTTCGAGTAAACGAACCATTTTGCCAAAGTAGGTTTGGAGTCCAAATGCACCGGCTAAGTTCGTTAATGAGCAAAATCCACAGAGTGGTTCCAAAGGTATAGCCATCTGAAATTTTGTCTTCCCAATAACTCGAAACATACTGATCTGATCGAATTAAAGCGCGGTAGTTAGTTGAAAAAATTGATCCCATGACTGGAAAAAATATATTTAAAACTGCGATGGCCCTCAAGACCTTATTTTACAGTCAACTTTTAGATTTGAACTTGATCGGATCTATATTGGTGAAGATATTGCTGAAATATCGAAATATTCCAACGACTGCAGGGTCGGTTTCTCAATTGCGAGTTAACTTGAGGTTGCGAGTTGACGCATGTATTTAGCGATATTCATGAATGCGCAACACTCGGGTTACCCGCAACCTCGGGTTAACTCACAATTGAGAAACCGGCCCTGAGATGTACCGGTTCGCCGGGTTTAAGCACTCTGTTCCGAGGAACAAGAGCACCAAAAATGGTCGTTTTCGTTATTCAAAGGAGCATGCGTTTTAATTATTTCGGCCATTGAGAACCTTGTCAACCTGAATTATTCTGCAAATTTCGGATAAAACTATGGTTTCTTGGAAACTATTGATGAAAGCCAAATGGAACCATAGAGAAATAACATTCGAAATAAGCACTACTCACGCCTCACATACCCTCACGAAATAATGCATGAACCATCAAGTAGTCTTTTTTCAACCGAGGACTAGAATTCAATTCGATCGGATTTGTATTTTTGGAAATATCTAACATCGCTCACATCTCAGCCAACGAGGTGTTGTTACAATTCTAAGGTATATACATGATTTAAAATTTCAGAATAAGTAGATAGCAGTTCGAAATTTTCCTTCCATAATATTTCCAAAAATACTAAGCCAATCCGTTGCAGAATTATAAACTAGCGGCAGTTGGAAGGCTTGTGCGGAATTTCAGCGGAATCTGACGGATAGTTTGTGAATTATAAAATTTATGAAGACAAATTTTTTTCTATTGATACGATCTTCGCGAAATTTTGCTTAAATTTGCACGTCGGCAAAGTTGTCGTGGCAACGGCCGTACAGAATTGAATTTGAATTCAACGCCGAATAGTAATACATAAACTCGAATTTATATTAAAAAAGTGGGAAAGCTGTGGACGGGAGTTTTGGCGCTCTTGTTCATACTTTGACAATTCATCTCCGAAATTATTGGTTTCTCAGAGTTTGGAATGATATCAATGGATTCTGATGAACTGCACCATAAAAGAAACTGAATTAAAAAAAAAAATAAATAAATAACGGACTTAAACGAGATATTCATTCCTCAAATTTCATCTGAAAATTATATTATATCAATTGAAACTTAGCCAATATTCCAGTTTTGTTATCACTGAAGATATTCTTAATCCAATTCGATAAACTTACCAAATTATATATTTACATCATTATATGGATTATCCAAGGGCATATAGGGTATGGGTGATTATAATATCCTATAAATTGGTCATTTTGCATTCAATCATACTTTGTTTGTTACAACAGAAATACATATGATATGTCTGTCATATAGGTAGATAACTTTACATGTATGAACAGTGAACACAGACAGATAGAATTCGCATTCTGTGGAAACAACAAGCACGATGTATTATTGAAATTTTGAAAAATCATATCTCCGAAAGTATTAGCTTGTTACAGTTGAAAATGATATCAATGGATTCTTATGATGAAACTGCATCTTGAAAAAACTTGAATTCGAAATTTGTAATGATAAAAAAACAAATTTAATCAGGATATTTATCTCCCAAACCTACTATGAAAATTTTAACTGTTCAGCTCATTCCGTTCGAGAGTTATCGTGTTGACGAACGGCCGGACAGAATCGATTTCGACCAAGGATTCTAGATCAGTGAGTCGAACCACATCATTCCAGGCCATTTTCAGCCTAAAATTCGAAAATTACAGACATTTGGGCAAATTGATAAGAACTCTGTTCCGTGGAACGAGAGCGCCAAAAACATTCTTCTATATTATCATCTTATATATAAAAATTGGTTCAAGCACTGACGTGAAGTCAGGAGCTTTTGCGCGTATGTTCTATTGTCCATTCTCCTGTATTGGACACTTTTAATCGAATTTACCATGGTGAATTCTATTGTCTATTCTCCTGTATCGGACAGCCTTAATCGAATTCACCATGGTAAATTCGATTAAGAGTGTCTCATACAGGAGAACAGCCAATAGAATTCACCATGGTAAATTCGATTAAGAGTGTTCAATACAGGAGAATGGACAATAGAACATACGCGCAAAAGCTCCTGACTTCACGTCAGTGCTTGAACCAATTTTTTTTTCGTGAATTCAGGAGCTTTTGCGCGTATGTTCTATTGTCAATTCTCCTGTATTGAACACTCTTAATCGAATTTACCATGGTGAATTCTATATTGTCTGTTCTCCTGTATGAGACACTCGAATTAAGGCTGTCCAATACAGGAGAATAGACAATAGAATTCACCATGGTAAATTCGATTAAAAGTGTCCAATACAGGAGAATGGACAATAGAACATACGCGCAAAAGCTCCTGACTTCACGTCAGTGCTTGAACCAATTTTTTTTTGCGTGAGGTCAGGATAGAAAGCAATGATGAAAAAATTAACACATTATTGTCTACCTTCAATTCTTCTTGATTCTTCATAATTATTCTTAAAAAATATTACTGGAATTAATGTCATATTTAAATAATCAAAGTAAAGAAAATTATTATATATTATATATTATAAATTATTAGATAAAAGTTTAGTTACTACCATATTGAATGAAATTCAATTGAATTCCAGTAATATTCAATTACTTATTCTTAACCAATAAATGTCCATTGATAGATCTTAAGGTGATGAGGTGAAACATAAAGATATATTCTCAACAGTGATAGAAAAACTGGCCTAAAATTCCTCTCTACCCATCACGAGATTTAATATCCACAAATGAGCCTCTCACCTTACAAGATCAGAAGCCTTCAGCAAAATTTCAGCGATATTATATTAAAAATAATACATAACCTTTCAAAAGTCCCCTCCCGCAAATATACTCCTCTGAAGGCACATGGATCTCTTAAAGAAGAATCGCCTTCTCTATTTCTCAAAGATATTCACTCTTGTTCAAAGAAATCTCTTCAATATTTAGTTGCCTCCTCCTAAGGAGGATCTCTTTCAAAACCAGGTTTGACCGCTAATGTAGGGCTATCATCTCCCATAGCTTTGTGATGAAATAACACGATTCTCCCATAACATACGCGCAAAAATATGTCATCATGACATTCATATTTTGAAGGTTCTCGCAAAAATACGACCATAGACAACATATCATACGACGATTCGCATCCAGCTACCGAACTCACAAAGCTGCTCGGTTCTCCAAGAATATAGATCCGATCGTGTTCAAACTTGGAAATCTGCAGTAGAATTAAGTTCTGAAGGCTCTTCCATAATTTCAGCCATGCCGGACGAATAATTTATGATATATAGAATTTTTTTCAATTATTTTTAATTTTTTTGTTTTTAATTTTCTAGTTATACCTACCATCCTCACGAAATTCAGCAAGAATTTTCGCGTTGGCATTCTACAACTAATAACCTTGTTTGAATTCAATCGGTTTTGTATTCTGCGAGTTAATGAGGAACAAAAAACAACCAAATTTCAGAAAATTTCAGATGGCTATAACTCTAAAACCGTGAGGCCGATTATGCTTATAAACGAACTCAAATGTCGGATTTAGATGCACAACCTAACCTGAAAATTTCAAGCCGCTATCTCTTTCCGTTCTCAGGTTATCGTGTCATAAATAATATTTTTTAATAATTTTTTTTTAATTTTCTAGTCACACGATTCTCACAAAATTTCACAAACGTGCTTAGGTTTATATTCTACAACTATTCAGCAAGTTTAAATCCGATCGGATTAATTTTGGTTGAAAACAAAATTATTAATCGGAAACCATTGGGCCGATTATACCCATTAACGAACTTGTCCGTCGTATTGGGATGCGCCACCTACCCTGAAAATTTCAAGTCGCTAGCTCTTTCCGTTCTCACGTTATCGTGGCAACGGCCGGACGGACGGCCGGCACCACACAATCAAATTTCACATTTGGGCAAAACTATAACGCGATGTTCCCCAGAACATACGCGCAAAAATGAATCGCAAAATGTGTTGGTAAGCGCATAACTCAACAGTGCCTGGACTAATTTTGCTAATTCTTTTTTTTTAATGTTCGTTGAAGTCCAAGGTTGGTTTTTACGTGGAGAAAATTTCGAATAATTGCCGGGAAAACCCTAAAAACAGCCCTTTTCTTTTTTCCATACAAACGTTTTCTAACTAAAATGTAGAGTCAATTTGAACTTTATGGCTATTCAATAAAGTTGACGTTGGGGTTGGAGTTGTAGTTGGATTGGAGTTGGAGGTGGAGATGGATGTGGAGGTGGAGTTGGAGTTTGAGTTGGCGTTGAAGTTGGCGTTATGGTTGGCGTTAGGATTGGAGTTGGCGTTGTAGGTGGGGTAAGAGTTGGTGTTGGAGTTGGCGTTGGGGTTGGAGTTGAAGTTGAAGTTGGAGTAGGCATTGTGGTTGGCGTTGGTTATGGAGTTGGCGTTGTAGTTGGAGTTGTAGTTGGATTGGAGTTGGAGGTGGAGATGGAGATGGAAATGGAGATGGAGGTGGAAATGGAGATGGAGGTGGAAATGGAGATGGAGGTGGAAATGGAGATGCAGGTGGAAATGGAGTTGGTGTTTGAGTTGGCGTTGGCGTTGGGGTTGGAGTTGAAGTTGAAGTTGGAGTAGGGATTGTGGTTGACGTTGGTTATGGAGTTGGCGTTGTAGTTGGAGTTGTAGTTGGAGTTGTAGTTGGATTGGAGTTGGAGGTGGAGATGGAGGTGGAGATGGAGGTGGAGATGGAGGTGGAAATGGAGATGGAGGTGGAAATGGAGATGGAGGTGGAAATGGAGATGGAGGTGGAAATGGAGTTGGCGTTTGAGTTGGGGTTGGGGTTGGAGTTCGAGTTGGAGTTGGAGTTGGAGTTGGAGTTGGAGTTGGAGTTGGAGTTGGAGTTGGAGTTGGAAATGGAGATGGAGGTGGAAATGGAGATGGAGGTGGAAATGGAGATGCAGGTGGAAATGGAGTTGGAGTTTGAGTTGGCGTTGGCGTTGGGGTTGGAGTTGAAGTTGAAGTTGGAGTAGGGATTGTGGTTGACGTTGGTTATGGAGTTGGCGTTGTAGTTGGCGTTGTAGTTGGAGTTGTAGTTGGATTGGAGTTGGAGGTGGAGATGGAGGTGGAGATGGAGGTGGAAATGGAGATGGAGGTGGAAATGGAGATGGAGGTGGAAATGGAGATGGAGGTGGAAATGGAGTTGGCGTTTGAGTTGGCGTTTGAGTTGGGGTTGGGGTTGGAGTTCGAGTTGGAGTTGGAGTTGGAGTTGGAGTTGGAGTTGGAGTTGGAGTTGGAGTTGGAGTTGGAGTTGGAGTTGGAGGTGGAGTTGGAGTTGGAGTTGGAGTTGGAGTTGGAGTTGGAGTTGGAGTTGGAGTTGGAGTTGGAGTTGGAGTTGGAGTTGGAGTTGGAGTTGGAGTTGGAGTTGGAGTTGGAGTTGGAGTTGGAGTTGGAGTTGGAGTTGGAGTTGGAGTTGGAGTATGGTTTCTTGGAAACTATTGATGAAAGCCAAATGGAACCATAGAGAAATAACATTCGAAATAAGCACTACTCACGCCTCACATACCCTCACGAAATAATGCATGAACCATCAAGTAGTCTTTTTTCAACCGAGGACTAGAATTCAATTCGATCGGATTTGTATTTTTGGAAATATCTAACATCGCTCACATCTCAGCCAACGAGGTGTTGTTACAATTCTAAGGTATATACATGATTTAAAATTTCAGAATAAGTAGATAGCAGTTCGAAATTTTCCTTCCATAATATTTCCAAAAATACTAAGCCAATCCGTTGCAGAATTTTAAACTAGCGGCAGTTGGAAGGCTTGTGCGGAATTTCAGCGGAATCTGACGGATAGTTTGTGAATTATAAAATTTATGAAGACAAATTTTTTTCTATTGATACGATCTTCGCGAAATTTTGCTTAAATTTGCACGTCGGCAAAGTTGTCGTGGCAACGGCCGTACAGAATTGAATTTGAATTCAACGCCGAATAGTAATACATAAACTCGAATTTATATTAAAAAAAGTGGGAAAGCTGTGGACGGGAGTTTTGGCGCTCTTGTTCATACTTTGACAATTCATCTCCGAAATTATTGGTTTCTCAGAGTTGGGAATGATATCAATGGATTCTGATGAACTGCACCATAAAAGAAACTGAATTAAAAATAAATAAATAACGGACTCAAACGGGATATTCATTCCTCAAATTTCATCTGAAAATTATATTATATCAATTGAAACTTAGCCAATATTCCAGTTTTGTTATCACTGAAGATATTCATAATCCAATTCGATAAACTTACCAAATTATATATTTACATCATTATATGGATTATCCAAGGGCATATAGGGTATGGGTGATTATAATATCCTATAAATTGGTCATTTTGCATTCAATCATACTTTGTTTGTTACAACAGAAATACATATGATATGTCTGTCATATAGGTAGATAACTTTACATGTATGAACAGTGAACACAGACAGATAGAATTCGCATTCTGTGGAAACAACAAGCACGATGTATTATTGAAATTTTGAAAAATCATATCTCCGAAAGTATTAGCTTGTTACAGTTGAAAATGATATCAATGGATTCTTATGATGAAACTGCATCTTGAAAAAACTTTAATTCGAAATTTGTAATGATAAAAAAACAAATTTAATCAGGATATTTATCTCCCAAACCTACTATGAAAATTTTAACTGTTCAGCTCATTCCGTTCGAGAGTTATCGTGTTGACGAACGGCCGGACAGAATCGATTTCGACCAAGGATTCTAGATCAGTGAGTCGAACCACATCATTCCAGGCCATTTTCAGCCTAAAATTCGAAAATTACAGACATTTGGGCAAATTGATAAGAACTCTGTTCCGTGGAACAAGAGCGCCAAAAACATTCTTCTATATTATCATCTTATATATAAAAATTGGTTCAAGCACTGACGTGAAGTCAGGAGCTTTTGCGCGTATGTTCTATTGTCCATTCTCCTGTATTGGACACTTTTAATCGAATTTACCATGGTGAATTCTATTGTCTATTCTCCTGTATCGGACAGCCTTAATCGAATTCACCATGGTAAATTCGATTAAGAGTGTCTCATACAGGAGAACAGCCAATAGAATTCACCATGGTAAATTCGATTAAGAGTGTTCAATACAGGAGAATGGACAATAGAACATACGCGCTAAAGCTCCTGACTTCACGTCAGTGCTTGAACCAATTTTTTTTTCGTGAATTCAGGAGCTTTTGCGCGTATGTTCTATTGTCAATTCTCCTGTATTGAACACTCTTAATCGAATTTACCATGGTGAATTCTATATTGTCTGTTCTCCTGTATGAGACACTCGAATTAAGGCTGTCCAATACAGGAGAATAGACAATAGAATTCACCCTGGTAAATTCGATTAAAAGTGTCCAATACAGGAGAATGGACAATAGAACATACGCGCAAAAGCTCCTGACTTCACGTCAGTGCTTGAACCAATTTTTTTTTTCGTGAGGTCAGGATAGAAAGCAATGATGAAAAAATTAACACATTATTGTCTACCTTCAATTCTTCTTGATTCTTCATAATTATTCTTAAAAAATATTACTGGAATTAATGTCATATTTAAATAATCAAAGTAAAGAAAATTATTATATATTATATATTATAAATTATTAGATAAAAGTTTAGTTACTACCATATTGAATGAAATTCAATTGAATTCCAGTAATATTCAATTACTTATTCTTAACCAATAAATGTCCATTGATAGATCTTAAGGTGATGAGGTGAAACATAAAGATATATTCTCAACAGTGATAGAAAAACTGGCCTAAAATTCCTCTCTACCCATCACGAGATTTAATATCCACAAATGAGCCTCTCACCTTACAAGATCAGAAGCCTTCAGCAAAATTTCAGCGATATTATATTAAAAATAATACATAACCTTTCAAAAGTCCCCTCTCGCAAATATACTCCTCTGAAGGCACATGGATCTCTTAAAGAAGAATCGCCTTCTCTATTTCTCAAAGATATTCACTCTTGTTCAAAGAAATCTCTTCAATATTTAGTTGCCTCCTCCTAAGGAGGATCTCTTTCAAAACCAGGTTTGACCGCTAATGTAGGGCTATCATCTCCCATAGCTTTGTGATGAAATAACACGATTTTCCCATAACATACGCGCAAAAATATGTCATCATGACATTCATATTTTGAAGGTTCTCGCAAAAATACGACCATAGACAACATATCATACGACGATTCGCTTCCAGCTACCGAACTCACAAAGCTGCTCGGTTCTCCAAGAATATAGATCCGATCGTGTTCAAACTTGGAAATCTGCAGTAGAATTAAGTTCTGAAGGCTCTTTCATAATTTCAGCCATGCCATACGAATAATTTATGATATATAGAATTTTTTTCAATTATTTTTAATTTTTTTGTTTTTAATTTTCTAGTTATACCTACCATCCTCACGAAATTCAGCAAGAATTTTCGCGTTGGCATTCTACAACTAATAACCTTGTTTGAATTCAATCGGTTTTGTATTCTGCGAGTTAATGAGGAACAAAAAACAACCAAATTTCAGAAAATTTCAGATGGCTATAACTCTAAAACCGTGAGGCCGATTATGCTTATAAACGAACTCAAATGTCGGATTTAGATGCACAACCTAACCTGAAAATTTCAAGCCGCTATCTCTTTCCGTTCTCAGGTTATCGTATCATAAATAATATTTTTTAATAATTTTTTTTTAATTTTCTAGTCACACGATTCTCACAAAATTTCACAAACGTGCTTAGGTTTATATTCTACAACTATTCAGCAAGTTTAAATCCGATCGGATTAATTTTGGTTGAAAACAAAATTATTAATCGGAAACCATTGGGCCGATTATACCCATTAACGAACTTGTCCGTCGTATTGGGATGCGCCACCTACCCTGAAAATTTCAAGTCGCTAGCTCTTTCCGTTCTCACGTTATCGTGGCAACGGCCGGACGGACGGCCGGCACCACACAATCAAATTTCACATTTGGGCAAAACTATAACGCGATGTTCCCCAGAACATACGCGCAAAAATGAATAGCAAAATCTGTTGGTAAGCGCATAACTCAACAGTGCCTGGACTAATTTTGCTAATTCTTTTTTTTAAATGTTCGTTGAAGTCCAAGGTTGGTTTTTACGTGGAGAAAATTTCGAATAATTGCCGGGAAAACCCTAAAAACAGCCCTTTTCTTTTTTCCATACAAACGTTTTCTAACTAAAATGTAGAGTCAATTTGAACTTTATGGCTATTCAATAAAGTTGACGTTGGGGTTGGAGTTGTAGTTGGATTGGAGTTGGAGGTGGAGATGGATGTGGAGGTGGAGTTGGAGTTTGAGTTGGCGTTGAAGTTGGCGTTATGGTTGGCGTTAGGATTGGAGTTGGCGTTGTAGGTGGGGTAAGAGTTGGTGTTGGAGTTGGCGTTGGGGTTGGAGTTGAAGTTGAAGTTGGAGTAGGCATTGTGGTTGGCGTTGGTTATGGAGTTGGCGTTGTAGTTGGAGTTGTAGTTGGATTGGAGTTGGAGGTGGAGATGGAGATGGAAATGGAGATGGAGGTGGAAATGGAGATGGAGGTGGAAATGGAGATGGAGGTGGAAATGGAGATGCAGGTGGAAATGGAGTTGGAGTTTGAGTTGGCGTTGGCGTTGGGGTTGGAGTTGAAGTTGAAGTTGGAGTAGGGATTGTGGTTGACGTTGGTTATGGAGTTGGCGTTGTAGTTGGAGTTGTAGTTGGATTGGAGTTGGAGGTGGAGATGGAGGTGGAGATGGAGGTGGAAATGGAGATGGAGGTGGAAATGGAGATGGAGGTGGAAATGGAGATGGAGGTGGAAATGGAGATGGAGGTGGAAATGGAGATGGAGGTGGAAATGGAGATGGAGGTGGAAATGGAGATGGAGGTGGAAATGGAGATGGAGGTGGAAATGGAGTTGGCGTTTGAGTTGGGGTTGGGGTTGGATTTCGAGTTGGAGTTGGAGTTGGAGTTGGAGTTGGAGTTGGAGTTGGAGTTGGAGTTGGAGTTGGAGTTGGAGTTGGAGTTGGAGTTGGAGTTGGAGTTGGAGTTGGAGTTGGAGTTGGAGTTGGAGTTGGAGTTGGAGTTGGAAATGGAGATGGAGGTGGAAATGGAGATGGAGGTGGAAATGGAGATGCAGGTGGAAATGGAGTTGGAGTTTGAGTTGGCGTTGGCGTTGGGGTTGGAGTTGTAGTTGGAGTTGTAGTTGGAGTTGTAGTTGGATTGGAGTTGGAGGTGGAGATGGAGGTGGAGATGGTTGTGGAAATGGAGATGGAGGTGGAAATGGAGATGGAGGTGGAAATGGAGATGGAGGTGGAAATGGAGTTGGCGTTTGAGTTGGCGTTTGAGTTGGGGTTGGGGTTGGAGTTCGAGTTGGAGTTGGAGTTGGAGTTGGAGTTGGAGTTGGAGTTGGAGTTGGAGTTGAAGTTGGAGTTGGAGTTGGAGTTGGAGGTGGAGTTGGAGTTGGAGTTGGAGTTGGAGTTGGAGTTGGAGTTGGATTTGGAGTTGGAGTTGGAGTTGGAGTTGGAGTTGGAGTTGGAGTTGGAGTTGGAGTTGGAGTTGGAGTTGGAGTTGGAGTTGGAGTTGGAGTTGGAGTTGGAGTTGGAGTTGGAGTTGGAGTTGGAGTTGGAGTTGGAGTTGGAGTTGGAGTTGGAGTTGGAGTTGGAGTTGGAGTTGGAGTTGGAGTTGGAGTTGGAGTTGGAGTTGGAGTTGGAGTTGGAGTTGGAGTTGGAGTTGGAGTTGGAGTTGGAGTTGGAGTTGGAGTTGGAGTTGGAGTTGGAGTTGGAGTTGGAGTTGGAGTTGGAGTTGGAGTTGGAGTTGGAGTTGGAGTTGGAGTTGGAGTTGGAGGGAGTTGGAGTTGGAGTTGGAGTTGGAGTTGGAGTTGGAGTTGGAGTTGGAGTTGGAGTTGGAGTTGGAGTTGGAGTTGGAGTTGGAGTTGGAGTTGGAGTTGGAGTTGGAGTTGGAGTTGGAGTTGGAGTTGGAGTTGGAGTTGGAGTTGGAGTTGGAGTTGGAGTTGGAGTTGGAGTTGGAGTTGGAGTTGGAGTTGGAGTTGGAGTTGGAGTTGGAGTTGGAGTTGGAGGGAGTTGGAGTTGGAGTTGGAGTTGGAGTTGGAGTTGGAGTTGGAGTTGGAGTTGGAGTTGGAGTTGGAGTTGGAGTTGGAGTTGGAGTTGGAGTTGGAGTTGGAGTTGGAGTTGGAGTTGGAGTTGGAGTTGGAGTTGGAGTTGGAGTTGGAGTTGGAGTTGGAGTTGGAGTTGGAGTTGGAGTTGGAGTTGGAGTTGGAGTTGGAGTTGGAGTTGGAGTTGGAGTTGGAGTTGGAGTTGGAGTTGGAGGGAGTTGGAGGGAGTTAGAGTTGGAGTTGGAGTTGGAGTTGGAGTTGGAGTTGGAGTTGGAGTTGGAGTTGGAGTTGGAATTGGATTTGGACTTGGACTTGGACTTGGACTCGGACTGGGACTTGGACTTGGACTTGGACTTGGACTTGGACTTGGACTTGGACTTGGATTTGGACTTGGACTTGGACTTGGACTTGGACTTGGACTTGGACTTGGACTTGGACATGGACTTGGACTTGGACTTGGACTTGGACTTGGACTTGGACTTGGACTTGGACTTGGACTTGGACTTGGACTCGGACTTGGACTTGGACTTGGACTTGGACTTGGACTTGGACTTGGACTTGGACTCGGACTTGGACTTGGACTTGGAATTGGACTTGGACTTGGAGTTCGAGTTGAGTTCAAGTTGGAGTTGGAGTTGGAGTTGGAGTTGGAGTTGGATTTGGAGTTGGAGTTGGAGTTGGAGTTGGAGTTGGAGTTGGAGTTGGAGTTGGAGTTGGAGTTGGAGTTGGAGTTGGAGTAGGAGTTGGAGTTGGAGTTGGAGTTGGAGTTGGATTTTGACTTGGACTTGGACTTGGAGTTGGACTTAGACTTGGACTTGTACTTGGACTTGGAATTGGACTTGGAGTTCGAGTTCGAGTTGGAGTTGGAGTTGGAGTTGGAGTTGGAGTTGGTGTTGGAGTTGGAGTTGGAGTTGGAGTTGGAGTTGGAGTTGGATTTGGAGTTGGAGTTGGAGTTGGAGTTGGAGTTGGAGTTGGAGTTGGAGTTGGCGTTGGCGTTGGCGTTGGCGTTGGCGTTGGCGTTGGCGTTGACGTTGGCGTTGGCGTTGCGCAGGCGTTGAGAAGGCAGTATGAAGTCTGCCGGGCCAGCTAGTTGAGTATAAAAATACTTGAGTATATTCCTAATATATTCCGTTTTTTCCGTGAATCAAAGGAATCAGAAAAAAGTATATTTTATGAGAAAATATATTCAGTTAATGTCTAAAAAGTTAGTGACGTAAAGTCAGGAGCTTTTGCGCGCATGTTCTATTCACCTATATTGGACACTTTTAATCGAATTTCCATCGATATGGAGCGTTTTCTCAACTTGGTTGAAGAATTAGATTTTGAAGGTTATCCCTAAATATCAGCAATATCGGACGGACACTCTTTGATATGTAGAATTATTTTCAAATGATTTTTTGAAAATTTTCTAGTAATACAATCCTCACAAAATTTTCCAAGAATTTTTGCGTTGGCATTCTAGAACTAATTACCATGTTTGAATTGAATCGTCATCGTATTTTTTGGATTATTGAAGAAATAATAACCAAATTTTGGATTGATATAACTCCAACACCGTTTGACCGATTATGCCTTTGAACGAACTCGCATTAAGATGCACAACCTACCCTAAAAATTGCAAGTCGTTATGTCCTCACGTTCTCAGGTAATCATGAGATAAATAATATTTTTTGATAATTTTATTTTAATTTTCTGGTGATACGATCCTCACAATTTCACGAACTTGTTTGCGTCCGTATTCTGCAACTACTTACCAAGTTTCAATTCGACATAATATATATACAGGGTGTCCCAGAAGTCGACGTCAAGCCGGAAGTGGGTGATATTACAAGTCATGATAGTTATCAGAAAAATATTGGAAAAAATCTAGGTGATGCAATTTCAAAATTATAGGCATTCAGAGAAAATCGACAAAATCTATAATTTGGGATGGTTATTCAATTCCCATTTCTAGAAATTTAAATTTTTTCCCAATTTTATTTTTGTTATATCATCCTGAATAATGTGTCTGTATATTATTGCCCAAAACTTCATGACTTTTGTCCCACTTTGGAGCAAAATGTTACTCTTTGCCCCACTTAATTTGCAAAGCTCATATTTCGTCCAATTTCAACTGCCTGTACTGAAAAAAAAATGTACTGCGCTTGTTCGGCAAGTACCTAACTCTTAAAGTGGGTGCATTTAATGAGGATTCTAAACTGCTACTACACTTGCTACTTATTTTGCAAATTTCTTGTCTGAGAACATTTTCTGCAGAGAAACCCATTTACGAAACAATTTTTCCTCTTAACTCTAAGACCACGTCCGGATAGGAAGGTAGCTTGCTTAGCGCCAAGAGCCTAGAGGCTTGCATTCTGGCTACTTGCTAGGATACGCGGTGGCCGCACTGAAGGTCGTTTGCGTGGTGGGTCGCTAGGTGGCTTCGTCATTTGCTTGTCAGCACGTTGACGACATGTCACAAAAATTGCTCATAAATTGTTAATTATAGAAAATTCATCTTTAAAATATACCATTTCACGTCCTTATCCATCATGTTGGGCTCATTACATAAATAATTCACGGTCAAGTCATGAGGAATAATTGAGTAATTTTGGTGAAAAATGTTACGAATATTTGCGTATGACCAGCGAAACATTTGATCTACTTCTCACTACAACTCATTACAAACTAGAGATATTTTGTTGAATTATTTCAACACAATTGGATCGATCACCTGGTAGAAACAGACTATGCCCACGTACGCCACGTACGCAACGCATTATGATTTACCTTGAATTTACATGCCTAGAAACACACTACACAGACGCTATCATACGCAACGCTATCCCACGCGGCCCACGCAACGCGGTATCCGCCGATCCAGATCGATGTGGGAAGGTGGAGGGGATTGTATACGCCAAAATGGCGTAGACTAGTGTGTTTCTATAGAAACTTACATTCGAAACACGTCAGTTTGAATTTGGCAAGATGGGAGATGAACAATTCATTGAATTAATTAGGAATTATGAAGTTATTTATAACATTAAATCCGCGGAATATCGCGATGTAACACTAAGAAACGCAGCATGGGAAGAAATAGCCAAGCAAATGGGCAAGCCTGGCAAGTGCCTACCTGCTACTATAATTTTCTTTAACATATTTGTACTGTATGAATTGGGTAGGTTTTGTATGTATTTATACACAATATATATGTATGTTTTATACTGAATAAATGAATATGTGGGGGTATTTCTGTAGCAAGTACCTACCTGCTACTATATTTGTACTGTATGAATTGGGTAGGTTATGTAAGTAGGTATATATACACAAATTTCTCTCTGTCTTTATTTATAGTGTGTGTCCAGCATCTTCTCTTCTTAATTCTTTTTTTTTTCTTGAGGCACGGACATATTCATGTGAAAACAACAAACTCAATAGATCATCCTCAAATTCACAATCTGAATCAGAAAACATAGTACCTACACTGACAAATGACAACATCTGATGTCAAAATGCGTTGCATACGTGGGACAAGTGTGCACACAAGCTCTCCCACGTTGCGTCGCGTACGTTGCGTACGTGGGCATAGTCTGTTTCTACCTTAACTCATTGCCTGAAAACATAACCCAACGGCGAAATATACAATCACAGTATTAACGTCTCATTTAAAAAAAAATTATGTCACTTTTTAGTACTTAAAATCTTTTTATACTTCGACTGCTACCTCTTTCCATAGTTTCGCTAAGACTACTGCAGACTACTGCATTTTTATGGAGTTCACTACCTGGATTCCACAGAGGTTCTCTTTTGAAAACTGATGCAATTAATATGTCATCCAATTTTGACTTCTAAAATGCCTCGTGCCTAGTGTCAAAAAACAAACGCGTTTGTTTACATCGATACACGCTAAGCGACTAGCTAGGCGTGTAGTGCGACCGTTCGCGAAAATTCTAGAACGTTTGTTTTTCTAAGTTACTCGTTAGGTGACTCGCTTGGTTCTAGGCGCTAAGTAAGCCGCTTGTCTGTGGGGACGTGACCTTAATGATTTTAGAGCACTTAAGGTGGTTACTTTGAGTTCTTTATTTGAAACAGATGAAGAGATTTAAAAAAAGTCCACGGTATCTGAGAGTACTGCACACAGTATATTGAAAAAAAAATAGTTTACACCCTTATCACATTCAGAGAGGACAAACTCTTCTACCCCGAGATTACCTCCCAACAGTTGCATTTTGTCAAATCATGATTCGAAGACACCGGGAGGTTCCACGATTCTTGGAGAATGTTTTATGGTCCGATGAGTCAACATTCAGTAATGACGGTTACATGGATCTACACAACCTACATAAATGGCATGGAGAAAATCCACATTTAATGAGGGAACATACATCACAGCATCGGTTTGACATGAACATGTGGACCAGAAGTTGGAATTAAAAAATAATTAGACTTTTTGAACTGCCAGCGATAATTCTTGAAAAATCTATTACCGAATTTATTGGAAGACGTGCCACTAAGCATACATAGAGATATGTGGTTCCTGCAAGATGGCTGCCCCGAGTACTATTTCCGCTCGGTTCGAGAACATTTCAATGAAGTATACCCGGGCAGGCCGTCTGACACTATCTCACCTGATTTAAATCCATTAGATTTTTTTTTACTGGGGAGCGGTGAAAGAAAGAGTTTACTCAACACGTATCGAAAATGTATCTGAGCAGTGCGAAGAATAATGAAACCGTTCGTCATGTGTTTCTTTTTGGTTAGTTTTTTTCTTGTTTCAATTATTTGATTTCATCAATACTGTCACAAAATGACTTAATTTCGAACTTTTTACATTTAAAATGTATATTGTTTTGAGCCCCTATAGTAATTAGTCTTGGCTCTTATGAATTGAATAATAATCATGTCAATAACGGAGGATACTCCGATCCTTTTTACGACGATGTCGAACGTGTATTGTGGCTGAAGGGAGACAGTTTGAACATTTCTTCAATATTTATGTTGTTGTAATGTTTCATGAAAAAGTTTTCTGAATCAGAAAATTCAATTATCAACATAAAACAGAAAAATGGGTTCAAGCCCTGTGGACAGGAGCTTTCTGGCGCTCTAGTTCAAACAGACAAATTATATCTCCGAAAGTATTGGTTTCTCAGAGTTGGGAATTATATCAATGTATTCTTATAATAGAACTGCATCATAAAGGAAATTCAATTCAAATAATAGTTTATTTATCAAGATTAAATGAGCAATCTGAGAATGAGAAATGCACCATGGAAGAAATCAAATTATAATAGCTGAACTGAATTTGACTCTCTCTTATAGAACAGGATGAAATGTACGAGTATGAACACAGATCATTTAATAAAGCTTAGATAGAATAATTATAGCATTCTGTAAAAACATAGAAGTACGATTCATTATTGAAATTTAGAAAAATCATATGTCCGAAAGTTTTAGCTTGTTGGAGTTGAAAATGATATCGATGGATTTTAATGGCGAAACTGCATCTTAAATAAAAATTGAATTTGAAATTTGTTGCTTAAAAAAAATTTTTTTTTTTCGTTACTCCGAAACCATCTGGCCTATTTTGCCCAATAACGAACTTAACCGAGATATCCATCTCCCTAACCTACTCTGAAAATTTCAACTGCCTAGCTCATTCCGTTCGAGAGTTATTGGAGAAATTTTTTTTTTTTATTTTGAAAATTTTTTTTTTGACACTTTGCGGTAGCCTGGTCAATACAAAACTTCACATGCGTATAAAGGTCATGATTCTACAATTTCATGCTAAATTTCAGACAGATCGAGTGATCAGTTTCGAAAATATTCATAAAAAATGTGTTTTACTAAAATCGGCCATAAATCCGAAACCGCTTGATGAATTTCGCCCATTAACGAACTTAACCGAGATATTTACGCTCCGAACCCACCTTTCAAATTTCAATCCTCTAACTCCTTTCGATCGAGAGTTATCGTGCCTACGGCCGGCCGGCTGGCTGGACCGGCCGGGCAGAATCGATTTCGACCTCGGATTCTTGATCAGTGAGTCGAACCAAATCGTTTGAGACCAGTTTCAGCCAAAAATTCGAAAATTACAGACATTTGGGCAGATTGATAAGCACTCATGCAGATCCGAGGAACTAGAGTGTCAAAAAAGATCAGACTACCTGGAAACAGAAGAAAAGCGACTTTAATCTGGCGTCATTATCTGCATCGCTCACACATCGTAGAATTATTAGCTTTCTATTTAATTCGGCCAGAAATAACGGCCTCGAGGCTTGGGTACACTAGAATAAATTGAAGTTTTTAGGAAAAATTAGTTCGAAAACGGGTTTCTCAGCAGAAAAAATTCCAGCCGAAAAACTTGCAGAATTACTAGAAATGGTTATACCATTTTGGAATCCTCATTAAATGTGCCAACTTTTACAGTTACTTGCCGAACTAGCGTAGTACATTTTTTGGCGCTCTAGTTCCTCGGAACTGAGTGCTTATCAATTTGCCCAAATGTCTGTAATTTTCGAATTTTTCGATGAAAATGGTCTTAAACGATTTGGTACGACTCACTGATCAAGATTCCGTGGTCGAAAATCATTCTGTCCGGCCGGTCCGACCGGCCGGCTGGCCGTAGGCACGATAACTCTCGAACGGAATGAGCTAGACAGTTGAAATTTTCAGAGTAGGTTTGGGAGATAAATATCTCGGCTAAGTTCGTTCAATTGGGCAAAATTGGACAGATGGTTTCGGAGTAACAAAAAAAAAATTTTTTTTTACAAAACAAATTCAAAATTAATTTTTTTTTAATGAGCAGTTTTACCATAAGAATCCAATGATATCATTTTTAACTCTAACAAACTAATACTTTCGGAGATATGATTTTTCGAAATTTCAATAATGAATCGTACTTCTATGTTTTCACAGAATACTATAATTATTCTATCTAAGATTTTTTAAAATTTCAATAATAAATCGTATTTCAACGTTGTCACACAATGATATAATTATTATTCTATGTATGAATTGTCATAATGTCAACTTATTTTCCTGAGACATGTCATTATCTAATCAATCCAAGAATTGCTCCGAAATTAGTTTTTCTCAGAAAAGTCTTACATTTCGGAACGGAACATGAAGTAAGAGATCTGATAGTAGTGAGACTGCTTTTCATCCATAGACATAGATATAACTCTCGAACGGAATGAGCTAGGTAGTTGAAATTTTCAGAGTAGGTTGAGGAGATGAATATCTCGGTTAAGTTCGTTATAGGGCAAAATTGGCCAGATTTAATTTGATTTCTTCCAGGTGCAGTTCTCATTCTCATGATTGCTCATTTAATCTTGATAAATAAACTATAATTTGAATTGAACTTCCTTTATGATGCAGTTTTATCATATGAATACATTGATATAATTCCCAACTCTGAGAAACCAATACTTTCGGAGATATAATTTGTCTGTTTGAACTAGAGCGCCAGAAAGCTCCTGTCCACCGGGCTCGAACCCATTTTTTTTCAGTACAGGCAGTTGAAAGTGGACGAAATAAGAGATTCGAATATTTAGTGGGGCAAAAAGTAACATTTTGCTCCAAAGTGAGGCAAAAGTCATGAAGTTTTGGGCAATAGTATACGGATGCATTATTAGGGATGATATAACAAAAATAAAATTGGCAAAAAATTGGGATTTGTAGAAATGGGAATTGAATAACCATCCCAAAGTATAGTTTTTGTCGATTTTCTTTCAATGCCTATAATTTTGAAATTGCATCACCCAGATTTTTTTCAATATTTTTCTGATAACTATCATGACTTGTAATATCACTCGCTTCCGGCTTGACGTCGACGTCTGGGACACCCTGTATATTCGATATATATTTTCTGCTATCGGGAAAACAATATTCAAGATGGGTATAACTCCGAAACCGTTTGGCCGATTATACCCAACAAAAAACATAACTGACCCATTCAGATGCGCAACCTACCCTGAAAATGGCAAGTCGCTATCTCTTTCCGTTCGAAAGTCATCGTGACAACGGTCACCCATCCAAATACTGACCTCACTCAATGCTGCTCAGATCTCCAACAATATAGATCCCATTGTGTTCATTTTTGTGGCTGTAAAGTTTTTGAAACCTTCCGCACAATTTCTGGGATATCAGACGGATAGTTTTTGAGATATAGAATATTTTTCAAAGGATTTCAATGAGTTTTTCAATATCTTCTGGGGATCCGAAGATACGATCGTCAGGAAATTCCATAGAGATTTACGCGTCGGAATTCTACAACTAATTACCATGTTTGAATTGGATTGGTTTTATATTTTTTGAGTTAAGGAGGAAATAAAAACAAAATTTCAGTTGGGTATAACTTCAGAACTGTTTGGCCGATTATGCCTATTAACGAACTCAATTGTTGTATTCGGATGCTCATCTTGCCCTGGAAATTGCAAGTCGCTATCTTTTTCCTATCTCAAGTTATCGTTAGATAAATAATATTTTTCAAATTTTCTGGTGATAGGATTTTCACAAAATGGCACATACGTCTTTAGGTCTGTATTCTACCACTACTCACCAAGTTTCAATTCGATCGGATCTATATTGGTTGAAAACAAAATTATAACTCGGAAACCGTTGGGCCGATTATGCCTATTAACGACCTTGTTCTTCGTATTGGGACGCGCCACCTACCCTGTAATTTTCAAGTCGCTATTCCTTTACATTCTCAAGTTATCGTGGCAACGGCCGGCCGGACAGAATTAAATTTGACATCGAATTCTTCATCAGGGAGTCGAACCAAATCATTTGAGACCATTTTCGCCAAAAAATTCGAAAATTTACAGACAATTGGGCAAAATGATAACGCGATGTTCCCCAGAATATGCGCTGACTGGAAAACTACGGGAAAATACTTAAAATGGCATAAAACACTAAACTCTTCACGATTCCAAATGGTTCGTTGGTCCCCTCAGTAGATGATTATGACTGCAGCAGAGAGTGCTCTATTATATTTGCTGTTTCTTTTTTGTTAAAATTCAAAAAAATAAATGTCTCACCCAATGTAGTGTAGCAAACAGTGCAGCAACCACACCAACCCCCTTTTCTTAGGTCCTGATTCGGTTTATTACATTCCTCTGGAGTTGGGTTTGCACATCTCACAGTGTCGCAGGCATTCTCTCGACAAACAATAAGAGAATTTATGGAACTTACAGCGAAAACCGCTATTAAAAGTATGACTGGAACTTTTTTTGACAACATTTCGATAGCTCAATAGAACTGTGACTGCTACAGTGCTACACCGGACTTCGAAGTGTTTCGTTATATTTCCTGAGGTGAAATATAATGGGTTGAGTAATTATTTGAAGATTGGTAAAAATTTCAAGAAATATTTATACAAATGACCATTTGTAAACACTTTATCTCTCATTTACATATGAATCTTTGTGTTTAATGAACTATGACTGGGAATTTCAAGGATTATGGAAGTGTAACCTAACCTAAGCAATATACGAGGGTTTACAGGAAAGTATGATCGACTCTTTTTGAGCTCATGTTCAAGGGAACAGCGTGCTATCATTCTGACCAAATGTCTGTAATTTTCGAATTTTTTATTAGGTTCGACCACAGCCCTCTATAGAGATAGCCTGGAACACAGTCTGACTACGCCGCAATTTATCGTTTCTTGCAGGCCTAACTTCTTCAATGCGGTAGTGTGAGCTTTCGTATATTTCCAATTTAAAACACTAACGAATTAATATAATCAATTATTTCTTTCGTAATCTCTGGAAGAATAAACGAAATTAGTCCCTATACTTGGTCAATGAATTGAATAACTCAGCAGGAACCACGAGAAGGTGTAGGGTCAACTCCTGCCATAAACATTGAAAACAAAAAATTTTTCGGATGGGGGGGTGGAGGGGAGCCTCTTCCCTCGGATCATATCTCGAAGGGCGCCAAATTGACCGCGGACAGTTGGAAAACTTCAGAAAAAGGACATAATAAAAAAAGTTTTTTTGAACTACTACTTGAATAAGATGATATTATGATTACCTATATTATAGACCGACAGCATTGTAGAAAGCTTTGTTGCTGCTAGAGACTAGATGGCAGGAGTGGGGAATTCCCGGCCTTCCCCGGCTATATATCAAAATCGTTCAATAGAAAGAAACATAACTTTGTACTTCTTATATAAATTATTCGTGAATGGTGAATTAGTGAATCTGGAGCGTGTGGAGCGGAATTCATAAGGAGAGCGCAGATGAGAAAAATTGAAACGGAAAAAGTAGCAAATGTCATGAATACATGGCTAAAGGCGAGTTATTCAAAATATTCGTTCAAGCACTGACGTGAAGTCAGGAGCTTTTGCGCGCATGTTCGATTGTCCATTCTCCTGTATTGGACACTCTTGATGGAATTTGCCGATTAAGAATCAATTGAAATGTTCTAGGGGTACGGTAATCACTAAATTTTAAACACGTCTTCATGTCGATATTCTACAACTAGTTACCAAGCTTCAATTCGAACGAGTATATATTTTTTGATTTATCGAGGAAATAATATTCCAGGTGAGTAATACTCCGAAACCGTTGGGCCGATTATGCCCATAAACGAACTTAACTCTCCCATTTGAATGCGCAACCTACCCTGAAAATTGCAAGTTCCAATCAGTTATCGAGGCAACGGTCAACCATCCAGCTACTGAACTCACAACTCCGAGCACAGGCTGCTCGGATCTCCAGCACTATAGATCCGATCGTGTTCAAACTTGGAACTCGGCAGTAGAGTTGAGTTCTGTAGGCTCTCGCAGCGATGCCGAACGAATAGTTTCTGATATATAAAATTTTTTTAAATGATTTGCAATAATTTTTCAAAAATTTTCCAGTGATACGATCCTCACGAAATTTTGCAAGGTATCGCGTTGACTCCAATTCCGTTTGGCCGAATATGCCTATGTTGGCGTAGCCAGGGGGGGGGTTTTGGGGGTTCAAACCCCCCCCGAAATGTTATTTTTTCTCTTAAAAAAAAATTTATGCTGCAGAAAGTGACCCTTACACCCCCAAAACCCCCCCCCGAAATAAATTCCTATTTCAAAACCCCCCCCGAAATTAATTCCTGACTACGCCCTTGAAACAAACTCAAATGTCCCATCGAGATGCACAACCTAACCTGAAAATTTTAAGTCACTATCTCTTTCCGTTCTCAGGTTATCGTGGCATAAATAATATTTTTCAATTATTTATTTAGAATTTTCTAATGATACGATTCTCACAAAATTTCATCAACGTCCTTAAGTTTGTATTCTACAACTTCTCACCAAGTTTAAATTCGATCGGATTTGTATTGGTTGAAAAAAAGTTATTACTCAGAAACCATTGGGCCTATTATTCCCATCAGCGAACTTGTCCTTCGTATTGAGACGCGCCACCTACCCAGAAAATTTCAAGGCGCTATCTCTTTCCTTTCTCAAGTTATAGTGGCAACGGCCGGCCGGCCGGACATAATAAAATTTGACCTCGAATTCTTCATTAGAGAGTCGAACCAAATTGTTTGAGACCATTTTTGGCAAAAAATTCGAAAATCACAGACAGTTGGGCAAATTGATAACGTGATGTTACCCAGAACATGCGCGCAAAAAAGAGGACTGTATTTTCGAATAGAGCGAGAAGGGTAAGTTTTGGCGATTGCTGACACATAGTTTTTAAGGAAAGTAGCACCTTGTGAATCTCCATTCAACAACTGCCCCAAGAGATTGAACTATAAAACTAGACATGACTGTTTTTTGGCGCTCTAGTTCCTCGGAACAGAGTGCTTATCAATTTGCCCCAATGTCTGTAATTTTCGAATTTTTGGCTGAAAATGGTCTCAAACGATTTGGTTCGACTCACTGATCAAGAATCCGAGGTCGAAATCGATTCTGTCCGGCCGGTCCGGCCGGCCGTAGGCACGATAACTCTCGAACGAAAAGAGTTAGAGGATTGAAATTTGCATGGTGGGTTTGGAGCGTAAATATCTCTGACAAGTTCGTTAATGGGCGAAATCCATCGAGCGGTTTCGGAGTTATGGCCGATTTTAGTAAAAACATTTCTTATGAATATTTCCGAAACGGATCACTCGATCTGTCTGAAATTTAGCATCAAATTGGAGAATCATGACTTTCATACGCATGTGAAGTTTTGTATTGACCAGGTTTCCGCAAAGTGTCAAAAAAATATTTAGAAAATTAAAAAAAAAATTTTCTACAATAACTCTCGAACGGAATGAGCTAGGTAGTTGAAATTTTCAAAGTAGGTTAGGGAGAAGAATATCTCGGTTAAGTTCGTTATTGGGCAAAATAGGCCAGATGGTTTCGGAGTAACGAAAAAAAAAATTTTTTTGAGGAATAAATTTCAAATTCAATTGCTATTTAAGAAGCAGTTTCACCATAAAAATCCATTGATATCATTTTTAACTCCAACAAGCTAATACTTTCGGAGATATGATTTTTCGAAATTTCAATAATGAATCGTACTTCTATGTTTTCACAGAATACTATAATTATTCTATCTAAGCTTTATTATATGCTCTGTGTTCATACTCGTACATGTCATCCTGTTCTATAAGAGAGAGTTAGATTCATTTCAGCTATTTTAATATGATTTCTTCCATGGTGCAGTTCTCTTTCTCAGATTGCTCATTTAATCTTGATAAATAAACTATTATTTAAATTGAATTTCCTTTATGATGCAGTTCTATCATAAGAATACATTGATATAATTCTCAACTCTGAAAAACCAATACGAGATATAATTTGTCTGTTTGAACTAGAGCGCCAGAAAGCTCCTGTCCACAGCGCTTGAACCAATTTTTATTTCGTGAAATTTTCGATTGGGGGGCATTGACGATTTAATTTTCTATAAACATACTACAAAAATTTTCAGGGTGATGAGTACAAAAATATTGCTTTAATTCAGGAATTACAAAAAACTCATTCAATATTTCAAAAGCAGATATTTTCGAAGAATTGTTGGAAAATTCCACTCTAGATAGCAGCAGGGTAACATGACATTATTGTTATATCATCTTTCGAAAGTTTTCGTTTTAATATTTGTGAACTCTTCAGTAAATTCTTTACATCTCGAAAGCTTGATGTATATATTTATTTGTGTCAAATACAATTCTATTTTGGTCCTGGATCTTTTTTGAGAGATGCAAACAATTTTTTTCACTCAAAAACACAAATTCAGAACGCAGTCTTGTTTGTAAAATAATTTTCATTCATAGTTATATTAATTTATAATTCATATTCTTTATTAAGAAACTATGTAGTATTTATCAATATATGTACACTTTATCCATATTTTTTATCCATTTTTTTTTCAAAGTAGGGGTGTCAAAAGCCGTTTCTCTACCCCCTCCTCGGAAAAGCTCTTAGCTACGGCCCTGTTATTATTCCTATTTTTTACATAATTCTTCAAATGAACGTCCTTATTGAATTGAACTGAAGAATCTAAGGATAATACTTCTCGAAATTCAATATATAACAATAAATAGTACTTTTCGGCCGCAAAATAATTTTTTTTACGAGCGTGCGCGTTGAACCCTTTTCCCGCACACATTGCAAATCGCGAAGAGTATCTTTTCCACACAGTGCGGGAAAATTTTCCACACAGTGCGGGAAAATTTTCCCACACGGAGCAGGAAAAGTTTTCACGCAAGCAAACTCGACTGTATACCTGAATTAATTTATCTATGTAGCTCATTGACGCCAATGGTGAAATATCTATGGTAACGACACGCAGTATTACGTCATTCATGTTCATATGAAAATCAAACCGATATAAGAACCTCTACAGTTTTTCAAATTGATATATCAAAGGAGCAGTTGACTTTAACCAACATGTTGGCTTCCGCTATTAACTTGCATAAGCCGTCTAACTATACGTTTACGATAAATATAATAATAAGTAAAGATCTTCCTAATTACTATTTGTGTGTGCTGTTATAGTTAGTCTCCTTTTCATTTGAATAAATACAGTATTTATGAACATTTCAGTTTCAATTTATTTCATGCGCTTGTAGAATATTCCAAAAGTGGAAAAGCCCTGTGGACAGGAGCTTTGGCGTTCTTGTTCAAACTTTGATAAATAATATCTCCGAAAGTATTGCTTTCTCAGAGTTGGGAATGATATCAATGGATTCTTATGATAGAACTGCATCATAAAGTTAATTCAATACAAATAATAGTTTATTTATCAAGATTAGAATACTTTAATGCTTCAAAAATTATCATTAAAAATAATAAGGAAAGTATCATCGAAATGTCAAGAGCAAGACTAAGCATTCCTGATATTTGAGTAGGTAGAGGCTGAGGAACAAATTATTCTAATAGTTCAAAATAGATTAATAAAATACAATCCACTTTTCATAATTTAATAGTTCATACCACTAACACATTCATTCTGTATTATGAACCTCAACCCTAGAAAAAATATTTGATACACAAATGTAGGTCCATATTTCAACAATTTTTTGCTAGCAACATCATGAAAATACTGTATATATAGGAACATGTCTCACTACTGAAGTAAGTTAAAGGTAATATTAACCTCAGTGAACAACGAACAGTAATTTGTTTTGATGATTCCATTATGTTCTTCTTTTCTATTGCCTTCATAAACTGCATCCTTAAAATGATCCAATTCTAAATCTTCTGAAACATCATACCGAATTTATACATAAATTATTCAATATGCAACCAGTCAATATTATTTTCAGTTTCAAAACAGTCTTGTATATATACACAAATTCAAGAATCAGATACTTTATTATTATTATTATGGGTTGTGCTGGGCAGACTAAACCCGCCCCTCCACTGCGACCAATCGGTCTATTGTGGCACACCTTTAGTATATCATCTATACTTCACCCACAAGCTCAAGTCTCTTGATGAAGGATATGAGTCTGGTGGGTGAGAACTTGTCCAGTTCCCTCAGTGTCAGTTTGTGGACTCCTAGTTCCTCCAATCTGATCCTGTCCCCAGCGGGGCAGTCACACATGATGTGTTCGATAGACTCGTCGTCCTCCAGACAAAGTCTGCACTCGGAGTCCTCAGTCAACCCCAGTGTATTGAGGTGTTTCCTGAGGCCACAATGGCCCGTGTATACAGCTGTAAGGATTCTCAGGTCCACCCTAGAGAATTTGAGCCATTTTCTGGCTCTTTCAGCTGATGGGCCAGTAATTGTTGAGCGAGCATGTCTGTGTCCAGGTATGCTGCTCCAGATTTCTCGGACCTTTTGGTCCACCCATCTGTTGTTTTCCTTCGCTGCTGCTCTGAGAGAGATGCCGCAGGCCGGTTCAGGTCCAATGAGCCCCATGGAAGCCCCTCGTGCCGCCAATGAGTCCGCCATCTCATTACCCTTTATGCCTTGGTGGCCTGGGACCCACAAGAGCTGCAGCCTGCAGCGCCCTCCAAGTTCAGCGAGTGGGGTCCGGCAATCCTGCACAAGCAGGGATTTGCAGTTGTATGAAGTCAAGGCCTTCAAGGCTGCTTGGCTATCCGAATTAGATACTTGCTTTCCAGCAGAAAATATTTTCAAACTACGAATTGACATGTCTCTAATAGCTAGATAAGATGACATTTATGAACAGTGAACACAGACAGATTCTGTATTCACATTCTGTGAATATCATGTAACCAGAATAAGAGACTCATATTGCGAGCTCCTAAATATATCACGCAGATAACTAGAATTAGATATTCCTATTGCGAGCTCCTCAAGTCATCGCAAGTAAAACGAGAATAAGAAATTCATATTGCAGAGTTCCTCAAGATATCGCATATTTAACCAGAATAAGACATTTCTATTGAGAGCTCTTCAAGATATCACGCAGATAACCAAAATAAGACATTCCCATTGCGAGCTCCTCAAGATATCACATATGTAACCGGAATCAGAAATTCATATTGCGAGTTCCTCAAGTCATCGCAAGTAAATCGAGAATTCAAATTTCCCTTCTGAAGTTCCTCAAGATATCGCATATGTAACCAGAACAAGATATTTCTATTGTGTGCTCCTCAAGTCATCGCAAGTAAAACGAGAATAGGATATTCCTATTGCGGAGTTCCTCAAGATATCGCATATTGAACCAGAATAAGACATTTCTATTGAGAGCTCCTCAATATATCACGCAGATGACCAGAATAAGACATTCCTAAGGCGAGCTCCTCAAGATATCACGCGTATAACCAGAAGAAGATATTTCTATTGTGAGCTCCTCAAGATGCCACATATGTAACCGGAATAAGACATTCCTATTGCGAGGCCCTCAAGTCATCGCAAGTAGAACGATAATACGAATTTCCCTTTGTGGAGTTCCTCAAGATATCGCATATGTAACCAGAATAAGACATTTCTATTGCAAGCTCCTCAAGTCATCGCAATTTCAACAAGAATAGGAAATTAGGGGACGTGTTGCAGGGATCTACTCTATTCCTACTCACTTCTCGTTTCCACCGGTAGATAGCACAATCCTCTACGCTGTACCCGAAAGAACAACCGCCTCATTAATAAACCGAGTGGAATATAGATGTACGCACCGAAGTGAAGTATTTGGCGCCACACGTGTACTGCAGATTTGGAGGATATATAGATTATAGAATAGATCCATATCGCAGCCACCTTCTCTCAGTACTGCCCAGCTTGAGCAGTCTGTGAACTTCCCCATGTGATTTCTATTTCTCTGAGAGTCTGATATGTTTCTGGGCGCATCCCCTGTGGCGGACATTTGGAGGTGATAGAGAGGTCTGGGCAACCTCGCAGTGAACCTGTCAAAATATTCTCCAGGTTGATCAAATTGAGAACTTCCTCATGTAATATCTTTGAGATGTTACTGGGCTCATCCTCTGTGGCGGACATTTGGAGGTGATACAGAGGTCTGGGCGATCTCCCAACGATATCGCAAAAGGCGTCACAAGATCCCGGAAAGAGCTCGCTGAGATATCTCTGGTAGGTCCCTGTGTTACCTGGGAATGATACGGATTGTAAGGCAGGATTTCCACAAGCAATGATTATTGGTGCCACAAGCATGCTAGTTGGACAAGCACTGAGGACAGGGACTTTGGCGCTTATTACACATCCATATTCTAGATTTATTTGTAAAATTGATTTGAAATCGATATATCAACACAATACTGGCTCGAAATGCGTAAAAATATGGTATATATTCTAATGATTTCGACAGGATATTTTCGGAATTCAGTACCTATATGGAATATGATAACATTGATAACTGATTAGTTATTAGTTGAATTCCCAAAACACTATATTCTAAGTTGGAATTAAATCTTCTTCTTCTTCTTCTATCCTTTACTATGTGCTTGGCAGTTACCATCTACACATCGAACAAACGGTTTGCTGGAACGGATAGCCAACCACTATGCACCAGTGTCGTCTTCTTCTCTGTGTATTCGCAGTGACTATATTTTACTTCCAATAGTGTATTGTGTTCCAACTCTTTGACTTTTTTCCTTTTTTCCATTTATTTATTTTTCTTTTCTTTCACTATTTTTCTTTTCTTTCCTGGAGGTTTCACCCTACCAGGGAACAAGGGGAGTATCCCAACTTGTTTAGACAATTCCCTGAAAAAGGAATCAGGGATCAGGATTAAAGGGAACTACAAAATCCCAAGGGATCCAAAGAACGAACAACAAAAAAAGTAGGAATTAAATAATAACCTGCACATTCATAGAAGATTCACGATTTCATAGAATTTACGTGTTTTTGAATTGAATCTTCTAATGCGACTTCCAACAAGGTTGCGTTAAACCTTTAACGCTACCATGGAGGGGTTATGAAAGCACTGTTGCGTTAAACTTTCAACGCTCCTGGGGAGGGGGAATAGAAAGAGACAGAGCGAGAGTGAATGCGTGGCACTCGAACGAATGCGCGTAGTTTTCTACCACTTCCTATTTTCATTTCCACATTACGTAGTTTCGTTTCTTCCGAGCGGAGGGACCCAACGCTCTATTTTTTTTGACAATCAATATATCAATGTATATCAAAATTCAGATATCACTGTGCAAAAGCCTTCAAAAAATTATTGTACAGTCAAGTTCTAGACCGGATCAGATCTATATTGTTGGGAGTATTGTGCAGAATATGTCTTTTTTTCCTGTAAGTCAAGTTGGCTAGGATGAATTCAGTACCAGGATGGGTGACCGCTCTAACTATAAATTTAAACAAGCGCGTTGAAGCTACTGACCTCCGTTGTTTTTTTATGTTTATTAACTTATGTAACAAACAGTGATGCATTAGGTTTACTATTCAAATAAAATTTATTATTATTATGTTTCTCCACCTATAGTAATTTATGAACAAATTGGATATTTCAAATGCTCATCTCAATTTTCGGTTAAATATGATATTGTGTATTTAAGTTCTCAATAACAAAATAGGTACCGTAACCGGGGGTTACTTTGAACACAAGGGGTTACTTTGAACAGATACGTTGTAAAATCAAAAATCCTCATAGCGGGCTTAGTTCACAAGCTAGCGACCTCTAGTTGGTACTCAACATTCAATGATTACATGTAGACGGCGCTACGATCGCGAAACGTTGTCAGGTTGGCTAACCTGAGCCGCTGCGCGCCTTTTTATCGGAATTGTGAAATCAGCTGTTCTGAGAACAATCCTCAAACCTCCTCTGCCGCAGTGATCCTGTTGTGAAATACCGTTTTAGGTAAGTTATATATTTCTTATCAATCTATTGGCAACATTTTCTATTTTGTTTCATATCTCTACCTCATTTCGTTGATTTTATATGGCTAATCGAGTAAAAAACAGGAACTTTGAGGGGTTACTTTGAACATCGCGCTTCGTCTACTTTTTGTTCATCAGGGGCAAGCCAACAAGCCGCGAACTTATATTCGCAAGTTGGGAGCTCGGATGTACAGAAATTATTCAACAGAAATCCTTGCCAAGGCAGTAGAAAAGTGTTTAGCTGGAAAATCAACTATCGGGGCTGCTTCTACTGAGTAGTTTTTTTTCTGTTTACGTAGGTACCTACTAGAGCACAGTCAAATCCATTGTTGTTCCTAATTACGAATATTTTCTTGTTTTAGATTGAACCTTCCCTCTGGAACGATTTGCATGTACAAGAAGGCGGCGAAGGCAAATGCAGCAGCTGCTTACCTCTCAATTGTAGCGAAATCGCCCGGACGTCCAACCGTATTTTCAGCTGAAGAGGAAAAACTTCTGTGCGCGCACATAGTGGCAGTTGGTATCTACCGCTTCCCATGCTCCTTGAGAGATGTGAATATTTTCAATAAAGTTATAATTTTTGTGTTTATTTGTGCAATCTTGAGTAAACTCAGCGAAAAAAAATTAATTTACAATCTTAGGAGCATTGCGATGAAAAAATAAACATTGCCAGGAGTTCACGAGCTAAACCGTGAAGGAAAACCTTATTATCAGGCGACATTATTCTTTTAAAAACTCATACTTGCATATTCAAGGGATTTTTATGAACAGGGCGCCCAAAACTGGCGTTTTCTATGGTAGACGCTCTCTTGTTCAAAGTAGCCCCTTCTTAAGGGGTTATTTCTGAACATATAAACATATGCCCCCACCAACTTCTATTGAAGATAATGGAGTCGTACAAACGGGAAATTGAAGCTGAGATAATAAGCCATCGATTGGTTGAAAACATTTTCAAATATCTGCAGAAATGTTTGCGCTGCAATGGAATTAATGCAAAACTTGTTCAAAGTAACCCCCGGCTACGGTAATGAAAATATCATGAATATGACGAATTGTTCCAAGAAATTTTAGTTTCAAGTATCAGAATTCTGCAAAGTGAATGAAATGTACGAAAAATTATGGAGTCTACCATGTATAATTCAAGGGAAATATTAGTCGGAGTAAAATTGGATTATTGTTTTGAGATATCCGGTCATAGGTTATCGGAATATCATTTAATATCTAATATTGTTATTCGATTGGTTTCCAAATGTGGTCACCAATATCAGATGTCAATTATTATTTATCTCGAATCAACAAATGAGACATCATGATTTTAGAATACCCTATATATCCATTCAAACACTCGTACACCTAGTTCTGGTAAAAGGCACTGCGATGTTCACATGAAAAATGCGGGGACTGTTTACATCCCCCTATCTCCAAGATTAATTGTAGAAGGTTTCCAAAAATATTGATTCATGATTCATCCTATAATTTGAAAATAGATGATGAAAGGTTATGGGCCTTTTAGACTTTCATATCAGAATTCACAGTTCAGTTTCAGTTATCGTTCCATTTCAGTTCGGAGGAAGGTTCGTTTTCACATGATCCGTTCAGTGTTCTCACTATTATCAGCCGTTCAAGTCATAGACTACATATGTAGTATGTGGTTCAAGTTCTCTGTAGTCCCACTTCTCTGTACCGGGTACGCTATAACTGTAAGCTATTAATTTTGTATTCGACCATCACCTTTGTAGCCTTTTCTACGTAATCCTGATACTTTTATAATAGGGGGTTGTAGGTAGCTTCCAATTGTTCGCTTGTGTTATATTCGACAGTGAAGTTTAAAAGATGTCAATGAATTTTAAAACAAAATCGTGATCCTTGGACATAGTGACAGAACATAACGAGCCGTACAAGATTTTCAATAAAACTGACGTGAGCTTTAGGATTGAGGCATGACGCCCTTGTTAACACAATAATTCTATGAAATGAAATCAAACTAATAGGTAGGTCATTTCATCCCGTCAGTTCTCAGTCACCGTTTTAGTGCTCCTTTCTTTTTCACACATAGGGAAAACTGACAGTTCGTCTGAAACTGAGAACAGAAATGAATGTCTAAAAGGCCCATAACAAATATTTCTTATGAGTACAAATAAGAGCCTATAAATACCAAAAACAAGAGTTGACAGTGTGTGATTAGTTACACAACAAAATTCTTCAATTCATTAATTAACGAAAATTAAAATAAAACGAGATATCCTGCTGAAAAAAAAATGTGGGAAAGCCCTGTGGACAGGGGCTTTGGCGCTGTTGTCAAACTACCAGCGAGTAATTTTTCCAACTCCGAAAGTATTGGTTTCTCAGAGTTGGGAATGATATCAATGGATTTTTATGATAGAACTGCATTATAAATAAGCACTCTGTTCCGAGGAACAAGAGCGCCGAAAATTAAATTCAAAACGTAGGTCTATGACCCACCTAATATGTGGGATTTACATACATCAGCAGATTATAATTAGAGCATTATATGACTATGAAATCATAAAATTACGATTAATTATTGTGTAAGGGGTCCTAGATTAAATGGAGTAGTGCGTTTTTGGCACTCTTGGTCCCCGGAACAAAGTGCTTATCAATTTGCCCAAATGTCTGTAATTTTCGAATATTTGGCTGAAAATGGTCTTAAACGGTGAGGTTCGACTCACTGATCAATAATCCGTGGTCGAAATCGATTCTCTCCGGCCGGCCGTCCGTCTCGCCGTTAACACGATAACCCTCGAATGAAAGGAGTTAGAGGGTTGAAATTTGCAGGGTAGGTTTGGAGCGTAATTATCTCAGACGAGTTCGTTAACGGGCGAAATCCATCAAGCGGTTTCGGAGTTATGGCCATTTTTAGTAAAAACATTTTTATGAATATTTTCGAAACCGATCACTTGGTCTATCTGAAATTTAGCATCAAATTGAAGAAAAATGAACTTTATATGCATGCGAAGTTTTGTATTGATCGAGTTGCCGTAAAGGGTCAACAAAAATTTTTAAAAATTTAAATCTTGTTTCTACAATAACTCTCGAACAGAATGAGCTAGGTAGTCGAAATTTTCAGAGTAGGTTTGGGAGATAAATATCTTGGTTAAGTTCGTTATTGGTTTCAGAGTAACGAAAAAAAATTTTTTTTTTATATTACAAATTTCAAATTCAATTTTATTTAAGATGCCCTTTCACCATAAATATCCATTTATATCATTTTCAACGTGAATCGTACTTCTATGTTTTCACAGAATGCTGTTCTTAATTTTTCTATCTATGAATTATTATATGATCTGTGTTCTTACATGTCATCTTATTTCCCTATGAGAGTTAAATATCCTGTTCTATAAAACAAAGCATGATTGAATGCGAAATGACCAATGAAATAACCTCAGCTATCGTACTTTTGAGGTGATAATATAATGCCCGTGGATATGATGATGGAAATATATTCTTTGGTAAGATAAATAATCAAATTGGGTTCAGAATATCTCCAGTAAAAACAAAACTGCATTGTGTTCTATGTTTTAATGGATATACATAATATAATTTCCAGAGTAGATTTGAGGAATGAATATCTCGGATAAGTTCGTTATTGGGGAGAATCGGTTTGTTCGAATTTAATTTCTTTCATGATGTAGTTCTATCGAAAGAATCCATTTATATAATTCCCAGTGACCAATAACTTCGCAGATATGATTTGTCAAAGTTTGAACAACAGCGAAAGCTCCTGTCTACAGGGCTTGAACCTATTATTACATTAACAATATGCCTTAATGAGCAATTAGTCTTTTATAAAATAACAGTGGGGCCGGGGATGTAAATTTTGCACTAAGGTACTTCCGGCACAAGTACTTGGGGACGCGATTTTTGAAATCGTTCAATACACACCGGCTAGATGCATATTGCACCTAGTCTAGTACCAGACGGACGTGGTGGATTATCGCAAGATTTCCACTTGGGATGCACTTGTACAAGCTGATCTGATAATTGAGGGATTAGTTACGGCGAAAGAACGAGATAACGTTTCTTGCTAAAGGAACTGTACTGTAGACTAGGTACTCTGGACCTAGAGGTTCCTTTGCCAGATGCCTCCAACAAAAGTTCCACTGCAGATGCACTAAACTTCTTGACAAGAGTATCAAACAGTAAGTTGAAGGCGGTGGAGTGACGTAACAACATTTCGCGCAAAATGATCGTTAGACGAAGAACATATATCGTCGTTGGAACTAGGTTCGATATAACCATAGAGAAATTAGAATTCTAATATCTCTATGGATATAACTGATGCCACGTAAAGGTCTGGTTTCGCTAGTGCGTCGGATGCATGCAGTGACTGCGTGCAGCGAATGCTTGCGTCCGCTGCGTCGTGGACGTCGAGTGGTTTCATTAGGTGCAGCGAAACTACTTCAGCCGGCATTATTATTTGTGTTCTGTGAGTCGTCATTGATAATTCGTTAGCAATCGAGTATATGTACTTGCGCTAAATATTTTGGATGAAGAGCAGGCTGAATTGATTTTAAAATATCTAAAGCAAAAACATTCAAAAAGGCCACCTGTTCATTTAATGTATGAAAACAGGAATGAGGAAGGTACCTCATAAAAATTGGCTGTTACTCTCACTGGTAAGTTTATTAATTTTTTATTTTTCAAAAACAAGTATAAACTAAACAATAAACATGTATTATACCGCCTCCTCCGTCTGAAAACGACCTGAAAATAGAGCAAAGGAGTTTTGGGAACAATGGAATTTTCCCAACTGCGTTTCCCATAGATGGAAAAAATGTCCGCATTGTATGCCCTCCAAAAATTGTGGATGCTAATTACAAATTTTTGGCAGTTAACATAGGGTCATATGGCAAACAAGGAGATAGTGGTATATTCTCAAAGTCTACATGGGGCGAAAAAATTATCAGGGCACATTAGGTTTTCCGTCGGACGAAGAATTACCAAATTCAGAAAAGAAACTATCCTATATTATTGTCGGCAAGGCCGTCTAAATCTTTGCTGGGGCCCTTGGGCACACAATAATTTGGGGCCCTTTTGGAAAGTAAAGAAAGCGAATTATTAATTTTTCTACCATGATAACTCTTGAACGGAATGAGCTAGACAATTTTTAGAATAGGTTTGGGATATAAATATCTCAGTTCAGTTTGTTATTGGGCAAAATGGTGGTTTCGGAGTAACGAAAAAAAAAATTTTTTTTTACATTACAAAAATATAAAATAATTTTTTTCAAGATGCAGATTCATCATAAGAATCCGCTAATTTCATTCTCAACTCTAACATACTAATACTTTCGGAGATAGTACTTTGACAAGAGCGCCAAATCCCCTGTCCAAAGAGCTTTCCCACTTTTTGCGCGTATGTTCTGGTAAACATCGCGTTATCATTTTGACCAAATGTCTGTAATTTTCGAATTTTTTTGCTGAAAATGGTCTCAAACGATTGGGTTCGACTCCCTGATGAAAAATTCTAGGTCAAATTTGACTCTGTCCGGCCGACCGTTGTCACGATAACTTGAGAATGGAAAGAGATAGCGACTTTAAATTTTCAGGGTTGGAGGCGCATCCGAGTACGACGGTTAGTTAATGGGCATAATCGGCCCAATTGTTTCCGAGTAATAATTTTGTTTTCAACCAATACTAATCCGATCGAATTGAAACTTGGTGAGTGATTAACGAATACAAGCCTAAGGACGGTTGTGAAATTTTGTGAGAATCGTATCACTAGAAAATTAAAAAAATATATATTAAAAAATATTATTTATGTAACGATAACCTGAGAACAAAAACATATAGCGACTTGAGATTTTCAGGTTAGGTTGTGCATCTGATCTGAATGCAACATTTGAGTTTGTTTATAGGCATAATCTGCCAAATGGTTTTGGAGTTATACCCATCTGAAATTTGGTTGTTATTTCCTAAATAACTCGAAAAATACAAAATCAATCCAATTCAAACATGGTAATTGGTTGTAGAATGCCAACGCAAAAATGATTGCGAATTTTCGTGAGGATCGTATTACTAGATCATTGAAAATCATTGAAAAAAATTTTATATATCCGATACTATTAGTCCGACATCGCTGAAATTTAGCGAGAGCTTTCAAAACGTAACTCTACTGCCAAGTTCCAAGTTTGAACACGATCGCATCCATATTGTTGGAGATCCCAGCAGCCTTGTGCGAGTTCAGTAGCTGGATGGGTGACCGTTGCCTCGATAACTTACTAACGAAAGGAGATAGGGACAATTTTCAGGGTAGGTTGCGAATGGGAGGGATAATATAGTTTTTGAGCATAAACGGTTTCGAAGTTATACCCACCTGGAATATTATTTCCTCGATTACTCAAAAAGTATAGACCCGATCGAATTGAAGCTTGGTAACTAGTTATAGAATATCCACATAAAGACGTATGTAAAATTTTGTGAGAACCGTATCCCTAGAACATTTTAAAAAAATTACGAAGAAAAAAATTGGTTCAAGCTCCTGACTTCACGTCAGGGCTTGGATAATTTCTTTTTACTTATATATATTAAGCCAAATACAAGCCAAGTTTAGTCTTATACCACTTTGTGTCTTAAATCGATCCTAACTTAGCTGATTTAGTCAAAATCAAGTCAAATGATAGGGACCTTTTAGACCATTTATATAAAATGGCAAAGTTTGACTTGATTTCGTTTTAATTTGATAAACATAATCTTGATTTAAAATTTAAGACAAAAGTAAATTTTATTTTCGATTTGGGTGCTTACTGTTACTGTGCCCGACAAAAATGTTTTTAGAATAAATGTGAGAGAAATTGTCTGTCCTTCAGGCCCCCCCTAAGGATTAGGCCCTGGGCACGGGTCCCGTGTGCCCTTATGGTAAAGACGGTATTGATTGTCGGTGACAAAGTATTCCGACTGCATAAAAATAATTTGGAACCTTATAGCAGAGACCAAGCTAAAGAAGATATTCAAAAGGCCATTTTTAACTATAGACTGAGTGGACCTAGGAGAGTATCAGAAAATGCTTTTGGTCTATTAAGTAATTTGCGTGAAGTTATCCACACATTCTCATCCACACATTATGACGTGGGGACTGTCGAATATGGGATATACGGAATTTAACGAGCAGTGTTGCCAGACTGACAATTATTCCCTTATTAACAAATTTGTCAAAATAGGAGATTACACGCGCATTAAAATTCATTTTAAATCATAAGGGGGTTTCACATACAATTATGACCGACAAACTATACATGTGTCTTATATAAATGATTAATTTTCCTCGAAAAGCATCCAAGTGTCCCAACGAATATGATAATAAATTCTTGGTTTTCTATGATGACCTTCATTTAGAATGAATATGAATTTCAGCTCGACATAACGTACAGGGTGAGAAAATAAATACTGTCTTGGAAAATGATGTTTTTTCCACCGAACGACGGCCATTGCATCGAGTATTTTTCTATTCTTACATTCCTTAGATGACACTTATTTAGTATAAAGATGAATTTTTGCTCGAAGTATCGTACAGTGTGGGAAAATAAATACTGACTTGGAAAATAATGTTTTTTTCACTGAACGACGGCCGTTGCATTGATTATTTTTCTATTCCTATATTCCTTAGATGACACTAATTCGGAATAAAGATGAATATTTGCTCGACGTATCGTACAGTGTGAGAAAATAAATACTGACTTGGAAAATAAGGTTTTTTTTACTAAACAGACTTGGAAAATAATGTTTTCTTCACTGAACGACGGCCGTTGCATCGAGTATTTTTCTATTCCTATATTCCTTAGATGACACTAATTCGGAATAAAGATGAATTTTTGCTCGACGTATCGTACAGTGTGAGAAAATAAATACTGACTTGGAAAATAATGTTTTTTTCACTGAACGACGGCCGTTGCATCGAGTATTTTTCTATTCCTATATTCCTTAGATGACGCTAATTCGGAATAAGGATGAATTTTTAATCGACGTATCGTACAGTGTGAGAAAATAAATACTGACTTGGAAAATAATGTTTTTTTCACTGAACGACGGCCGCTGCATCGAGTATTTTTCTATTCCTATATTCCTTAGATGACGCTAATTCGGATTAAAGATGAATTTTTGCTCGACGTATCGTACAGTGTGAGAAAATAAATACTGACTTGGAAAATAATGTTTTTTTCACTGAACAACGGCCGTTGCATCGAGTATTTTTCAATTCTTACATTCCTTAGATGAACCTCTTTTAGAATAAATATGAATTTTTGCTCGACGTATCGTAGAGTGTGAGAAAATAAATACTGACTTGGAAAATAATGTTTTTTTCACTGAACGACGGCCGTTGCATCGAGTATTTTTCTATTCTTTCATTCCTTAGATGAACCTCATTTAGAATAAAAATGAATTTTTGCTCGACGTATCGTACAGTGTGAGAAAATAAATACTGACTTGGAAAATAATGTTTTTTTCACTGAACGACGGCCGTTGCATCGAGTATTTTTCTTTTCTTACATTCCTCAGATGATACTAATTCAGAATAAAAATGAATTTTTGCTCGACGTATCGTACAGTGTGAGAAAATAAATACTGACTTGGAAAATAATGTTTTTTTCACTGAACGACGGCCGCTGCATCGAGTATTTTCCTATTCCTATATTCCTTAGATGACACTCATTCGGAGTAAAGATGAATTTTTGCTTGACGTATCGTACAGTGTGAGAAAATAAATACTGACTTGGAAAATTATGTTTTTTTCACTGAATGACGGCCGTTGCATCGAGTATTTTTCTATTCCTATATTCCTTAGATGACGCTAATTCGGAATAAAGATGAATTATTGCTCGACGTATCGTACAGTGTGAGAAAATAAATACTGACTTGGAAAATAATGTTTTTTTCACTGAACGACGGCCGTTGCATCGAGTATTTTTCTTTTCTTACATTCCTTAGATGATACTAATTCAGAAAAAAAAATGAATTTTTGCTGGACGTATCGTACAGTGTGAGAAAATAAATACTGACTTGGAAAATAATGTTTTTTTCACTGAACGACGGCCGTTGCATCGAGTATTTTTCTATTCCTATATTCCTTAGATGACACTAATTCGGAGTAAAGATGAATTTTTGCTCGACGTATCGTACAGTGTGAGAAAATAAATACTGACTTGGAAAATAATGTTTTTTTCACTGAACGACGGCCGTTGCATCGAGTATTTTTCTATTCCTATATTCCTTAGATGACGCTAATTCGGAATAAAGATGAATTTTTGCTCGACGTATTGTACAGTGTGAGAAAATAAATACTGACTTGGAAAATAATGTTTTTTTCACTGAACGACGGCCGTTGCATCGAGTATTTTTCTATTCCTATATTCCTTAGATGACACTAATTCGGAGTAAAGATAAATTTTTGCTCGACGTATCGTACAGTGTGAGAAAATAAATACTGACTTGGAAAATAATGTTTTTTTCACTTAACGACGGCCGTTGCATCGAGTATTTTTCTATTCCTATATTCCTTAGATGAAGCTAATTCGGAATAAAAATGAATTTTTGCTCGACGTATCGTACAGTGTGAGAAAATAAATACTGACTTGGAAAATAATGTTTTTTTCACTGAACGACGGCCGTTGCATCCAGTATTTTTCTATTCTTACATTCCTTAGATGAACCTCATTTAGAATAAATATGAATTTTTGCTCGACGTATCTCACAGTGTGAGAAAATAAATACTGACTTGGAAAATAATGTTTTTTTTACTGAACGACGGCCGTTGCATCAAGTATTTTTCTATTCCTATATTCCTTAGATGAACCTCATTTAGAGTAAAAATGAATTTTTGCTCGACGTATCGTACAGTGTGAGAAAATAAATACTGACTTGGAAAATAATGTTTTTTTCACTGAACGACGGCCGTTGCATCGAGTATTTTTCTATTCTTACATTCCTTAGATGACACTCATTCAGGATAAAGATGAATTTTTGCTCGACGTATTATACAGTGTGGGAAAATAAATACTGACTTGGAAAATAATGTTTTTTTCACTGAACGACGGCCGTTGCATCGAGTATTTTTCTATTCCTATATTCCTTAGATGACATCAATTCGGAATAAAGATGAATATTTGCTCGACGTATCGTACAGTGTGAGAAAATAAATACTGACTTGGAAAATAATGTTTTTATCACTGAACGACGGCCGTGGCATCGAGTATTTTTCTTTTCTTACATTCCTTAGATGATACTAATTCAGAATAAAAATGAATTTTCGCTCGACGTATCGTACAGGGTGAGAAAATAAATACTGACTTGGAAAATTATGTTTTTTCCACTGAACGACGGCCGTTGCATCGAGTATTTTTCTATTCTTACATTCCTTAGATGACACTTATTCAGAATAAAGATGCATTTTTGCTCGACGTATTGTACAGTGTGGTAAAATAAATACTGACTTGGAAAATAATGTTTTTTTCACTGAACGACGGCCGTTGCATCGAGTATTTTTCTATTCCTATATTCCTCAGATGACACTAATTCGGAATAAAGATGAAGTTTTGCTCGACGTATCGTACAGTGTGAGAAAATAAATACTGACTTGGAAAATAATGTTTTTTTCACTGAACGACGGCCGTTGCATCGAGTATTTTTCTATTTCTATATTCCTTAGATGACGCTAATTTGGAATAAAGATGAATTTTTGCTCGACGTATCGTACAGTGTGAGAAAATAAATACTGACTTGGAAAATAATGTTTTTTTCACTGAACGACGGCCGTTGCATCGAGTATTTTTCTATTCTTACATTCCTCAGATAAACCTCATTTAGAATAAAAATGAATTTTTGCTCGACATATCGTACAGCGTGAGAAAATAAAAACAGACTTGGAAAATAATGTTTTTTTCACTGAACGACGGCCGTTGCATCGAGTATTTTTCTATTTTTACATTCCTTAGATGATACTTATTCAGAATAAAGATGAATTTTTGCTCGACGTATTATACAGTGTGGGAAAATAAATACTGACTTGGAAAATAATGTTTTTTTCACTGAACGACGGCCGTTGCATCGAGTATTTTTCTATTCCTATATTCCTTAGATGACACTTATTCGGAATAAAGATGAATATTTGCTCGACGTATCGTACAGTGTGAGAAAATAAATACTGACTTGGAAAATAATGTTTGTTCCGCTGAACGACACCGTTGCATCGAGTATTTTACTATTCCTATATTCCTTAGATGACACTTATTCGGAATAAAGATGAATTTTTGCTCGACGTATCGTACAGTGTGAGAAAATAAATACTGACTTGGAAAATAATGTTTTTTTCACTGAACGACGGCCGTTGCATCGAGTATTCTTCTTTTCTTACATTCCTTAGATGATACTTATTCAGAATAAAAATGATTTTTTGCTCGACGTATCGTACAGTATGAGAAAATAAATACTGACTTGGAAAATAATATTTTTTTCACTGAACGACGGCCGTTGCATCGAGTATTTTTTTATTCCCATATTCCTTAGATGACACTCATTCGGAGTAAAGATGAATTTTTGCTCGACGTATCGTACAGTGTGAGAAAATAAATACTGACTTGGAAAATAATGTTTGTTCCGCTGAACGACACCGTTGCATCGAGTATTTTTCTATTCTCACATTCCTTAGATGACACTAATTCGGAATAAAGATGAATTTTTGCTCGACGTATCGTACAGTGTGAGAAAATGAATACTGACTTGGAAAATAATGTTTGTTCCGCTGAACGACGGCCGTTGCATCGAGTATTTTTCTATTCTTACATTCCTTAGATGAACCACATTATTTTTCAAGTCAGTATTTATTTTCTCACACTGTACGATACGTCGAGCAAAATTCATCTTTATTCCGAATTAGTGTCATCTAAGGAATATTGGAATAGAAAAATACTCAATGCAACGGCCGTCGTTCAGTTAAAAAAATATTATTTTCCAAGTCAGTATTTATTTTCTCACACTGTACGATACGTCGAGCAAAACTTCATTTTTATTCTAAATGAGGTTCATCTAAGAAATGTAAGAATAGAAAAATACTCGATGCAACGGCTGTCGTTCAGTGAAAAAAACATTATTTTCCAAGTCAGTATTTATTTTCCCACACTGTACAATACGTCGAGCAAAAATTCATTTGTATTCTAAATGAGGTTCATCTAAGGAATGTAAGAATAGAAAAATACTCGATGCAACGGCCGTCGTTCAGTGAAAAAAACATTATTTTCCAAGTCAGTATTTATTTTCTCACACTGTACGATACATCGAGCAAAAATTCATTTTTATTCTAAATGAGGTTCATCTAAGGAATATAAGAATAGAAAAATACTCGATGCAACGGCCGTCGTTCAGCGAAACAAACATTATTTTCCAAGTCAGTATTTATTTTCTCACACTGTACGATACATCGAGCAAAAATTCATTTTTATTCTTAATGAGGTTCATCTAAGGAATGTAAGAATAGAAAAATACTCGATGCAACGGCCGTCGTTCAGCGAAACAAACATTATTTTCTAAGTCAGTATTTATTTTCTCACACTGTACGATACGTCGAGCAAAAATTCATCTTTATTCCGAATGAGTGTCATCTAAGGAATATAGAAATAGAAAAATACTCGATGCAACGGCCGTCGTTCAGTGAAAAAAACATTATTTTTCAAGTCAGTATTTATTTTCTCACACTGTACGATACGTCGAGCAAAAATTCATTTTTATTCTGAAAAAGTGTCATCTAAGAAATGTAAGAAAAGAAAAATACTCGATGCAACGGCCGTCGTTCAGTGAAAAAAACAGTATTTTCCAAGTAAGTATTTATTTTCTCACACTGTACGATACTTCAAGCAAAAATTCATTTTTATTCTGAATTAGTGTCATCTAAGGAATGTAAGAATAGAAATATACTCGATGCAACGGCCGTCGTTCAGTAAAAAAAACATTATTTTCCAAGTCAGTATTTATTTTCTCACACTGTACGATACGTCGAGCAAAAATTCATATTTATTCTAAATGAAGTTCATCTAAGGAATGTAAGAATAGAAAAATACTCGATGCAACGGCCGTCGTTCAGTGAAAAAAACATTATTTTCCAAGTCAGTATTTATTTTCTCACACTGTACGATACGTCGAGCAAAAATTCATCTTTATTCCGAATTAGCGTCATCTAAGGAATATAGGAATAGAAAAATACTCGATGCACGGCCGTCGTTCAGTGAAAAAAACATTATTTTCCAAGTCAGTATTTATTTAATCACACTTTACGATACGTCGAGCAAAAATTCATCTTTATTCCGAATTAGTGTCATCTAAGGAATATAGAAATAGAAAAATACTCGATGCAACGGCCGTCGTTCAGTGAAAAAAACATTATTTTCCAAGTCAGTATTTATTTTCCCACACTGTACAATACGTCGAGCAAAAATTCATCTTTATTCTGAAAAAGTGTCATCTGAGGAATGTAAGAATAGAAAAATACTCGATGCAACGGCCGTCGTTCAGTGGAAAAAACATCATTTTCCAAGTCAGTATTTATTTTCTCACCCTGTACGATACGTCAAAAATTCATTTTTATTCTGAATTAGTGTCATCTAAGGAATGTAAGAAAAGAAAAATACTCGATGCAACGGCCGTCGTTCAGTGAAAAAAACATTATTTTCCAAGTCAGTATAAATTTTCTCACACTGTACGATACGTCGAGCAAAAATTCATCTTTATTCCGAATTAGTGTCATCTAAGGAATATAGGAATAGAAAAATACTCGATGCAACGGCCGTCGTTCAGTGAAAAAAACAAAATTTTTCAAGTCAGTATTTATTTTCCCACACTGTACAATACGCGGAGCAAAAATTCATCTTAATTCTGAATAAGTGTCATCTAAGGAATATAAGAATAGAAAAATACTCGATGCAACGGCCGTCGTTCAGTGAAAAAAACATTATTTTCCAAGTCAGTATTTATTTTCTCACACTGTACGATACGTCGAGCAAAAATTCATTTTTACTCTAAATGAGGTTCATCTAAGGAATGTAAGAATAGAAATATACTCGATGCAACGGCCGTCGTTCAGTGAAAAAAACAGTATTTTCCAAGTACCTAAGTATTTATTTTCTCACACTGTACGATACGTCAAGCAAAAATTCATTTTTATTCTGAATTAGTGTCATCTAAGGAATGTAAGAATAGAAATATACTCGATGCAACGGCCGTCGTTCAGTAAAAAAAACATTATTTTCCAAGTCAGTATTTATTTTCTCACACTGTACGATACGTCGAGCAAAAATTCATATTTATTCTAAATGAGGTTCATCTAAGGAATGTAAGAATAGAAAAATACTCGATGCAACGGCCGTCGTTCAGTGAAAAAAACATTATTTTCCAAGTCAGTATTTATTTTCTCACACTGTACGATACGTCGAGCAAAAATTCATCTTTATTCCGAATTAGCGTCATCTAAGGAATATAGGAATAGAAAAATACTCGATGCAACGGCCGTCGTTCAGTGAAAAAAACATTATTTTCCAAGTCAGTATTTATTTTCTCACACTGTACGATACGTCGAGCAAAAATTCATCTTTACTCCGAATTAGTGTCATCTAAGGAATATAGGAATAGAAAAATACTCGATGCAACGGCCTTCGTTCAGTGAAAAAAACATTATTTTCCAAGTCAGTATTTATTTTCTCACACTGTACGATACGTTGAGCAAAAATTCATTTTTATTCTGAATTAGTATCATCTGAGGAATGTAAGAAAAGAAAAATACTCGATGCAACGGCCGTCGTTCAGTGAAAAAAACATTATTTTCCAAGTCAGTTTTTATTTTCTCACACTGTACGATACGTCGAGCAAAACTTCATTTTTATTCTAAATGAGGTTCATCTAAGGAATGTAAGAATAGAAAAATACTCGATGCAACGGCCGTCGTTCAGTGAAAAAAACATTATTTTCCAAGTCAGTATTTATTTTCTCACACTGTACGATACGTCGAGCAAAAATTTATTTTTACTCTAAATGAGGTTCATCTAAGGAATGTAAGAATAGAAAAATACTCGATGCAACGGCCGTCGTTCAGTAAAAAAAACATTATTTTCCAAGTCAGTATTTATTTTCTCACACTGTACGATACGTCGAGCAAAAATTCATATTTATTCTAAAAGAGGTTCATCTAAGGAATGTAAGAATAGAAAAATACTCGATGCAACAGCCGTCGTTCAGTGAAAAAAACATTATTTTCCAAGTCTGTATTTATTTTCTCACACTGTACGATACGTCGAGCAAAAATTCATCTTTATTCCGAATTAGCGTCATCTAAGGAATATAGGAATAGAAAAATACTCGATGCAACGGCCGTCGTTCAGTGAAAAAAACATTATTTTCCAAGTCAATATTTATTTGCTCACACTGTACGATACGTCGAGCAAAAATTCATCTTTATTCCGAATTAGCGGCATCTAAGGAATATAGGAATAGAAAAATACTCGATGCAACGGCCGTCGTTCAGTGAAAAAAACTTTATTTTCCAAGTCAGTATTTATTTTCTCACACTGTACGATACGTCGAGCAAAAATTCATATTTATTCCGAATTAGCGTCATCTAAGGAATATAGGAATAGAAAAATACTCGATGCAACGGCCGTCTTTCAGTGAAAAAAACATTATTTTCCAAGTCAGTATTTATTTTCTCACACTGTACGATACGTCGAGCAAAAATTCATCTTTATTCCGAATTAGTGTCATCTGAGGAATATAGGAATAGAAAAATACACGATGCAACGGCTGTCGTTCAGTGAAAAAAACATTATTTTCCAAGTCTGTATTCATTTTCTCAAACTGTAAGATACGTCGAGCAAAAATTCATTTTTATTCTAAATGAGGTTCATCTAAGGAATGTAAGAATAGAAGAATACTCGATGCAACGGCCGTCGTTCAGAAAAAAAACCTTATTTTCCAAGTCAGTATTTATTTTCTCACACTGTACGATACGTCGAGCAAATATTCATCTTTATTCCGAATTAGTGTCATCTAAGGAATATAGGAATAGAAAAATACTCAATGCAACGGCCGTCGTTCAGTGAAAAAAACATTATTTTCCTAGTCAGTTTTTATTTTCCCACACTGTACGATACGTCGAGCAAAAATTCATCTTTATTCTGAATAAGTGTCATCTAAGGAATGTAAGAATAGAAAAATACTCGATGCAATGGCCGTCGTTCGGTGGAAAAAACATCATTTTCCAAGACAGTATTTATTTTCTCACCCTGTACGTTATGTCGAGCTGAAATTCATATTCATTCTAAATGAAGGTCATCATAGAAAACCAAGAATTTATTATCATATTCGTTGGGACACTTGGATGCTTTTCGAGGAAAATTAATCATTTATATAAGACACATGTATATTTTGTCGGTCATAATTGTATGTTAAACTCCCTCTTATGATTTAAAATGAATTTTAATGCTCGTGTAATCTCCTATTTTGACAAATTTGTTAATAAGGGAATAATTGTCAGTCTGGCAACACTGCTCGTTAAATTCCGTATATCCCATATTCGACAGTCCCCACGTCATAATGTGTGGATGAGAATGTGTGGATAACTTCACGCAAATTATTAAGTAACACTTTTAGGATTTTACCAATTGCAGTTGGACCATCTACGGAAGATCTTATAATTTCAGTAGTCGCTTGTTCACACAACCTTAAAACAAACGACTCTGAAAGGGTAAGCAAGAAACATGTAGACGAAAATCCAGTGAATTTAGATGGTCCACTAAAAAATGTTATACCATTTGCAAGAAAAGGAGGCTTTGCTAATGCAGATGGATTCAAAGTTCGAGATACGTTCAAAGAATATTTTGTTTCTGAGGGCTAAATTGCTTGTCAAGAAAGAATGGTTAAATTACAAGAACGTAGAGCTTGAATTTATGAATATAAAATTGTACAAAACTGTTCACATTAGCATACGAAATGAAAATTTTTAAAAATATAACTTCATTTTACCTGTTTTTCCCTCAATTTCTGTCGTGATCATTTTCCGTATGTTATCTTTAACATAATTATTCTTACAATTATCATGAGATGCATCATATTATTATAATTTTTTTCTTTGTCACGTAAGAGGAAAAACCTTTTATAGGCGCCACAAGCGGCAGTGTGAGACTCCAGATGTTATTTGGTAACTCACTAAAAAACCTCTCACTCTTCTTGGACTGTTCTTCGTCCTGCCCTTACAGCGTCCCTTAACAAAAGAGATGAGCTGCAAGTGGCCTTCATAGTTGATGGGACCTCATCACTCGTAGTGACCCGAGCATCACTGCTTTCTGCATTCTGTTCGCCAAAACCTCGGCCAAGGATGTACAGGCCGGAATAATCTTCAATTCTGTCAGATAGTTCGCTCTCATTCCGCCAAGGCATCCTATGATCAGAACGACCATTTTTACTTTATACCCTGGATATAGGGTTCCTAGCTCAAACAGCAAATTCTTGTATTTCTCCCTCTTCTGTTGTTCTTTCATCACCACATTATTTTCAGCGGGGGAGAAAAATTCGACAACAAACAATTCCCTGAGATCTTTGTCCACCAGTACTATATCTGGCTTTATGGCATGGATCTGCCGAGTTGTTGGAAAAGCATAGTTCCAGTAGATTCGAGCTCTATCATTTTCGATGACTGATTCAATTTCCAGAGGCACAAATGGTAGCACTGGCTCCTTGTCTATACCATAAACTTCTCTCAGATGGAAGTAGAGAATCCGAAGTGCCGCATTGTGTCTTTCTGTGTATCCTGATGGAGCGTGGACTCTGCAAGCAGACAAGATGTGCATGACAGTTTCCTGCTGACTGTGGCATGCTCTGCAAGTTGTTGGGGTGTCCACTTTCATGATGTTCTTCTTATACCATCTTGTATTTATCACTCCATCTTGACAAGCCATAACGAATCCCTCCGTTTCCGACTTTAGACCAGCCGACTTCAAAAACGCAAAGGATAGTTCCTCCGATAGGCCCTGATCTTTCAAACTCCTTGAAATATATAGAGTGCAGACTTTTACTCATGTGGTCTTCGAGTAACGTCTTCAGTTGTGCCTGTCTGATCTCTCTGCCTACTCTTCTCTAGTCTGTTGGCGTGATAGGTGTTCCCACTAGCTCATAGTCGATGGATACTCCAGTTATGCTGAGTTTTTCCAAGGCTCTCCGTCCAGCTCTAAATAGGAAAGCTCCTTGGTTCCTGATTTCATGATGAGCTACCATTTTGAGAAGCGGGTCTTCACTTCTCAATATCCTTATTGCCATTTCCAACGTTTGTTGATGGTGTTGGTATTCCAAACTCTGCAAACCTCTGCCACACTGCGTTCGTGGGAGATATATTCTTTGAACCGAGCAGTTGGGATGCAGGCTCCGATTCATGTTCATTACTTTACGTGTGGCCCTATCTAGTTCGAGAATCTCATTAACTGTCCAGTTGATTATTCCGAAAGAGTATGTGACTATCGGAACTGCCAAGATGTTCGTAGCTGACACCTTGTTTTAACCAGACAGCTGTGATTTCCATATATCTCGGATCTTCTTTTTGTAGCTGGCTGTTGAAGCATCCTTGATTCGAGTTGTCTCCAGTGCCCTCTTTGTTGCATTCCAAGGAATTTGTAATTTTCCTCTTCATCGAGGTGCCGAATGATTATTCCTCCTTCCTGTTCGATGTCTTCTCCTACTTCTTCAGTTCTTCCTCTGCTCAGATGAAAAACAGCACATTTTTCCAAACCGAATGACATTCCTATTGCTGTGGTGTATTCCGCAACGATGTTAAGAAGTTGTTGTAGCGCTGCCTTGGAGGGAGCGTACAGTTTTAAGTCATCCATGTACAGGAGATGTGAAACCAGATGTTCTCTTCTGCCTGGTGGCCCGGCCTTGTACCCTATTCTGCTTTCCCTCAACTCCGTTGTTAATGGTAGGAGTGTTATACAGAACAGTAACGGGCTTAGCGAGTCTCCTTGAAATACGCCTCGCCTGTATTTCACCCATCCCGTATACGTGGTTCGACCTTCCAATCGAACGGCGAACTTAGTCTTCCATAGCGCCATGATGTTTTTCATCACATGGACGATGTTAGTGTGGACTTTGAGCATCTCAAGCAGCTGTAATATCAAGCTGTGCGACGATGTGTCAAATGCTTTCGCGTAATCCAGCCAGGATGTATGTAGATCGCGCTTGTAGTGTTTTGCATCTTGACAAATGCTCTTGTCTATGAGTAGGTTGTCCTTGCACCCCTGTACTCCTTTCCGTGCCCCTCTTTGCTCGTAGATTTGGTTCCACACTGGTGCACTAACCTCCAGAATCCGGTTTTGAAGGACACTTGTGAGTATTTTATACAGCGTATTGAGACACGTGATAGGGCGATAGTTCTTTGGCTGTCCTAGATCGCCTGATTTTGGTATCAGTACAGTTCTGCCCTCTACCAACCATGATGGAATTGCCTCACGGTGAATTATTATCCCAATGAATAATCTGGCTACGTGTTGATGGAAAGTTCTTCCACCAGTAGTTCTGGATCCCATCCAGTCCAGGTGCCGTGAAACCATTTTTGTTCTTTAGGGCTTGTCTAACTTTTTCGGTTGTTACTTCAGTCATTTCTTCTGTCGGTTGCAGACTTTGATCGCATAATATCTGGAATCTGTGAAGTGCTGGAGTATCCCTGGTTTCCGCTGGTCGCTCGTACAATTTCTTCCAGAACCGTTCGACTTCTTCTGGCGATGGCGAGTTTTCTGCCTCTATTTGTTTAGGCTGAAATAGCTTTGAGGGTTCTGCGGTGAATGTGTTGTTATCCTCTATCCATTTCTGCTTCCTGATCAGCTTCTTCCCCGCTAGTGATCTTATCTTATCGACAGCTTTCTGCTTCAGTAGATTGATGATGGGCAAGCTAATCGTACGGTGCAACGCACGTAGCTCCCCCATCATGACCTCTATCTTCTTGCTAGGCTTCAGTTGTCCTTTCATAACATCTATGATACATTGGTACCAAGATGCTTGCTGCCTCACGATCTTCATCTTCTTATCTAGCTTCTTCATTCTTGACCTATGTTTGTCATCACTTGTTGTTGTTCTACCTGGAGGGCATAGAAGTGAAGTAGCAGCTCTCACTGCAGCCACGACATCTTCTAGTGAGCAGTCCTCCTTTAGGTGATCGTTGATGATATTATTCATCATGGCTAGGTCTTCAGCCTGGAGTCTCGTTTTCAACCGTGCAGTCGTTTTGTTCGGATCCCCTACTGCAGCCTCGAATGCTTCCTTTCTGTTGATGACTGGTTCCGGAACATCTCTCACTTGTTCCGTTCTTCGCCTGTTGCACTGTGCAGGATGTTCCACTCGGAATGGGGCAGCTGTCACCTGCTCCATGTCCAGTGCTTCGACTTGCGATCCAGGCATTGGAGGTTGGATGTTTGCGGCATCTCTCACCTGCCTCCCATCCTGTTCTTCTCTCCTTTGAATCGTGGATTGCTGCTGTTGGTTCCGAGCATCTCTCACCTGCTCTTCAGCTTGTTCTTCTGTTCCTTCTGGCTCTTGAAGCTGCTGCAAGATTCCTCTCTTCTTCAGATGGCTCAACTGGTCTCGCAGGTTTTGCTGAGTGATAAAGCTAAGATCTGGATTATTTTCACACCACAGACCATGCAGTCTACCCATATATCCTCTTCTTTCTGGTCTGGATCTTCGGTATAAAACAGACAGTTTTTCATGTTGCTCGGGTGTCCACTTGTGGCGTCCGCTTTGCTTGGTCTTGTTCCTGTTGCCGGGTCCGACTACGGGTTGCTCTTGCGAGCGCAGATTCCCTATGCGACCGGCAACTTCTCTCTCCTCCTCGATGTCCTCGTCGGAAGCTGTAGTTTCTTGTATGACAGCCGCCCGCCTCCTCAGCATCCTGCCGTTGGTGGTTCGCATGCTGTCACGCCTAGCACCAACCCCAGACGTGCCCTGGTGATCCCTAGGCAGCAGCTGTTTTCCGAGGCCTCTTAGTTGGTTACTCATCATTGGTTGAGATATAACCGGGATTCGCGGGCTTGTCACACCCGTATGCTACTAAGTAGTACCCCCGTGCGATTTTGCGTTTCATACCTACTGCCAGGTAGCTAAGGTACCTCGGGTTTGCCAAGCCCGCACTCTGAGACACATCCCAGAGCACCTGAGGGGTTGTTATTGTTAGTGTTAGTGTTAGTGTTAGTGTTAGTGTGAGTGTTAGTGTAAGTGTAAGTGTAAGTGTTAGAGTTAGTGTTAGTGTTAGTGTTAGTGTAAGTGTAAGTGTTAGTGTTAGTGTTAGTGTTAGTGTTAGTGTTAGTGTTAGTATTAGTGTTAGTGTTAGTGTTAGTGTTAGTGTTAGTGTTAGTGTTAGTGTTAGTGTTAGTGTAAGTGTAATTGTTAGTGTTAGTGTTAGTGTTAGTGTTAGTGTTAGTGTAAGTGTAATTGTTAGTGTTAGTGTTAGTGTTAGTGTTAGTGTTAGTGTTAGGGTTAGGGTTAGGGTTAGGGTTGGGGTTAGGGTTAGGGTTAGGGTTAGGGTTAGGGTTGGGGTTAGTGTTAGGGTTAGGGTTAGGGTTAGGGTTAGGGTTAGGGTTAGGGTTAGGGTTAGGGTTAGGGTTAGGGTTAGGGTTAGGGTTAGGGTTAGGACTAGGGTTAGGGTTAGGGTTAGGGTTAGGGTTAGGGTTAGGGTTAGGGTAAGGGTTAGGGTTAGGGTTAGGGTTAGGGTTAGGGTTAGGGTTAGGGTTAGGGTTAGGGTTAGGGTTAGGGTTAGGGTTAGGGTTAGGGTTAGGGTTAGGGTTAGGGTTAGGGTTAGGGTTAGTGTTAGTGTTAGCGTTAGCGTTAGCGTTAGCGTTAGTGTTAGTGTTAGTGTTAGTGTTAGTGTTAGTGTCAGTGTTAGTGTTAGTTTTAGTGTTAGTGTTAGTGTTAGTGTTAGTGTTAGTGTTAGTGTTAGTGTTAGTGTTAGTGTTAGTGTTAGTGTTAGTGTTAGCGTTAGTGTTAGTGTTAGTTTTAGTGTTAGTGTTAGTGTTAGTGCTAGTATTATTATTATTATTATTTTTTTTTTGTTACGTAAGAGGAAAAACCTTTTATAGGCGCCGCAAGCGGCAGTGTGAGACTCCAGATGTTATTTGGTTACTCACTAAAATACCTCTCACTATTCTTGGACTGTTCTTCGTCCTGCCCTTACAGCGTCCCTTAACAAAAGAGATGAGCTGCAAGTGGCCTTCATAGTTGATGGGACCTCATCACTCGTAGTGACCCGAGCAACACTGCTTTTTGCATTCTGTTCGCCAAAACCTCGGCCAAGGATGTACAGGCCGGAATAATCTTCAATTCTGTCACATAGTTCGCTCTCATTCCGCCAAGGCATCCTATGATCAGAACGACCATTTTTACTTTATACCCTGGATATAGGGTTCCCAGCTCAAACAGCAAATCCTTGTATTTCTCCCTCTTCTGTTGTTCTTTCATCACCACATTATTTTCAGCGGGGGAGGAAAATTCGACAACAAACAATTCCCTGAGATCTTTGTCCACCAGTACTATATCTGGCTTTATGGCATGGATCTGCCGAGTTGTTGGAAAAGCATAGTTCCAGTAGATTCGAGCTCTGTCATTTTCGATGACTGATTCAATTTCCAGAGGCACAAATGGTAGCACTGGCTCCTTGTCTATATCATAAACTTCTCTCAGATGGAAGTAGAGAATCCGAAGCGCCGCATTGTGTCTTTCTGTGTATCCTGATGGAGCGTGGACTCTGCAAGCAGACAAGATGTGCATGACAGTTTCCTGCTGACTGTGGCATGCTCTGCAAGTTGTTGGGGTGTCCACTTTCATGATGTTCTTCTTATACCATCTTGTATTTATCACTCCATCTTGACAAGCCATAACGAATCCCTCCGTTTCCGACTTTAGACCAGCCGACTTCAAAAACGCAAAGGATAGTTCCTCTGATAGGCCCTGATCTTTCAAACTCCTGAAATATATAGAGTGCAGACTTTTACTCATGTGGTCTTCGAGTAACGTCTTCAGTTGTGCCTGTCTGATCTCTCTGCCTACTCTTCTCTGGTCTGTTGGCGTGATAGGTGTTCCCACTAGCTCATAGTCGATGGATACTCCAGTTATGCTGAGTTTTTCCAAGGCTCTCCGTCCAGCTCTGAATAGGAAAGCTCCTTGGTTCCTGATTTCATGATGAGCTACCATTTTGAGAAGCGGGTCTTCACTTCTCAATATCCTTATTGCCATTTCCATCGTATGTTGATGGTGTTGGTATTCCAAACTCTGCAAACCTCTGCCACCCTGCGTTCGTGGGAGATATATTCTTTGAACCGAGCAGTTGGGATGCAGGCTCTGATTCATGTTCATCACTTTACGTGTGGCCCTGTCTAGTTCGAGAATCTCATTAACTGTCCAGTTGATTATTCCGAAAGAGTATGTGACTATCGGAACTGCCAAGATGTTCGTAGCTGACACCTTGTTGTTACCAGACAGCTGTGATTTCCATATATCTCGGATCTTCTTTTTGTAGCTGGCTGTTAAAGCATCCTTGATTCGAGTTGTCTCCAGTGCGCCTCTTTGTTGCATTCCAAGGAATTTGTAATTTTCCTCTTCATCGAGGTGCCGAATGATTATTCCTCCTTCCAGTTCGATGTCTTCTCCTACTTCTTCAGTTCTTCCTCTGTTCAGATGGAAAACAGCACATTTTTCCAAACCGAATGACATTCCTATTGCTGTGGTGTATTCCGCAACGATGTTAAGAAGTTGTTGTAGCGCTGCCTTGGAGGGAGCGTACAGTTTTAAGTCGTCCATGTACAGGAGATGTGAAACCAGATGTTCTCTTCTGCCTGGTGGCCTGGCCTTGTACCCTATTCTGCTTTCCCTCAACTCCGTTGTTAATGGTAGGAGTGTTATGCAGAACAGTAACGGGCTTAGCGAGTCTCCTTGAAATACGCCTCGCCTGTATTTCACCCATCCCGTATACGTGGTTCGACCTTCCGATCGAACGGCGAACTTAGTCTTCCATAGCGCCATGATGTTTTTCATCACATGGACGATATTTGTGTGGACTTTGAGCATCTCAAGCAGCTGTAATATCAAGCTGTGTGACGATGTGTCAAATGCTTTCGCGTAATCCAGCCAGGATGTATGTAGATCGCGCTTGTAGTGTTTTGCATCTTGACAAATGCTCTTGTCTATGAGTAGGTTGTCCTTGCACCCCTGTACTCCTTTCCGTGCTCCTCTTTGCTCGTAGATTTGGTTCCACACTGGTGCACTAGCCTCCAGAATCCGGTTTTGAAGGACACTTGTGAGTGTCTGAGACACGTGATAGGGCGATAGTTCTTTGGCTGTCCTAGATCGCCTGATTTTGGTATCAGTACAGTTCTGCCCTCTACCAACCATGATGGAATTGCCTCACGGTGAATTATTATCCCACTGAATGATCTGGCTACGTGTTGATGAGTAGCTGGAAAGTTCTTCCACCAGTAGTTTTGGATCCCATCCAGTCCAGGTGCCGTGAAATCATTTTTGTTCTTTAGGGCTTGTCTAACTTCTTCGGTTGTTACTTCAGTCATTTCTTCTGTCGGTTGCAGACTTTGATCGCATAATGTCTGGAATCTGTGAAGTGCTGGAGTATCCCTGGTTTCCGCTGGTCGCTCGTACAGTTTCTTCCAGAACCGTTCGACTTCTTCTGGCGATGGCGAGTTTTCTGCCTCTATTTGTTTAGGCTGAAATAGCTTTGAGGGTTCTGCGGTGAATGTGTTGTTGTCCTCTATCCATTTCTGCTTCCTGATCAGCTTCTTCCTCGCTGCCGCTAGTGATCTTATCTTATCGACAGCTTTCTGCTTCAGTAGATTGATGATGGGCAAGCTTATCGTACGGTGCAACGCACGTAGCTTCCCCATCATGACCTCTATCTTCATGCTAGGCTTCAGTTGTCCTTTCATAACATCTATGATACATTGGTACCAAGATGCTTGCTGCCTCACGATCTTCATCTTCTTATCTAGCTTCTTCATTCTTGACCTATGTTTGTCATCCCTTGTTGTTGTTCTACCTGGAGAACATAGAAGTGAAGTAGCAGCTCTCACTGCAGCCACGACATCTTCTAGTGAGCAGTCCTCCTTTAGGTGATCGTTGATGTTATTATTCATCATGGCTAGGTCTTCAGCCTGGAGTCTCGTTTTCAACCGTGCAGTCGTTTTGTTCGGATCCCCTACTGCAGCCTCGAATGCTTCCTTTCTGTTGATGACTGGTTTCGGAACATCTCTCACTTGTTCCGTTCTTCGCCTGTTGCACTGTGCAGGATGTTCCACTCGGAATGGGGCAGCTGTCACCTGCTCCATGTCCACTGCTTCGACTTGCGATCCAGGCATTGGAGGTTGGATGTTTGCGGCATCTCTCACCTGCCTGCCATCCTGTTCTTCTCTCCTTTGAATCGTGGATTGCTGCTGTTGGTTCCGAGCATCTCTCACCTGCTCTTCAGCTTGTTCTTCTGTTCCTTCTGGCTCTTGAAGCTGCTGCAAGATTCCTCTCTTCTTCAGATGGCTCACCTGGTCTCGCAGGTTTTGCTGAGTCATAAAGCTAAGATCTGGATTATTTTCACACCACAGACCATGCAGTCTACCCATATATCCCCTTTTTTCTGGTCTGGATCTTCGGTATAAAACAGTCAGTTTTTCATGTTGCTCGGGTGTCCACTTGTGGCGTCCCCTTTGCGTGGTCTTGTTCCTGTTGCCGGGTCCGACTACGGGTTGCTCTTGCGAGCGCAGATTCCCTATGCGACCGGCAACTTCTCTCTCCTCCTCGATGTCCTCGTCGGAAGCTGTAGTTTCTTGTATGACTGGCGCCCGCCTCCTCAGCATCCTGCCGTTGGTGGTTCGCATGCTGTCACGCCTAGCACCAACCCCAGACGTGCCCTGGTGATCCCCAGGCAGCAGCTGTTTTCCGAGGCCTCTTAGTTGGTTACTCATCATTGGTTCAGATACAACCGGGGTTCGCGGGCTTGTCACACCCGTATGCTACTAAGTAGTACCCCCGTGCGATTTTGCGTTTTATACCTACTGCCAGGTAGCTAAGATACCTCGGGTTTGCGAAGCCCGTACTCTGAGACACATCCCAGAGCCCCTGAGGGGTTGTTATTGTTAGTGTTAGTTTAAGTGTTAAGGTTAGTGTAAGTGTTAGTGTAAGTGTTAGTGTAAGTGTTAGTGTAAGTGTTAGTGTTAGTGTTAGTGTTAGTGTTAGTGTTAGTGTTAGTGTTAGTGTTAGTGTTAGTGTTAGTGTTAGTGTTAGTGTTAGTGTTAGTGTTAGTGTTAGTGTTAGTGTTAGTGTTAGTGTTAGTGTTAGTGTTAGTGTTAGTGTTAGTGTTAGTGTTAGTGTTAGTGTTAGTGTTAGTGTTAGTGTTAGTGTTAGTGTTAGTGTTAGTGTTAGTGTTAGTGTTAGTGTTAGTGTTAGTGTTAGTGTTAGTGTTAGTGTTAGTGTTAGTGTTAGTGTTAGTGTTAGTGTTAGCGTTAGTGTTAGTGTTAGTTTTAGTGTTAGTGTTAGTGCTAGTATTATTATTATTATTTTTTTTTTTTGTTACGTAAGAGGAAAAACCTTTTATAGGCGCCGCAAGCGGCAGTGTGAGACTCCAGATGTTATTTGGTTACTCACTAAAAAACCTCTCACTATTCTTGGACTGTTCTTCGTCCTGCCCTTACAGCGTCCCTTAACAAAAGAGATGAGCTGCAAGTGGCCTTCATAGTTGATGGGACCTCATCACTCGTAGTGACCCGAGCAACACTGCTTTTTGCATTCTGTTCGCCAAAACCTCGGCCAAGGATGTACAGGTCGGAATAATCTTCAATTCTGTCACATAGTTCGCTCTCATTCCGCCAAGGCATCCTATGATCAGAACGACCATTTTTACTTTATACCCTGGATATAGGGTTCCCAGCTCAAACAGCAAATCCTTGTATTTCTCCCTCTTCTGTTGTTCTTTCATCACCACATTATTTTCAGCGGGGGAGGAAAATTCGACAACAAACAATTCCCTGAGATCTTTGTCCACCAGTACTATATCTGGCTTTATGGCATGGATCTGCCGAGTTGTTGGAAAAGCATAGTTCCAGTAGATTCGAGCTCTGTCATTTTCGATGACTGATTCAATTTCCAGAGGCACAAATGGTAGCACTGGCTCCTTGTCTATATCATAAACTTCTCTCAGATGGAAGTAGAGAATCCGAAGCGCCGCATTGTGTCTTTCTGTGTATCCTGATGGAGCGTGGACTCTGCAAGCAGACAAGATGTGCATGACAGTTTCCTGCTGACTGTGGCATGCTCTGCAAGTTGTTGGGGTGTCCACTTTCATGATGTTCTTCTTATACCATCTTGTATTTATCACTCCATCTTGACAAGCCATAACGAATCCCTCCGTTTCCGACTTTAGACCAGCCGACTTCAAAAACGCAAAGGATAGTTCCTCTGATAGGCCCTGATCTTTCAAACTCCTGAAATATATAGAGTGCAGACTTTTACTCATGTGGTCTTCGAGTAACGTCTTCAGTTGTGCCTGTCTGATCTCTCTGCCTACTCTTCTCTGGTCTGTTGGCGTGATAGGTGTTCCCACTAGCTCATAGTCGATGGATACTCCAGTTATGCTGAGTTTTTCCAAGGCTCTCCGTCCAGCTCTGAATAGGAAAGCTCCTTGGTTCCTGATTTCATGATGAGCTACCATTATGAGAAGCGGGTCTTCACTTCTCAATATCCTTATTGCCATTTCCATCGTATGTTGATGGTGTTGGTATTCCAAACTCTGCAAACCTCTGCCACCCTGCGTTCGTGGGAGATATATTCTTTGAACCGAGCAGTTGGGATGCAGGCTCTGATTCATGTTCATCACTTTACGTGTGGCCCTGTCTAGTTCGAGAATCTCATTAACTGTCCAGTTGATTATTCCGAAAGAGTATGTGACTATCGGAACTGCCAAGATGTTCGTAGCTGACACCTTGTTGTTACCAGACAGCTGTGATTTCCATATATCTCGGATCTTCTTTTTGTAGCTGGCTGTTAAAGCATCCTTGATTCGAGTTGTCTCCAGTGCGCCTCTTTGTTGCATTCCAAGGAATTTGTAATTTTCCTCTTCATCGAGGTGCCGAATGATTATTCCTCCTTCCAGTTCGATGTCTTCTCCTACTTCTTCAGTTCTTCCTCTGTTCAGATGGAAAACAGCACATTTTTCCAAACCGAATGACATTCCTATTGCTGTGGTGTATTCCGCAACGATGTTAAGAAGTTGTTGTAGCGCTGCCTTGGAGGGAGCGTACAGTTTTAAGTCGTCCATGTACAGGAGATGTGAAACCAGATGTTCTCTTCTGCCTGGTGGCCCGGCCTTGTACCCTATTCTGCTTTCCCTCAACTCCGTTGTTAATGGTAGGAGTGTTATGCAGAACAGTAACGGGCTTAGCGAGTCTCCTTGAAATACGCCTCGCCTGTATTTCACCCATCCCGTATACGTGGTTCGACCTTCCGATCGAACGGCGAACTTAGTCTTCCATAGCGCCATGATGTTTTTCATCACATGGACGATATTTGTGTGGACTTTGAGCATCTCAAGCAGCTGTAATATCAAGCTGTGTGACGATGTGTCAAATGCTTTCGCGTAATCCAGCCAGGATGTATGTAGATCGCGCTTGTAGTGTTTTGCATCTTGACAAATGCTCTTGTCTATGAGTAGGTTGTCCTTGCACCCCTGTACTCCTTTCCGTGCTCCTCTTTGCTCGTAGATTTGGTTCCACACTGGTGCACTAGCCTCCAGAATCCGGTTTTGAAGGACACTTGTGAGTGTCTGAGACACGTGATAGGGCGATAGTTCTTTGGCTGTCCTAGATCGCCTGATTTTGGTATCAGTACAGTTCTGCCCTCTACCAACCATGATGGAATTGCCTCACGGTGAATTATTATCCCACTGAATGATCTGGCTACGTGTTGATGAGTAGCTGGAAAGTTCTTCCACCAGTAGTTTTGGATCCCATCCAGTCCAGGTGCCGTGAAATCATTTTTGTTCTTTAGGGCTTGTCTAACTTCTTCGGTTGTTACTTCAGTCATTTCTTCTGTCGGTTGCAGACTTTGATCGCATAATGTCTGGAATCTGTGAAGTGCTGGAGTATCCCTGGTTTCCGCTGGTCGCTCGTACAGTTTCTTCCAGAACCGTTCGACTTCTTCTGGCGATGGCGAGTTTTCTGCCTCTATTTGTTTAGGCTGAAATAGCTTTGAGGGTTCTGCGGTGAATGTGTTGTTGTCCTCTATCCATTTCTGCTTCCTGATCAGCTTCTTCCTCGCTGCCGCTAGTGATCTTATCTTATCGACAGCTTTCTGCTTCAGTAGATTGATGATGGGCAAGCTTATCGTACGGTGCAACGCACGTAGCTCCCCCATCATGACCTCTATCTTCATGCTAGGCTTCAGTTGTCCTTTCATAACATCTATGATACATTGGTACCAAGATGCTTGCTGCCTCACGATCTTCATCTTCTTATCTAGCTTCTTCATTCTTGACCTATGTTTGTCATCCCTTGTTGTTGTTCTACCTGGAGAACATAGAAGTGAAGTAGCAGCTCTCACTGCAGCCACGACATCTTCTAGTGAGCAGTCCTCCTTTAGGTGATCGTTGATGATATTATTCATCATGGCTAGGTCTTCAGCCTGGAGTCTCGTTTTCAACCGTGCAGTCGTTTTGTTCGGATCCCCTACTGCAGCCTCGAATGCTTCCTTTCTGTTGATGACTGGTTTCGGAACATCTCTCACTTGTTCCGTTCTTCGCCTGTTGCACTGTGCAGGATGTTCCACTCGGAATGGGGCAGCTGTCACCTGCTCCATGTCCAGTGCTTCGACTTGCGATCCAGGCATTGGAGGTTGGATGTTTGCGGCATCTCTCACCTGCCTGCCATCCTGTTCTTTTCTCCTTTGAATCGTGGATTGCTGCTGTTGGTTCCGAGCATCTCTCACCTGCTCTTCAGCTTGTTCTTCTGTTCCTTCTGGCTCTTGAAGCTGCTGCAAGATTCCTCTCTTCTTCAGATGGCTCACCTGGTCTCGCAGGTTTTGCTGAGTCATAAAGCTAAGATCTGGATTATTTTCACACCACAGACCATGCAGTCTACCCATATATCCCCTTCTTTCTGGTCTGGATCTTCGGTATAAAACAGTCAGTTTTTCATGTTGCTCGGGTGTCCACTTGTGGCGTCCCCTTTGCGTGGTCTTGTTCCTGTTGCCGGGTCCGACTACGGGTTGCTCTTGCGAGCGCAGATTCCCTATGCGACCGGCAACTTCTCTCTCCTCCTCGATGTCCTCGTCGGAAGCTGTAGTTTATTGTATGACTGGCGCCCGCCTCCTCAGCATCCTGCCGTTGGTGGTTCGCATGCTGTCACGCCTAGCACCAACCCCAGACGTGCCCTGGTGATCCCCAGGCAGCAGCTGTTTTCCGAGGCCTCTTAGTTGGTTACTCATCATTGGTTGAGATACAACCGGGGTTCGCGGGCTTGTCACACCCGTATGCTACTAAGTAGTACCCCCGTGCGATTTTGCGTTTTATACCTACTGCCAGGTAGCTAAGATACCTCGGGTTTGCGAAGCCCGTACTCTGAGACACATCCCAGAGCCCCTGAGGGGTTGTTATTGTTAGTGTTAGTTTAAGTGTTAAGGTTAGTGTAAGTGTTAGTGTAAGTGTTAGTGTTAGTGTTAGTGTTAGTGTTAGTGTTAGTGTTAGTGTTAGTGTTAGTGTTAGTGTTAGTGTTAGTGTTAGTGTTAGTGTTAGTGTTAGTGTTAGTGTTAGTGTTAGTGTTAGTGTTAGTGTTAGTGTTAGTGTTAGTGTTAGTGTTAGTGTTAGTGTTAGTGTTAGTGTTAGTGTTAGTGTTAGTGTTAGTGTTAGTGTTAGTGTTAGTGTTAGTGTTAGTGTTAGCGTTAGTGTTAGTGTTAGTTTTAGTGTTAGTGTTAGTGTTAGTGCTAGTATTATTATTTTTTTTTTTTTACGTAAGAGGAAAAACCTTTTATAGGCGCCGCAAGCGGCAGTGTGAGACTCCAGATGTTATTTGGTTACTCACTAAAAAACCTCTCACTATTCTTGGACTGTTCTTCGTCCTGCCCTTACAGCGTCCCTTAACAAAAGAGATGAGCTGCAAGTGGCCTTCATAGTTGATGGGACCTCATCACTCGTAGTGACCCGAGCAACACTGCTTTTTGCATTCTGTTCGCCAAAACCTCGGCCAAGGATGTACAGGCCGGAATAATCTTCAATTCTGTCACATAGTTCGCTCTCATTCCGCCAAGGCATCCTATGATCAGAACGACCATTTTTACTTTATACCCTGGATATAGGGTTCCCAGCTCAAACAGCAAATCCTTGTATTTCTCCCTCTTCTGTTGTTCTTTCATCACCACATTATTTTCAGCGGGGGAGGAAAATTCGACAACAAACAATTCCCTGAGATCTTTGTCCACCAGTACTATATCTGGCTTTATGGCATGGATCTGCCGAGTTGTTGGAAAAGCATAGTTCCAGTAGATTCGAGCTCTGTCATTTTCGATGACTGATTCAATTTCCAGAGGCACAAATGGTAGCACTGTCTCCTTGTCTATATCATAAACTTCTCTCAGATGGAAGTAGAGAATCCGAAGCGCCGCATTGTGTCTTTCTGTGTATCCTGATGGAGCGTGGACTCTGCAAGCAGACAAGATGTGCATGACAGTTTCCTGCTGACTGTGGCATGCTCTGCAAGTTGTTGGGGTGTCCACTTTCATGATGTTCTTCTTATACCATCTTGTATTTATCACTCCATCTTGACAAGCCATAACGAATCCCTCCGTTTCCGACTTTAGACCAGCCGACTTCAAAAACGCAAAGGATAGTTCCTCTGATAGGCCCTGATCTTTCAAACTCCTGAAATATATAGAGTGCAGACTTTTACTCATGTGGTCTTCGAGTAACGTCTTCAGTTGTGCCTGTCTGATCTCTCTGCCTACTCTTCTCTGGTCTGTTGGCGTGATAGGTGTTCCCACTAGCTCATAGTCGATGGATACTCCAGTTATGCTGAGTTTTTCCAAGGCTCTCCGTCCAGCTCTGAATAGGAAAGCTCCTTGGTTCCTGATTTCATGATGAGCTACCATTTTGAGAAGCGGGTCTTCACTTCTCAATATCCTTATTGCCATTTCCATCGTATGTTGATGGTGTTGGTATTCCAAACTCTGCAAACCTCTGCCACCCTGCGTTCGTGGGAGATATATTCTTTGAACCGAGCAGTTGGGATGCAGGCTCTGATTCATGTTCATCACTTTACGTGTGGCCCTGTCTAGTTCGAGAATCTCATTAACTGTCCAGTTGATTATTCCGAAAGAGTATGTGACTATCGGAACTGCCAAGATGTTCGTAGCTGACACCTTGTTGTTACCAGACAGCTGTGATTTCCATATATCTCGGATCTTCTTTTTGTAGCTGGCTGTTAAAGCATCCTTGATTCGAGTTGTCTCCAGTGCGCCTCTTTGTTGCATTCCAAGGAATTTGTAATTTTCCTCTTCATCGAGGTGCCGAATGATTATTCCTCCTTCCAGTTCGATGTCTTCTCCTACTTCTTCAGTTCTTCCTCTGTTCAGATGGAAAACAGCACATTTTTCCAAACCGAATGACATTCCTATTGCTGTGGTGTATTCCGCAACGATGTTAAGAAGTTGTTGTAGCGCTGCCTTGGAGGGAGCGTACAGTTTTAAGTCGTCCATGTACAGGAGATGTGAAACCAGATGTTCTCTTCTGCCTGGTGGCCCGGCCTTGTACCCTATTCTGCTTTCCCTCAACTCCGTTGTTAATGGTAGGAGTGTTATGCAGAACAGTAACGGGCTTAGCGAGTCTCCTTGAAATACGCCTCGCCTGTATTTCACCCATCCCGTATACGTGGTTCGACTTCCCGATCGAACGGCGAACTTAGTCTTCCATAGCGCCATGATGTTTTTCATCACATGGACGATATTTGTGTGGACTTTGAGCATCTCAAGCAGCTGTAATATCAAGCTGTGTGACGATGTGTCAAATGCTTTCGCGTAATCCAGCCAGGATGTATGTAGATCGCGCTTGTAGTGTTTTGCATCTTGACAAATGCTCTTGTCTATGAGTAGGTTGTCCTTGCACCCCTGTACTCCTTTCCGTGCTCCTCTTTGCTCGTAGATTTGGTTCCACACTGGTGCACTAGCCTCCAGAATCCGGTTTTGAAGGACACTTGTGAGTGTCTGAGACACGTGATAGGGTGATAGTTCTTTGGCTGTCCTAGATCGCCTGATTTTGGTATCAGTACAGTTCTGCCCTCTACCAACCATGATGGAATTGCCTCACGGTGAATTATTATCCCACTGAATGATCTGGCTACGTGTTGATGAGTAGCTGGAAAGTTCTTCCACCAGTAGTTTTGGATCCCATCCAGTCCAGGTGCCGTGAAATCATTTTTGTTCTTTAGGGCTTGTCTAACTTCTTCGGTTGTTACTTCAGTCATTTCTTCTGTCGGTTGCAGACTTTGATCGCATAATGTCTGGAATCTGTGAAGTGCTGGAGTATCCCTGGTTTCCGCTGGTCGCTCGTACAGTTTCTTCCAGAACCGTTCGACTTCTTCTGGCGATGGCGAGTTTTCTGCCTCTATTTGTTTAGGCTGAAATAGCTTTGAGGGTTCTGCGGTGAATGTGTTGTTGTCCTCTATCCATTTCTGCTTCCTGATCAGCTTCTTCCTCGCTGCCGCTAGTGATCTTATCTTATCGACAGCTTTCTGCTTCAGTAGATTGATGATGGGCAAGCTTATCGTACGGTGCAACGCACGTAGCTCCCCCATCATGACCTCTATCTTCATGCTAGGCTTCAGTTGTCCTTTCATAACATCTATGATACATTGGTACCAAGATGCTTGCTGCCTCACGATCTTCATCTTCTTATCTAGCTTCTTCATTCTTGACCTATGTTTGTCATCCCTTGTTGTTGTTCTACCTGGAGAACATAGAAGTGAAGTAGCAGCTCTCACTGCAGCCACGACATCTTCTAGTGAGCAGTCCTCCTTTAGGTGATCGTTGTTGATATTATTCATCATGGCTAGGTCTTCAGCCTGGAGTCTCGTTTTCAACCGTGCAGTCCTTTTGTTCGGATCCCCTACTGCAGCCTCGAATGCTTCCTTTCTGTTGATGACTGGTTTCGGAACATCTCTCACTTGTTCCGTTCTTCGCCTGTTGCACTGTGCAGGATGTTCCACTCGGAATGGGGCAGCTGTCACCTGCTCCATGTCCAGTGCTTCGACTTGCGATCCAGGCATTGGAGGTTGGATGTTTGCGGCATCTCTCACCTGCCTGCCATCCTGTTCTTCTCTCCTTTGAATCGTGGATTGCTGCTGTTGGTTCCGAGCATCTCTCACCTGCTCTTCAGCTTGTTCTTCTGTTCCTTCTGGCTCTTGAAGCTGCTGCAAGATTCCTCTCTTCTTCAGATGGCTCACCTGGTCTCGCAGGTTTTGCTGAGTCATAAAGCTAAGATCTGGATTATTTTCACACCACAGACCATGCAGTCTACCCATATATCCCCTTCTTTCTGGTCTGGATCTTCGGTATAAAACAGTCAGTTTTTCATGTTGCTCGGGTGTCCACTTGTGGCGTCCCCTTTGCGTGGTCCTGTTCCTGTTGCCAGGTCCGACTACGGGTTGCTCTTGCGAGCGCAGATTCCCTATGCGACCGGCAACTTCTCTCTCCTCCTCGATGTCCTCGTCGGAAGCTGTAGTTTCTTGTATGACTGGCGCCCGCCTCCTCAGCATCCTGCCGTTGGTGGTTCGCACGCCTAGCACCAACCCCAGACGTGCCCTGGTGATCCCCAGGCAGCAGCTGTTTTCCGAGGCCTCTTAGTTGGTTACTCATCATTGGTTGAGAAACAACCGGGGTTCGCGGGCTTGTCACACCCGTATGCTACTAAGTAGTACCCCCGTGCGATTTTGCGTTTTATACCTACTGCCAGGTAGCTAAGATACCTCGGGTTTGCGAAGCCCGTACTCTGAGACACATCCCAGAGCCCCTGAGGGGTTGTTATTGTTAGTGTTAGTTTAAGTGTTAAGGTTAGTGTAAGTGTTAGTGTAAGTGTTAGTGTTAGTGTTAGTGTCAGTTTAAGTGTTAAGGTTAGTGTAAGTGTTAGTGTAAGTGTTAGTGTTAGTGTTAGTGTTAGTGTTAGTGTTAGTGTTAGTGTTAGTGTTAGTGTTAGTGTTAGTGTTAGTGTTAGTGTTAGTGTTAGTGTTAGTGTTAGTGTTAGTGTTAGTGTTAGTGTTAGTGTTAGTGTTAGTGTTAGTGTTAGTGTTAGTGTTAGTGTTAGTGTTAGTGTTAGTGTTAGTGTTAGTGTTAGTGTTAGTGTTAGTGTTAGTGTTAGTGTTAGTGTTAGTGTTAGTGTTAGTGTTAGTGTTAGTGTTAGTGTTAGTGTTAGTGTTAGTGTTAGTGTTAGTGTTAGTGTTAGTGTTAGTGTTAGTGTTAGTGTTAGTGTTAGTGTTAGTGTTAGTGTTAGTGTTAGTGTTAGTGTTAGTGTTAGTGTTAGTGTTAGTGTTAGTGTTAGTGTTAGTGTTAGTGTTAGTGTTAGTGTTAGTGTTAGTGTTAGTGTTAGTGTTAGTGTTAGTGTTAGTGTTAGTGTTAGTGTTAGTGTTAGTGTTAGTGTTAGTGTTAGTGTTAGTGTTAGTGTTTGTGTTAGTGTTAGTGTTTGTGTTAGTGTTAGTGTTAGTGTTAGTGTTAGTGTTAGTGTTAGTGTTAGTGTTAGTGTTAATGTTAGTGTTAGTGTTAGTGTTAGTGTTAGTGTTAGTGTTAGTGTTAGTGTTAGTGTTAGTGTTAGTGTTAGTGTTAATGTTAGTGTTAATGTTATTGTTAGTGTTAGTGTTAGTGTTAGTGTTAGTGTTAATGTTAGTGTTAGTGTAAGTGTTAGTGTTAGTGTTAGTGTTAGTGTAAGTGTTAGTGTTAGTGTTAGTGTTAGTGTAATGGTTATTGTTATTGTTATTGCATTTTATACCTACTACCAGGTAGCTAGGGTACCTCGGGTTTGCTAAGCCCGTACTCTGAGAAACATCCCAGAGCCCCTGAGGGGTATTATTATTATTATTCGAAGTTATCTCCTTGAAAGGGTGTTGATATTACCAGTTGCAGGCGTTTGCCACTTCAAATGATAATTTTGTGAGCAGTTAATTCAGCGTTTTCCTAAATAACTGACATATTGACAGTATTACCGAATGTTGCATTTTAGAGGCGACAGACTCGTTGATTTTCAGATCTGAAAGATGTTTGGGCAGTGATTTAGGTATTACTCCTGTGGTGGAAATTATGATGGGGTAGATTTTAACGGTATCGACCCTCCATATTTCTTTAATTTCTGCTTTAAGGTCTTGGTATCTTCTGATTTTTTCAGTGTAGGTGGACATGATGTTATGACTATTAACTACTGCGTAATCTATGAGATGTACTGTTTTTCTTTTCTTGTTCCAGATGATGGTGTCTGGTCTGTTGTGGCTCACAGTGCGATCGGTGTATATAGTTCTATTCCAATACAGGGCATAATTTTCGTTTTCGATGAAAGGTTTGGGATTGTATTTCCAGTACTGGTGGTCTTCTTCCTTATTGAATATTTTGCATTCGATGGCTTGGTGTAGTATTTTACCCATGTTGTCATGCCTTGTTACATATTCTGTTTGGCTTAAAGTTTTGCAGCCTGCCATGATGTGTTGTGTAGTTTCAGATTGAGTGCCACACCATCTGCATTTGTCATTTTGTAGAGTTTCGTCTTTCACAATATGTTTTCGGAAGTTTTTTGTCGCTACAACCTGATCTTGAATAGCAATGAAAAAACCCTCTGTTTCAGGAAAGAGTCTCCCTTCGGTCAGCCATCTGTACGACATCTCCTCATCGACATATTCTTGGTAGATTTCGTTGGGATATCTTCCATGTAGAGGTTATTATTATTATTATTATTATTATTATTATTATTATTATTATTATTATTATTATTATTATTATTATTATTATTATTATTATACTGATCCTCCTGGGTCTTCCACAAGGAGACCCCTCATAAGCTCTAAGAGCTTGACCTGAGTTAGGAGAACCAGTTGTGTTCTGTGTAGGCTTTGTTACTGTGTCCTTACGCCACCTTAGGCACAGCACTGTTAATTTTTGACCCAACAGCGAATGGTGGCGATTACCGTGACTAGAAAATTTCTTTCCTAGCCTCGGAATTGAACTTGGGGCTTCCGCTCCCAAGTCAATTACTCTACCACTGAGCCAACCGCATTGACTAAATACATCTATTTTGCGAAACTAATTCAATGATATTCATCTCTTCTTCCCTTGTGAATTTATCGACACATTTTCTCTTGTTTACGCTGCAGCGACGTCGCACAGACTGGTACTCCAAGCAGTCAGTCGTTTGGCTGTTGCAGTGCTGTTGCGTCGGACGCAGAAGAGAAACCACTTCTTCGTAGTTCCGAAGTAGCAGTCTATTCGAAAGACGGTGCAGCCACTTTCTGCAGTCACTGCATGCAGCCAACGCACTAGCGAAACCAGGCCTTAACACTCCCGTTCTGCACTTCGGAAATTCGTAGCGACCCAGGTAACACAGACCTCGCATAGAGGTCTCTGAGAGGTTACAATGTGGATGAAAATGCGAGCTCCCAATGTGAGATCCTCAAGATATCACACAGATAACCAGAATAAGACATTCCCATTGCGAGCTCCTAAAGATATCACACAGATAATCAGAATAAGATATTCCTTTTGCGAGCTCCTAAAGATATCACACATATAACAAGAATAAGATATTCCTATTGCGAGCTGCTAAAGATATCCCACAGATAACCAGAATAAGACATTCCTGTTGCGAGATCCTCAAGATATCACATATGTAACCAGAATAAGATATTCCTATTGCGAGCTCCTAAAGATATCCCACAGATAACCAGACTAAGAAATTCCTGTCGCAAGCTCCAAAAGATATCCCACAGATAACCAGTATAAGACATTCCTATTGCGAGCTCCTTAAGTAATCGCAAGTATAACAAGAATAAGATATTCCTATTGCGGAGATCCTCAAGATATCACATATGTAACCAGAATAAGACATTAGTATTGCGAGCTCCTAAAGATATCACACAGATAATAAGAATAAGATATTCCGATTGCGAGCTCCTGAAGATATCCCAAAGATAACCAGAATAAGACATTCCTGTTGCGAGATCCTCAAGATATCACATATGTAATCAGAATAAGACACTCCCATTGTGAGCTCCTAATGATATCACACAGATAACTAGAAAACCACATTCCTATTGCGAGCTCCTCAAGATATCACAAGTGTAACGAGTATAACACATTCCATTGCGAGGTCCTAAAAACCTCGTAAATTCAACAAGAATAGGAAATCAGGTGGCGTGTTGCAGGGATCTACTCCATCCCTACTCTGCACTTCTCGTTTCCACCGATAGATGGCGCAATCGTCTACTCTGTACCCGGAAAAACAACCCCATCGCTAATAACCCGAGTGGAATATTGATCTAAGAATCGAACTGATGTATTCGGCGCCACAAATGTACTGCACATTTGGAGGATATATAGATCCATATCCATATCCAGTACTATCCCGGTTGAGCAGCCTGAGAACTTCCCCATGTGACATATCTGAGATGTTACTGGGATCATCCCCTGTGGAGGACATTTGGAGGTGATAGGGAGGTCTGGGCGAGCTCCCTGCGATATTGCAATAAACCTCTCGAAATATTCCCCAAGGTGAGCAGTTTGAGAACTTCCCCATGCGATATCTGTGAGATGTTACTGGGCTCATTCCCTCTGGCGGACATTTGGAGGTGATAGGGACGTCTGTACGAGCTCCCTGCGATATCGCAATGAACCTCTCAAAATATTCCCCAGGGTGAGCAGTTTGGGAACTTTCCCATGCGATGTCTCTGAGATGTTACTGGGCTCATCCCCTGTGGCGGATATTTGGAGGTGATAGCGAGGTCAGGGCGACCTCCCTGCGATATCGCATTAAACCTCTCAAAATATTCCCCAGGGTGAGCAGTTTGAGAACTTCCCATGTGATATCACAGAGATCAAGGGCGTAGCCAGGGGGGGGGGGGGTTTTGGGGGTTCAAACCCCCCCCCGAAATGTTATTTTTCTATTAAAAAAAAAAATTTGCTGCAGAAAATGACCCTTACATCCCCAAAACCTCCCCCGAAATTAATTCCTATTTCAACCCCCCCCCCTGAAATTAATTGCTGGCTACGCCCTTGTCAGAGATGTTACTGGGCTCATCCCCAGTGGCGGACATTTGGAGGTGATAGGGAGCTCTTGGCGACCTCCTAGCGATATCGCAATAGGCGTCACAATATCCCGGCAGGAGCTCGCCGAGCCATCTCTGGGAGGTCCCTGTGTTACCTGTGGACGCAGTGAGTATTATGCAGGCTCTAGTATCGCGGCCATTCTGTTGGAATTTTGAAAAATTATATCCCCGAAAGTATTAGTTTCTTAGAGCTGAGAACGATATCATTGGATTATTATGATGAAACTGCATCTTGAAAACAATTGACTTTGAAATTGGTAATAATATAAAAAAATTGTTTCCGTTACTCCGAAACCACCCAATAACGAACATTACCGAGATATTTATTTCCGAAACCTACTCTGAAAATTTCATCTGTCTAGCTCATTCCGTTCAAGAGTTATCGTGTTAACGGAAGAACGGCCGGACAGAATCGATTTTGACCACGGAGTCGTAATCAGTGAATCGAATCAAAAAGTTTGAGGCCATTTTCAGCCAAAAATTCGAAAATTATAGATATTTGGGCAAATTGATAAGCACTCTGTTCCGAGGAACAAGAGCGCCAAAAACACAAAACAAAACTCCGAACATGTGAAGTCTCTAAAAAACTACTAGGTATGACGAGGATTACGTCCACTCTGTAAGAAATAGAGGTCGCTTTTCAGTGAGTGCGTGGGCTTGGGTAAGCATTTAAGGAACATGTGTCTGCTGGAAAATACATGGGAGCTTAACAGGCGAACATTGCAAAGAAATATTATAAAATGTAATGATACCTTCGGTTACACAGGTGCTCCCAGAAAACTTTATATTTCATCATAATAATTCTCCTATTCACACTTCGAATATAGTAAGACAATGGACGCAGGAAAAAAATATAATCGTATTACCTTGGCCTGCAACTAGTTCGGACATAAACCCCATGGAAAATATTTGGGGGCATATGGTAAATTAATGTATAATCGAAATTTCAGACCAGCAAATGCTCAAGAATTATGGGAATCCATAGAAAACCTTTGGAAACATACGAATAAAGAGTCGCCTGGAAGCTGTTATAGCAGACAATGGTGCTGCTATAAAATATTAACTGTGTTGTATCAAAAGATATAAAATATTCAATCTCGTTGACTCGTTTTCATTTAGTGTTTAAATCAAGGGTCGGCAACTGGCGGACCGCGGTCCGTATTCGGATTTCAGACCGCAAGAAATAGAAACCTTATACCTATTCATAAAATCAAGGGCTTAGCCAGGGGTGGGGATGGTTTGGGGGTTCAAAGATTTAGTTCTCTGAATTTTCATGAATAGCTGTAATCTTAGCGTAACCAGGCAGCTGAGAAGAAGTGAAGGAAAGTTTGAGAATTTTAGTAATTGGATGGGAAAGAGATGACCCGCAGCTTTTAAGAATTTGGGTGGATATATTATGAGCTCCCAGAGAGACAGAAGGATTCAGGAAGGGCAGTTCGGTGAGTACGCCTTCGTCTCTAAGGCTGCTCGTATACCAGCACTACGATACCGAAACGCGACCGCGACTTCTTGTTGCTTAGACGGAAGTTACACGGTCAGTCTGGTATCAGTCTGGCATCACATCAATCATGGAATTATGGGAGATTGACGGAAATTGGTTCTATATTCGTAGATTGATGGACTGATGATCCGGATTGACGGTAATACTGTTGCGAGACTGATACCAGACTGACCGTGTAATCTCTGTATTAGATGTCGCGGTACGAGGTTAGTGATAGAAGCGCCCACACAAAAGATACGATGATGCAACGCAAATCCCTCGTTAAAAAGTATCGTCGTGGTCGCGTTACGGTCTCGTCATGCTGATATACGAGCAGCTTAACAGTTATCACCTCAAGAACCCCCCCCTGAAATGTAATTTTTTTCCTAAAAACAGAAAAATACTTGCTACAGAAAGCGCCTGCCCTTATGAAATCAATTATAAAAAGTTCAAAACCCCACCCGAAATTAATTCCTGGCTACACCCTTGGAATGTTGTTCACACTATGATTAGGTACACTCCACCTAATTTCATTCGAATCTATCCATATTGGACTGGCTACAGATCGCTTGGAACAAACCTACCGAATATTCATCATACCGCAACCCGTAACACAGTACCGAAACCCGCAACATACCGCGCAACTGTCAAATAGGATTAATTTGGATTATTGAATATAGAAAAGTGAAGTGGCGGTTTAAAATCGGTTTTTTATATTCCCTGTGTTCTTGTTTCTTTGAAATAAAAAATGTGCTAGTGTTTGAAAAGCAATTCTTTCAATGTATTCTATTCATATAGGTATTTATAGTTACAATTGTTCAATTGATTTTTAGAAAAACAGTTACTTATGTCCTTTGTATTTCTATTGAAAAATTAAGTAATGTATATTGAAACTGTAAGGAAAATTATCAGTAGATTAAGAATATCTCGGGCGACCAAATTCGTTTCGACTCAATTCACACAATACCATATTGTCATCGTTTATTTTGGATTATGATCCCAGTAGTCAGTACACAGTACCAGATAATTTGAGGTTAATCCATCAGGTAGTTGACCTTATTTGGTAAAAGTAAACAATTGAACCATGTAAAAATGATAAATTATCGCACTTCGATTATGACAAATTATTTAAAGATGTGGGACATTTTTTTTTATGGAAATATGGATATGTTTATTAGTGCAATTAACCTTTGCCACTTCAATGTTGTTTCATCAAATTGCATATACATGTTCTATAAAACATTAGTAACGACGTATTTTTATTTGGATTATTTCCAGATATTTATAAATAACATTTGCGAATACCTAGGAAAACTCGTTCATAATTTCCTCACATCCTTAGAATGTTATGATAATAATAATCCTAGCTTTCTATTTGACTGATTAATTTCCGAATTTCTTCACTTCGAACTGATGTGAATTTGACAAATAGAAAGGTTATATTAAACTGATTCCATTAGAGAGCAACATCAGTTGGAAGTGATGCGCATCAGTTCAAAATCACAACATTGTCAAATAGAACACAGATCAACTGATTTCGCATCAGTTTGGAAGTGATACAGAGTCAAATAGAAAGCAGTGAACATCTGTCTGTAAAGTGCTATGACCAAAGTCCTCCAGCTCGAAGAATGTTTTGTTTGAGCCAAATATGTTAATCAATTTTTAATACATAATGATATGTGTGGAAACCATTACATACAATGATGTATGTGTGAAATTATAGAACAAATAAAACAACATTAAAATAAATTAAAAAATAAGATGAACCAATCAAATCTCAGCATCTCAAAAAACCTGCGATTTGATTGGTCATTCTTATTTTAATTTGTTTTATTTGCTGTATAATCACACCTTAAAATGCACTGCCATGCCTTGTTATTATCTGGGAGAATTGGAAACTAATTACCACATATGGTTAATGCCTATATATCGTCACTGTAGGAGAATCATTTCTAAATAGCATCTACAAGTCAATAAAACTACTAATATAGGTATATCTGTATGTCTGAAGGCCCAGCATTCTTGATACCAGAAAGTTTTGGTCATTTTTCCCTAAGAATTCCTTCCTGACATTCAGTTGTATCATGATGATCATTTTTTTATTTGGTTTCTAAATTTGAATTTTTCAATACTCAGAAACTTGCTAAGATTTGTGAGATTGACTGAACCGAACTGCATTCTGCTTAAAATGAATACATTTAGCACCTGGTAATCATACATAATGAATTAAAGTTAGTTTCAAAGTTTTTCAGAACAGTTGAATAATTATGTTCAAGAAATATGTTTTAGGTGAAAGACATGCGTAAACCATGATATACGTGTGATAAGTGATATATCATATTACTAACAGTGCAATCTTTAAAAAGTACATTGTTATGAATTGAATAATTTGAAATAATAAATTGCATGAAATTTTTGATTATACTTGTGTATAATTCAACAAAATTATTAATTTTTGACTTAGTCTCTGAAACACATCAATTATATTGAAAATCAATATTGCTTACAATTCCGAGGTCATATTTTAGTAAACTTTTAATACGATCATAGAATTTATTGTTTCATGTATTGTTTTACAGGTGGTGCTAAACAATAACAGTTCTCTTCCCAGTATTCATCATGAGCAATAATAACGTAAACGAAAATAAGACAGAAAGTGATATGAAAACGGAACAGACTGATCCAAGTGCCAAAGATAACAGTGATAAGTGCCTACAACGTTCAGCTTCGGTGCTCAGTGCCTCTTCAATAGCATCTTCTACATCCAGCATTCCTGTTAAAAGGTCTGGACTTAGACTACCCTCCCGAGTGGAAAGACCTTGCGATGGTCAACAACATAAACCCGCTGTACCTACCTCTCCACTCTCCCACAGTGAGTGTTTGAGCTTTCAATTTCTCAAGCTTATTGGCCTTGTCATTTGCATGAAAAGTTATGCTATTTTTACAGTGTTCAGGAATTTATATTTTATTTTTTTGTTTATTTATTTTTAATTTTTCAATTTTTTCCATTATTAATTCATATTGTTTAGAAAATTTATCATGGAATATTAATCAACAAGTGTTTTTCAACTGAATTTTTCAAGAAAATCCTCGGTTTTTATAATTCTCCAACTTTTTATTGTAGAAGGTAAGTACAAATGTTATTGTTTATGTTTGTATTCAATTGCGAGTACGGCAAGCACACTATTATTTCAGATGTTCTCTAAATGTTACACTTACATATTTATACATATACATATTAAGTTTCCGATATTAAGTCGTTTGTGTTGCCTGTATATGAATATACTGTTGATACAGTAGAATTTAGATTATCTGGGCTGGAATGGCATTTGCCAGTCTAATTTTGAAATTTGTGCGCTTGTACCAAGGACGTTCGTAAATTAACAAAATCTTGCCACTCATTTAAAATTTTATTTACCCCATTTTTCCAAAAATAAAGATCCGATTATGTTGAAATTTGGTATTTTGGTGTAAAATATCGAGCCAAAGGTTCATGCAAAATTTCATGACAAGCGTATCACTAGAAGCAAATAATAAAATTTCTAAAGAAAAATGCAATATCCCTGAAATTAGTTGTCATGCTCGAACGTTATATTCTGCTATCCTGCGCTTGCAACTGCTATCAGCGGGATCAGCAACCTTTCTTTTCAAAATAAAAATTTTCGATATACATACTATATTATACAGGGTGTCCCAAGTTCGAGTGCCTATTAGACGTTTCTGGAGAACTGGACATATTTGAAATCTGAAAATTGGGATTATGATATTGCCTGAAATTCTCTACAGAGAATATTTTCGAAGCCCAATCACTTCCGGTTATACAGGGAGTGAAAATAAATTTGATGAAAAAATTTTTTTTTCAAGTTTTGCATTCCTGGTATGATCAAGTATTCAATGCTGAATACATTTCTGTTAAAACCATTGTATTCATTAGAATAGTTTTCAAAATATCGAAAAAAATACCGGAAAAAAAGTTAAATATGTTTAGTCAGTATTATGTTCATTATTCTTGTTTTAAACATCCTGAGCGTGAACCGTTTTTAGAACATTGAAGAGGAAAAATGTGCAAAGGTCATGCATCTTTTGAATTTTAGAAATATCATCACGGGGTGTTTCAAATTTTGTGTCGAAAATTGTGATAAAAAATTGGCCATAACTTCTGTTTTTCAAATTAGAACCCTATTTTTGGCGCTCTAGTTCCTCGGAACTGAGTGCTTATCAATTTGCCCAAATGTCTGTAATTTTCGAATTTTTCGATGAAAATGGTCTTAAACGATTTGGTTCGAATCACTGATCAAGAATCCTTGGTCGAAATTCATTCTGTCCGGCCGTAGGCACGATAACTCTCGAACGGAATGAGCTAGAGAGTTGAAATTTTCAGAGTAGGTTTGGCAGATCAATATCTCAGCTAAGTTCGTTATTGGGCAAAATCGGACAGATGGTTTCGTAGTAACAAAAAAAAAATTTTTTTTTACATAACAAATTCCAAAATAAATAAATAATTTTCAATAAGCAGTTTTACCATAAGAATCCAATGATATCATTTTTAACTCTCAGAAGCTAATACTTTCGGAGATATGATTTTTCAAAATTTCAATAAAAAATGGTATTTCTACGTTTTCACAGAATTATATAATTATTCTATGTATGAATTGTTATAATGTCAACTTATTTTCCTGGGACATGACATTGTCTAATTCCTTGCTAATAGTTGGTTCGAGAAACGTCAAAATCGACTTAGAGAGACAAGGGTAAAAAACCGTCAAATAAACCACCATGTGGCGATTTTATGTCGAAAAGTGAAAATTAAGAATATACAGGGTCTTTCACGAGGAACCTCACCCATATTTATACGGGAAACTACTGAACGTATTTTCATGAAATTCAGCACTTATAAGTATTTCACGATGCTGATGAAATCTAAAATATTTTCAAGGCATGAGCACCTCCGGTTTTTCCGGAAATGACGTCAACTTCCGTTTTTCAAATTAGAACACCATTTTTTCATTGCAGAAATAGATTCCTTAGAAAATTTCAAGTTATTTTGATGTAACATTTTTCAGTTTTGGTTGGAAAATTCTCTCTGAGCGGGAAAATTCGAAAAAAAAATCGAAAATAGAGCTCCGCTGAAACAAGAATAACTTCGAGGTTTTTGGATGGAAAATTTTCATTTTTGGGATTTTTCAAGATGTAAGATTGATGTATCCACTTAAAAAATCGAAATCGCGATTCATGATAATGGGGGTTAAAAAATCGCTTTCAAATTTAGGGATGACAAAATCGTGAAAAATCAATTTTTTCAAATTAGAACCCCATTTTTTTATGGCAGATATTGAATCTACGTTAAAAAATAATGTGAGTGTATGCATCACACCCTTGCCCTAAAGTGGATATTTTCTGAGTTATTCAAAAAAAACTGTTTTTCGTCTTGATTTTCAGCTATTTCTTTTCCCTTCACGCCAAAAAGATGTTATTTTCAGGAACTGTTACTTAAACCATGGTTTAGATTTTACTACCCTAATATGCAAGAGAAAAAAGTTACAGGTTGTTCCTAAATAGATGGCGAATTTTGATTCGAATTTGTATCGGAAACCTCTTTATTTCAACTAATCGGCCATCGGTTTTCTCTCCAGTGATAAATAAATAATTCCTTATGAACGAAATTACAGTTCTTGCATATTTTCGTGTGAATCCTCAAAATTCTCTCAAAGATGCCGAGATTGATCTGGGATTATCTCAATCGAGTGTTTGGAGAATATTAAAAAAACACAAAATGCACAAAATTCAATAGGGCACAGCATTTGAAGGAAACTGATTTCGTCAGGAGAACAGAGTTTTGCGAAGCTATGATGATTCGATTTCAAGACAATGAAAACTTTTTGGACTGTATAATTTGGACAGATGAATCTAAATTCACAAAGAATGGTTCTTTCAATAGGCATAACAGTCATTATTGGGATGAAGAGAACAACCACCACTTCAGACAATGGAACTTTCAAGAGACCTGGAGTTTCAATGTTTTTTGCGCCATCAAAAATAGTGCAATTCTCGATGTTCACATTTATGATGGGACTTTAACTGGTAAGATAGAACACTACACATGTTTGCATTATTTAAAGAATGTTCTCCCTTAGGAGATAGATATTCTGACATATTGACTCAAATAATTGAGCCGCTAGTACAGAACCATAATGACTTATGGTATCAACAAGATGGCGCGCCTCCACACAATTCACTCAATGTGTCAAATATCCTCTACAGGCTATTTGAAGATCGATGGTTGGCGAACAATGGTCCACATCTTTGGCCACCACGTTCTCCCGATTTAACTCCTTTAGACTATTATGTTTGGGGTAGGATAAAAAATATTGTCTACTCAACTCCCCTGACTGATAAAGAGGACTGCATAGAACGAGTCAGATGTGCGTTCAGGTTTGTTTTGATTTTTAGATTCATAGTTTTGAAACTCAATTTGGTTTTTAAACACTTTTGCAGATCTCTTCCTCCCGATGAAATAAGAAGAGCAACGCACGAAGCATTCCTGAGACGTATAAATAAATGTCTAGAAATTAACGGTCAAAACTTTGAGCATCTTCTCTAGTTATAACTGCGAGAGTTTGCCATGGTTCTCCTAATAGTAACTTGAAGTCGGTTTCAAGAAGGGGTGAAAAATCTACAGCATGGTTCAAATAACAGTTCCTGAAAATTTCATCTTTTTGGCGTGAAGGGAAAAGAAATAGCTGAAAATTCAAGACGAAAAACAGTTTTTTGTGAATAACTCAGAAAATATCCATTTTAGGGCAAGGGTGTGAGGTGTGATGCATACACTCACATTATTTTTTAACGTAGATTCAATATCTGCCATAAAAAAATGGGGTTCTAATTTGAAAAAATTGATTTTTCACTATTTTGTCATCCCTAACTTTGAAAGCGATTTTTTCACCCCCTGTATCATGAATCGCGATTTCGATATTTAAAGTGGATACATCAATCTTACATCTTGAAAAATCCCAAAAATGAAAATTTTCCATCCAAAAACCTCGAAGTTATTCTTGTTTCAGCGGAGCTCTATTTTCGATTTTTTTTTCGAATTTTCCCGCTCAGAGAGAATTTTCCAACCAAAACTGAAAAATGTTACATCAAAATAACTTGAAATTTTCTAAGTAATCTATTTCTGCAATAAAAAAATGGTGTTCTAATTTGAAAAACGGAAGTTGACGTCATTTCCGGAAAAACCGGAGGTGCTCATGCCTTGAAAATATTTTAGATTTCATCAGCATCGTGAAATACTTATAAGTGCTGAATTTCATGAAAATACGTTCAGTAGTTTCCCGTATAAATATGGGTGAGGTTCCTCGTGAAAGACCCTGTATATCCCAGGTAAGTACCTACCGACGTTTCATTTTAATACCGGAGATCGACAAGATGGTATGAGGAGCCCGATAGCAGTTTCGTCAAGTCAGTCGGGTTTTCGGTTCGGAACGAGAGAAGGCGGGCTCAAATCCCGGAAAGGGAATTACACTTCTTGGCGCTCTAGTTCCTCGGAACTGAGTGCTTATCAATTTGCCCAAATGTCTGTAATTTTTATTTAAGATGCAGTTTCACCATTAAAATCCATCGATATAATTTTCAACTCCAACAAGCTAATACTTTCGGAGATATGATTTTTCTAAATTTCAATAATGAATCGTACGTACTTCTATGTTTTCAAAGAATGCTATAATTATTCTATCTAAGCTTTATTATATGATCTGTGTTCATACTCGTACATTTCATTCTGTTTTATAAGAAAGAGTCAAATTCATTTCAGCTATTTTAATTTGATTTCTTCCATGGTGCATTCTCAGATTACTCATTTAATCTTGATAAATAAACTATTATTTGAATATAATTTCCTTTATGATGCAGTTCTTTCATAAGAATACATTGATTTAATTCCCAACTCTGAGAAACCAATAGTTTCGGAGATATAATTTGTCTGTTTGAACTAGAGCGCCAGAAAGCTCCTGTCCACAGTGCTTGAACCCATTTTTGCGCGTATGTTCTGGGGAACATACGCGTTATAGTTTTGCCCAAATGTGAAATTTAATTCTGTGGTGCCGTCCGGCCGTCCGGCCGTTGCCACGATAACTTGAGAACGAAAAGAGCCAGCGACTTGAAATTTTCAGGGTGGGTTGCGCATCCCAATACGACGGACAAGTTCGTTAATGGTTATAATCGGCCCAATGGTTTCCGAGTAATAATTTTGTTTTCAACCAAAATAAATCCGATCGAATTTAAACTTGGTGAATAGTTGTAGAATATAGACCTAAGCACGTTCGTGAAATTTTGTGAGAATCGTATTGCTAGAAAATTATTAAAAAATTATTAAAAAATATTTTTGTTGTCACGATAACCTGAGAACGGAAGGAGATAGCGGCTTGAAAATTTCAGGTTAGGTTGTGCATCTGAATGCGACATTTGAGTTTGTTTATGAGCATAATCGTCCAAACGGTTTTAGAGTTATAGCCATCTGAAATTTTCTGAAATTTGGATGTTTTTTGTTCCTCATTAACTCGAAGAATACAAAACCGATTGGATTCAAACATGGTGAATAGTTGTAGAATATAGACCTAAGCACGTTTATGAAATTTTGTGAGCATCGAATCGCTAGAAAATTATTAAGAAATTATTAAAAAATATTTTTGTTGTCACGATAACCTGAGAACGGAAAGAGATAGCGGCTTGAAAATTTCAGGTTAGGTTGTGCATCTGAATGCGACATTTGAGTTTGCTTATGAGCATAATCGTCCAAACGGTTTTAGAGTTATAGCCATCTGAAATTTTCTGAAATTTGGATGTTTTTTGTTCCTCATTAACTCGAAGAATACAAAACCGATTGGATTCAAACATGGTTATTAGTTGTAGAATGCCAACGCGAAAATTTTTGCAGAATTTCGTGGGGATGGTATAACTAGAAAATTCAAAAAAAAATAATTAAAAATAATTGAAAAAAATTCTATATATCATAAACTATTCGTCCGGCATGGCTGAAATTTTGGGAGAGCCTGCAGAACCTAACTCTACTGCAGAATTCCAAGTTTGAACACGATCGGATCTATATTGTTGGAGAACCGAGCAGCCTTTTGTGAGTTCGGTAGGTGGATGCGAATCGTCGTATGATATGTTGTCTATGGTCGTATTTTTGCGAGAACCTCCAAAAATAAAATATGAATGTCATGATGACATATTATTATACATATATATTCATGGTAAAATCGTGTTATTTCATCACAAATCTATAGGAGATTAGATGATAGCCCTACATTAGTGGTCAGACCTGGTCTTGAAAGAGATCCTCCTTAGGAGGAGGCAACTAAATATTGAAGGGATTTCTATGAACAAGAGTGAATATCTTTGAGGAATAGAGAGGCGATTCTTCTTCAAGAGATCCATGTGCCTTCAGAGGAGTATATTTGCGAGAGGGGACCTTTGAATTTTGCAGAAGTCTTGTAAGGTGAGAGGCTCATTTGTGGATATTAAATCTCGTGATGGGTAGAAAGGAATTCTAGGCCAGTTTTTCTATCACTAATGAGAATATATCTTTATGTAATAACGGGTGATTTTTTGAGAGCTTTTGGATTTGATTTGAAAAAAATTGGTTCAAGCACTGACGTGAAGTCAGAAGCTTTTGCGCGTATGTTCTATTGTCCATTCTCCTGTATTGGACACTCTTCTTAATCGAATTTATTTTAGTTTGGATTCGTTAACATGGGAGCTCAGAGCTTTAATAGCAGCTTGACTGTTAGAGTGGATTAATACATCACATCTCTGATAGTTTCTTTCACACAGCAATTGGCCCATGGTCTCCCAATTTTGTGATTAATTATTTCATCATACTATTAATATAAATCAATAAGATTCAATCGAGAATTAATTGGTTTCATTAAAAAAGTAAATATCAAAACAATTATATGTACGCAAAAATTATTTTAACCAAGTAAATATCAAAAAAAAAATTCGTTCAAGCACTGACGTGAAGTCGAAAGCTTTTGCGCGTATGTTCTATTGTCCATTCTCCTGTATTGGACACTCTTCTTAATCGAAAAAAACATTGGTTCAAGCACTGACGTGAATCAGGAGCTTTTGCTCTTCTTAATCGAATTTACCATGATGAATTCTATTGTCCGTTCTCCTGATTGGACCCTTTTAATCGAAAAAAAAATTGGTTCAAGCACTGACGTGAAGTCAGAAGCTTTTGCGCGTATGTTCTATTGTCCATTCTCCTGTATTGGACACTCTTCTTAATCGAATTTACCATGATGAATTCTATTGTCTATTCTCCTGTATTGGACACTCTTCTCAATCGAATTCACCATGATGGATTCTATTGTCCATTCTCCTGTATTGGAGACTCTTCTTAATCGAATTTGCCATGATGAATTCTATTGTCCAGAATGGACAATAGAATTCATATGTATATTATTATTTAATTGAACCTAGGAACATAAAACTGGAAGGACTTGAACTAATCAGTTTCAATATACTGAATTCCTAAAATATTTTATCTAATTCATTAGAATACATCCAATATAGTATATTTTATGATGATGATTCTAGCCAGTATTGCGTTTATACAGTGTGGAGAAGCCAAATGGAATAAATTCATTATCTTGGTTACTGTACATATTTATGGAAAATTGTCATTCTTCTTCGTAAAAATGAGAACCCTTCCTTCAACCCCCTTCGAAGACATGTACAACCCCCAATTTTTCAAATAGGAAGTATGGGCGTGTCATATAATGTTTGTCTCTATTCAGAAATGTTATCACTTTCTTGTTTATTGCAAAAATCAAATAAAAAAAATAAAATCAAGTGATTAGCGAAATTTGGAACATCAAAAACTAAAATGTAATACAAAAGTAGCAAAAAATGGGTTCAAGCCCTGTGGACAGGAACTATCTGGCGCTCTAGTTCAAACAGACAAATTATATCTCCGAAAGTATTGGTTTCTGAGAGTTGGGAATTATATCAATGTATTCTTATGATAGAACTGCATCATAAAGGAAATTCAATTCAAATAATAGTTTATTTATCAAGATTAAATGAGCAATCTGAGAATGAGAACTGCACTATGGAAGAAATCGAATTAAATCTGGCCAATTTTGCCCAAAAACGAAAATAACCGAGATATTCATCTCCCTCACCTACTCTGAAAATTTCAACTACCTAGCTCATTCCGTTCGAGAGTTATTGTAGAAAAACTTTTTTTAAATTTTCAAAAATTTTTTTTGACACTTTGCGGTAATCTGGTCAATACAAAACTTCACATGCGTATAAAGGTCATGATTCTACAATTTGATGCTAAATTTCAGATAGATCGAGTGATCGGTTTCGGAAATATTCATAAAAAATATTTTTACTAAAATCGGCCCTAACTCCGAAACCGCTTGATGGATTTCGCCCATTAACGAGCTCGTCCGAGATATTTACGCTCCAAACCCACCTTTCAAATTTCAATCCACTAACTCCTTTCGTTCGAGAGTTATCGTGCCTACGGCTTGCCGGACGGAATCGATTTCGACCTCGGATTCTTGATCAGTGAGTCGAACCAAATCGTTTAAGACCATTTTCATCGAAAAATTCGAAAATTATAGACATTTGGGCAAATTGATAAGCACTCAGTTCCGAGGAACTAGAGCGCCAACAAGTTTCGTATGACAATTGCCCAAAACAGGTACCTACAAATAGTAGATATTCCATAAAACATGTATGAAAGAGCAGTAATAATGAAAAATTACCTTGTAATCGATCAAAAATTTCCTGATCTACGTTCTCCAAATTTTCTCCTCTCTCGAACTACAGAATTATGCTTTCAATATTTACGTAATATTTTCAAACATTTTTGGGTGAGGTCCCCGTTGCATCGCTAAAATACTTCATGTTCCGTTCCGAAATGTAAGACTTTTCTGAGAAAAACTAATTTCGCAGCAAACAACTGTGATTTTTCTCACTTCGCTCACATGTCGGAATACACTTTATTCTCATAATTCTTCGATTGATTAGATAAAGTCATGTCTCAGGAAAATAAGTTGACATTATGACAATTCATACATAGAATAATTATATCATTCTGTGAAATACGATTTATTATTAAAATTTTGAAAAATCATATCTCCGAAAGTTTTAGCTTGTTAGAGTTAAAAATGATATCGTTGGATTCTTATGGTAAAACTGCTTCTTGAAAAAAATTTAATTTGGAATTTGTTATGTAAAAAAAAAATTTTTTTTTGTTACTACGAAACCATCTGTCCGATTTTGCCCAATAACGAACTTAGCCGAGATATTTATCTCCCAAACCTACTCTGAAAATTTCAACTGTCTAGCTCATTCCTTTCGAGAGTTATCGTGCCTACGGCCGGCCGGCCGGACAGAATGAATTTCGAACACGGATTCTTGATCAGTGAGTCGAACCAAATCGTTCAAGACCATTTTCATAGTATAATTCGAAAATTACAGACATTTGGGCAAATTGATAAGCACTCAGTTCCGAGGAACTAGAGCGCCAAAAATAGGGTTCTTGTTTGAAAAACAGAAGTTATGGACAATTTTTTATCACAATTTTCGACACAAAATTTGAAACACCCTGTGAGGATATTTCTGAAATTCAAAAGATGCATGACCTTTCCACATTCTTCCTCTTCGATGTTCTAAAAACGGTTCACACTCAGGATGTTTAAAACAAGAATAATGAACATAATTACTGACAAAACATATTTGTCTTTTTTTCCGGTATTTTTTTCGATATTTTGAAAACTATTCGAATGAATACAATGGTTTTTTACAGAAATGTATTCAGCATTGAATACTTGATCATACCAGGAATGCAAAACTTGAAAAAAAAATTTTTTTCATCAAATTTATTTTCACTCCCTGTATAACCGGAAGTGATTGGGCTTCGAAAATATTATAGCTCTGTAGAGAATTTCAAGCAATATCATAATCCTAATTTTCAGATTTCAAATATGTCCAGTTCTCCAAAAACGTCTAATAAGCACTCGAACTTGGGGGTATGTGACATTCCTCATAAGAGTGACATTTCAACATTTTCGTTTTGACAGTTTCATTGTGCGATTTGTTGTTGCCCAAAGCAAAATCAAAATGTGGGAAAGTCCTGTTGACAGGACCTTTGGCACTCTTGTTCAAAGTTGGACAAATCATATCTCCGAAGGTTTGGTTTCTCAGAGTTTGGAATGATATCAATGGATTCTTGTGATAGAACTGCATCATAAATGAAATTAAATTAAAAAAAGTGTAGTTAAAAAAAATCAAGTGTGCCAAAAATGATAAATCCGAAACCACCAGACCGATTCTATCCAATAACGAACTTATCCGGGATATCCATTCCTCAAATCTATTCTGAAGATTATATTACATCAATTGAAACCTACCCAATTTCATTAACTTACCAAAGTATATACACTGCTCAACAATTGATAGGGATCACTTACTTTTTCTAAATTTATTTCTGAATTATTCGCTCCAAGATTATAAATTTAGTCAGATATCAGAGTATTTTCAGTTGATAATATGGTTCACTTGAGAAAAGAATGAAAAAATGGAAAGTTGGAGAGAAAAAAAGACTTTATTAGGAACACTCAAAATTCTGTGTTTGAATAACATAAAAATTTTATGATGACACCACAAGAAGGCTGAAGTTTCGGTTAAGCTAGTACCTAGTTGGCCCCCCACGAGCTCGTCTCAAGCATTCTACCCTACGAGGCATACTTTCAATCAAACGATTTATAAAATTTTGGGGCAAATTCGTCCAAATATCCCGTAAAGCGTTAGAAAGGTCCTCCAGGTTATGGATCGGTTGTTCTAAGGTTGACAATTGTCTAGACATCTCAGACCAGACATGTTCGATGCAATTCATGTCTGGAGAGCGAGCTGGCCAGTCCATCCTATCAATAGCATGAGTTTCTAGCGCATTAACCAGACGACTACGGTGTGGACGGGCATTATCGTCAATTAAAATGAAATTCTCGCCCAAGGCAGCCGCAAACGGAACAATTATGGGTTCAATAATCATATCGTGATATCTGTGGCTGGTCATTGTGGTGTTCTGCAGAACAACCAACTCTGTGCGTTGGTTCAAACAAATGCCTCCCCATACACATATAGAACCTCCGCCAAAAGCTGTTGTGGGTACCATAAACTGTTCTGCATACCTTCGACCTCTTTCCCTCCAAGCAAGAATACGTCCATCGGAGTTGACCAAACGAAATCTAGACTCATCCGTAAATAAACATCGGCTCCAATCTTCAACTGTCCAATTGCGGTGCTCCTCAGCCCATTGCCGTCGATGAACCCGGTGTTCCCTATTCAAACGGGGATGTTGTACCCTCCTACGTGCTCTCAAACCACGAACATGTAGTCGTCGTCTTACAGTCTGGTTCGAAATTAGAACTCCTGTTGCAACTCTCAGTGATCTATTGAGCCGCGACGCCGGGTAAGTGGGATTTCTCCTAGCATTGAGGACCAAAAGACGATCTTGGGCAGCTGTTGTACTGCGCTGCCGACCTCCCCCATGAACATAAGCTACTGTACTGAGTCGTTTTGGATGAACCTATTCCAAGCCCGACTCTCGACACTTTGCGAAACATTCAACCACCGGGACACTTCTCGCTGGGACAAACCTTCCTGTATCCACCGTATGATTTGGTCCAGTTGCACAGGAGCCAAACGTCTTCTCGACATGACTGATAAGCTAATATTGTTCTCATTTCTTCAATTATTGTCACCTTATGTGTTTGAACGAGAGAAAAAAGCAGATTTAATAACAAATACCACATTGCTTTTCACTCCACATGCAACAGCCTACAGATAATAATCGATTTTGTGAACAAGAGCCGATGAAGTGAGGAAAAATTTGATATAATCAACTCAAAACATCTTAATTTTTCCTTAGAGAACATATAATGTACAGATATTCACGAGATAACTTGAAAAAAATACAAATGAAGAGAAGTTCATAAGTGATCCCTAGCAATTGTTGATCAGTGTATTTGCATCATCATATGGATTATACAAGGGCTTTATATTATCACCCAAAAATTATAATATCCTATAATCCTCCTAATTCTATGATAGCTCAGGTTATTTCATTGGTCATTTTGCATTCAATCATACTTTGTTTTCTAGAACATGAAGTATTTTGTATCTGAGTGACGAATTTTGAATAGAACCAGAAATAAATATGACATATCTCTTATCGGTGGATAAGATGACATGTATAAACACAGATCATGAAATTCATAGATACAAATACGGACGTTAATTTTCGATTAGGCAGACTCACTGCCATTCATCGACGAAATTTAGGACGCTTGCGTTCTTACGGGTACGGTGACACACCAAATGGCGTTCATCAATATTTTGTGTGCGACCGTGCCCGTAAGTCAAATCAAAATTCTATAATCTAATTCTAGATCATAAATCTTATGCGTGGTAATAGATCTTCTATAGATAGCAGCAACGAATCTTATGTTCAGTTAAATTTTAATAATTGTACATTCACTAACTGCACTTTCAATAAATAAATACATGTTTCGTTGTGTTCAGTTATAAATTTCTTGGTCAAAAAATTTTCCACCGAATATCCTGACAAAAGCCTCATAATTTCATAACAGATTTCTCAAGCTCGTTGCTTGGTAACAGAGAAACGAGCTTTCGATTGACTTCGAGTTCTGGGATACCCTGTATATTATATTCATTTCGCACTTATGAAGCCAGTATTTCGAAAATAGGACTCTCCAATGAAAATTTGTCAAAGAACTGGGAAGGAAGGGTTCATGTTCTCTATCTTCTTCTTTTAACCTAGTTACGGTATCAGAACATCGAAATTTGCCCACCTTGAAAATTTATCATTGTATTCAATGTCATCCGGTCTGTTGTGTCGAATCTGGAAATCGGCAATTATTTAAGAATTATGGCCTACAGTTTCCGTTAGGACACATTTCGAAGATATCGCAAACCAGTAATTTGCATTTTAGATTTTCCGTTTAATTTGTTTTGCAGGAGGAAGATTCCTAGTCCACTAGCGAAAATGTGGGAGGGAAAATCGCCAATTTATGCGATGTTTGTCCGACTTGTCCGTCTCCCCCGAGATATTCCGGCCCACACGGACCATGTGAATCTATCCCGTCACTGTCCGAATCATCGTTTCTTTTGTATGGGCATCTTATAGGATTATATTAATGTGAATTGAATCGATTCGTCAGAGATAACGTCGTTAATTATTTCAGATCTAAATTATTATTGATGTTGATGTGGCGCGATAGGTAAATTACTGCGTACAATAGAATTTCCGTAGATTCTTCGGATACAGGTTGTTCTTGTTGAATTGTTTTGGCTATCGTACCAAGGCGCTAAAATTTTCTAATTTTGAACCGAAAATGGTCTCAAACGATTCCTTTTGAATCCGTAGTCCAATTCAATTTAAAAAGAAACAAAATAAGCACTGACGTGAACTCAGGAGCTTTTGCGCGTATGTTCTATTGTCCATGATCCTGTATTGGACACTCTTAATCGAATTTACCATGGTAAAATTCGCTTGAACAATTTTATTTCGTAATTTTAAAAAATTTCATATGGGTACGGTTCTCACAAAATTTTACACACGCCTTTATGTCGATATTCTACAACTAGTTACCAAGCTTCAATTCGATCGAGCCTATATTTTTTGAGTTATCGAGGAAATAATATTCTAGGTGGGTATAACTCCGAAACCGACGGACCGATTATGCCCAAAACGAAATTTTGCAAGAATTTTCGCATTGGCATTCTACAACTGACAACCATGTTTTAATTGGATCGGTTTTATATTTTTCGAGTTATTGAGGAAATAACAAAAAAATTCAGTTATAACTCCAAAACCGTTTGGCCGATTATACCTGTAAACAAACTCAAATGTCCCAGTCAGATGCACAACCTTACCCAAAAATTTCGCTATCTCTTTCCGTACTCAGGTTATGGTGACATATATAATATTTTTTGATAATGTTCTTAAAATTGTCTAGTCATACGATTCTCACAAAATTTCGCAAGCGTCCTTAGTTTTGCTTTCTACAACTACTCACCAAGTTTCAATTCGATCGGACTTGTATTGGTTGAAAACAAAATTATTACTCGGAAACCGTTGGGCCGATTATGCCCATCAACGAACTTGTCCGTCGTCTTGGGATTGGCCACCTACCCTGAAAATTTCAAGTCGCTATCTCTTTTCGTTCTTAAGTTATCGTGGCACTGGACGGCCGGACAGAATGAAATTTGAGCTCGAATTCTTGATCAGGAAGTCGAACCCAATCGTTTGAGACCATTTTCGGCGAAAAATTCGAAAATTACAGACCTTTGGGCAAAATGATAACGCGATATTCCCCAGGACATACGCGCAAAAAAATTGTTATCACCATAACTTTCGAAAGAAGGAACTTGAAGATCTGAATAGGGCTTCACGCGAGAGCGAGATTTTTCTCGTCTCGTCTCGTTCTCGTCTCGTAAAAGCGAGATGAGACGAGACGTTTTCAAAAATATTATAGGCGATACCGAGACCACATACAGCGCAACACGAGAGTCTCGTTTTTGGTCTCGTTAAATTTTTCGTATGAAGTTTTATATACGACTCGACTATTTTCAACACCCACAGAAAACAATTGAATATGAAGAGTTTCCACTATAATTACCAATATATTTTGTCTATATTATCCATCGATCATTCTAGAAATACACGATTTTTTAGAAGATTATTAATTCGTTATGACCTTGCGATAATTGAGATTATTTTTCAAGAAAAAATAGAATTCCCAACCATAGAAACGGATGCCATTATGAATTCAATACTTAACGGACAACTTCCATTGCCTCTAAATCCCAATGCTTTGAAAATTTCGTCTCCATCGGAACATCTGGAGAAATTTATTCTCTTGTGCTCCTTGTAGTGAAGATGTGATCAATTATTGTATACATCTGTGGAACTACGTATAATAAAACTGGTAAGGAAATGAAGCTATTCAATGTTTCGAAAATGTGTTATGAGGAATACGCCAAGAACACCCTCAATGATCTACCCACTGGGAAGGTATTCTTTGAAAACTATACCAAATTGTTCAATTCTATTAAAAAATGTATCGATATCGATAGCCTATTTAAAACATCAACAAAACTTTCGAAATATTGGAAAGCTGAGTTTGAAGAATATTTCCTGTTAAAAAGAGCAAATAGGAATCAATATAATTCACAGTGGTGGAGAGTGATGAAAAAGTTCTTCCTACACTTTCCAAGATGGTCGATGATTTATTAATGGTTACATCCGTACCTGTAGAAAGATTATTTTCCACAGCAGGTATGATCATGGCAAAAACACGCATCATTGAAAAATGATGTGATGCAAACGTGATTATGTTTGAATTCTTGGTCATCGAGTAATTTATAAGTTGAAATTATCAGTGTTTAAACTTAAAAATAATATTTACCTGTACAAATAATTTTGTATAAGAGCGTAATAAATATAGCTGTACAAAATTATTCATTATTGTATACCATTTCGTTAATGTATTTTAATATTTATTATCGTTATTCAGAATTAAGAAAGACGAGACGAGACAACTGATAACGAGACGAGAATGAGACTTAAACGAGACTCAATTTTTTGGGAATTGGCGAGAACGAGACGAGATTTAATATACTCTCGTTTCGTGTGAAGCCCTATCTGAAATTTGTAGGATAGGATAGCGTCATCACGTGGGCATCTGAAAGGATCTCTGTCGATAATATCCTCAAAATTAGAATAAGAGTTGAAAATCTATATAGAAGCTTTGATAGTTTTTAGTTTCAATGGCCCATTTGAAATTTTATTTTCTTGATATATCGGTTCTGTAATAACCACACATTTCAGTAGTGTACGGTGTTACATACAGTGAATGATTTTTTTTGGATATTTAGAATGCAAGGTAAGCGAAATGAAACATTCCGCAAGAATGGAAAAAGATAGAATTCTCGGGTGGTTTGAATTATATTAAATATGCGAAGTCTCTTTTAAAAATATTCGTACATTTCACGAATAACATCTATTACGGAGGAAAGCAAGAAGTTTCAAAGGCTTTTACTTTATAGATGAGCCAAGGAAGAATTTACACACGATCTAAAAGACAAAATATCGAATTGTGCTTCAGGTACTTTTCATTCCTTTTCTTCAAGAAAAGCGACATTTTCTCGTGGAACCGAAGAATCACAGAGTTCCTTTGATATTTCAAGACGTTCTTCGCTCATTGTATTTTCCTTCTAGAAATTGAACTATTTAATTGGAATGTTTATGAACTGGAACAAAAATCTATAGATTTTCATGAGTGAGTGACACTCAAGTACATTCAATGTTCAATGGCCAATCTTGTAATTTTGTTGTATATTATTGTATACGTATAACATAATAATTTTCGAATTTTTGGCTAAAAATGGTCTTAAACGATTTGGTTCGACTCACTGATCAAAAATCCGTGGTAAAAATCGATTCTGTCCGGCCGTAAGCACGATAACTCTAGAACGGAATGAGCTAGCTGAAATTTTCAGACTAGGTTTGGGAGATAAATATCTCGGTTAAGTTCGTTATTGGGATGGTTTCGGAGTAACGAAAAAAAAATTTTTTTACATTACAAATTTCAAATTCTATTTTTTTTAAGACATTTTCAACTCTAATAAGCTAATACTTTCGGTGATATGATTTTTCCAAATTTCAATAATGAATCGTACTTCTGTTTTCACAGAAAGCTCTACTTGATTATTCTATCTATGAATTATTTTATCATCTGTGTTCTTACATGTCATCTTATATTCCTATGAGAGAGAAATGTCAAAATTATGAGTATGATTGAATGCAAAATTACCAATGAAATAACCTCAGCTATCGTAGAATTATGAGGATGATATGATATTATACTTTTAAGGTGATAATATAATGCCCGTGGATAATCCATATGATGATGATACTTTTCAGAGTAGATTTGAGGAATTGATATCTCGGATAGGTTCTTTATTGGGGAGAATCGGTCTGTTTGAATTTAATTTCTTTCATGATAGAGTTCTATCGTAAGAATCCATTTATATCATTCCCAGAGACCAATAATTCCGGAGACAGTTTGAACAAGAGCGTCAAAGCTCCTGTCCACAGGGCTTGAACCAATTTTTTTTAAATTACACTTTTTTGAATTTAGTTTCTTTCATGATGCGATGGATCAAGCAACGCCATATAGTTTTCAATAAGTTCTTTTAACAAGCAGCTTATGTAAGTATACGAGCTATTCAAAACATGTGAAATATTTTTTGAAATACTGCTCAATTTTAAATATTGTAGGTTATAATTTTCCCTCCTGCCATTAAGTACGACATGTAGCCTGATGCAAAGCAGCCTCACTTCTCTGAGACCTCCTACTTCTTGTTCTGTACCGAAATAAACTGCTCCACAAGAGTTAGGGATAATCGTTTCAACTAAAATCACTGACATTCTGAATCCTTTGTTTGCGCTGAAAACGTAATTTAATATAGTTTTAGGTTCAAAACTATAAATGCACGTAAGTTTTTTGGTCTGCAACATATACAGGGTGGTTATTAACATAATATGGTCAAATTAAACGACTTTTATTTCCGGACATTTTATTGTTTTTTTTTGTCTTTTTATGCCTACAATACAAGGTATGGCCACCACGGGCATCAATGACCGCCTGACATCTTCGTTGCATACTGTCAACGAGGGTGTTGAGCATATCTTGAGGAATTTCATTCCATAAACGAGGCAGTAGTGCTTTGAGGTCATTCAATGTTTCTGGTGGAGGTTGGTGATCATCCAGTCTTCTTTGTAGCATATCCCATGCATGTTCTATGCAGTTTAAGTCTTGCGTTATCGTCAAGAAATTGGAAAGCTTCACCAATGGCAGCATGAAAATTTGGCACTGCGTTGCCAATGACATGTTCCCTATAATGTAAAGCAGTCATATTGCCAGGACAAATGTGAAGGTCTATGGGCCCGTTGTAACATATCCCAGCCCATACCATAACAGCGCCTCCTCGAAATGGATGAACCTCTTGCACATGACGGCGATTTCGGGGTATACGCGGCACAGTCCATACCCTTATTCTTCGAGAATCTGAAAATCGACCGTATCTGGATTCATCCATGAAAAGTACACTACGCCATTGGACGTTCAGATTAACATGCTGCCTGGCCCATTCTAATCTATGTCGTTTATGCTCACGTGTTAACGGAACTCCCCTCAATGGACGTCTAGAAGCCAGGTTAATCTCCCTCAAACGACGTCGGATGGTTTCATTGGAAATTTCAGGACCATTGGCATTTAAAAGTCTATTTCTCAGAATCCTACATGAAGAAAGAGGATATCTCCTCGCCGAAATGGTGACAAAACGGTCTTGTGCAGGTGTTGTTTTTCTTGGTCCACCAACCCTATGTCTTTCCTGCACCGAACCTGTCTCATTGAACCTATTCCAGAGTCGCGATATTACACTTTGCGATACTTGAAATGTTTCTGCCACAGCGACTTGAGTGAGGCTCGGAGTGAGGCCACCCTGTAGCATACCGATAGCCCTATTAGCCTCGGTGTTTGCTAATTTACGTCTTGGCATCTTAAGAAGTTCGTGAAATTTACTAAGTTCGATATCGCTAAGAGACTGACAATAAATTAACTGCATATTGAAATGGTAAATCTTACGAATAATGTGAAAAACTGCCAAACTCAAGAAAAAAGACGACCAGATGGTGAAAATATGCATTCAAATCGAATTAATAAGTTTTTATTGGCAGTTGATCATGTTTTCGATATTGTCTTCAAAATTTTACGCCCCTCAGAACAACTTAATATGATATCCCTAACTCTTGTAGAGCAGTTTATAACAATATTCCGAGAAATTGGCCAGATAAACTTATTTCGGAACAAGCTTATGAGATTTTTCTCACCTCGCTCACATTTCGGGATATACATTTTGTGTAGTATTTTCAATGACCATAGAATATTAGGCAATGGAATGAATCTGAAGGAAATACCAATGTACCTTGGCAAAAGACGAGTACCGTCAACTGATTCGAATGTTAATTACGCCAGTGGGATAGTCCCAAGAAATAATAATGCCAGTTCTCGCATCATGAAATAAATAATTCAATACCTGAACATTCGATACATGTGCCGAAATATACGTAGTACGAGTGGCATATGGCACCTGTTTAATAATGAATCAGCATAACTATATTTGACGCCTACACGTTGAATATTTATGGTCGAATGAGATAATATTATATTAATTAGATATTTGAACATCTTGATGATAACCGAATTACCCTATAGTGTCGGTTACTCCACTTCAACATCTGTTTTGATTTGTATTCCGATCACGTATTTGATCATACTATTATATTCGAAAAAATTGCGTTGTACATTGAGGTTACTTTTGGAAACGTGATATGCATGTATTCGTATGTATACAATTTTGACCATGGTTCCTGATTGATTCAAGCCAAATACAGGGTTTGGTAGCATAACATAAATTTTTAAAAACTCAATAATGTATGAATCAGAGCATTTTTATTTGTTTTTTCGCGATTGTTCTGCCAGGAACAGCGTGATATATTATTGCCCAGATGTCTGTATTTTTGGAAATTTTCGCCGAAAATGGACTCATACGATTGGGCTCGACTCACTGATGAATAATCCGGGGTCAAGTCCAATTCTGTCCATCCGGCTGTAAGTATTTGCAGGCTAGGTTTGGGGTGTAAATATCCCGGTTAAGTTCGTTAATGGGCGAAATCCACTGAGTAGTTTCGTAATCATTTTTAGTTAAAGCATTTTCTATGAATATTTCCGAAACTAATCACTTGGTCTATCTGAAATTTAGCTTCAAATTGTAGAAACATGACCTTTATAATCATGTGAAGTTTTGTATTGATCGGATAGCTACAAACTGGAGAAAAAGATGTCAAAACTCTTAAACATTTTGTTTTCACAATAACTCGAAGAAAACTTATTTGATTGAATTGAAACTTGGTAGTTAGATGTAAAAGACCGACACAAACTTCTTTGAAAAATTTCGTGAGGATAGCAGGAAAAAAAAAATTCAAATATTTTGCGGAATATTTTGCTTGAAATTCCGAAACCAAATATCGGATTGAGTCTAATTTGGGCATTTCGGTGACCAATAATTACCTCCCAAAACTGGGCGAATTATTTCAGTTGTTTTCCACGTGAATCATGGGTATCGGTTTACTGTCAAATTCAGTTCCTACAAGTGTTTTATCTGATTATTGCGAGTTGAGCGACTGGGGAGAACTGGTAGGCCATATTAACACATCATGTCAATTATGTGAGTGTGCATGCCAGTTTCGAGGAAATAGTGTAGTATTCGAGGTGTATTGTTCATAACGTGGTGCTTGGGCCAATTTTGAAACTCATGCTAGCCCTTTCAGGCATTTTTCGTTATGAAAGCGATGAAAGCAATATATAGCACCTAAGGATAAAACATGATCTGATATTCCTCCTTAAGAACATCAATAACTATTATGATTCATCCGACTAAACTTTCATGATACTTTATCACGTTCCTTGGAGAACGTTTAGAAATGAAAAATTACTTGTTTCCGGTAGATTCAATACGAACAATGCTAGAAAGAACTCGCCAATAATGAGAATATGTAATTTTTTTAATCGATTCTGTAATTATTTGGATCCGTTTTATGTAAATTTAAATTCATTTAAGCGAAGTATTCAATTTTTTTTTTTTTTTCATATGTTGCCACTTATTGTACACCATAGGATATTGAAATATTTTTTTTATAAATGGATAGTAAATATATTTCCCTAATATCTTCTACAATACATGTACATCCGTTCGAGTTCAAATCTAGAACTTTTCTGTAGTATAACGTTTCGAAGATTATTGAAATTTTCAATGATATCGGATGGATAGTTTTTTACATATATTATTTTTGCACGTATGTTCTGGGGAGCATCGCGTTATCATTTTGGCCAAATGTCTGTAATTTGATTCTGCCCGGCCGGTCGTTGCCACGATAACTTGAGAACGGAAAGTGATAACGACTTGAAATTTTCAGGTTAGGTTGTGCATCTGAATGCGACATTTGGGTTTGTTTATAGGCATAATCGGCCAAACGGTTTTGGAGGTATACCCATCTGAAATTTGGTTGTTATTTCCTCAATAAATATGCCAACGCGACAATTCTTGCGAAATTTTGTGAGAATTGCAACTCTAGAAATTAAAAAAAAAAAATTTTATTTATCAGAAACTATTCTTCCGACATCGCTGATTTTTGCGAGAATCTTCAGAACAGGTGTGAGTTCAGTAGCTGGATATATAACCGTTGCCTGGATAATTTTCGAACGAAAGGAGATAACTACTTGCAATTTTCAGAGAAGGTTGCGCATCCGAATGGGAGAGTTAGTTCGTTTTTGAGAATTATCGGTCCAACGATTTCGGAGTTATTCCTACCTGGAATATTATTTCCTCGACAACTCAAAAAATATAAACTCGATCGAATTGCAGCTTGGTAATAACTAGTTGTGGAATGTGGAAATAAAGACGCGTGTAGAAATTTGTGAGAACTGTACCCACACCTAGAAAATTTAAAAAAATTACGAAAAACAAAATTGGTTCAAGCACTGACTTGAAGTCAGGAGCTTTTGCACGTATGTTCTATCGTCCATTCTCCTGTATTGTCCATTCGATATTCGAATTTACCATGGTAACTTCAATTATGATCCTCCAATACAGGAGAATGGACAATAAAACATACGCGCAAATGCTCCGGACTTCACGTCAGTGCTTGAAGCAATTTTTTTTTTACTTATATCATCTAAATATATAAAAAAATCGATGCCACTTTTCGTTGTAATTTTATAACTCAAGAACGGGCTCACCTATCCAAACCAAATGTTTAGGCTTTGTTCGGACTATTTAGTAGATGGTTTATGTGAAGTTTGCCCAAAATCGGTCGGGCGGTTCTTTTGGTTAGTAGGGGGGTTTGGGGGAAATTTCGAAGGGGTTTATCGAGGAAAATTTCGGAAGTTTCGTAGAGTTTCGCGTTTTCGGAGCGAAACGATGGGGATGTATTTAAAAGAAAATCGCGAAAAGGCTACAAAACGCCGATTTTGGCAAAAGGAGCAAAATTGTGGAAACGAATTCGGAGGAACGGTGGCGTTCGAAACGACGGTATTTGCGGGAACGCGAAGACGAGATTCGAAATTAGTCCGTAACGGAGCCCTTTTTCGATCCTCTCTTTCGTTTTCCCGGAAGAACGATAGGAAAATGTGACTTTTCGCGAAAATCGACAAAATTCTGACGTTTCACGTATTTATGTGGCGAATTTTAACGCGGCTCCTTCAAGGTGGACGTTTTCGGTCTAAACGAGCGACGAGAAATGTCAAACCGAATTTGAATTTCGAACGGAGTTTCTCGAAAATCTTGGAATCGTCTAGAGAAACTGCGAGAAATATGAACGAGTAACCGATTTCGATCGATCGCCTGACAGCATTGACGATATTCTGAAAATTGAAAGACTGAAATCATCCGAGGACTAAAAATCTTCATTTGGTACATAATCGGAGTTGATTCACGTAGGCAACGTGGCCGAGTGAACTGGGGCGTTGGATTGGGAATTTATAGCTCCCGAGCCTTCTGAGCCTCGCGGGGCAGTGGGATCGCATCTCGGTGCGCCCGAATTAGCTTTCTCTTAATTTTTTTTCATTTTTACCCATTTTACTCCTGTAAACGTATCTTGGGATTTCGATCTTTTCGTTGAGTTACGAAATCTATAACGAATATCCGCTCGATCGGACGGATTTTTGCATTAAAATTACTCAAAATATTCAAACATTAAGCAGAAAATTAACGGTCGAAAATGAAAAACCGCCAGCCATTTCTTTATTCATGCTCGAAATGGAAAAACAAAAAATATTGTTTATCAAAATGTTTTGGATTGAGTTTAAAAATAGCTAGCAATTAATAAAATATTATGAATTTGATGAATAATATTTTTTATTATTTCACTTTACACGTAGCGAAGCAGGTACCGGACTGCTAGTAGTTCATATATCTATGAAATATTTTCCAAAACCTTATTTTACAACCAAGTTCTAGATTTAATCTCGATCGGATCTACCGGGTGTCATCCAGGCCTTCCAGAAAATTGCTTTTTTTGTATCCTGAGCCAGTTAGTTTCGGAGATACAGGGTGATTCATGTTGACCCGAATTTCCGATATCCTTATGGATATCGGAAATTGGTGATTTGGACTTGGACTCTGTGATTTTGATTAGAATTGGTGGGATGGTTCACTCTCAACAATTCTTTAAACCGACTCTTGTTATTTGATTATTTCCAGGACAGAATATCGAGGTTTTTCTTTGAAACTTCGAAATCTATCATTTACATCACTTTGAAAAATGTCGGTATTGCCATGAAGAAATACACAATTCAGGGCCTGTTTCACCACTTGCTGATAAAGTCCCGGATAAGCTATTCATAACTTATCCAACAAATAACCCTGAAAATTGTGTTTCACAGGTGTCGGATATGTTAAACTAGATGATAAACTCCCGGATAATTTAACACCTAGATGAAGCGGCCATTATATTTTTATTCGTTGGATAACCCAACTTTTATCATAACAGGCGTCATTCATATGCGCAATGACATGTTATCAAGTGTATTTTGACAGGCGAAGATGTCATTCTTTTTGGCGCTCTTGTTTGAACTGTTTTTGGAGCAGCAACAGCTTATTTGTGTGAACATGGATCTTTTCGAGTTTTTAGAGGACGAGTTTGACGATTTCCTTGCACGTATCTCACGTCCACGAAAACGTCGTGAAATTAGAACCCGAGTTGATCATTTAGCTGAATACGACGAGGAAGAGTTTAGGTCCAGGTTTCGACTATCAAAGTTAGCAGTTGACTATGTACTATCTTTTATAGAAGACGACATAAAAACAACAACTAATTTGTAAGTACCCACCTTTTTATATCATTTTTAATCCAACAAGACAAATGTGAACAGCTTTAAAAGCCTGCTAGAAATAACTAAGGATGAATGAATTTTTAGCATGTGTTTCAGTACTTGAAATTGAAATGTATTATGATGATGTGATTTATTTGCACACCAAGGTGATAAAAAATCGAGTAATTCTAATGTATCATCCCACTGCGAGCAAAATAATTTGAATAGTGCAAATTAGAACATTTTATCCCAATCAACTATCATATTTTAACATAATAACTTGATTTCGTATAACTGGATTAATGTGATTATTTGCTTTCTAGGAACTCGGCTATATCCCCAGTTAACAGATTGCTACTAACACTGCGTTATTATGCAACTGGATGTTTTTTGGGAGCTACTGGAGATTTGAGCGGTGTTAGCAAAGCATCAGCATCAAGAATTGTTGCAAGTGTTTCTCTAGCAATTGCGAAATTGAGACCTAGGTTTGTAAAATTCCCATCAAATTTGCGCCCTCTTGTAAATGGATTTTATAATATTGCCAGATTTCCAAGAGTAATAGGCGTTATAGACTGTACTCATGTTACTATAAGATCACCTGGTGGGGAAAATGCGGAATACTATCGAGACAGGCATGGTAACTTTTCTGTGAACGTCCAAACCATTGCAGACCATGATTTGAAAATAATGGATATTGTAGCAAGATGGCCTGGTTCCTGTCATGATCAAACAATTTTCAATAACTCAAGAATAAAGTATCGTCTAGTCAACAAAGAGTTCTCAAACAACGTAATACTAGGAGATAAAGGATATCAAAATACGAACTATTTGTTAACTCCACTCCACAATCCCAGCAACCCAGCAGAAAATCTTTATAATGAATCACAAATTAGAACAAGAAATGTTGTTGAAAGGTCTTATGGTGTGTGGAAGAGCAGATTTCCAGTATTGTCAAAAAAAATTATACTGCATAAATCCAAAGTGCAAACTATTATTGTGGCTTGTGCCGTTCTTCACAATATTGCTATCATGTCAGGGGATGAGCACTTCCAGGATGATACGGAACGAAGCCAACACGTTGTTGACTCGCATAATGGAATGGACGATGAAGCCGAAAATGGTACCAGAAGAAATTTTATATTGGAATATTTTCAATCATTGTTGGATTGAATGAGACAATATTTGTGTACAATATGGTTAAAATAAAACTACCTGTTATTTATTTGATTTTTTTATTGCAAGTTATTTCTATTTTTCAAATCAGTTTCTAAAATCTCAATTTCCAGCAACATTTTTTTCTCTTCCAATTTCATCAGGTTCTTTTGAATTTCATGTAATTCATGTTTTTGCTGAGCTTCATCCTGCTTAGCCTTCTTTTCCATTTCATATAAATCCAATTTTTGTTGCATTTCATCTTTTAGCGCTTGTTTCTTCAAAATTTGTTCTTCCATTTCTTCCTCAATTATTCTTCGTTGCAACTCTACTACTTCGCATTTAGCTTCAGCCAGTTTATCGAAAGGTCTTTTTTCTTTTGGTTGACCTGGAAAAGATACAAAACAAATTCAAATCAAATGAACTTAAAGAAAAACTTAAATGAAAATGCCCAAATACAGCTATACTACAATAATATCACGAATTTATTTAGATCTCGCCTAAATTTTCTCAAATTGTCACTACAATTACAATGTACAATGTAAAATGGTCATTCGAAGTCTCGTTTGTGTGTGAAGGACTGGTTCCTATCACGATAAAACAATTTGCAATAATACAAGATAGAAATGGATACCAAAAATTATATTACTCAAGGGGACGCAGGATTGCGCAAGCTAGATATAAACATTAATAAAGTTTTTCTGTGCACATTTTTGCATATTAGTTGAAAGTATTTCAGAAAATAATATGAATCTACCATAGAATAACTACCTACACAAAGCAGGATGTTTCTTTGATTTTAATGCAGCAGGTTTCCACATGGCCCATTCGTTATGTGAACTTTCTGGACTTTCCACATCTTCGTCTACTTGTTTTGAGGTGCTGGGCATTGAAGTGCTGCTTTCTTCTAATTTTCTTCTGTTGTTAGGAGTTTCTGCCACCGGTTCCAAAATGCCAGTATTGAAATCTAAAAAGCAATTGAAATCCATGAAATATGTGTTGCGGCTATAGATATACACATAACTTATATGACATTTATGGAAGGAATATCTTATTTCCAATTAATGAATCTACTTACAATCGTTTGTTTGTATTATTGGACCCTCCAAGATGACTGGATGGACATCTGTGTTGGGAACTAATTCGACCAACTCGCTACTCTCGTCAGCCTCTAAAATGGGGCAGAAAAAAATTAACATGAATACATATCTACGTAAGCTTATGAGGGATCTCCTAAGATCTAGGAGTTCAGTATAATCATATCAATCAGTTATACATTAAAGTAGTGTGTGTAATATCAATTCAAAAGACACTTACCCAATAGGTCATTGTCAACTATACTCTCATCCCCATCAACGGACAGTAAAATCATCTGTTTGATTTTGCTTTCTGTTGTTGTCAAAGGTGGTGCCACATTCACGCCGCCACCAGTCTTATAAAGCTCCGCCTTGATGACACCAGCTTTCTTCCTAGTGAGCCTCTTCATTGCTTCAAATTTTATTTTTAGATGCTTCGCATCTCGGAAGGGTCCGGTTCCACAGCTATTGAAATCCGTTTCAATTGCCTTCCACGCTTTCTCTTTCTCTTGCCAGGTCAACGCATCACTTTTCTTGTTCTCCACAACTTTTTTATATCTTTCCGTGATAGAAACGAGCTTATCAGTCTCCTCGCGAGAAAAATTTGAATTCCTTTCTCTTTTCTTTTGCTGCTCCATGATATTACTTCAAACTAGATCTATACTCACACACTTCAAACTCGTACTTTAGCTTTCGCAATGATGAAATTAATAACAAGTAACATAACCTCCTAAATTATTTACAAAATATTCCGATTCTATGCAACAATCATCACAGAGACATAAAAACACGAGTTACAAGGTTCCACCTTACGTTTGTTTAACCAGTAGCAAGCATAAATGCGACGTTGCCAAACACACCTCCCATTAAATTGTCAAATAGCTATCCAGTAGATATTTTATCCGGGACCCCCGTGGTGAAACAGAAATAAATTATCCGACAGATTTATCCAGCAAATATTTTATCCGCTGGATACATATCCGGGACTTTATCAGCAAGTGGTGAAACAGTCTAATAAATTCAATTCTTTTTTAAATGGCACACTTGTTTCAAGAGGGTAACAAACAAACGAACTCATATTTTATGTAATTTTTTTATAATAAGGTCTTGTTTTAAGTTTTTTGTGCTCATATTTATTGTAATTTGACGAGATTTTGGATTTTAAAGCTTTTCAACAAAATAACGTGAACTATTTTGAAACATGCAATTCGTCAGAAACAAGAATTTTTGAAAAAATTGTCTATTGAAATGAAAAGAATCAAACCTATTACTTTGATTTCAATAGACAATTTTTTCAGATGAATTACTGTCAATACGTGTTACTGACTAATAGCATTTTCCAAAATAGTTCACGTTATTCCATTGAAAAGATTTCAAATCTAAAATCTCAGCAAATGACATTAAATATGAGCACAAAAAACCAAAAACAGGACTTTATTACAGAAAAATTAGATAAAATATTAATTCTTTTGTTCGGAACTCTTTTGAAACAAGTTGCCATTTAAAACAAAAACTGAATTTATTAGACTGAATTGTCTATTTCTTCCTGGCAATAATGACATTTTTCAAACTGATGTAAATAATATAGATTTCGAAGTTTGGAAGAAAAACATCGATATTCTGAGTACTGCCTTGAAAATAATCAAATTACATGAGTCGTTTTAAAGAATTGTTGAGGGTGAACAAACCCACCAAATTTAATCGAAAACCACCGATTCCCAAGTTATGAATATCGGAAATTCGGGCCAAAATTCATGAATCACCCTGTATCTCCGGAACTAAGTGCCTTTGGATACAAAAGAATAATATTTTCTGAATGGCCTGCATTTACCACTAGGTTCATGTAACACCCCGTATATTGTTGAAAGTTTTTTGAAAATATATACAGGGTGTCCCAAGTTCGAGTGCCTATTAGACGTATCTGGAGAACTGTACATATTTGAAATCTGTCTGGGAATAACAATGGTGAATGTTATGGTAAAGGATATTAGCGGAGATCTAGGAGAACTAGGAAGGAACAGATCGAGCTTAGGAGACGGATCTCGTTTGTTTTGAATAAAACAACCGAGTATTTCATGACGGCCCACACAAGACATGTCATCCATTACCTCATTAATGTAAAAATATTGACGTAAGTGAATCAGGTCAATTTAGTCTTGGAAACAAAACATAAATATTGAGGATTGCGGAGTTGAATAACCTGAGTACTTGGAGAAGCTAAAGTCCTGAGGGTTGAGAGTTGGCAGCACGTACAAGAAGTTGGCGGGACACTTTCAAAAATTGGGAAAACCGAAGGAATTTCCTGCTTGCTGATTTGTATCGTAATTCGTTGGAAAAGCACTGAAGTCAGGAACTTTGGCGCGATTGTTCAAAATTATAGCATCAGCGGTCACCCATCCAGATACTGAAGACGCCCAAGGTAGCTTGTCTTTTAGTATACAGGGTGTCCCAAGTTCGAGTGCCTATTAGACGTTTCTGGAGAACTAAACATATCTGAAATCTGAAAATTGGGATTATGATATTGCTTGAAATTATCTACAGAGCTAAAATATTTTTGAAGCCCAAGCACTTCCGATTATACAGGGAGTGAAAATAAACTTGATGAAAAAATTGTTTTTCAAGTTTTGCATTCCTGGTACGATCAAGTATTCAATGCTGCTCATTTTATGTTAAAACCATCGTATTAATCCGAATAGTTTTCAAAATATCGAAAAAAAACCGGAAAAAAGTCAAATATGTTTAGTTAGTATTATGTTCATTATTCTTATTTTAAACATCCTGAACGTAAACCGTTTTTACAACATCGAAGAGGTAGAATGTGGAAAGGTCATGCATCTTTTGAATTCCAGAAATATCATCACAGTGTGTTTCCCATCTTGTGTCGAAAATTGTGATCAAAAATTGGCCATAACTTCGGTTTTTCAAATTGGAACCCTATTTCTTTATAATTGCGTTGGATTCTTCGGTGAAAAATAATGATACTTTTCTAACATGATAATGCTCCTAAATTCAATAAAAAAAAAATAAAAATTATTGAATTTAGGAGCATAATCATGTTAGAAAAGTATTATTATTTTTCACCGCAGAATCCAACGCAATCATAAAAAAATAGGGTTCCAATTTGAAAAACAGAAGTTATGGCCAATTTTCGATACAAAATTTGAAACACCCTGTGAAAATATTTCTGGAATTCAAAAGATGCATGACCTTTCCACATTCTTCTTCTTCGATATTGTAAAAACGGTTTACGTTCAGGATGTTTAGAACAAGAATAATAAACATAATACTGACTAAACATATTTGCCTTTTTTCCGGTTTTAGTTCGATATTTTAAAACTATTCGAATGAATACATGGTTTTAATAGAAATGTATTCAGCATTGAATACTTGATCATACCAGGAATGCAAAAGTTGAACAAAAATTTTCATCAAATTTATTTTCACTCCCTGTATAACCGGAAGTGCTTGGGCTTCGAAAATATTTTAGCTCTGCAGAGAATTTCATGCAATATCATAATACCAATTTTCAGATTTCAGATATGTCTAGTTCTCCAGAAACGTCCAATAGGCACTCGAACTTGGGACACCCTGTATACTAAAAGCCAAGCTACCTTGGGCGTCTTCAGTATCTGGATGGGTGACCACTGAGGCTATAATTTTGAACAATCGCGCCAAAGTTCCCGACCTCAGTGCTTTTCCAACTAATTACGATACAAATCAGCAAGCAGGAAATTCCTTCGGTTTTCCCAATTTTCGAAAGTGTCCCGCCAACTTCTTGTACTTCCTGCCAACTGTCAACCCTCAGGACTTTACCTTCTCCAAGTTCTCAGGTTATTCAACTCCGCAATCCTCAATATTTATGTTTTCTTTCCAAGACTAAATTGACCTGATTCACTTACGTCAATATTTTTACATTAATGAGGTAATGGATGACATGTCTGGTGTGGGCCGTCATGAAATACTCGGTTGTTTTATTCAAAACAAACAAGATCCGTCTCCTAAGCTCGACCTGTTCCCTCCTAGTTGTTTTTGTCCAGTACGTCTAACCAGATCTCCGCTAATATCCTTTACCATAACATTCACCATTGTTATTCCCAGACACGAACGTTCTGGCACCCATATACCCAATGTTGATAACTTCTTGGGTTGGTTTTTGAGGTCTTGGTTTGCTGCGATGCCTTCTGTGTGTTTTTCCGACATCGACATGACTTACTACGGTAAGATTTTTTTTTTTTGGTTCTCGATTCTCAACGCTTTAATAGACGTGGATATGTGCTATTTGTTATTTACCGAAGTGCTCCTTGTTTGTTATGATCTTGAGTTAATTTGAATAATATGCATGTATGGAATATTTTTAGAAAATATTGGTGATTCATGACGGTGATGTCAGGATGATATAATCGACTGTTTTACATGAAATATTCTCAATAAAGTGATTTACTTGCGGTTCAGCACGCACAATAGCTGTACTTCGAAACTTTCTTGTGTAAAATCGTCTTACCACCTACCTATTTTTCTTAGTTTTGAATTATTTTCATACGGCGAAATTGCAAAGTAAAATAAAAAAAATTATTTGAATTAAGAAATGCCAAAAATGTATTTTCGGTTTTTGGTGGTGTAAATTATCTTAAGTAATCATTAAATGATACTGTGGGAGGTATACTCATTATTTAAAGGTTTCTTTCTGGGTTTTCTCTCCCAAATTCTGAAAAATATCTATGAAATAAGAAATTATTCATTTTGTGATTTGCTTCTGCGTAAGAAACACAAGATATTTGTCATAAGCAATAAATCGATCAACAGCCTAACAAACAACAACGAAATAACATCGACGAAGAAACAACTATATCATAACGTTTCGGAGTCTGTATCAGACTCCTTCGTCAGACACTTAAAGAAAATCTTCAGAATTATTTTGTTGATAGTTATTCGAGAATGTCAGAATAATTTTTATTTTATAGATATTTTTCAGAGTTTGGGAGAAAAAACCCAGGAAGAAACCTTTTAATAGTAAATTATCTGTTTGTATTCTTTAATTTCGAGCTGAAAAGGGCTGCAAACGCTTTTGGTATGTGATAGAAATATCTCAAAGACTTGATTCTTGCAAGATATATTCAGGATCGAATAATAAGATCAGGAACAAGTGCACAAAGGGACTGATGGGTGCATTGTGTCCAGAAATACGACCATTCGAAGTTTTGGTTTTCAATATCTCGAAAAATACAGACCCAATAGTTTGAATCGAGTAGTTAACTGTTAAATAACAACCCAATGTAAAAAGATTTTCGATAGCTTAAGATCTATTCACTAGAGTCATCTTGAGATGTGCTATATATAGCTGTTTTTCCGCAAGGTTTTTCTGGAAACCGCATGACTCTGGTTGATATTCAAGTAAACAATTCAATCGTGGTTATGAATCTGTAAGATAGACGTCCCTTTTCATCCGAGTACTGGATTTCAATTCGATCGGATTTATATTTTGATAAATATTGGTAAAATAAAATGTGGCTTGCAGGACAAATACATTTTTTTTTGAAAAATTTGAATTTTTTTTTAGCAATTAGGTCATCACTAAATTCTGCAATAATGTTCCTGTATTGAACACTCTTAATACCAATTTACCATGGTAAATCCGATTAAGAGTGTCCAATACAGGAGAATGGACAATAGAACATACGCGCAATAGCTCCTAACTTCACGTCAGTGCTTGAACCAATTTTTTTTTCATAATTTTTTAAAAATATTCTAGGGGTACGGTTCCTATAAAATTTCAAACACGTCTTAATGTCGATATTCTACAAATAGATACCAAGCTTCAATTCGATCGAGTCTATATTTTTTGAGTTATCGAGGAAATAATATTCCAGGTGGGTATAACTCTGAAACCGTTGTACGATTATGCCCGTAATCAGACTTAACATTCCCATTCGGATACGCAACATACCCTGAAAATTGCAGGTCCCTATCTCCTTTTGTTCGAAAGTTATCGAGGCAACGGTCACCAATCCTGTCTGAATTTAATCGGTTTTCTATTTTTCGAGTTATTGAGGAAATAACAACCAAATTTCAGATGGTTAACTCCAAAACCGTTTGGCCAATTGTGTCTATAAACAAACTGAAATGTTGCATTCAGATGCACAACCTAACCTGAAAATTTAAAGGCACTATCTCTTTCCGTTCTCAGATTATCGTGACAAAAAATATTAAAATTTTTTTTTTTTATTTTCTAGTGATGCGATTCTCACAAAATTCACCAATTCTACAACTATTCACCAAGTTTCAATTCGATCGGATTTATATTGGTTGAAAATGAAATTATTACTCGGAAACCATTGGGCCTATTATGCCCAAACTTGTTCGTCGTATTGGGAGGCGCTATCTCATTCCGTTCTCAAGTTATCGTGGCAACGAACGGCCGGACAGAATCAAATTTGTCCTCGAATTCTTCATCAGGTAGTCGAACTCAATCGTTTGAGACCATTTTCGGCCAAAAATTCGAAAATTACAGACATTTGGGCAAAATGATAACGCGATGTCCCCAGAACATACGCGCAAAAAGAAGTTGACAGGTTTGTTGTTCGACTTTAAAACAGTGGACCAGTACTGTAATCGATGTAATATTTCGATATTTTGCCTATACAGTAGAATCTCACTAATCCGGCACTTCAATAGCCCGACACGTCCAATAATCCGGCACACTCCGCCCGTGCCTACTTCGCCCCTCATCATGGAAAATACTATGACCTACACTGAATGTTGTATCACGAGAATTAGAAGAATGGTATCCTGACAATGATCTAGCAATTGCCTATTGATTACAAAATTTATCAGAATACAGATACAGCATTTAATTGTTTCAATACCAGCATAACATGGGTTGAAAAACACAGCTTACCTGCTGAAGATACTATAATTTTCCGTAACATGCGAGAAAAGGTTTTTAAACAAGGTTTACGACTTGCACAAAAACAGACCTCAATTAAAGATTATTTAGTTAACTCGATAAAAATGTGAGATATGTCATAAAAAAAATTCTATTTACACATTATGTTTTCTATACAATCCAGTGATCCAAACATTCCAATAATCCGGCACACGCTGGTTTTCAATGGTGCCGGATTACTGAGATTCTACTGTATTTCCAATAATAGAGATCCATTCGAGTTTAAATATTGAACTTCGCTGTAAAATTAGGTTTTCAAGTCTTTTTCAAAATTTCTTCGATATCGGACTGATTATTTTTGAGATACAAAATTTTTTTGAATATTTTTTTTTTGAGTTACTACTTGTTACCAAGATAGAATTTGATCCTGTCTATATTTTTTGAGTTATCGAGGAAATTATATTCCAGGTTGGCTTAACTGCGAAACCGTTGGACCGATTATGCCCAAAAACGAACTGTCCCAGTCGGATACGCAACCTACCCTAAAAATTGCAAGTCCCTATCTCCTTTCGTTCGAATTATATCGAGGTTCGGATCTCCAACAATAATCCGATCGTGCTCAAACTTGGAACTTGGCAGTACATTTAGTTTCTTAAGGCTCTCGCAATTTCAGTGATGTCAGACCAATAGTTTCTGATATATAGAATGTTTTTCACTGATTTTTTCAAAATTTTCTTCTGATACGATCCCCGCGAAATTTCGCAAGAATTTTTGCGTTGGCATTCTACAACTAATAACCATGTTTGAATCGGATCCGTTTTGCATTTTTCGAGTTTTTGAGGAAATAACAACTAAATTGCAGATAGGTATAACTCCAAAACCGTTTGGCCGATTATACCTATACACAAACTCAAATGTCGCATTCAGATGCACAACCTAACCTCTTTCCGTGACAAATAATATTTTTTGATAATTTTCTGTTGATACGATTCTCTCAGAATTTTACAAACATCCTTAAGTTTGCATTCTGTAACTACTCACCGAATTTCAATTCTATCGGATTTGTATTGGTTGAAAACAAAATTATTACTCGGACATTACATTACATTTACGAACTCGTCCGTCGTATTGGGATGCGCCACCTACCCTGAAAATTTCAGGTCGCTATCTCTTTCCGTTCTCAAGTTATCGTGGCAACGGCCGGACAGAATCAAATTCGAACTCGAATTCTTCATCAGAGAGTAGAACCCAATCGTTCGAGACCATTTTCGGCAAAAATTTCGAAAATAACAGACATTTGTGCAAAATGATAACACGATGTTCCTCAGAACATACGCGTAAAAATATGTCCCTGATTTGTTTTACAGGAATAAACAGCTCAAAAAATAATCCTTCCCTATTTGGTTGAACAAATTTTCATGTAGATTTCCATATCTTAAAGCTTGTTATTTACAAGTACCTTTTACGGAAAGTGAGAATTAAAACCTGATAATCATATTAATGCTATTGTGGTGTATCGCGAACATTACCGTTCTCACGTTCCTTGTTGTTGAAAAAGAAATGGACATTTGCCGATTACATAACATTATTCGAATGGAATGGCAAGAAAGAAGACGGATCGCTGGTTTAGACGACCTTGTAGTTAATCGAATCACGTTTTTCTTCTATGGACTAAATCGCTGGTTTCCCATGGTATTTCGTATATAAATCACAGAAGGTTGTTTGTTCACGAGTTCTGGTTTGCTGGGAATACAGATTTGAGGAAATAAATATTAGCTGATTAGTCACAAATAGCGGCAAGTACAAAAGAATGTCCAAATTGTTAGAATATACTGATGTCCCGAAATTTAGTTAAAAAAATTTAAAAGTATATTCTACCTCAAATAATGGGACGCAAACTTCATCTACACCCTGAAGATAACGAAAACGGGTGTATCCTATACGGACGTGAGACTGGTTGTATCTTTTTTGTATAGAAATGTACCGTCAAAATGATTTTGTATTCAAACTATGGACAATGTTCTGTGCTGTTCAAGTTTCAAGTAATTTTACTGAAAGGTCGACTTAAATTTAGCCTATTCACCAAAGTTATTATTTCGATAAAAATAAAAAAAAAACGAAGAAGAACATTTCGGCTACGGATTTGTATACTGTATATTTTGAGTTATAGAGAAAATAATAACAAAATTTCAGATGGGTATAACTCCGTAACCGTTTGGCCGATTGTAACATTATAAGCATTCAAGCAAGATTTTCAAAGATTAAAAAAAAATTTTAATTTAATTAAGAGTGTCCAATGCAGGAGAATGGACAATAGAACATACGCGCAAAAGCTTCCGACTTCACGTCAGTGGTTGAACCAATTTTTTATTTTCAATTCGGTCCTTAATTTATTTGCTGTATAAACCCGCCTTCATTGGATACATTTTAGGCACTACTAGAAAATACATATAAACGTGATATGTAACAACAAAGCTCCTGATGCCACGTCATTGGATTTATAATTTTTTCACAGGTATAAAATATACCCTCCTTAGAAATATCTGCATATGAAGTCGCCATCTCACATGACGCAAATATTTTATTATTTCTCAGTTGAAAATCATCCAGTTGATTGATAGTCGACACTCGTATTTCTAATTATGTATTGCTGTTCGTGGTTACCACCTTATTGAACACCTGATGAAGTGCATTCAATGTGATTTTAATTGACGATGCAATTATTTTCCAATTAATTTATCAATTTACCATTGTCTATAAATAGAACGTGCGAATGAAATATTTTCTTCTGACGGAAGAGGTGTTAAACTGAACTAATCTGATGCAGCAGAGTGTTTCGAATTCATATTAAGTTCAAAAAATATAAAAAAGCACTGCGTGATGTCAGTACTCTTTGGCGCGCTTGTTCACGTTGGCTAATTTGAATTGAATGATGAGTGCTTAAAGCTCAGTGGATAGAGTGAGCCGGATATCTAGTCAGAGGATAGTGCTGTGCCTAAGATGGTGTAAGGATATAGTAACAAAATTAACAAAGAACACAACTGATTCTCCTTAGTCGCACCAGCTCCTAGGAGCTTTTGAGGGATCTTCTTGGGGAAAACCTAGGAGAGTCAGTATAATCATAATCAAGACTATAGCAAGCGGGCCAAAGCAGATAACGTCACTATGGAAGAAGTAAAACGTTAAAAAAGCTTTGACGTGGGGTGAAATAATTTGCCCAGTTTGGAAGTTCTAAATTATAATTTTTCTTGAGGCTCCTGGTGCTCTGTTCGCAGTGAAATGTTGAACCAAGACGTCATTATTGGTCACCGGAAATACAAAACTGAAGTCAATCCGATATTTGGTTTCGGAATTTCAAGCAAAATATTCCGCAAATAGTTGAACTTTTTTGAATTTTTTCTAGTCGTGCTACATACTCTAGAAATTTTGCAAATGTGTTTGCGTCGGTATTTTGCATCTAACTAACGAGTTTTAATTCAATCAGATCAGTATTTTTCGAATTATTGCGAAAAAAAAAATTGTATTTTTGAAATTTTCGCCATTTTATAGCCATCCGATCAATACAAAACTTCGCATTCATATAAAGGTCATGATTCTACATTTTGATGCTTAATGATAGATCCAGTGATCGGTTTCGGAGATATTCATAAAACTTTGTTTTACCGAAAAATGCCCATAACTCCGAAACCGCTTGGTGGATTTCGTCCATTAACAAACCGAGATATTTACGCTCCAAAAATACCCTGAAATTTTCAGCTCATTTCGTACGAGAGTTATCGTGCTAACGGACGGACGGACATATTTGGATTTGACCCTGGATTATTCATCAGTGGGTCTAACTCAATCGTTTGAGACAATTTTCGACAAAAAATTCAGACATCCGGGTAAAATGATGCCTGAAAAGCGCGTCAAATAGTACAACTTTCTTATTTTATTTAAAAATTGTTTCTTATTTTATTTTATTTTTGTTCTTATTTATTTCGATTTGTTTTATTTTTGTATGAACCCACTTTAATTTCTTCAATATTAATTATCACTTACGCATAGAAGTTGACATAGTTCATTATGATACAGAAAATAAAGAGTTAACCTCGGAGTTAACAGAATATCACTTGTCCTGTTTTAAATCATTATAGATTTCTCCTAACTACTAGTTTGGACTGTGGGTTACCTGTCGCACTCTATAATATTCTCAAGATTTTTGCCTCTGGTTGTAATATTCGTTTTTGGAGTACGTATGGTGATTAATAGTTTATTGACCACAAATGGAATAAAAAGTGGGAAAGCCCTGTGGACAGGAGCTTTGGCGCTCTTGCTCAATCTTTGACAAATCATATCTCCGAAAGTATTGGTTTCTCACAGTTGGGAATGATATCAATGAATTATTATGATATATATATATATATATTCTTTTGACTGAGAGCTGTATATGTGTTAGCAGAGGTTGGTGTAACGGGGTACCATACAATTCGACGTATGATACAAGAGCTTAGGGAAAAACCTCAGCAAAAAACCCTTTCTCCCCGTGAGTGTGGTGATTTGTAACTATTGTTTACAGAATTTGCTGAAATTTAAAAATATTGATGGGGATATATTTCTTCAAAGTGGATTCCCTCGTCAAAAAACGGATAGGTTTCTCCAAGGTACCCGAAACTCAACCTGAAAAAAGAAAAGACAAGAGGAGGAAACGAACAAATTAAAAATAATACATAACCTTTCAAAAGTCTCCTCTCACAAAAATACTTCTCTGTAGGCGAATGGGATCTCGTGGAGAAGAATCGCCTCCGCTAGTTTTCGAAGATATTCACTCCTGAAATCCCTTCAATATTTGAATTCAAAAATGAAAATGTTGCTCGTAAGGCCAGTAGGGTCTCTTTCAAAACCAGGTCTGACCGGTCCAAGTCCAAGCGATGATTATTCAGAACTTCAGATGTTCGAAGCCCGCTACAGGGCCTTCGATAGAACTACATAATGACATTAAAATCCGTTTGCATCTTATCTTTATATGACTGTCCAATTTTGGATATATGTGTTTCAAAACTATCAGGAGTCATTCTGAAAAATTGAGTAAATGAAATAGCCAGTTTTATTTATGAAACAAATCTAATTTAATCAGTATAGAGATAACTCCAGAACCAGAATACTTTTGTAGGAAATCTTAAATAGTGTTATTAAGGAATAACAACCTGTACAATAGTTGGAGATCCCGTTCTAAATCTTCCATAATTAGAGAATGACTCGTAAATTATGCTCGACTTCCTTGCATCATTCATTTTCGACTCACTTACCAAAAAACTCTGCCTATGAACTTAACGAATCCAAATTACAAATTGTCTATATGCTTACATCAACCAAACTCTCCAGAAATACACTTTCAGCTTCGTTTGACATTAACGACGTTTATCTTTCAAGCTGGACCAAACGACAGCTACCGCCTTCTATAGTCTAACGGTACCGCAAACAGATAGAACACAGAGAGATAGAATTCGTATTCTGTGAAAACATAGAAGTACAATGTATTATTGAAATTTCGAAAAATCATATCTCCGAAAATATTAGCTTGTTAAAGTTAATGAATAATATCAATGGATTCTTATGTTGAAACTGCATCTTAATACAAATTTAATTTGTAATGTAGAAAAACTATTTTTTTTGTTACTCCGAAACCGTCCGGCCGATTTGGCCCAATAAAGACCTTACTCGAGATATTTATCTCACAAACCTACTCTGAAAATTTCAACTGTCTAGCTCATTTCGTTCGAGAGTTTGCGTGTTAACGGACGGACGGCCGGACAGAATCGATTTCGACCACGGATTCTTGATCAGTTAGTCGAACCAAATCGTTTAAGACCATTTTCAGGCAAAAATTGGAAAATTACAGACATTTGGGCAAATTGATAAGCATTCTGTTCCGAGAAACAAGAGCGCCAAATGACTACATGAACTTTCATATTTTATTTTGATATTTTTTTCTTATTTTATTTCAATTTGTTTTATTTGCTGTATGAACCCACCTTAATTTCTTCAACATTCATTATCATTTACGGCAAGTAGGCATATACATAGTGAATTATGATACAGAAAATGAAGAGTGAACAGAACTCAAGTCCTGTTTTATATCAGTATAGATAGAGGTATCTTAATTACAACCAAAGTTTGGACTATGGGTCACCAGTCACATTCTATAATGCTATTAAGATTTTTGCCTCTGGTTCTAATATTCGTTTTTGGAGTACGTAGGATCATTAATAGTTTATTGACCACAAATGGAATAAAAACTGCACTTCAAACGCAAGATATTGTTATATCCTCTTGGTACAAGCGACAATCGCCTATTTCGGCCTCATTTGCATACATCACATCGCATTTACGACGATGTCAACTTATAAACAACCGGTGCAATTCATAAGGACATGGAGAATACGTTGCTACACCATAAATTAATAGTGTTCCGCCGTTACCCAGCGTGGGGCGCGGATTTTTCCTTTAATAACGCCGCGTTACAAACAAAAATCACCTTGATATCTGGTATCTTTCTCCAGAGGAATAAGATGTGGTCGTTTGGAGTTCGCGTGTGTCCGCACGATCATTAAAGTGTTGGGAATCGAGCTAATTGATAGTATAATTTGTGCATTGTTGCTCTCATTGTTATTTTAGATTACGACTTGGGTCGAGTGACAAATAATTTCAGCAGATACACGAGATTGTCAGGTACGTAGAGGATTCTAGAAACGGCAGGAGATCCATATTGTTGATATCGTGAATAATCAATGAAACTATTTGTTGTATACTCCCACATTATATATCTGGCTTTGACGTTTTGTTTTATATGCTATCTAGAATGGTTGTTATTATAATATGTACATTGTACAGGTTTATTCGAATATTTGGCCCTTAGCAGTGGATTTTTGAAATTTGATACACAACTGTTAATTGATGCCATATTTTATTTAATTTATTTATTTAATAACTCAAAAGGTATTAAGGCTAGAAGCTATAAAAATCCAAACACAAAAATAATCATTTTGTGAGTAAAAGAGACATAGAGGGTGTTTCACGAACGATTGTACAGGCTTTCAGTGCACATGCAGGACATTTTGGGGAGTCTAAGGCTTGCTTCACATCAACACGACACGGTTTTATGTACGGCAACGACACAAATCATCGAGCTTTGTGTAAACGACACCGGCATCCGATTCTTGGGTGAAGGCTTGAATGATAGCTTTCACAGCTATCCCGCTGAGTCGTGGTCGTGTGAACGACACACGGCTGCCGTGCATGACTCGAGGGTGTCCGGCAGTCCCCTCGAGCCGTGCTAGGCAGTCGTGTGTCGTTCACACGACCATGACTCGGCCGGATAGCTGTGAAAGCTATCATTCAAGCCTTCTCCCAAGAATCGGATGCCGGTGTCGTTTACACGACTGTGAAGCGAGCCTGTGGGAAAGCTCTAGCGTTTGTGTCATTGCCGTACATAAAACCGTGTCGTGTTGATGTGAAGCGAGCCTAAATCAGTGTTCGATGTCCTAACTATATTCGTTTGAGAAACACAGGATGTTTTATGTATTTCACCAAAAACTATCAATCGGCATAATTCATGAACGCCTGCATGGATCTTAATGAAAATTTCTGGGAATGAGTATAGGCCTATGCTTAATATTCTTGTCTTATAACTCGCTGATAGCGTGGGTCTGGATTGAGACAATTCTTTTCTTTATTCCACATCTTGTAAAACACCCTGTACATCAAATTTTCAAGAAGTGAAATTATTCTCAGAATCTATATTAATTACACTTTCAAATAAGCCCATTGGCAATAATGGCACACTTCGCATCAATATTTTATGAACCATTGAATATCTGAAATTTTCAATTCATAATAAACACGGACTTGTGTGCCTCCGAATAATGCGTTAATACATGTTGAATGAATTGAATTTCTCAGTATCATTACTTCAGGTATGTTGTGCATCTTATTTCACCCAATACACAAATTCAGGGCTTCGACTTCAGATTACCCAAAACAGTTTTTCAAAAAATACTGTTATGTTCAAAAACATGCTTCAAATGATTGTAATTCTCATTCACGAATTATTCGCGCATTTGAATGGAGTTTATCCAGATCATTGGTTCGGTAGAGGGGGACCTTATGACAGGCCTGCAAAATCCCCAGATCTTACATGCTTAAACTGATTAATCGTATTCAAGCTGCATGTGAAGAGCTGTAGAGCGCATTTGATCACAAGAGCTAGAAAATGTTCAGAAGAAAGAGGGAGTATTTTTGAAAACAAGTTATGAATTAAATATTCAATGTTATTTCTAGTCTCAGTTGGAAAATATCGGTCTAAGCAACCAAAACACACGCAACTATTCCTTCACACTTCAATCCATACTTAATTCGAGTTTTTGGTTGTTTGGCATAAACTCTTCCTTTATGCTAACATCTGTGTTTCAATTATTCGAAAAAAGAATTTTCAAAGATTAGTATTTCTATCATCATTTATATTCTCAGGGACATAGGTAATCAAATGTGGAACTCCTAAATTCATGTATTGGATGGAATAAAATGCATCACTATAATTAAGTGATGTCACGTAGAATTTCAATTGATGCAATATGAATTAACGCATTATTCGGAGATTAACAGGTCCATGTTTATTATAAATTGAAAATTCCAAATATTCAATGGTTCACAAAATATTGACACGAAGTGTGCCATTAAGGTCAAAAGGCTTGTTTGAAAGAGTATTTATTGTTGATTCTGAGAATAATTTCACTTTCTGAAAAGTACAGGGTGTTTTAATAGATGTGGAATTAAGAAAATAATTTTCTCAGTCCGGACCTGCGCTATCAACAAGTCATTATGACAGAATATTAGGTATAGGTCTATACTCATTCCCTGAAATTTTCATGAAGATCCATGCAGGCGTTCAAGAGTTATGCCGATTTAAAGTTTTTGATAGAATACATATTACATCCTGTATCTCTTAAACGAATATAGTTAGGACATATTTCGAACACTGATTCAGACAAAATGTCCTGCATCTGCACTGAAAACCTGTACAATTATTCGTCAAACACCCAGTACACACAAAGATGAAGAAATTGAAGAGTGATTGAATGGATATTGATGAAAATTTTTAATTTTTTTCTGCTGTTGCGATCCTCACGAAATTTTGCAAAAAATTGCGCGTCGGTATTCTACAACTAATTGCCAGGTTTCAATTAGTTCAGTTCTGTATTTTTTGAGTTATATAGAAAAAAATATTTTAGATGGGTATAGCTCCCTGAGAATTTGCCAGTCGCTTGCTCTTTCCGTTCTCGAGTTATCGTGGCAACGGCAGGCCGGCCGACCGGACAGAACCAAATTTGACCTTGAATTCTTCATCGTTTGAGACCATTTGTGGCAAAAGATTCGAACATTGCAGACATTTGGGCAAAATGATAGCATGAATTGTATGAAAATCTACACTTTCCCAAATTCATACATTTTTGCATATTCTAGGGAACGGCACCCAAATGTCTGTAATTTTCGATTTTTTTTTCGGAAATGGTCTCGAACTGTTAGGTTCGACTTACTTATGAAGAATTCGAAGTCAAAATATAAATCTATTATTAATACTTCGAACTGGTATCTACTTACGAAATGGCAAATCAAGTAAATCTCAGAACTCTAATAAGCCCAGTGAAGCTTAGAGGTTAGCTCTTCGCCTGCCGCGCATGAAATCCTGGTTCGAATCCCTGCTGAGTAAATGTACTTTTTTATTTATTTCAATATTAAAATTCAGTGGATGCCCAATTAATTTCTTCATGTTAACGTTTAAAAGACGGTGATGGTTTATGCAGTATTTCGTGAGGATGTGTGTGACGTGAATAGCCTATTAGCTATTCACGCCTCACACAAGGGCGCAAAATCTCCTGATTTCTCGTCAGTGTTTTTTCCGAATTTTTTCATCAAGATCCGTTGGAATTTCTAAGGAGCTTCATTACTTTCATTCAAGTGTATTCTCATTATATTAAATCTATGTTCTGGGTATCCTGCATTTGTGATAATTTTTTTGTTGCTATATTTTGCATGATTTTTTTATTTGCATGTATTTGTTAGATTTATTAGAAGAGGACACAAGAGACTGTTTACGATTTAGCAGCATGTCACCATATAGGAAGCGATATTCTTCTAGTAAGTTCACTGATATCTGAAGAGAGCAGTTTTTGAAAATCATAATTATTTGACTGAGAGGGGTTTCAGCACTTCTGTTTTTCTCAAGTAAATTCAGAATTTCAAAAAAAAAAATAATATAGTTATGCAAAAACAGATCCATATGCACCAATCCCACGATTTTGAAATCAAGAGATTCGCAGTACTCAAATAGTATATTTTTGTTTTTTTTTCTTCTATTTGTTCTAAACAATGATAATAGCTATTTTTTCTATTTCTTTTAATATTTTGAAGAATGTTAGACGTGTATGGTAGAAGTATAGTAGAAATTTCCCGTTCAATATTAAAGTCCTATCTTTAACCCCCTTCGAAAGACAGGTACAACCACCAATTTTCCAAATAAAAAGTATGGTGTTGCAGGGCTTGTGGCACATCGTTTGAAAGGTCTCGTCATTTTCTATTCAGAAATGTTATCACTATCATGTTTATAAATCAAATTAGAAAAAATTAAAATCATGTGATTACCGAAATTCATTCTACTATTCCCTCGAATATTCCCAAACCTTATTACAATAATACTAAACTTATTTGCCTTCAAGATGTGATAGAAGGAAAATGATCACTTCTGAGCCGTTGAATAACGTTGAAAGAAATTTTTATTTGAGGTTAATTTACCACTGTAAATTCGATTAAGAGTGTCCAATACAGGAGAACGGACAATAGAATTCACCATGGTAAATTCGATTGAGAGAGTCCAATACAGGAGAATGGACAATAGAACATACGCGCAAAAGCTCCTGACTTCATGTCAGTGCTTGAACCCATTTTTCCTACATTTTAGTTTTTGATATTGTATCAAATTTCGCTAATCACTTGATTTTATTTTTTTCAAATTTGACTTTTGCAGTAAACATGAAACTGATAACATTTCTGAATAGAGAATGACGCGACCTTTCAAGCGATGTATCACAAGCCCATACTTCCTATTTGAAAAATTGGGGGTTGTACTTGTCCTTCGAAGGGGGTTGAAGGTACGGGTCGCATTTTTACGAAGAAGAATGACAATTTGAAATTTGAATTTGACGTGTTTCGGGATTTTCCATAAATAGGTACAGTAACCAAGATGATGAATTTATTCCATTTGGCTTTACCACACTGTATATCTAAACGAATAATAAAATTTAAACCATGACCCACATCTACTTCCATCAACTAAGAAGTGCACTTTGAAAGACAAAACGTTTTATTCGGTGCAGTTGATTCGATCGTAAAACTTCTTTCGCATTCGATTGTAGGAGTAGCAAAGTTTAAAGACATTCCTTTCAATAACACCTACTCAAAATTTCGTGGGTATCTATCTCTTTCAGTTCGACAATAATACAATAATACCGGACACACATTGAATATCTTGAATTATTAATATTATCCATAACAAGAATCCTCGTAGATTGGGTTGTTGCAAATTTTATTCAATGCATAGTTTTCACAACTTGAAATATCTACTACAGAAGGCATCATCGTGCTGTAGGGGGAAAAATGAACACCTTTTTCGGACTAAATTGGTCCTCGTTAGCAACTTGTACCTCCCACTTTAAACAAAACGCAAAATTGCAAACTACCTGTGCGCGGGAAGATATCGAACATACCGTTCACCCAATACTGTTCCATTAGCTACAGGCTCCTGGCGAGGACCAATTAATTCCCAAAAACATGTCCATCCTTGCTCCCGACAGATTGATGAAACCTTGTGTAGGTATTTCGAGTTGTGAAAACTATTCGCAACAAGACCCGAGTGTTCTGCCAATAGAGTCTCGTGAATTTGGTTCTTAAATCAATGTATGTCGTACACTTAACGAAAAGAGTTCACAACTGTAATTAATACACAGGGGGTTTCATTGATTTGACGAGATCAAGAACAGACACTTGTTTTTCAGACTTCTTGGTATTCGTTATTATTCTGTGGCTCTGACAAATTTGGCTGAACTGTGACCATGTCAACCTTCACATAGTTGACGGTTTAAGTCTACGTAAACGATCTATCTGCGAGAAGACAATGAACTCCGCCTTCACCTCCAGCTGCTGAGTGTAATTTGCAACAACTCAATCTACAAAGTTTCATCATCATTAATTCTATACCTTTTCAAGTTCCATTTCAGAAATAGTAAAACCAATTTCGGAAACAGTAAAAGCAATTTCGGAAATAGTAAGACGAATTTCGGAAATAGTGAAACCAATTTCGGAATAAGTAGAACCAATTTCTTGTAATTTTAACTCGTACCTTAAGTGATTTAAGATTGACTAAACTCCGGGAACAATATTTATCGAATAATTGCAACCTACTATACCTACTCGGAGGGGTTCCGGTATTTGGGTCTGGTTGGGTCGGTTGATATTTTTGAACGGTCTTTCCAAAATTTAGGTCTGTTTTTCAGCGAAATTACTTGTTAATCGTAAAAGAAATGATGCGGATTCATTTCTTATTGGATTCGAGTCAATATTGCAATATACAGGGTGTTAATACAAAATTGCTCCCTTGAATGCTAAACTTGATTTCCAAAATAATTTAAATTCATTCGCTGAATAAATGGCGCTGAAAATTTTCATTACCATCATATGATATGATTATGAATATACTGATACTCCTAGGTAACACATCATAATCACTTAAGAGAGCTCGTGTGAGTTAGGTGAATCTGTAGTGTTGTGAGTAGTCTTTGATAATGCGTCTGCTATTTACGCCACCGTAGGCATAGCACTGTTAAGTTTTGATCTAACAATGAATAGTGGCCGCTACCGTCTGAGAGGGACATTTCTTTCCTAGCTTCGGGATTCAACTGGAGACCTCTGTTTCCTAATCCAACATATACTGGCTGGTAATCACACAAATGCGCTCAAACACGCATACGGATTACGGATATCTGTTTCCGACCTGGCTAGTAAAATTTGTCGAGAAATATTCACCAACCACCCTACAATCGGCACATTCAGAACTATCATTCTTTCCAGTATTTGCATGTGATTACCAGCCTGTATGTGTTGGACTAAGAGCCGGAGGTCCCGAGTTCAATCTCGGGCTCCCGTTCAGTTTTGAGTAAAAAAAAAAAAAACCAACAGTGCTGTGCCTGAGGTGGCGTAAGGACAAAGTAACAAAGCCTATTCGGAACACAACTTATTCTACTCACTCATACAAGGTCTTAGGAGCTTATGGGGGATTTCCCCAGAATACCCAGTAGTGTCCGTATAATATTAATCATAATCATAAAATCCGATGGTAATCAAATTTTTGCAGCGCCTCATCTTAAGCCTAAGAAATGAATTCGATTCATTTTAAAAATCAAGTTTAGCTTTCAAGCAAGAAGCTTTGGCACCCTATACAGGGTGAGTTGTTCAAAAATAATTACCATATATTCCTTTCATCAAGCAAAACTTTTTCATTTATCATTTTTCCTGATTCGGCGCAGGTAAAAAGTTCAAAGATTTCACATTGTGCTAATACACACGCACAGCACCCTTCTGCAAAAAAATCTCTTACTGATAGCAATTGTAAAACCACAAAATTCAATGAAATTGTTTGGGAAAACTTATTTTCTTACTCAATTCTTATAATGCAGCATTAAATAATATCGCACTAAATGAACTTCAACTTATCTTTCATACAATATCCATCAATTGTTTCCACTGAAGGATTATATCCTAATTAGATCATTGCCCATGCTGGAAATATTATTAAAAATTTAAATTAAAAATTCCAAAAATATCCATTAATCCATTCATTTCCAAATAAATCTCGAATCGAATAGGCGATAGATAATGTGATTCTAACTGACAGAATAATCACAATAATAAGTATGTAACATTCACAGAAACTCATTGATCATATACTTTATATTTATTTCTCCGTTCGCCGTTCGCATTAAGCATTGTCAAACTGTGCACCAGGCATTAATATATTATTCAATTGGGGAGCATGGATTATCTTAATCTTGTGAAAAAAAAAACAAGTGTGGCAACGTAGAAATACATCACTTCAAGGTCAGGAGCGGATCAACCAAAATAAGGCAAATTCTCAAATTTCTATCAGATTTTTTAACATTCAACGTTGAATACCTCAAAAACGATGAGTTTTAGGAGAAATGATGAAGAATAATTTGATTTCCTAGAATGATTGAGGATTCTTATAATGACTTGAGATAAAAATATCGGAAAATATGTGTCATACTTTATAAAACTCCGCACCAAATTTAATTTCATTCAGAATATTGATGTCAAAGCCTCAGTCAAAGCCACATAAGAAAAATTCATTTTTTAGGCAATTTCCATAACCTGTGTTTGGAAAAATGGTAAATGAAAACAGTGGTTTATTTGACGAGAGGAATCTATGGATAAATTAATGTACAACTTTAAGACTTACCCTGTAACTCCAATACAATAAAAAATGACTCCGCACCATTTCTTTACGTTTAACAAGCAATTTTGATAAAAGATACACCGAAATTTACGAAACGACCCTCCAAAAATGTTGACCGAACAACTGGACCCAAATGCCCAAAGTCCACCGAGTAGGTAGATCGCTATTAGTCGATAAATATTATTCCTGGAGATTAGTCATTCTTGAATCACTTAACGTAGGTACGAGTTAAAATCATAAGAAAGAATATATTAATTAACGAGTAACTTTTGTAGCGTGCTACACGTAAATTGTTTACCCCTGTATTTATTTCCACCTAATATATCCCGAAGAAGTAAAACGTACTTGTGCGATGGCAGTGCATATGTCTCATCTTCAACACATGCATGCGCGAATAATTGACGAGGTCCTTTCTTTTCGTTTTGGATCGTCATTGAGAACGTTAAAAAGAATACTCGTAATTTTTCAGTGATTGATCTATCTCATTATTTCGGTATTTTACCTTATATTTTTGTGTTATCTTGAAAACCCTTTAAGGGTTTTTTTTCTGGAAGAAAGTTTTTTCTGGAAGATTTTTCTGGGGGAAAAATTTTCTAGAGGAAAAATTTTCAATTTCATACATTCCTGAGACTTGTGTTGATATTGGATTCCTTGAAGAAATTCATATTTCCCGAACATCTTGGAATAACTGAAGTTGACTAAATACTGGAGATTCCCTCATCTTATATACAGGCAGGTCCGAAAGAAATAAGGGAGTTTCACCAACCTAACTTCCTGGCCATTCATATACAGGAGTTCCCAAACAAAGGAGAGATTTTGCCAACCATTCTCGTATTCGCCATATATACAGGGAAGTCAATTTTAGTGAATATTTTCCTAATGAACTATACTGAAATTATAATATAACAACAAAATTTTCTCCCTTTGTCGAAAGCTTGTTTGTAAATATTTTACTGGTACCAGATAATTTGTATTTAATGTGAATAAATACTTGTATTCGTGAGGATTGTGATTTGCTTGGGTTTCTTGTTCCTTCCATTCTCGTAACTCAGAGATTAGACCTACGACCACTCTTAACGACTGAGCTCGGGTAATTGAAATCAGTTTGAAGCCCGAAAGGCTACAAATTTTGGCGCCCAACGTGGGGCTCTCTTTTTTTTGCAAAATAATTTTCTTTTAATCTCTGAGTTTGGATGGGATGACTTGAGCCTGGTGGCACGTCACACTCTTCTTCGTGGTCGGATTTTGGAGTTATCTACGAATTTTTCGATTGATTCTATTGGCAATTATATCGGATTGTTGAGTTTTCATTTTCAGATTTGGTCGTGTCTAGATTTATCTTCAATTTTGCCATTCTGCTTAACCAATAATTTTATTTTCATTATGATGATTAATCCAAATTTTTTGAAACAGAATGAATTATCTTATGAGATTGCGATTCGTGGAATTGAAGTTCCGTCATCAGTGGATGACAAGCGGAAAATTTTGAGGGGTTTGCTATCCCAGGAATCCTCAGATCGCAGTTTCGTAGTTTTATCTGATCCTTATTCACTCGAAGAGAACATTGAAGGGATTAAGGAAAGTTTGGATGATCTCAGAGATGTTTGCTCTAAGTTCAGCTCAAAATCGCCCCATGTAGATTATAAGCGCCTAATTTCTCGTTTAACTCATGTGTCAGGTAGAATACATCGGTTATCGTCTGAAAACGATGATGAATCTGTCATTAAACAGAATCTTTTTAAAGAGGTTCTTCTGATCGAATCTGATATTGCTGAGAAGATTTCTGGTCCAGATGCACAAGTTCCTTCTACTTCCACTCCTGTTAAATCCACAGGATTGCAGAACCCCCTTTGCCCTCTCAATTTTCAAACTAACTCTAAATGTATTTTCGTATACAAATGGGGTCTGAAGAAATTTTCCGGGAAGGAACCATTGATTCCGTTCTTGGAATTGGTTGAATCCCTTAAAATCTCTAGGTGTTGCACAGATTCTGATCTGTTCGAATCTGCTGGAGATTTGTTTGAAAGCGAAGCCTGGACTTGGTGGCATAACAACCATATAAAGAATCGTTATTCTAACTGGAACGATCTAGTAACTGCTTTGAAATCTACTTTTCTTCATAGTAATCATGACTCCGTCATGCTCAATGATATAAAGTCCCGTAAACAGAACCCTCGTGAGTCTGTTGCTATTTTCATCACGTCCATGGAAGCTCAATTTTATAGATTGAATAATTGTCCACCTGAGTCCGAAATGGTCAATATTATTAGAAATAATCTACTTTCAGATTATGTTAGGGCTCTTGTTTTGCAGGATATTGATTCGATATCTCAGTTAACGTCTATCTGCAGAAAAGTAGAAGACGCTCTCTGTTTGAATGTTTCAAATCAGCCGAAGAAGCTGGTAGTATCGGAAATTAGTTCTAATGTTAAAAGTTGGAATTGTGGTGGAGAAAACCATCGTTATAACGAATGTCGTAAGCAGAGAACACGTTTTTGTTATGGTTGTGGTCAGAAAAACGTGATCAAGTCCAATTGCCCACTTTGCTCAAAAAACGTAAAACCGGACCACAATTTCGCAGGTATTGGAGGTCCTTCAGGCCAAAAACCTGCACAAAATCAAAAAGCAAAGTGGAACCAGAACAAAAACTAATATATTCAAATATAACTTTTGAAAAATCAGATTCATCTCACATTTATGAAAATTTGTCTCCTTCTGATTCTCTCAAAGATGAACAAACTACCTCACCACCAGAAACCAATCCGCTATTAGAACTCCGTCAAAAGGACAATCGTCCTTACCTAACTGTCTATGTTGAAGGTGAACCCATATCATGCCTAGTTGATAGCGGTAGCAATGTGACCATTTTAGGGCACTCTTCCTTTCATCTTATGAGAAAGTTGAATTTATCTCTTAACTACGACGTATCGATTAACCTAACTACGGCTGATGGAAGGTCTCAGAACACCCTTGGCTATGTCAATCTCCCAATAAGTTTGAATGATACTGTTAAAATTCTCAAAGTACTTGTCGTTCCCTCTATTACTCATGACCTCATATTGGGTATGGACTTCATTCATACGTTCAACTTAACTCTCAATTTCGAAAATTTTACCTATGATTCCTCTTCCTTATCTTTAGATCCCTCGGTGGCCGTTGTTAGAGCCCTTCTCAGTTCTGATTCATTGTCTGATTCTCAAAGATTCGAACTGGATTTTATTACTGACCTGTTCAAGACACTTGCACCTTCTGATAGATTAGGCAGGACTCATTTGTACCAACATCATATCGATACTGGTGATGCAAAGCCTATTAGGCAGAGACAGTATCCTCTTTCTCCGGCAATGCAGAAAGTTCTGAACGAAGAAATCGACAAAATGTTGGAACTCGACGTGATTAAACCAATTTCTGGGTGTAGCCCGTGGTTGTCTCCCCTCTGGATAGTTCCTAAGAAAGATGGAACCCATAGAGTTGTGTTTGATGCCAGGAAATTAAATTCCGTTACATTAACTGATAGTTACCCTATGCCTACTATTGATTCCATTCTAAGGAAAGTTCGTGATGCTTCATATCTGAGTTCTATTGATTTAAAACAGGCATTTTTCCAAATTCCTTTAGATGAAGAATCTAAAATAAAAACAACCTTCGGAGTCCCAGGTAGAGGCTTATTCTGTTTCAATGTATTACCATTCGGTTTGAATTGTGCCTGTCAAGCAATGGTAAGACTTATGGACATGGTAATTGGCCTTTCATTAGAGCCCTATGTGTTCTACTACGTTGATGACATAATTGTTTGTACTCTCACCTTCGAAATGCATCTCACTGTGCTGAGAAAACTTTTTCACTGTCTGCAAGCAGCAAATCTGACGATAAATTTTGATAAATGCCAATTTTGTAGACCATCCCTAATGTTCTTAGGTTTTGTGGTAGATGCAGATGGCTTAAGGACTGATCCATCTAAAGTTCAAGACATCTTAGATTATCCCACTCCGAAAAATACAACTCAGATCAGACGTTTGATAGGTCTCATAGGTTATTACCGCAGATTTTTACGGGATTTTGCTTCAGTGTGTAGTCCTATCACTGATTTGTTGAAAGGTAGAAAAAGGGGACAAGCAGTTGTGTGGACAGATGAGGCAAATGAAGCATTCCTCCAAATAAAGTCATTGTTGACGTCGGCTCCTATTTTAGCAAGTCCTAATTTCTCAAAACCCTTTTGTATCGCTTGTGATGCTAGCGATAAAGGTATCGGAGCAGTTCTCTTTCAGGAGGAAGATGGGTTAGAACATCCAGTGGCATATTATAGTAAAATCTTGAATAAAAGTCAACGCAACTATTCAACCACTGAGAGGGAACTGTTGGCTATTGTCTTGTCGATTGAGAAATTTCGACCTTATATCGAGGGTACCGAGTTTACAGTCATTACTGACCATTCATCATTAGTGTGGCTTAATTCGATGAAGAATCCTAACCAGCGCATCTCTAGGTGGATTATGAGACTATCTTCATACCGTTTCAAAATTGTTCATCGCAGTGGATCTCTCAACACTGTGGCTGATTCTTTGTCTCGTCTTGCAACCGAAAGTGTGGAAGTTTCAATTTTGAATCTCTCTGAAATGATAACTGACAAATGGTATAAGAATTTCCTATCTAAAGTAATTGATAATCCTGAACTGTATCCCGAATTTCAAGTTAGCAATGGTATTTTGTATAAACATATTTTGCCCAGGTTCCGTCTGATAAATGATTCTCCTGAATGGAAAATTGTTGTTCCAACTCCTCACAGACTGGAAATTATGAAGAAGTTTCATGATGAGCCAACTGCAGGACATTTTGGTGTTTACAAGACCTTACATCGAATATCTTCCTTATATTATTGGCCTCGGATGAAAAACTCTGTGATCAAATATGTTAAAAACTGCAAGGTATGTGCTTCTTGTAAGTCGGGTAACTTACCGCAAGCAGGATTGATGGGCAAGTATCGTAACATCAACTTCCCATTTCAGTTTTTGAGTGCTGATTTGCTGGGTCCCTATACACGTTCAAAATCAGGTAACCAGTATCTTCTCGTTGTAACTGATTGGTTCACAAAGTTTGTTTTAGTACAGCCTCTATCCAAGGCTAACAGTAAAGCGATAGTGAAATTTATAGAAAATAATATTTTTCTAATTTTTGGAGTGCCTCAAATTTTTGCTGTGGATAATGGATCACAATTTATATCCTCCGAATTTAAGAATCTGATGAAAAAGTATAAAGTGCAGAAAATATTCTACAATGCACGTTTCCACCCGCAAATAAACCCTACCGAACGGGTGAATAAAACCATTGTTACCGCCATCAGATCATTCATAGATGGTGATCACAAACTTTGGGACCAAAACATTCAGCAAATTGCTCAGGCTATCAGACTTGCAAGATCTGAGAGTTTGAAATATAGTCCCTCATTTTTAGTCTTTCTTAGAAATATAGCCACTGATGGATCGTTTTTGGTCTTATTTCAGAAAATGCTGATAATTCTCTCACCATAGGGGATAAAGTGTTGGACTCGAATTTGGTACAACAACTACCAGAGCTCTATGAAGAAGTTCGAAAACGTCTGAAACATTCTTACGAGATCAACGCTCGTAGATACAATCTCAGAAGACGAGAAGTTCGTCTGAATGTTGGTGACAGGGTCTGGAAGAGAAATTTCGTACTTTCGGATGCTTCTAAAAATTTCACCTCAAAGCTTGCTCCCAAATTCGTCCCTTGCATAGTAAATAAGTTATTATCTCCCCTCGTTTACAGTTTAGTCGACCTGTCTGGTAAGGAATTGGGAAATTTTCATATTAAGGATTTGAAACCTGATCTAACCGAAGATGATAATGATTCTTTGGATATTGAGCCTGAATGATTCAGATAACTGTTTACAGGTTTGATTGTTTCCTGTGTTTCCTTCCATTAACTCCATTCCTTCCTACTTTTGAAAGTATTTTTGCTTCAGTTTGGACTCGATCTCTATTTGAATATTCAGGGTTATGTATCTTTGTTGATACATTTTTATCTTCTACCTATTTCTTTTTGGACCTTGTGCAATTACCTCTCTGTAATGGGGTGACCTATCTTCTACATCATTACCTGATGTATACCTCCCCATAACAATTACCTTTATCTTCTGCCTTGGTTCGAAATTTTACTTGGGCATTTACCTTTCTGCAGTGGAGTGATCTATCTTCTACATCTTTGCATGATGTATATCTCTCCATTACAATGACCTTTATCTTCTTATTCTTTTTCCTCAACCCCTGATTATTTCTACTTCTTTTCGGAGCAACGTGTTGATATACGGTATCTAATCTACATATATGTGTAAATGTTGCGTATCTACTGAGTTGTTCTGGAGTAATTAATTTTGTGTCTTACAGATGCAGCATGATGTCCATTCGAAGCCTATCTCTCCCTCTTATATCTTGTGATTCGATGGATCACTGGCGCCCAACTTTTCTCTCAACGTCTAGAACTGGAAAAAGCTCTTTGAAAGCAAAGACCTTTTCTTGGGGATATGGGGTAGTGTAGCGTGCTACACGTAAATTGTTTACCCCTGTATTTATTTCCACCTAATATATCCCGAAGAAGTAAAACGTACTTGTGCGATGGCAGTGCATATGTCTCATCTTCAACACATGCATGCGCGAATAATTGACGAGGTCCTTTCTTTTCGTTTTGGATCGTCATTGAGAACGTTAAAAAGAATACTCGTAATTTTTCAGTGATTGATCTATCTCATTATTTCGGTATTTTACCTTATATTTTTGTGTTATCTTGAAAACCCTTTAAGGGTTTTTTTTCTGGAAGAAAGTTTTTTCTGGAAGATTTTTCTGGGGGAAAAATTTTCTAGAGGAAAAATTTTCAATTTCATACATTCCTGAGACTTGTGTTGATATTGGATTCCTTGAAGAAATTCATATTTCCCGAACATCTTGGAATAACTGAAGTTGACTAAATACTGGAGATTCCCTCATCTTATATACAGGCAGGTCCGAAAGAAATAAGGGAGTTTCACCAACCTAACTTCCTGGCCATTCATATACAGAGTTCATATATTGAGTTTGAAGCGGATTCAGAAATGATTTTTATTGCTCTATAGCCCTATGCAAACAAAATCTTCCAAATGGCATTATGTCCCTGTGTAATTCAAAGCCAAAGAATGTAAGCCGCCTCGCCATGAATTATGTTTACGTTTGTATTTTTAAAACAAATATAAAACAAAATAAATATAACTAATAGTTATTTTTGTATCTAGTGCGCGAAATGCTACTTTGGTGATCGAGAACTGATTTTTTTAACGAGGCGCAGCCGAGTTAAAAAAATAGTCGAGATCACCAAAGTATTTCGCGCATGAGATGCAAACAAAATTTTTTCTACAAACATCAAAAATATTGTTCTAAAATAAGTAACATGCTTAGCTTAATATGAAAAATAGTATTGAACTGGCTTAAACTGTTTTTCCAAATCAAGTAATTACTGTAACTATGGAAATAAAATGGCATTTGTTGACAATTATTTCAAAGTGATTGAGGAACATAAAGGTTAAAATATAAAAATTCTATATAGTTTACATGCAGTGTGCGAAGTAAGTATTTCGCACACTACTTCGCGCACGGTGTCATGGTAACGAAGGAAAATGAAAAAAAGGGTCACTTCGCATATTGTTGTCAATGCGCGAACCTTGTCATTTTTTGACGTTTGTAGAAAATAGTTATATTTGTATCTAGTGCGCGAAATGCTACTTTGGTGATCGAGAACTGATTTTTTTTAACGAGGCGCAGCCGAGTTAAAAAAAATAGTCGAGATCACCAAAGTATTTCACGCATGAGATGCAAACAAAATTTTTTCTACAAACTTCAAAAATATTGTTCTAAAATAAGTAACATGCTTAGCTTAATATGAAAAATAGTATGGAACTGGCTTAAACTGTTTTTCCAAATCAAGTAATTACTGTAACTATGGAAATAAAATGGCATTTGTTGACCATTATTTCAAAGTGACAGTTCTTGATAATTATGTTGGAGTGACTTTTTTTTCGCGTCAATTTCGTGCGTGATATTTATAACTGTGAAATAATGGAAATTTCGATCGACGATGATGTAAGCAGTACCTCACTTAACTCGGCAGATGCGGCCAATTCTGTAATTTTAAATCTTTCACCGGAGAAATCGAGGAACATAAAGGTTAAAATATAAAAATATCATATAGTTTACATGCAGTGTGCGAAGTAGGTATTTCGCACACTACTTCGCGCACGGTGTCATGGTAACGAAGGAAAATGAAAAAAGGGGTCACTTCGCATATTGTTGTCAATGCGCGAAACTTGTCATGTTTTGAAGTTTGTAGAAAAAAAATATTTTTATCGATTTGCTAGTGTTAATATGGTTGCAGACAGTTTTCTCTTAATTTATAATAAATCGCAACAAACAGCATTATGTTCAATTTCAACCACAACAAAACGCATTATATACAATGGGATGAATCAAAACGCATTAAGTCCAAACGTTTTTTTACATTTTCTGTGTATATCTGATCAATATTGATTTAAATGAGATTAGTTATAAACTTTAGATGTGAAATTCTATCAGACAAACTCGACGTACTCAAATTATAAGCCAGGGTGGAAGAACAAATCGTTTTTCGTTGATTCCCAATAAAATGGTTTTTGCACTAAATGCGTTTTGAAAAGTTGCTCTTCAATTATGGCTACAACAAAAATGAGTAGTCTTTGGGCACAAAATTGTACTATGTACATATTATAGGCATATTCTGTCCGAAATTGGTTTTACTTATTCTGAAATGGCTTTTACTTTTCCCGAAATTGTTTTTCCTTTTTATTAAATTGTAGTTACTTTTTCCGAAATTGGTTTTACTTTTTGCGAAATTGGACTTGCAAAGTTAAAGGAATAGGAATCGGCCATCGCATGAATAATGATAATACATCCTCCGTTTATTTCGAGCTAGAAGATAGAAGAATTTCATCTTGGAATGTATGAAAGGATAACGGTCGATTCTCACTATACCTACCCTATGGTTCCATACCGGTTTCAGTAAATTCAATCGATTTGATTGAAATTAATGGATACTCTAAAAATATTGAACAAGGAACAAAAATCCTGTGATAATCTCTACAATTCTTTAGAAGAACTGCTCTCGTTTGATGATATCGAAATACAGCATTTTTCATAGGTTTGAAAAATGGGGTGTACAGTGTAATTTTGAGATCTGACAAACCGAAAATTTTTCTTGTTTTGAATATTGTTACCTAGTCTTCATAAACATGTAAATCGCAAAACCGAAAGAGGTGGCAGTTTTTCGAACGAACTTTGAAGAAACGTTGAACAACTAAGGTATCAGTTAAAATTTCATTAATCCACCTTCGAAAGGCAGAACTTTATACATACATACTTTAATGGTATAAGTAATTTCAGTAGCTTCTTCGTTCCACACGTTATATAATCTGTATCAGTTATCAGGTATCGGTCAAAGGAACCACAAAAAACAACTCATCAATCCATAAGCAACGTTTCGGGAATTTATTTTGCCTTCTTCAGGCAATGATTATTATTTATATTGTTCTCGAACAAGATGGTCAAATTCAATAATATTATACAAAATTATCCTCAAACATACCTCTAAACAAAATAGTGAATCGGCAACGAGCATGTGACGAATTCTTAAAGAAAACAAGACTTATTTTTCATCTATTGTGAATCTATTTATGATTAAAATGACACACCTTGCTGAACGGAAATACCGAAGAGCACTTTGACAAACGTTATCCCTAAGAAAAATTCCATTTTCATCGAAGAGAAGATAATAAACATGCGGTGAAAGTTGTCTCGTTTCTTGATAATATTCGAAATCACTGTACACCCTATTTCATTATTTGTTTCACTTGCATGTTTGTGTTAAATGTTGCTTATATTAGCTGGTAGTTCGTCATCGTCCGTGGATCATCTGTGGGAATTGTATCCGCACCGTTTGATAGAAGCAGGACTCAGCAGATATTCAGGTAGAGTTCTTCTATGTGAACCCGGCTTCACGCTTCATTTTAGCATGCTTGGATAATTCTGTCAACATGCTTATGCTTAAATGCTATCTGGTTGGGGTGCTATCAAACTGTCAAATAATGTATTTGTCACATGTAACAGTGTTGCCTATACTTCACTCTAAAATCCTGGAGCAGGGTATTAACAAGTGGTCCAAAAAATTTAGTGCATAGATGTTCCGCCAGAAGAGAAAATATGATATTTCCGGAAACCGCATAACTCGATGGTTTCGAGTCAGTATCCAAGTAAACAATCCAGCCGCTGGAACGTAATGTTCGTTCTCTAATAAAGAAATAAATTATTTTGGTGTTCACAGTTTTTATACAAGGAAAATAATTTTATTTTCAGTTTGTAACATTGAATATTATTCTGATTTCTATTAATCTTAAGAACTTATAGGTATTTACCTCAACTCCTATCTGTAATGAATAATAATAATAAACTTGGATTAGAAATCTATAGATTTTCAATACTTGCCAATTCAATTTTTAAAAATGATGTGCTAATCGACTCGCATTTCCCATTCAAATATTGAGGGAGCAATGCTAGGGTGGTGGAGTTGGGGTTTTGGAAAAACCAGCTGGAACGACCCATTACATTATGAAGCATTTTTTAATTCGAATCTACCTTTTTGAATTCCCAAATTAGATTAGAAATCTATAGATCTCAGTTAATGTAAGGTGTAAAATAATTCAGTAGAATATATTTAATATTCAAATCAATAATTGTTGTCTTTCTTACAAAATGTATGAGAAAATGCATTTTACTCATTGATTTTTTTTCGTGAAATTTTCCTATTGTTAGTAGTTATTCTACTATTTATGGCGGAGAAAAATCCAACAAATAAAAAGATCATAAGAATCGGTCCAGCTATCCTTGAGTTTTAAATGGTTTAACTAACACGACTTTGTATTATACAAAGGATGTTTCTTATCGACGTCTACAAAATTTGAGGGCGTAATCCTGGGTTAGTTTTAGATAGAAAAAGTCTAATAATCATACAGGGTGTCCCAGAAGTCGACGTCAAGCCGGAAGCGGGTGGTATTACAAGTCATGATAGTTATGGGAAAAATATTGAAAAAAATCTAGGTGATGCAATTTCAAAATTATAGGCATTTAAAGAAAATCGACAAAATCTCTACTTTGGAATGGTTATTCAATTCCCATTTCTACAAATCCTATTTTTTTGCCAATTTTATTTTTGTTATATCATCCTGAATAATGCGTCCGTATATTATTGCCCAAAACTAAACAAATTTTGCCGAATGATACTGTTTGCCCCACTAAATATTCAAAGCTCATATTTCGTCCACTTTCAACTGCCTGTATTAAAAAAAAAATGTACTACGCTAGTTCGGGAAGTAACTGTAAAAGTTGGCACATTTAATGTGGATTCCAAAATGGTATAACAATTGCTAGTAATTCTGTAAGTTTTTCGGCAGGAATTTTTCTGCTGAGAAACCCGTTTTCGAACTAATTTTTCAATTGATTCTAGTGTACCCAAGCCTTTAATTGAGGCCGTTACTTTAAGATTTCTGGTCGAATTAAACAGAAAGCTAATAATTCTACGATGTGTGAGCGATGCAGATAATGACGCCAGATAAAAGTCGCTCTTCTAATGTTTCCAGGGGGTCTGAATCTTTTTTTGTTGCTTTATGATCATAATTGAATTTTCTGATTCGGAAAACTTTTTTAATAAACATTACAACAACATAAATATCGAAGAAATGTTTTAACTGTCTCTCTTCAGCAGCAATAGACGTTCGACATCGTCGTAAAAAGGATCGGAGTATCCTTCGTTATTGACATGATCATTAAACAATTCATAAGAGCCAAGGCTAATACCTATAGGGGCTCAAAAAAATATACATTTTAAATGTAAAAAGTTCGAAATTAAGTCATTTTGTGATTAACAGTATTAATGAAAACAAATAATTGAAACAAGAAAAAAAACTAACCAAAAAGAAACACATTATGAACGGTATCATTATTCTTCGCCGTAGCTCAGATACATTTTCGATACGTGTTGAGTAAACTTTTTCTTTCACCGCTCCCCAGTAAAAAAAAATCTAATGGATTCAAATCAGGTGAGATAGTATCAGACCGTCTGCCCGGGTATACTTCATTGAAATGTTCTCGAACCGAGCGGAAATAGTACTCGGGGCAGCCACCTTGCTGGAACCACATATCTCTACGTATGCTTGGTGGTACGTCTTCCAATAATTTCGGTAACATATTTTTCAAGAATTATCTCTGGCAGTTAAAAGGTCCAATTATTTTTTAAATCAAACTTCAGGTCCTCATGTTCATTTTAAACCGATGCTGTGATCTATGTACCCTCATTAAATGTTGATTTTCAACATTCCATTCATGAAAGATGTGTAGATCAATGTAACCGTCATTACTGAATGTCGACTCATCGGACCATAAAACAATCTTCAAGAATCGTGGATCCTCCCGGTGTCTTCGAATTATTATTTGACAAAATTCAACTGTTGGGAGGTAATCTCGGGGTTGTAGAGTTTGTACCCTCTGAATGTGATAAGGGTGTAACCAGTTTTTCTATCAATATTCTGTGTGCAGTACTTTTAGATACTGTACTCTCTGAATGTGATAAGGGTGTAACCTGTTTTTTTTTTCAATATTCTGTGTGCAGTACTTTAAGATACCGTGGGCATTTTTTAAATCTCTTCATCTGTTTCAAATAAAGAACTCAAAGTAAACACCTTAAGTGCTCTAAAATGATTTAGAGTTAGTAGGAAAAATTATTTCGTTAATGTGTTTCTCTGCAGAAAATGTTCTCAGATAAGGAACTTGCAAAATAAGTAGCAAGTGTTATAGCAGTTTAGAATCCTCATTAAATGCGCCAACTTTAAGAGTTACTTGCCGAACAAGCGTAGTAATTTTTTTTTTCAGTACAGGCAGTTGAAATTGGACGAAATATGAGCTTTGAATATTGAGTGGGGCAACGAGTAACATTTTACTCCAAAGTGGGTCAAAAGTCATCAAGATTTCGGCAATAATATACAGACACATTATTCGGGATGATATTACAAAAATAAAATTGGCGAAAAATTAAGATTTGTAGAAATGGGAATCGAATAACCATCCCAAAGTATAGATTTTGTCGATTTTCTTTAAATGCCTATAATTTTGAAATTGCATCATCTAGATTTTTTTCAATATTTTTCTGATAAATATCATGACTTGTAATATCACCCGCTTCCGGTTTGACGTCGACTTCTGGGACACCCTGTATAGGGCGATTCACGAAGACCGTTCGTTAGAATATTCCAAAGAAAGACTCGAGATAAACACTTGAAATTTTATAGTGAAGCTTTATTAGGCAAAATAAATTATTGGAAAAAAATTTCAAATTCGTTCGACTTACGGTTTCACCGCAAATGATACCAGATTTCGTTTTTTAAATGTAATATCAAGTTATTTTCATTGATAATCCTATTACATATTAAATTCTACATTGTTTTAATGTGTCACTTACATATTATTCTCAGAAAATTCGTGTGAAATCTGAAAAAACCCTTTAAATTTTCTCAAATAGGACTTCATTCCAATGTTAATAACTTGTAGATTTGCGCTTGAAAATTCCTAATTTTCTAGCTTCTATCAGAAGACATACCAATGCTTCCCCTTCGTTAATTAAAAATTCAGTCCGATGAAAAGGGAAGTCGAACGAATCTGAAATTTTTTCCAAGAATTCATATCTCCTAACCAAAGCTTAACTATAACATTTCAAGTGTTTATCTAGAGTTTTTCTTGAAATATTCTAACGAACGGTCTTCCTGAATCACCAAGTATGTCGGCAAATGCTTTGTTTCCAGAATACAAGGCGTTGAAATGAACAAAAAAAAATGCATTACTCTTGAATACATACGAGAATAATTCACGAATGATTGTTCATATCATAGTTGGCGTTTAATGACAAATGCAGTGTCAGAAGCTTTTTTCTTTGGTATGTGCCAATTAGCATCAGCGTATCAGTTCGTGTATGTTAAATATTTATATTCAAAAATTAAGATAAGAGCTGCAACAAGTACATCTGTAAAAAGGGGTTATCACCGCAGGACATTTATAAGGACACGGGAGAAGTATTGGGTGACTCTGCTACTTTGTACCGGGTAATCAAGAACTGGTCACGAGATTCCTGTCAACATACACCAGGTATGCGGGAGCCCAAAACTGTGGTGACCAAAGAAAATATTAATTTAGTCTATGACAAGTTCCTCTGTTGAAAGCGTTGAAGAAAATGTTATATGTGGAATTGGGTCTCAAAGAACTATATACACGTTGGATAAAATGAAATGAGAAACAAATTAAAATAAAATAATAATTAAGGGTGGAAAAGATCGGTTTATAGAGATGATCTAAACAAAATAAGAATGAACCAATCAAGCTTTTTGACAATTTTATGCAAGTTCTGTAAAAATCCTTCGATGAGCATGCGCATTGTCATTTTCCAACTAAAATAAAATAAGAAATAAAGATGAGAGTTGGCCAACTTCAGTTCTCATTTTATCTTATTTCTTATATAAACGCTCTCATAGAAATGTACATGTTCAACTTTCTTACTTTATTTTAATTTATTTCGTATTTTATTTTAATTGCCTTAAAAAATCAAAATAACAGTGACAGAAGGAATTATTATTTGATTGTTTTTGCAGTGGCCAAATAACGCAGATATTTAAAATATGTGTTCTTATTAACTATCTTGTTTATGTTTGTCAAAGTAGCAAAAAACAACAATACGCAAGGTAGCAAATTTGTTTTGGGACATTTTAACACCCTGCATCTTCGAAACGAAGCATTTGCGGACATATTTTTGTTGTACTTTTTTATCTATAATAAATCGAGGATTATGTTTTTTACACGTATTTAGGAAACACCCCGTGTAAAGAAAAACGAGCGCGCAAACGTCCCTGACGCTATGTCAGAGCTTCTATAATTTTCAAATGATGTTAGAATCAGCCGAATATATTAGTAACCCCAAATTAATCTATCTAACGATCGATAATGACATAGGTTCATATACAGGCTGTACCGGCGCAACGTGATTCTTTCCTAGGTGTAAATTAAGTATATAAAGACGATTCAGGAATGCTTTAATTTTGTTCCTACGGCACCCTGTGTATATATATATGCCTCCAAAGGGTACTCCCATAATTCAGTTTTTTCGTGATAACTTCCGAACGATTCTGGTAATTTTTTGAATTAGAATTAATACAAATATCAGTAATGATTTGTTCCCAACACCTTCCTCATAAGTATTTAAGATCACCAAGGACGGATTGACCATAGCACTTAATGGTCAGTAACTTTTTTTTTTTGGTTGAATATGTCGACAAAATTACTCCATTTATGTGTTTTATCATCACTCCTGCAAAAAAAGGTATACATGTGCAACAATGAAAAAATGCACCGTTTTCGAGTTGCAAGCATTTTTATGATTGAATATCAAAATATTTTTTCATGAATATTGCAAGCAGTTTATTGTTGCTATGGTTACTAAAACCATATCCTACTATATATAACTAGCCTGGAACATGATAAAATGGCAACACTGCTATGAGTCGTACGCCAGACAATCCGGTCGAACGTTTGTTATTGTAAATGGACGATTACTTCTTATTCTGGAATTAACCAGTTTTGTTTTTCGAGGTTATTTGGTGGTATTTTTGTGTAAAACGGTGTGAAATGTGAATTAATGCAATGCAGTGATGAATATGGTCGGATATTTATGTTCTGTGATTAAACTGCAGTGTGTAAATAGTGAAATTTCCTTTGGATTATTTCTACTTGATGAGTACATTTCAGTTGAGACTATAGACAACAAGATGGACTAGAAATATGAGTGAAATAGAACTTTCATTTCTTCCTATTTTCTAAAAGATTTTGATGGCCTTTCTAATGATTTTTCAACAAAAATCGATACATCTGGATGGGAGATCAAGAAGCTCAAAGTATCTATTTATTTTTATATATGTATTCAATTTCGAAAAGTCTTCATATGTAGATGCTTCAGTTGAAACCAATAAGGATCTTATTCATCTTAAATTATTCATTAAGAATGTTCAGATTTCCTGCAGTGATTTGGAATGGATTCTTTCGATCCTTCCTGAACAGATGGTCTCAACTTACTAATCTGCTTTCCCACTATAGAAATATAATTAATGGGGATTCAGATTTTATCAATTTGTTTTATTAACATTTTTACACAGTTCAGATCAAAAATAATTTTATGTGAATTCACTCTTTGTAGCATTCAATTGTTATTCAGAATTCACAGAGACTGGTAGTTGGGGTTTACATTCGTGAATCATTCTAATTAACTTTGTTCTGTTTTCGCAACACACCTTTGAAAAATTTTGTAGAAAGTTCGAATAACAATGTTAATGTCCACCGAATGGAAAATAAACAGAAACATTTATAGATAGCAGAAACTCACCATTATAGTAAGAACCAAAAAATTACAAACTCGAAGATGATTATCACAATGTTCATTAGCGTACCTCATTAGTCTCATAATTGTTATGTTTGGGAATATATATTTATCTTGAGAAATGTATTTAAGTTTATATTTGTTGGCAATAGTTAACCCTACACATTCTCGTGCTTCTTGCTGAACAATGAATTGAATAACAACTACCTAGGCTTCTATTTCAACTTGATATCAATAATATTGTGCAGAATAAAAAGTAGTTATTCAATTTATTGACCCGAAATATACGATATTTCGCGCTACCGCATTGAATAAGTCGGCATCTGGGAGACGACGCGTCGCCGTCGTCAGACTGTGTTCCAGGCTATCTTTATAAAGGGCTGTGCTAAAATTTCTCTTTCTGTGATTGTTCATTTATCTTAAACTTCCATTGACAAAAAAATCAAAGAATATGTGAATATGCATCTAATGTACATTGTAAGTACAACGGAGTTTTACGCGGAGAAATACGTTCAAGTCTGTGGATCAAATACTTCAAGAAGTTGATAAATTATTCTATAAAGGAAATTCTTAACATGGATATTTAAAAAAACAAACAATTAACATGGAAAATCTTCACAGTCTATGTGTATTAATATGTGTACCGCGAAATTCAACGCATTTCCTCTGGCGCTGCGGGCATGATCTTTGCACTCGAAACGTAACTTCCGGTTTATTTGTTATCGCCTCGCATTGAAAATTTAATCTTCCAATGAGCTCTTCTTGAGTGTTCCCAGTTGTTTTGTAAACCAAATCTTTCAGTTGGCCCCACAAAAAAAACCAGTGAATTGAGATCCATCTCTTCCAATCCATCGATTTGAAAATGTGTTGTTCAAATGTTGCCTGACATGTTGTCCAAAATGGAAGTTTAAGATTAATGAACAAACATAGAAAGAGTAGTTTTAGTAACCATAGCAACAATAAACAGCTTGCAATATTCATGAAAAAATATTTTGATATTTATTCATAAAAATGCTTGTAACTCGAAAACGGTGCATTTTTTCAATATTGCACCGGTTCACCTTTTTTTGCAGAATTAACGATAAAATACATAAATGGAGGAATTTTGCCGACACCTTCAACCAAAAAAAATTGGTTCAAGCACTGACGTGAAGTCAGGAGCTTTTGCGCGTATCTTCTATTGTACATTCTTCTGTATTGGACACCCTTAATCGAATTTACCATGGTAAATTAGGTTGTCCATTCTCCTGTATTGGACACTTAATTCGAATTTACCATGGTTAATTCGAATTAAGAGTGTCCAATACAGGAGCTTTTGCGCGTATCTTCTATTGTCCATTCTTCTGTATTGGACACCCTTAATCGAATTTACCATGGTAAATTATGTTGTCCATTCTCCTGTATTGGACACTTAATTCGAATTTACCATGGTTAATTCGAATTAAGAGTGTCCAATACAGGAGATTGGCAACATAATTTACCATGGTAAATTCGATTAAGGGTGTCCAATACAGAAGAATGGACAATAGAAGATACGCGCAAAAGCTCCTGACTTCATGTCAGTGCTTAAACCAATTTTTTTTTCGTGATTTTTTTGAAATTTTTTACGGTTACGGTTTTTACAAAAAAATTTTTCAATTTTTCTAGGGGTACGATTCTTACAAAATTTTAAACACTTCTTTATGTCTATTTTCTAATACTAGTTACCAAGCTTCAATTCGATCGAATCTTTATTTTTTGAGTTATTAAGGAAATAATATTCCAGGTGGGTATAACTCGGAAACCGTTGGACCGATTATGCCCAAAAATGAACTTAACTCTCCCATTCGGATACGCAACCTACCCTGAAAATTGCAAGTCCCTATCTCCTTTCGTTCGAAAGTTCGAGGCAACGGTCACCCATCTACTGAACTCACACAAGGCTGCTCGAATCTCCAACAATATTTAACCAATCGTGTTGAAACTTGAAACTTGGCAGCAGAGTTAGGTTCTAAAGGCTCTAGCAAAATTTCAGCAATTTCAGACGAATAGTTACTGATAAATAGAATGTTTTTTTTAATTTTCATGATTTTTAAAAAAATTTCTACAAATACTATACTCACGAAATTTTGCAAGAGTTTTCGCGTTGGCATTCTATAACTAATAACCATGTTTGAATTCAATCGGTTTGGTATTTTTCGAGTTAATGAGGAACAAAAAACAACCAAATTTCAGATGGCTATAACTCCGTTTGGCCGATTACGCTTATAAACAAACTTAGATGTTGCATTCAGATGCACAACCTAACCTGAAATCTTCAAGCCGCTATCTCTTTCCGTTCTCAGGTTATCGTGACAACAAAAATATTTTTAATCATTTTTTAATAATTTTCTAGCGATACGATTCTCACAAAATTTCACAAACGTGCTTAGGTAAATATTCTACAATTATTCACCAAGTTTCAATTCGATCGAATCTATATTGGTTGAAAACAAAATTATTACTCGGAAACCATTGGGCCGATTATGCCCATTGACGAACTTGTCCGTCGTATTGAGATGCGCCACCTATCCTGGAAATTTCAAGTCGCTCGCTCTTTCCGTTCTCAAGTTATCGTGGCAACGGCCGGACAGAATCAAATTTGACCTCGAATTCTTCATTGGGGAATCGAACCGAATCGTTTGAGACCATATTCGTAAAAAAATTCGAAAGTTACAGACATTTGGGCAAAATGATAACGCGATGTTCCCAGAACATACGCGCAAAAAGGTTTCGGTTCATTAAGTGCTATGGTCAGTCCGTCCCTGGCGGTCTTAAAGACTTATGTTGGGTTTCACGAAGCTTCGATTAGCTTAATCTTGGATTTAATTCGATGGTTGTATGAAAAATTAACTGAAAATCGACATAGAATCGCACTAATTCGGCAATTAAGAGCTGTCAAAGCTTTGTGAAACCCAATGTTAGGGATTTGCGTGAAGTTATCCACACATTCTCATCCACACATTATGACGTGGGGACTGTCGAATATGGGATATACGGAATTTAACGAGCAGTGTTGCCAGACTGACAATTATTCCCTTATTAAAAAATTTGTCAAAATAGGAGATTACACGCGCATTAAAATTCATTTTAAATCATAAGGGGGTTTCACATACAATTATGACCGACAAACTATACATGTGTCTTATATAAATGATTAATTTTCCTCGAAAAGCATCCAAGTGTCCCAACGAATATGATAATAAATTCTTGGTTTTCTATGATGACCTTCATTTAGAATGAATATGAATTTCAGCTCGACATAACGTACAGGGTGAGAAAATAAATACTGTCTTGGAAAATGATGTTTTTTCCATCGAACGACGGCCATTGCATCGAGTATTTTTCTATTCTTACATTCCTTAGATGACACTTATTCAGAATAAAGATGAATTTTTGCTCGACGTATCGTACAGTGTGGGAAAATAAATACTGACTTGGAAAATAATGTTTTTTTCACTGAACGACGGCCGTTGCATTGAGTATTTTTCTATTCCTATATTCCTTAGATGACACTAATTCGGAATAAAGATGAATATTTGCTCGACGTATCGTACAGTGTGAGAAAATAAATACTGACTTGGAAAATAAGGTTTTTTTTACTGAACGACGGCCGTTGCATCGAGTATTTTTCTATTCTTACATTCCTTAGATGAACCTCATTTAGAATAAAAATGAATTTTTGCTCGACGTATCTTACAGTTTGAGAAAATAAATACAGACTTGGAAAATAATGTTTTTTTCACTGAACGACGGCCGTTGCATCGTGTATTTTTCTATTCCTATATTCCTCAGATGACACTAATTCGGAATAAAGATGAATTTTTGCTCGACGTATCGTACAGTGTGAGAAAATAAATACTGACTTGGAAAATAATGTTTTTTTCACTGAACGACGGCCGTTGCATCGAGTATTTTTCTATTCCTATATTCCTTAGATGACGCTAATTCGGAATAAAGATGAATTTTTGCTCGACGTATCGTACAGTGTGAGAAAATAAATACTGACTTGGAAAATAAAGTTTTTTTCACTGAACGACGGCCGTTGCATCGAGTATTTTTCTATTCCTATATTCCTTAGATGCCGCTAATTCGGAATAAAGATGAATTTTTGCTCGACGTATCGTACAGTGTGAGCAAATAAATATTGACTTGGAAAATAATGTTTTTTTCACTGAACGACGGCCGTTGCATCGAGTATTTTTCTATTCTTACATTCCTTAGATGAACCTCTTTTAGAATAAATATGAATTTTTGCTCGACGTATCGTACAGTGTGAGAAAATAAATACTGACTTGGAAAATAATGTTTTTTTTACTGAACGACGGCCGTTGCATCGAGTATTTTTCTATTCTTACATTCCTTAGATGAACCTCATTTAGAGTAAAAATAAATTTTTGCTCGACGTATCGTACAGTGTGAGAAAATAAATACTTACTTGGAAAATAATGTTTTTTCACTGAACGACGGCCGTTGCATCGAGTATTTTTCTATTCTTACATTCCTTAGATGAACCTCATTTAGAATAAAAATGAATTTTTGCTCGACGTATCGTACAGTGTGAGAAAATAAAAACTGACTTGGAAAATAATGTTTTTTTCACTGAACGACGGCCGTTGCATCGAGTATTTTTCTTTTCTTACATTCCTCAGATGATACTAATTCAGAATAAAAATGAATTTTGGCTCAACGTATCGTACAGTGTGAGAAAATAAATACTGACTTGGAAAATAATGTTTTTTTCACTGAACGACGGCCGTTGCATCGAGTATTTTTCTATTCCTATATTCCTTAGATGACACTAATTCGGAGTAAAGATGAATTTTTGCTCGACGTATCGTACAGTGTGAGAAAATAAATACTGACTTGGAAAATAATGTTTTTTTCACTGAACGACGGCCGTTGCATCGAGTATTTTTCTTTTCTAACATTCCTTAGATGATACTAATTCAGAAAAAAAAAATAATTTTTGCTCTACGTATCGTACAGTGTGAGAAAATAAATACTGACTTGGAAAATAATGTTTTTTTCACTGAACGACGGCCGTTGCATCGAGTATTTTCTATTCCTATATTCCTTAGATGACACTTATTCGGAGTAAAGATGAATTTTTGCTCGACGTATCGTACAGTGTGAGAAAATAAATACTGACTTGGAAAATAATGTTTTTTTCACTGAACGACGGCCGTTGCATCGAGTATTTTTCTATTCCTATATTCCTTAGATGACACTAATTCGGAGTAAAGATGAATTTTTGCTCGACGTATCGTACAGTGTGATTAAATAAATACTGACTTGGAAAATAATGTTTTTTTCACTGAACGACGGCCGTTGCATCGGGTATTTTTCTATTCCTATATTCCTTAGATGACGCTAATTCGGAATAAAGATGAATTTTTGCTCGACGTATCGTACAGTGTGAGAAAATAAATACTGACTTGGAAAATAATGTTTTTTTCACTGAACGACGGCCGTTGCATCGAGTATTTTTCTATTCTTACATTCCTTAGATGAACCTCATTTAGAATAAATATGAATTTTTGCTCGACGTATCGTACAGTGTGAGAAAATAAATACTGACTTGGAAAATAATGTTTTTTTTACTGAACGACGGCCGTTGCATCGAGTATATTTCTATTCTTACATTCCTTAGATGAACCTCATTTAGAGTAAAAATGAATTTTTGCTCGACGTATCGTACAGTGTGAGAAAATAAATACTGACTTGGAAAATAATGTTTTTTTCACTGAACGACGGCCGTTGCATCGAGTATTTTTCTATTCTTACATTCCTTAGATGACACTTATTCAGAATAAAGATGAATTTTTGCTCGACGTATTGTACAGTGTGGGAAAATAAATACTGACTTGAAAAATTTTGTTTTTTTCACTGAACGACGGCCGTTGCATCGAGTATTTTTCTATTCCTATATTCCTTAGATGACAGTATTTCGGAATAAAGATGAATTTTTGCTCGACATATCGTACAGTGTGAGAAAATAAATACTGACTTGGAAAATAATGTTTTTTTCACTGAACGACGGCCGTTGCATCGAGTATTTTTCTTTTCTTACATTCCTTAGATGACACTAATTCAGAATAAAAATGAATTTTTGCTCGACGTATCGTACAGGGTGAGAAAATAAATACTGACTTGGAAAATGATGTTTTTTCCACTGAACGACGGCCGTTGCATCGAGTATTTTTCTATTCTTACATTCCTCAGATGACACTTATTCAGAATAAAGATGAATTTTTGCTCGACGTATTGTACAGTGTGGGAAAATAAATACTGACTTGAAAAATTTTGTTTTTTTCACTGAACGACGGCCGTTGCATCGAGTATTTTTCTATTCCTATATTCCTTAGATGACAGTATTTCGGAATAAAGATGAATTTTTGCTCGACATATCGTACAGTGTGAGAAAATAAATACTGACTTGGAAAATAATGTTTTTTTCACTGAACGACGGCCGTTACATCGAGTATTTTTCTATTCCTATATTCCTTAGATGACGCTAATTCGGAATAAAGATGAATTTTTGCTCGACGTATCGTACAGTGTGAGAAAATAAATACTGACTTGGAAAATAATGTTTTTTTCACTGAACGACGGCCGTTGCATCGAGTATTTTTCTATTTTTACATTCCTTAGATGAACCTCATTTAGAATAAAAATGAATTTTTGCTCGACGTATCGTACAGTGTGAGAAAATAAATACTGACTTGGAAAATAATGTTTTTTTCACTGAACGACGGCCGTTGCATCGAGTATTTTTCATTTCTTACATTCCTTAGATGACACTAATTCAGAATAAAAATGAATTTTTGCTTGACGTATCGTACAGTGTGAGAAAATAAATACTTACTTGGAAAATACTGTTTTTTTCACTGAACGACGGCCGTTGCATCGAGTATTTTTCTTTTCTTACATTTCTTAGATGACACTTTTTCAGATTAAAAATGAATTTTTGCTCGACGTATCGTACAGTGTGAGAAAATAAATACTGACTTGAAAAATGTTTTTTTCACTGAACGACGGCCGTTGCATCGAGTATTTTTCTATTTCTATATTCCTTAGATGACACTTATTCGGAATAAAGATGAATTTTTGCTCGACGTATCGTACAGTGTGAGAAAATAAATACTGACTTGGAAAATAATGTTTGTTTCGCTGAACGACGGCCGTTGCATCGAGTATTTTTCCATTCTTACATTCTTTAGATGAACCTCATTAAGAATAAAAATGAATTTTTGCTCGACGTATCGTACAGTGTGAGAAAATAAATACTGACTTGGAAAATAATGTTTTTTTCACTGAACGACGGCCGTTGCATCGAGTATTTTCCTATTCTTATATTCCTTAGATGAACCTCATTTAGAATAAAAATGAATTTTTGCTCGACGTATCGTACAGTGAAAAAAACATTATTTTCCAAGTCAGTATTTATTTTCCCACACTGTACGATACATCGAGCAAAAATTCATCTTTACTCCGAATTAGTGTCATCTAAGGAATATAGGAATAGAAAAATACTCGATGCAACGGCCGTCGTTCAGTGAAAAAACATTATTTTCCAAGTCAGTATTTATTTTCTCACACTGTACGATACGTCGAGCAAAAATTCATTTTTTTTCTGAATTAGTATCATCATCTAAGGAATGTAAGAAAAGAAAAATACTCGATGCAACGGCCGTCGTTCAGTGAAAAAAACATTATTTTCCAAGTCAGTATTTATTTTCTCACACTGTACGATACGTCGAGCAATAATTCATCTTTATTCCGAATTAGCGTCATCTAAGGAATATAGGAATAGAAAAATACTCGATGCAACGGCCGTCGTTCAGTGAAAAAAACATTATTTTCCAAGTCAGTATTTATTTTCTCACACTGTACGATACGTCAAGCAAAAATTCATCTTTACTCCGAATTAGTGTCATCTAAGGAATATAGGAATAGAAAAATACTCGATGCAGCGGCCGTCGTTCAGTGAAAAAAACATTATTTTCCAAGTCAGTATTTATTTTCTCACACTGTACGATACGTCGAGCAAAAATTCATTTTTATTCTGAATTAGTATCATCTGAGGAATGTAAGAAAAGAAAAATACTCGATGCAACGGCCGTCGTTCAGTGAAAAAAACATTATATTCCAAGTCAGTAGTTATAGTCTCACACTGTACGATACGTCGAGCAAAAATTCATTTTTATTCTAAATAAGGTTCATCTAAGGAATGAAAGAATAGAAAAATACTCGATGCAACGGCCGTCGTTCATTGAAAAAAACATTATTTTCCAAGTCAGTATTTATTTTCTCACACTCTACGATACGTCGAGCAAAAATTCATATTTATTCTAAAAGAGGTTCATCTAAGGAATGTAAGAATAGAAAAATACTCGATGCAACGGCCGTTGTTCAGTGAAAAAAACATTATTTTCCAAGTCAGTATTTATTTTCTCACACTGTACGATACGTCGAGCAAAAATTCATCTTTATTCCGAATTAGCGTCATCTAAGGAATATAGGAATAGAAAAATACTCGATGCAGCGGCCGTCGTTCAGTGAAAAAAACATTATTTTCCAAGTCAGTATTTATTTTCTCACACTGTACGATACGTCGAGCAAAAATTCATCCTTATTCCGAATTAGCGACATCTAAGGAATATAGGAATAGAAAAATACTCGATGCAACGGCCGTCGTTCAGTGAAAAAAACATTATTTTCCAAGTCAGTATTTATTTTCTCACACTGTACGATACGTCGAGCAAAAATTCATCTTTATTCCGAATTAGTGTCATCTAAGGAATATAGGAATAGAAAAATACTCGATGCAACGGCCGTCGTTCAGTGAAGAAAACATTATTTTCCAAGTCTGTATTTATTTTCTCACACTGTACGATACGTCGAGCAAAAATTCATTTTTATTCTAAATGAGGTTCATCTAAGGAATGTAAGAATAGAAAAATACTCGATGCAACGGCCGTCGTTCAGTAAAAAAAACCTTATTTTCCAAGTCAGTATTTATTTTCTCACACTGTACGATACGTCGAGCAAATATTCATCTTTATTCCGAATTAGTGTCATCTAAGGAATATAGGAATAGAAAAATACTCAATGCAACGGCCGTCGTTCAGTGAAAAAAACATTATTTTCCAAGTCAGTATTTATTTTCCCACACTGTACGATACTTCGAGCAAAAATTCATCTTTATTCTAAATAAGTGTCATCTAAGGAATGTAAGAATAGAAAAATACTCGATGCAATGGCCGTCGTTCGGTGGAAAAAACATCATTTTCCAAGACAGTATTTATTTTCTCACCCTGTACGTTATGTCGAGCTGAAATTCATATTCATTCTAAATGAAGGTCATCATAGAAAACCAAGAATTTATTATCATATTCGTTGGGACACTTGGATGCTTTTCGAGGAAAATTAATCATTTATATAAGACACATGTATAGTTTGTCGGTCATAATTGTATGTGAAACCCCCTTATGATTTAAAATGAATTTTAATGCGCGTGTAATCTCCTATTTTGACAAATTTGTTAATAAGGGAATAATTGTCAGTCTGGCAACACTGCTCGTTAAATTCCGTATATCCCATATTCGACAGTCCCCACGTCATAATGTGTGGATGAGAATGTGTGGATAACTTCACGCAAATATGTTAGGGGAAGGTGTTGGGAACAAATCATTACTCATAGTTGTATTGAGAATATTCAAAAAATTACCAGAATTGGATGAGTCGTTCGGAAGTTATCATAAAAAAAACTGAATTATGGGAGTGCCATTTGGAGGTATGTACATACCTTCACAGGGGGGCGTCGTAGAAAAAAAATTAAAGCATTCCTGACTCGTCTTTATATACTTTATTTACATCTGAAAAAGAGTCATCTACTGCCGGGACACGCTGTAGAAGTAAAACAATTATTGTTAATCAATATTCCTACGATACCTTTATCCACCTGAAATCGTAACTGTGTAATCCCTATACACTTATACCTACCCTCTTTCGTATGGGATTTGCGGTCTAACTATTTGAAGTTTTCAATCAATATAAAGTATTATATTTCCTTTTTCATTTAACGCCAGATTCCAGTACAATATTAACAGAAGATACCGATAGCTTTATCATCGGACAACGAGTATGGGTCGGTGGTTCGAAACCCGGCAAGATCGCGTTCATTGGGGAGACCCAATTTGCCCCGGGAGACTGGGCAGGCATCGTACTGGACGAACCAATAGGTTAGTTGGAATTTTTGCTAATTTGGATCGCGTCTATAAACCGATGATTTTTTAGGAAAGAATGATGGTTCGGTCGCCGGCATGAGATATTTTCAATGCGAACCGAAAAAAGGTGTCTTTTCGAGACTGACTCGATTGACAAGACAACCCGTAGAAGTACCCCACTCACATTCGCTTGAAAGTTTTTCAACGCCAACCGCTAATGGAGTCAGAAGTCCAGTGTCACCTACCGGGAGTACGAGAAGTCTACTTAAGTCTCCCATGTCACATCGTAAGTACAAGGTTTTAGAATAAGCGGTTTCATTTTGAATAGTCAAACAAAAATACAGGGTCTTTATAAATTATTGTAACATCGCAGTTGGCTTTGCATTTTTATCTGCCACTTCTCATTTCTAGTGTTCTGTTTATATTATAGAATTTCTAAACTGACAGCCAATATTGAATTATTGCCAATTCTTAAGATAAGGTAAAGGTACACTTTATTGGAATTTTTCAACAATTTGACGGAATTTTCTGAAATTGAGTGGCCAGTTGTTAAAACGTGATTTGCAACCGCAGATTTATCGACGTTGTTGTTCCGAATGTGTCCCTCTTTATACCGTGTGAGAATGTTTCTGGTTTTTTGCCCGACGTAACACTTGTTGTAGTCTGAACATTTAATTTCATATATACCCGATTTTAACAATCCGAAGTTTTATCGAATGTATTTCCTAGAAGTTGTTTAATTTTCGTGGAAGTTTTGAGAGCCTGTTTTATATTAAACTTTTTGAAAATATTCCTGAGTTTGTTGATTGTTTTCGGATGGAACGTGAACGCGTGGAAACCTTTTACCGTTTTTATTTCTTTCGTTAGGATTATGTTACTGAAGAGATTTTTATGTTTATGTTTGTTGATAATTTTCTGAACTAATTGATTACTATACCCGTTTCTTTCGGCAATTTGGAAAACCATTTTTCTTTCTTTCTTGAAATTTACATTGCTTAGAGGAATATTAAATAAGCGGAAAACGAGGAAATGTAAGCTGGCTGTTTTATGTGACCAGGGAGCTACCGAATCAGACGAAATGTAAATATCAGAATCAGTAGGTTTTCTAAAAATGTCAAAACTAATTAAATTTGAGATATTTCTGGATACTTTTAAATTTAAGAATGGTAAGTAGCCGTCCTTTTCCATTTCGAAGGTGAACTTAATAGATGGGTATTTACTGTTCAAGACCATAGTAAATTCGTTAATATCAAAATTTTCATCAACAATAATTGCAAATATGTCATGTACGTATCTAGGCCAAAATTTTGGAAAAATTTTCCACTGATTTTCTTTTTAAATTTTATCACCCCGTATCTCCAAAGTTAATACTTTCAGGACATACCTACGTTCGTAGGAAGTTTTTTTTTAATGAGTCAAAGAATCATCCCCTTAAATGTAAGCATGTCTTTAAGGAACACCCTGTATATGAAGCGGCAAAATTAGAATATTTCAAAGCCAACGATGTTACAATCATTCATAAATAATTAATAATAATAAATAATAAGTAAGTTTATTACACAATCTATTACAATTTTACCACATACATAATCAAATCATACAGTGCCAACCTATAATATACACACATAAGAATTAAGCATATTTATCCAATTGGAGTAAACAAAGATCCCACAGAAGCTCTAGTTTAAATATCGCTTGTACGTACCTGTAGTTGCACAACCTAAGGCTGTCTATGACATTTCGATTCATCGCAAAGATATTGCCATCAATTCAGAAGCTCTTATCTTTTCCACTCATGGCTTTTACACACTATCTGGGAGCTTTAAAGAATGTTTTGAAATATATGCCATTTTCAGATGCATCGAATACAAGTTTGGCTTCCGTGTCGACTTCAGTTATCATCGACTACAGACTTGGAGATAGAGTAATAATTAAAAGTAGTCAGGGATCGAAAGTGGGCACAGTAAGATATATTGGTTATACTGAGTTCGCCCCTGGTGAATGGGTGGGGGTTGAACTAGATGAACCTAGAGGAAAAAATGATGGGTCGGTCGAAGGTCAAAGGTGAGGATGGTCGAGTGAAATAATTAAACCACTAATTGGAAATTATAGATATACTATAAGTAATTTGAATGAACTAAATTTTTCGTCATGATTAAAATAGTCTACAAACACCCATATTTTGCCATTGTGGTTCGAATTGAATGCTTGTGGCTTTTACTTGATGCAAATCCATCCAACGACTTCATCTACTGCGTCATAATAAATTCTTAACAAGTAATGATCTTCCTATACCTCGATGACCAGGGCATATGGTCTTTGTGTTCTTTTTCCTTACGTGTCTTCCTTCTTCTTATTCTCACGACTTATTTAAAACATGTTACATAAACTTATACTGGTAGCACTTTGTAAACATTCAAAATGTCTAATTAATTCCTACCGATTTTATAAATTTATTCTCTATTTGAATAGATTGAGTAACGGAGAGAAATTAAGGTCTAATTGTTCATTAACTAAATTACCCGTATATTTGTCTCCTTTTATTTCCACCATTTCCCAATGATTGAGGTGCGCACCTTTATTAAAATTGTGTTGAATAATGTGCTAATAAATTATATTGTAAGGGGATTACTAATGACAAGCTATAAAGTTTGTAATTATATATTCTCCAAAGTCTTACATTAAAAGAAGAGTAGTGCGGTTTTAAACAAGAGCAATGAGTCTTTACATGAAATGGGGTGGTGAGAGAACACTTTTAATGAAGGTACTTCGATGAGTAGTCCAATGCACTATCACTAGGTGGTTAGACGCACTTTGCCTAATAGTAAACAAGCCGGGATCCGGGTGACGAATATCACAGGAGTTCCACTGGGGATGCACCTTGATAAGGACGAACAATGATCGTCGCGGCGAAGCACGATGACGTGATTATGTCCCTCAAAGTTGAACTTTACTAGCGTTCCGCTGGGGATGCACTTGTTGGTTTATTCAGTAAGTTTGAAATATATGATGGATAATCAACGTTTCGCACTTGTATATCGTAGGAACACAGTTCATAAAACGATTGAATAATAAACTCCCAATCTCTTAGTTATAGAGATTGGTAGCGCCCCTATGGGTGTTGTATACGAGCGCGTATCGCTGTCGCCCTCTCGGTGAGTTTGGTCGAGCTACGCGGGATGCCGTTCGCTGGCTGCGTCTGGCTGTTGAGATTCCTGCTGCGTACGCGGGATGGTATTGCTGGGTGCCGTTCGCGATTGTAGGCGTTGGCTGCGTCTTGTTGTTGAGATTACTGCTACAATATGAATAATTAGAATCATTTTTTTTTGTTTTGGTTTCTGTGATGATGTTCCTTAATTCTTATGCCAAAATTTGAAAGTTCTTCGAAAATAAAATTAAGGTTTATATCATAATCATATCATATTATTATACTGATCCTCCTAGGACTTTCTCGAGGAGATCCGTCATAAGCTCTTAATACTTAGGTTGTACGCCAAATTATTCACACATGAAGCCATTTTCTACAAAGCTAGCTTAACCGATACCCCATCCGATAAAGGGAACAATCTCAATTGTAGAACAATTGGCAGTTAACTATGACAGTGACCTCAATCCACAAGTTAGCTTCTAGTTGTCTGTCCAAATAGTTTTTGGCGCTCTTGTTCCTCGGAACAGAGTGCTTATCAAATTGCCCAAATGTCTGTAATTTTCGAATTTTTGGCTGAAAATGGTCTCAAACGTTTACACGATAACTCTAGAACGGAATGAGCTAGACAGTTGAAAATTTCAGAGTAGGTTTGGGAGATAAGTATCCTGGTTAGGTTCGCTATTGGGCCCACCCTTGGTCCAATTTTGGCCGAAATGTTCATGAATGATTTAGACCTGAAATTATGCGTACTAAAAATACCCATGAACCCCCAGAATTTTTTGAAAGAATTTAATATAATTGAGCAAATAGCCATTAACGATGTTTTTAATCCAACCCTTATAGGAAAAGGTGGTAAAGCTCTGTGGATAGGGCTTTTGGCGCGAGTAATTATTCAAAGTTTGACAAACCATATCTCCGAAATTATTGGTTTCTCATGGTAGGTTTCACGAAGCTTCGATTAGCTTAATTATCAATTTAATTCGTTGCATCAAAAATGAACTGGAAATTGAATTTAATTTGAAATTGGTAATGTAAAAAAAAAATGTGTTCCTTACTGCGAAATTACCAGGCCGATTTTGCCCAATAACGAACTTAACCGAGATATTTGTCTCCCAAACCTACTCTGAAAGTTTCAACGGTCCCTCTCATTCCGTTCGAGAGTTATCCTGTTAACGAACGGCCGGACCGAATCGATTTTGACCACGGATTCTTGATCAGTGAGTCGAACCAAAACGTTTGAGACTATTTTCATCGAAAAATTCGAAAATGACAGACATTTGGGCAAATTGATAAGCACTCTGGGAACAAGATCGCGAAAAAGGGTAGGTATGCAACAAACGAAAATGAACTTATTATTTGTTATTTGTTATTTTTACTCCGTCATAAATTATGGAATTTCAAATAAATACATCCAAGCAGTTTCGGAACATCCGAAAATTTAGGTAATTTCATCAAAAGTAATAAAAGATGTTTAATCTGGTGTCTACAAGCTAACCTGTGATGATTGCCGATGGTTTATATCGGTCAAACCGGGTAGATCCTTCGGGAAAAGGGTAAATGAACATCAGAAGAGTTCCATAATATCTAATATCTCACATTCAACATATGCAAACCATTTGAAAGAATCCGGACACAATATCAATTACAACTTTGAAATCATCCATGTCAAGAACAAAGGTGCACATTTGGAATCACTCGAAATAAATTAGTCCAGGAGGAATCGGCACATCAGTACCGTAAACTATTCCACCTCAATTTTTTTATGCGATTCTCTTCAAATTACCCTACTTATGATATAAATGCATGTTGCCATGGGGCAACCCCGTGGCATATGGTTTAAACCGAAATTGTTTAAACAATTACAAGGAATTGTTATTTTTCAACCGGAATTTTGTTTTTGTATTCTTTCTTGAAATACAATTAAAAAAAGTCTTATGGCTTATTACGAGAAAGTAATTATTTTTCGAGATATGAATTTTTAAAGGTTTAAATAATCTTGAATTTGGATACTTTTGACCCATGAAAAATATATTAAAAAAAATATATATATAAATTATATATTTTTTTATTCTTTATACAATAGTTAACAATATCCTCAATTACGATTTAAAGAAATTTAATTGTTTATAACTGTTTTTTAATCGTAAATTCCGTGCGCTCAAAAGTTTACTCGCTTACCTATAAGTATCGCCGTCTCTCTCTGACTGTACCCAGTTTGTGAAATGCTTTACACGCAATTACGGGTTGTGATACGACTAGTAAGATTGGCACCAAAAAAAAGAGCTTTAGGATTAATAAAAATAAAAGAAAATCGTGATGCTCTAGTCCCTCTTGGCAATGGCTTAGAATTAAGTACAAATCATTAAAATATCTAGAAACTGTATATCTAAATATTTTGGGTTAAGAAGGTAATACCGCGGATGAAGCCAGACAAATAATTTTTACGCGTAGTTTTGGCAGTAATATTAATTTATAAAAAATTCTTTGTACCTCAGATTCCTTGCATTTGCAAGCACTTAGGGCTTCAGCTTTAACAAACGTTTGGAAACAAGCTTTAAATCCCCCATATGGAATATTAGATTGTACTCAGTTCGGTTACAAAAATTAAAATGACACTTTGCTACCTTCATTTTAAACAAAAGCTCGTTTCCAACTGATCTTAAGAAACCGTGCAATTGTAAGAAAGCTTGTAAAACCAAAGCATGTTATTGTAAAAATAAAATATTATAAAATTATTTTTCTGCCTCCATCCGCGGTATTACCTTTTTTACCCAAAATATTTAGATATACAGTTTCTAGATCTTTTAACTGATTAGTACTCAATTCTAAGCTATTAGTCTAGTCAACAAGTGCTATTTGGACCAACTTTTTTCAGCAGTCTCCGAAAATTATGTATGGGTGTCATTCGATTCGGATTGGCATTTAGATGATTTTTGAAAAAAATGAAGTTCCGCTTGCAAAAATTGTAAAAGTTATTAACAATTAACTAAAAAAAAAAGGGGTTTTAGTTTTTTGTAAATATCTCAAAAACTAATGAAGATTTTTCAAATTTGAAAAAAGATTCAAAAAGAGGAGGAAATTTCCAAAAAAAAAGTCTGGACTCCCGAAACTGTACGATAAATATTTATAATTTTTCCAGAGGGATGAAAATACGGCCGAAAACGGGTACTCTGGCTTGGAGAAGCCACGTCCACTTCGGGCACTTCAACAATAAACATTTTTTAAACATAGTAAATATGAAAAAAAAAATTGAAAATATTCAGGCAGCAACTGAATAGATGAATGAATAATAATCCGCTTGAACTCTATTTTTATAATAATTTTTCATTTAGTTATTCAATAGTTAATTAATAACTTTCTTCTGCTTGCACATTAACATTGCAAGTGTGATAATTGCTAAACTATAAGTTTTAGATTTTTTTCCTCTCTTGGAGCAATTCTTCAAAGGCTTAAGAATAGAATCCCGTTGGGAAAATTAAAAAATGTTTATTTTTCAATTTCTTATTAATAATTTCCGTTGTTGCATAATTAAAAACTTAAATTAATCATGGAACATAATTTTTTTTTAAATATTATTAACGATCCGTTTTTATGTTATTAGAAACTGCATAGATTTCTATGCAGTTTATCAGTTATTCAATATGTAATCAGTCAATATTATTTTCGGTACGAATTGACAATCTCTAATAGCTAGAAAAGATGACATTTATGAATAGTGATCACATTCTGTGAATACATAGAACTTGCGATGTATTATTGAAAGTTTGAAACATCATTTCTCCGAAAGTATTAGCTTGTTAGAGTTGAAAATGATAACAATGGATTCTTACGATGAAACTGCATCTTAAAAAAATTTGAATTCAATAGTTGTAATGTAAAAAAAAATATTTTTTTTTCGTTACTCCGAAACTATTAGACCGATGTTGCCCAATAACGAACTTAACCGAGATAGTTATCCCTCAAACCTACTCTGAAAATTTCAACTGTCTAGCTCATTTTGTTCGTGAGTTATCGTGTTAACGGACGGACGGACGGATAGACAGAATCGATTTTGACCACTGATTCTTGAACAGTGAGTCAAACCAAATCGTTCAAGACCATTTTCAGCCAAAAATTCGAAAATTACAGACATTTGGGCAAATTGATAAGCACTCTTCCGAGGAACAAGAGCGCCAAAAACCGTTATAAACAATGAAATATCATGAAATCATAATTAAGGATATTGTTAACTATTGTATCTAAAGAATAAAAAAAAATATAATTTATATTTTATTTTTTTTTAAATATATTTATTATGGGTCAAATGGTCCAAATTTAAGATTTCTTCAACCTTCAAAAATTCATATATCGAAAAATAATTACTTTATCGTAATAAACCATAATCCTTTTTTTATTGTATTTCAACAAAGAATACAAAAAAAAATAGTCCGGTTGAAAAATAACAATTCCCTGTAATTGTTTAAACAATTTCGGTTTAAACAATATGGCTCGGGGTTGCCCCATGGCAACATGCATTTATATCATAAGTAGGGTAATTCGAAGAGAATCGCATAAAAAAATTGAGGTGGAATAGTTTTCGGTACTCATGCGCCGATTCGTCCTGGACTAAATAGATATAATTCAAGGAAGATTATTTTAAATGAACAAACAGATGTTGACCGATCACCTTTACTGAATGTCTTCAAGTAGTATGGATGGCAGTGGCAATCCCCAATTATTTTTAACACATGTTTAAAGCATGTCTTTTTTGTCATCAGCGCTTTTAAGATTTTGTGTCAGTGTTTCTCGAATTAAATTTTGTGGAAATTCAAAACTTGAATCTTTATTTATCGACAAATAATGTTCTTTCAAATTACTTATCAGTATTTATTTCAGAACCAACATAAAATACTTTAAAATTTCACAGATATTTCGCATGCCAGCCGAACTACGGCCTCTTTGCGCCTGTCGGTAAAGTTAGTAAATCACCGTCGAAAATAAAACCAAGCTCGTGCGCAGTACACAACTCTGGTTTACCACCATCTGGCCTTCGCAGGGCCGGCTCTAAAGAGTCGATGACCAGCGCGGCGTCCAGCATCAGAAGGGTAAGACTTGGTGTGAATTCCCTAACCCCTAAGGTATGTCTGGTTTGATATTGTAGTAAACGCATCTGGAATGTCCAACTGTCTTGATCTATTTCATAGTTGTACAGTCAAACTATCTTTTCAAGTTCAATTTCGGATAAAGTATAACCAATTACGGAACAAGTAAGACCAATTTCGAAAAAAGTAAATCCAATTTCGGACAAAACATTCAGATTTTCTTAGTAAAATTGTGTGTCCATCAGACTTATTTTCGTTAGGATCGTGATGAATATCTTCTTTCTTATGATTTTAACTTGTAAGTTAAGTGATTTAAGAATGACTAAACTTCAGGAAAAATATTTAACGACTGATTCTTTGAGCATTTGGGTCTATTGGTTTGGTGTACATTTTTAGGTCAGTGTTTAAGAAATTTCGGTATTTTTTAGCGAACTGAAATGTTAAACGTAAAGAAATGGCGCGGATGTGCAATATTGCAATATACAGAGTGTTAACGAAAAGTTGCTACTTGATTTTTAAATGATTTTAATTCATTTTGTATGCTGAAGAAAAAACGCTGCAAACATTTCATTGCTACCGGATGATATGATTATACTGACACTCCTGGGTCTTCTGAGGAGATCTCTCAGTAGCCCTTAAGAGCTTGTTTAAGTAAGGATAATCAGTTGTGTTTTGTGTAGGCGTTGTTACTGTGTCCTGACGCCTTTTAGGAACAGCACTGTAAATTATCCGAACTGCTTTCTTAAGAACGTATATTTCCAATTGCAACGGCAGCCTTTTAGGCCTTTAGTGATGCATTTGTGGAATATGCAAATAAACAGTTATAGCGACCAAGCCAGTCATAAAATGTAGCAGTGAGAAGGCTCAAATTTCTTCGGAATTCAAAAAACCCAAATACTCATCAAGAGGTTATGAAATGTAAAGAACGTATATTTCACCGATTTCCCCAATAGCTCAGAAACTCCGCTTTCAGTGTAATCAAAGTTATAATTTATTTGAACAATGAGGAATTTCATTGTTCAAATAAAGGATCGTCTTGAATCTCACTGACAGCTATGTATATAATCCGCCGTATTCACAAAGCATTCAATCTCCGTTAAGTCCTAACTGAGGTCCTCAGTTAAGGACAAAATTGAATCGCAACCTCAGTTAACTTGTTTAAAGGTGGTGAAACAGGCCTGTTTCACGTTAATTCTCACGTTAACTGGGGCTGCGATTCAAATGTATCCTTAACTGATGACCTCAGTTAGGACTTAACGGAGATTAAATGCTTTGTGAATACGGCGGAATATGTTGAAAGGTACCTACCTACTTTTTTTCTCTTTTATTTATTTACAAGAAGGAATACAAACTGGTGTATGGAAACACCCAAAAACAGTATTCACAAAAGAAAAATCAATTTAACCAGAAGCTACGTCAGTGACAACACAAACAAGAAGAAAAAAAAACACCTTTTTAAACAACATTTCCGGAAACAAATACGCACAAGACTTTCGATCTAGCTTGTAAAATTGGTGAAGAAATGTTCACCTTGCATTTTTAAAATCAAGTTTTGAGCATTCAAGGGAGCAACTTTTCATTAAAACCCTGTAATCTGTATATTGCAATAATAACTCCAATAGAATAAGAAATGCATGCGCGCCTTTTTTTTTACATTTCAGGAGTCATTTCGCTAAAAAATACACCGACATTTCCGTTACACTGACACAAAAATTTAAACCACCTTGACCCAAAGACCAAAACCCCACTGAGTAGGTAGGTTGTAATTAGTAGGTACATAGTCTAGTCAACCAGTGCTTTTTAGGTCAAAATGTTTGGGTATTCTCCGAAAATTATGATTGAGGTGTCATTCGATTCAGAATGACATGTAGATAGTTTTTTAGGAAAATGCTAAGGCCGCTCGCAAAAATTGCAATAGTTATAAACAGTTAAGTGAAAAAAGAAAGAAGGGGGTTGGTTTTTCACCAATATCTCAAAAACTATTTGAGGTAGTTCAAATTTGAAAAAAGATTCTAGAAGAGGATGAAATTTACTAAAAAAAGTCCCAACTCCCGGAACTAGGATCAATACATATTTATAATTTTCCCAGAGGGTTGAAAATACTCCCGAAAACGGGTACTCCGGCTTGCGTAAGCCTCGCCTCCTTCGGACCATTCATGAATAAATATTATTCAAACTTATTAAATATGAAAATAAAAAATTGAAAAAATTCATGCGTCTGCAGGGTGGATCAATGAACAATAATCCGTGGTCCAAAATCGTTTATCGCGTCTTTTCATTTAATTATCCATCAGTTAATTAACAATTTTTTGTAGCACGAACATTAACATTGCAATTACGATAATTGTTAAACGTAAGTGAAAAATTATAAAGCTTCAATTCATAATATTACTAGTCATCCGTTTTCTTATGATCAGAAACTAACTTAAAAATGATTTTTGATAATTATTATCTCCTATTGTTTGCTATTTTTAAAAGGTCTTGGGGTAGATTCCCATTGGAATAATTGAAAAATTGTTAATTTTCGTTTTGTTATTAACAATTTACTTAAGTGAAAAATCAGAGAGCTTCAATTATGTTTTCAAATGAAAATTTTAAATTATCTCATAACAACGCATTGGTCTATAACAATTTTTTAAACAATAGGAGATAATAATTATCAAAAATCATTTTTAAGTTAGTTTCTGATCATAAGAAAACGGATGACTAGTAATATTATGAATTGAAGCTTTATAATTTTTCACTTACGTTTAACAATTATCGTAATTGCAATGTTAATGTTCGTGCTACAAAAAATTGTTAAATAAATAATGGATAACTAATTGAAAAGACGCGATAAACATTTTTGGACCACGTATTATTGTTCATTGATCTATCCTGCAGGCGCCTGAATTTTTGAATTTCTTATTTTCATATTTAATTAGTTTAAATAATATTTATTCATCAAAGGTACGAAGCTTGCGCAAGCCGGAATACCCGTTTTCGGGCGTATTTTCAACCCTGTAGGAAAATTAGGAAATATCCGACTCTTTTTGAATTATCTCAAATAGTTTTTGAGACATTGGCGAAAACCTAAACCTTCTTCTTTTTTTTTTACTTAATTGTTTATAACTATTGCAATTTTGGCGAGTGGCCTTAGCATTTTCTCAAAAACTATCTACATGCCATTCCGAATTGAATGACACCTCAATCATAATTTTCGAACAATACCTAAACATTTTGTCCTAAAAAGCACTTGTCGACTAGACTAATAATAATCATTACGAACATAACAAAAATAAGTCTGATGGTCAAAACGTAAATCTGAATATTTTGTCCGTAATTGGATTTACTTTTCGAAATTGGTCCTACTTTTTCCGAAATTGGTCCTACTTTTTCCGAAATTGTTCCTACTTTTTCCGAAATTGTTCTTACTTTTTCCGAATTTGAACTTGAAATGGTATAGAAACGTCTTATCACGGTCATCTAGATGAAAGGTAGGAATACCATGGTTCCTGTCCATGTACTCGTATATGTGGGTTTACTGTGTGCATGGTGAAAACCGTGTGTGTATATCTTAATTGCCACATGGTGACCCATTAATAACTTTTAAAATGTTTAGAATGTTTTTATTCACGTGAGCTGTAGGTGTAATGGAATTCCGATATCTTAATTTGAGCAGAAGAGATAGGGGCAAATGAGCCTGTTTTCTACGAACGGATTACCATATCTCTATTGAAAAGCCGGACAAAATGGAATACCCTGAGTTGTAGGTTTACAATGATGAACAAAAAATTCAACATTTACTACAGTAGATATTGATTACTCACTAATCACTTGTGATACATTTTGATTTCCACAATGTAATAAAAATTGGTTCAAGCACTGACGTGAAGTCAGGAGCTTTTGCGCGTATGTTCCATTGTCCATTCTCCTGTATTGGACACTTTTAATCGAATTTACTATGGTGAATTCAATTGTCTATTCTCCTGTATTGGACACTCTTAATCGAATTCACCATGGTAAATTCGATTAGGAGTGTCCAATACAGGAGAACAGACAATTAAATTCACCATGGTAAATTCGATTAAGAGTGTTCAATACAGGAGAATGGACAATAGAACATACGCGCAAAAGCTCCTGACTTCACGTCAGTGCTTGAATCAATTTCTTTTTCGTGAAGTCAGGAGCTTCTGCGCGTATGTTCTATTGTCCATTCTCCTGTATTGAACACTCTTAATCGAATTTACCATGGTGAAGTATATTGTCTGTTCTCCTGTATTGGACACTCCTAATCGAATTTACCATGGTGAATTCGATTAAGAGTTTCCAATACAGGAGAATAGACAATAGAATTCACCATGGTAAATTCGATTAAAAGTGTCCAATACAGGAGAATGGACAATAGAACATACGCGCAAAAGCTCCTGACTTCACGTCAGTGTTTGAACCAATTTTTTCTGAAGTCAGGATAGAAAGCAATGATGAAAAAAATAACACATTATTGTCTACCTTCAATTCTTCTTTAGGAGAAGAATACATAATAATTCTCGAAAAATATTACTGGAATTAATGTCATATTTAAATAATAAAAAATTATAAGTTTAGTTACTAACATATTGAATGAAATTCAATTGAATTCCAGTAATATTCAATTACTTATTCTTGACCAATAAATGCACATTGATAGATCTAAGGGTGTTGAGGTGAAACATAAAGATATATTCTCATTAGTGATAGAAAAACTGGCCTAAAATTCCTCTCTACCCATCACGAGATTCAATATCGACAAATGAGCCTCTCGCCTTACAAGATCAGAAAGTGTGGTTAATTTAAAGTTAAGTTTTGAAGCCTTCAGCAAAATTTCAGCGATATCATATTAAAAATAATACATAACCTTTCAAAAGTCCCCTCTCACAAATATACTCCTCTGAAGGCACATGGATCTCTTGAAGAAGAATCGCCTTCTCTATTTCTCAAAGATATTCACTCTTGTTCATAGAAATCCCTTCAATATTTAGTTGCCTCCTCCTAAGGAGGATCTCTTTCAAAACCAGGTCTGACCGCTAATGTAGGGCTATCATCTCCCATAGATTTGTGATGAAATAACACGATTTTCCCAGGAACATACGCGCAAAAATGTTTTTGAAGGTTCTCGCAAAAATACGACGATTCGCATGCAGCTACCGAACTCACAAAAGGCTGCTCGGTTCTCCAACAATATGGATCCGATCGTGTTCAAACTTGGAACTCTGCAGTAGAGTTAGGTTCTGAAGGCTCTTCCAAAATTTCAGCCATGCCGGACGAATAGGCATTCTACAACTGATAACCATGTTTGAATTATATCGGTTTCGTATTTTTCGAGGTATTGAGGATATAATAACCAAATTTCAGATGGGTATAATTCCAAAACCGTGTGGCCGATTATACCTATAGACAAATTCAAATGTCTCATTCAGATGCACAACCTAACCTGAAAATTTCAAGCCGCTATCTCCTTCCGTTCTCAGGGTATCGTGTCATAAATAATATTTTTGGCGCTCTAGTTTCTCGGAACTGAGTGCTTATCAATTTGCCCAAATGTCTGTAATTTTCAAATATTTCGATGAAAATGGTCTTAAACGATTTGGTTCGACTCACTGATCAAGAATCCGTGGTCGAAATTCATTCTGTCCGGCCGTCCACGGCCGGCCGGCCGGCCGTAGGCACGATAACTCTCGAACGGAATGAGCTAGACAGTTGAAATTTTCAGAGTAGGTTTGGGAGATAAATATCTCGGCTAAGTTCGTTACTGGGCAAAATCGGACAGATGGTTTAAGAGTAACAAAAAAAAATTTTTTTTTTACAGAACAAATTCCAAATAAAATTTTTTTCAATAAGCAGTTTTACCATAAGAATCCAATGATATCATTTTTAACTCTAACAAGCTAACACTTTCGGAGATATGATTTTTCAAAATTTCAATGATAAATCGTATTTCGCAGAGTGATATAATTATTCTATGTATTAATTGTCATAATGACAACTTATTTTCCTGAGACATGACATTATCTAATCAATCGAAGAATTATGAGAATAAAGTGTATTCCGAAATGTGAGCGAAGTGAGAAAAATCTCAGTTGTTTGCTCCGAAATTAGTTTTTCTCAGAAAAGTCTTACATTTCGGAACGGAACATGAAGTAAGAGATCTGAGAGTAGTGAGACTGCTTTTCATCCATATACATAGAATGTAAATATTGAAAGCATAATTCTGCAGTTCGAGAGAGGAGAAAATTTGGTGAACGTAGATCAGGAAATTTTTGATAGATTACAAGGTAATTTTTCATGATTACTCTTCTTTGATACATGTTTTATGAAAATTTTACTATTTGTAGGTACTTTAAACCTGTTTTGGGCAATTGTCATACGAAACTTGTTGGCGCTCTAGTTCTTAGGAACTGAGTGCTTATCAATTTGCCCAAATGTCTGTAATTTTCGAATTTTTCGATGAAAATGATCTTAAACGATTTGGTTCGACTCACTGATGAAGAATCCGCTGTCGATTCTGTCCGGCCGGCCGTAGGCACGATAACTCTCGAACGAAAGGAGTTAGCGGATTGAAATTTGCAAGGTGGGTTTGGAGCGTAAATATCTCGGACGAGCTCGTTAATGGGAGAAATCCATCAAGCGGTTTCGGAGTTATGGATATGAGCTAGGTAGTTGAAATTTTCAGAGTAGGTTGGGGAGATGAATATCTCGGTTAAGTTCGTTATTGGGCAAAATTGGCCAGATTTAATTCGATTTCTTCCATGGTGCATTTCTCATTCTCAGATTGCTCATTTAATCTTGATAAATAAACTATTATTTGAATTGAATTTCCTTTATGATGCAGTTCTATCATAAGAGAACATTGTTATAATTCCCAACTCTGAGAAACCAATACTTTCGGAGATATAATTTGTCTGTTTGAACTAGAGCGCCAGAAAGCTCCTGTCCACACGACTTGAACCCATTTTTTAATAATTTTTTCAAAATTTTCTAGTGACACGATTCTCACAAAATTTCACAAAGGTGCTTAGGTTTATATTCTACAACTATTCACCAAGTTTAAATTCGATCGGATTCATTTTGGTTGAAAACAAAACTATTACTCGGAAACCATTGGACCGATAATACCCATTAACGAACTTGTCCGTCGTATTGGGATGCGCCACCTACCCTGAAAATTTCAAGTCGCTAGCTCTTTCCGTTCTCAAGTTATCGTGGTAACGGCCGGACGGCACCACAGAATTAAATTTCACATTTGGGCAAAATGATAACGCGATGTTCCCCAGAACATATGCGCAATAATACTAATAATATATTGTTGACCGAAATATTATTTTCAATTAAGGGGTTAGAGTTGGGAGTTTTTGGAGCATATTCTAGGAAACTGGAGTTACCGATTAATTAACCAATACCGGTATTAATAGAAGGAATACATAGTAAAAATTTTGATTTTCAACAAATAGGCGGCTTTCAAAAATAAATTCTGATTTTCGACCAAATTTTTGCTGTAAAATTGTTTGAAAAAATTAAATAATAAGCAGAAATCTTATTCCTTCGATTAATACCTCGAGAATATATCTGAAACGTTGTTTGAAATTTCGATCGATTAGCCGTTTTTGAGAAATCGTGCACACCGACTTTGATAATAGTATCGAGATAAAAGGGTTTGAAGTTTGAAAAGACGTTTACACATAGTTGAAAGAAATTGTATCAACTTCCATGGAGTCATATATATATTAATATACAGGGTGTGCCACGGTCGATGGTACCCTGGACTTTGATGGATAACGGGACGTACGATTGTATTGAAAATTTGGTTCCGTGGATAGGAACCACGGCTCTATCGATCTAGAATATTTTCAGCGCTGCGGTGTTGCCGCTTATATCAAAAAGTACTAACAACTTTGATATTTCAAATAGAACACCCTATGTATTATTACCTTTTTCGATCCGCCGTAGCCTGCTGATTAATTCAGTATTAACTTCATCACTCCTATCTCTAGCGGTTTTTGAATAATTAATTGATTTACTTGGAATCTTAGAAAGCAGAAATTTCGGGTATGGATTAGCAATATCCCGTGTATCATTTACGTATAATGACATACCATAATCATATACAGGTGTTCAAAATACGAAGCCTTTCTGAGACATACTTGAACAATAAAAAGTGCGTTTTTAAATGGAATGACCTGTATGTCATAAGATGTATTGAAAGAGAATTAAAGTTCCTTTCGAACGATATAACATGTTCCTATATACATAAATTGTAAGGTTTTCGATATAACAGCAAATTGTCATGCCAATGGGAATATTGAGCTACATTTTGTATAAGCTACCCATGAAATGGTATAGAACATGTAAATTATAATAATTTAACAATTGGCATCGATTGTAAAGTATTTTTGAATTTATTAATGGAGATTTTATTGAAAAATCATTCATTCAAATCATAAAAAAAAATCATATAAAGTTTTGATGAAATTGTTTATTCTTCACGGTCAATGCGATCAAATTGTAGATCCTGCAGAATGTTCTGGTTAGGCCTAAATCTTATTCTACCCTTCTGGTGAAAGCAGGAGGATTTGGGTTCAAATAAGTTAATCCATTTAAAATGTTATCTTCTTTTGAAGTTATAACTTCGGCATTCATTGTTCGTCCCACTTTGATCCATATTTGATGATATACTGGATATTGGTAATCCATACCCGAAATTTCAGATCTCTAGAATTCCAAGTACCTAAGTAATGAATGTTTAATTGAAACTATATTTTGGACAACACAAGAAGTAAATCAATCATATACTCGAAAACTGCTAGAGATAGGGATCAGGAAGTTGGTACAGAAATAATCAGGAGGCTACAGCGAATCGAAAAAAGCAATAATGTACGGTTCTTAAAATTTTTTTTTTCGTAATTTTTTCAAATTTTCTAGGGGTACGGTTCTTACAAAATTTTAAACACGTCTTTATGATGATTTTCTACTACTAGTTACCAAGCTTCAATTCGATCGAATATTTATTTTTTGAGTTATCAAGGAAATAATATTCCAGGTGGGTATAACTCGGAAACCGTTCAACCGATTATGCCCAAAAACGAACTCAACTCTCCCTTTCGGATACGCAACCTACCCTGAAAATTGCAAGTCCCTATCTCCTTTCGTTCGAAAGTTATCGAGGCAACGGTCACCCATCTACTGAACTCACACAAGAATGCTCGAATCTCCAACAATATTTAACCGATCGTGTTAAAACTTGAAACTTGGCAGTAGAATTAGGTTATGAAGGCTCTTGCATAATTTCAGCCGATTATGCTCATAAATAAACTGAAATGTCGAGTTCTGATGCACATCCTAACCTGAAAACTTCAAGCCGCTATCTTTCCGTTCTCAAGTTATCGTGACAACAAAAATATTTTTTAATATTTTTTTAATAATTTTCTAGCCATACGATTCGCACAAAATTTCACAAACGTGCTTAGGTTCATAAGTTTCAATTCGATCGGATTTATATTGGTTGAAAACAAAATTATTACACGGAAACCACTGGGCCGATTATGCCCATTAACGAACTTGTCCGTTGTATTGGGATGCGCCACCCAACCTGAACATTTCAAGTCGCTAGGTCTTTTCGTTCTCAAGTTATCGTGGCAACGGCCGGACGGCCGGCCGGACGGCCGGCCGGACAGAATCAAATTTGACCTCGAATTCTTCATTTGGGAGACGAACTTAATCGTTTGAGACCATTTTCGTCAAAAAATTCGAAAGTTACAGACATTTGGGCAAAACTATAACGCGATTTTCCCCAGAACATACGCGCAAAAATGATTTCTTGAAATTTCTAATAAGGCGTAACCCCTTAATAAAAGCAAAAGATCAAATATTTTGGAATCCCTAGAAATCTCTGACGCTCAAAAACAAAGACTTCTTGTCACTAATGATCAACTGCAGTTTGGCCACTCCTTTCATCAGTATGTAAATTGCATTGTCAACTTCATTCTATTTCATTTAGAAAATGGGATAAACCCCGAAACATATAATATGTCAACAACATAATTAAATTACATTGTGAAACATTCTTTACTTTAATAATTTACTACAGTATTTACTCTTTGCACGCAAGTACCAGGGGGCTAATCATTTTTTCACACGTCTGTATTTTCCTTATTTTGAGCTGAAAATAATCTTAAATGATTACTTAAGGCGCGGTTCATACTGACGCGATATCGCTCATACGATATATCGCATGCAAAAAATCTGATTGATATATTACCGTGCCAGTGTGGACCTCTTTTACGGCATCTCTTCAGAATACAAGTATCTGCCTGCGTCTGTCGTGTGTGCGATATCTTATACGCGATATCTTTAATGCGATATCGCCTCAGTATGAACCATGCCCAAGAATTATTATGCTGAATAAATTACACTTGTTTTGGAAACGTGGTAATCTTATATACAAAATTAAACGATATCATTTGCAAGACATTTTACCAACTGCAACTCAACATTTGATCTATTTTCTTTCTTTCGTTCGTCATTTAGTTCAGCTTTTTTTAAACTTTCTTGCAATTCTTTTATTTCATTGATCTTCCTTCATCCAGATAATTATCATCTAAACTCAACATTATTATCACTTTGCTGTCGTTTACTGAATGTTTCTATCAAGTGATTCTTTTGTTTTTGGGTAAATAGCAATTTATATAACGCTCCTAATATATCATTATTCTGGGATTCATATTCTATCGACATATTCGGAGTAATTTAAAAGTTCCTGACGTTAATTTCGTACAGATTCTTCTTTCTCGCTAATGCTTTTCAACAAATCTGTATTTTTGGAAATTTCGTCATTCATATTTCGATTGGTGTATACTGTATATGAAAAATCCTATATGTAATATTCTCATTGCTAGTTGGAAGTAAACATGCGTACTACGCTTAGACCAGGGTCGATAATTTTTGAAATAAATATAAAACAATAGTAGGATGAAATCCATTGGAAAAGAATGATAAAATAACAAAAAAAATGAAAGGAAGTGGAGGGGGATGAGTTTTTAGGGTTAAAAAGATACAGAACTTTTGTATTCACACTTTTTTCGCATAACCTCAGAATTTATGTGAAAAATTCAAATAATAATAAGATTTTGGTTTTTTATTTTTATCTTTTAAAAAAAAAATTTTCTCGATATTTCGTGAAAACTTACCTTTTTCTTTCCCAAATACACTGTAATTTTTTTAATTGAAAATATTCATTTTATAGCCCCTATTTTGACTTAATATCGAAAAAGCATCCTAATTTTCACGTCAAAATTTCTGATTTTTTAAAAAAGTCGGTAGGCTTTTCGTTCATTGAAACCTCTTCTTTTTGATGGTGTAAAAAAATATAAATGGTAAATTTTCTCTGAAAATGCTAAGGTAATAAAGTTAATATTTAATAAGACATATACAATATTTTGAGGAAGTTTTAGAATCTTCTCTAAATTATATGTGTAGATGCCTATTTATTGCTATTTTAAGATAAATTATATACCTACCGGAGTGACCTACGGAAAATCCCATCAAAAGGTATTTTCATAGAGAATTGGGAACAGGGCCGTTATTTCGTAGCATTTACCATAGTAATGTATTTTTTTCACACCATCAGACAGTAGAGATTTCAGAGAACAAAATGCCCACCGACTTTTTTAAAAAAGCAGATATTTTGACGTGAGAATTATTGATTGGAGTGATAACAAGTGAACCACCATGAATATTTTATTATATTTGACATAGATGTTCCTTATTCAAAGCTCAAATGAATCACTGCTTAGAAACCACAAGGAAAATACAGGTCCAGGTTAACCAGAAGTTATGAAACTATTGTATCATTGAAACAACAGCCTGTATATCGAAACTGAAACGAGTGCTTTACATTTTTGGCAGATAGTTTTACTGCACAAATTTTTAACGTGTGAAAGTTTTTAAGATCACGAAACCAAGTGGTTACAAGTTACTTTTAATAATAAAAATGGGTTCAAGCCCTGTGGACAGGAGCTTTCTGGCGCTCTAGTTCAAACAGACAAATTATATCTGGTATTGGTTTCTCAGAGTTGGGAATTATATCAATGTATTCATATGATATCACTGCATCATAAAGGAAATTCAATTCAAATAATAGTTTATTAGATAAGTAATAATAAATTACCTTGTAATCGATCAAAAATTTCCTGATCTACGTTCATCAAATTCTCTCCTCTCTCGAACTACAGAATTATCCTTTCAATATTTACGTAATATTTTCAAACATTTTCGGGTGAGGTCCCCGTTGCATCGCTAAAATACGAGTATTTCAACCCCAATATTCTTGAAGTTACAATATTCCCTTCTGTCAAGTTGACTTTATGACAATTCATACAAAGAATATACATAGAATAATTATATCAATCTGTGAAATACGATTTACATTGAAATTTTTAAAAATCATATCTCCGAAAGTTTTAGCTTGTTAGAGTTGAAAATGATATGAATGGATTCTTATGATAAAACTGCTTATTAAAAAAAATTTAATTTGGAATTTGTTTTGTAAAAAAAAAATTTTTTTTTTATTACTCCGAAACCTTCTGTCCGATTTTGCCCAGTAACGAACTTAGCCGAGATATTCATCCCCCAAACCTACTCTGAAAATTTCATTTGGGCAAATTGATAAGCACTCAGTTCCGAGGAACTAGAGCGCCAAAAATTAACGCCCTTTAGGGACATTATTCGAAATATACAGGGTGGTGGGCTTATTATCACCCCAGGATGAAATGAGAAAATTTCATTTAGTAACTTTTTGGGATCAAGAATGCTACTTAACAATATAGGGGTCAGTATTTCCACTGAAAAATGAATTTCCTATTAGTAAACTTCTTGAAGACCCTGGACATGTTACAACTAAATTACAAATTACTTTAAATTACCCTCATGACCGCTCCATTTTGAACGGCTTTCCAGTAAATTAAGGTATCATTGTCTAATCACAGTATTCCATCCATACCTTTGAACTAAATACTTTGTTTGTGAATGAATTGTTGCATGTATTTTACTGTTATTGTTTTTATCTGTTAATGTTTTTATTGATAATTTTTGCAGGAATTTCTTCAGCAATGGTGAAAATAGAAAAAAAATTCTACCTGTATTTAAATTTGTTCTAACATCAAACTTATTGGACTGATTGGACTTAGTACTAAGAATTTTTTTATTTTGCATGAATTTTGTACAGTTTGGCATTCTGCATGTTTTGTTTTATTTTATTTCCAACAAAAGACATTCAAAGACTAGTTTTAGTGGATATAATCATTTGAGAATATCTCTTTATCAAATTTAAAACAAAATTTCACATCTGCAATATTTCGGCAGGTTTTCCACTGATTAGTTTTGGCATGTTATTTGAATTAACCGTTTTTGTTTTAGTCTATACGACTGTATGCTACTAACATATTTTTTGGTTTGTTCTCACATTAGAAACTACCGTTGAAATCACCAAGTCAAGCAGCACCAAGACCGTCCCTCCAGGTAAATTACTGAAGACCTTCATGATCATACAAGTATTTTTGAAATAATTTATCCTTAAGTAATCTATAAATTATTACAAAGACCAAATAATATTCATCGAGCAGCTTTGCAGTGCTTTAGTCCTTGTTATTATTAACATTGCAAGTTGACGACTGTCAATATTGCGTTTTACTAATGGCTGTTATTTATATTTTGGTTAATTCTATTTTGATTATGGTATATTATTGATAGTTTAACGAAGTTTGTTGTATAATATATTTTTCTTGTCTTTTTGTGTTCACTCATTCATTCCACCTATTATTTACGTTTTTTGTTTTATCTTCGCACTTATTTGAATGGCTTTTATCGACTCAGTTTGTCACCTCTGAAGAAATGATTCGTTCTCCTAATAATTTTTTTCAATTTGTTTTATCAATATAATTGTTGATTCTTAAAGAGACTATTCAAATTTTCTATTGAAATGGAAAAGTGTAGAGTGGGGAAAAATACAATTAGCGAGAAGCTATCAGAAGTCGTCTTAAGTAAAATTGCTCGCTTATTTCCAATAACATTTTTCAGTTGAAGCAACAAATTGCATTGTAAAAGGGTTTATTGGCATATCTTGCAGCAAGATTCACTCATTTTACGTCCACGTACGTCGGAAATGCATATACTAATATGCAGGGTCTTGAAAAAGCACTGTGGCCAGGAGCTCTGGCGCGCTGTTCAAATTTATATCCAAATCAGTCACCCATTCAGGTATTGAACTCGCCCAAGGCTGCTTAGCCTCGGGAAAAGAAAATAATATTATCAATATTTCCAAGAATATGAACCCGACTGTAAAAAGAATCGTCAAAAAAAAACGATTAGTTTCGACTCTAATACATACATTCACTGTAGGGTCGAAAATAAACAGTACTGTACCTGTGGTGGCGGTGACGTAAGGACTCATTCGAATACATACATTTACTGTTTGGTCGAAAATAAACATAGCTTTGTTTGTGGTAGAGTAAGGACACAAATCAGTTCAGTCATTCAATTTCGCCATGAGATAGAAACACCGGAAATTGGAATTCGTAAAATAACTAATAATATACGAAATTATTCCCGTCTCACGTAATTTTATTGAAAGATCGACTTCAATCCAGTAGATATACAATTCAAGTCATTATTTCGATGGAAAGAAAAAAAAAACGAAAAAGAGACAATTTCGGTTAGGTACGGGAATCGATCCTGCTAGAACGTGCTATGGAGCCAATGAGGCCAAACTGTGGACAACTTCGTTCGTCAAGTGTAAAATTATGGACCAGTATCCATTATCATCAAATAAAACACTTTTTTCATTTACCATTTTTCCAAATACGGCTCAGGTAAAAACAAACAGACTGCAAATTTGAAAAAAAATCAGTTTTCATTTTGTAGCTTTGACATGGTGTGAATGAAATGAATGTTGGTTTGATGTGTCCTATGACAGATATTCTCCAAATATGACTATGACAAATATTCTCCAAATATCATTTTGTTCCTACTCTCCGCTGGTTTCCTAGTTATACCTAGACTTGCGAATTCATAAAAATAAATAAAATTAGCATGAAGAAAGCAAAAGAAGCTTATCTTAAACAACAAGAATATTCAATTATTTAACAAACTAAATCATTCTTCATAATTTCCCTCTCAACGCAAAGTTTAGCTCCGAGCTTTGGAATCCTCCAATCAAGGTACTCTTTTCTCGTTCACCATCAAAGTCATAGATAATTTATATGCAGGAGTGTATGTGCACTATGTGAAACCTTTAAACATTTGCAATAGTCTAAGATCCGAACCTAAATCGACCTTCACTGAGCTGATAATAGAATGAAACATATTTTATAATAAATTTTGTATATTAGAAAATAAACTAAAAATGGGTCAGCTGAAAAAATCCTGGACAGACTATTTTTAATTATTTAAAAAAAAAAGATTTTCAATTTAATTTTGCAACATCAAGATAATAAGAAAATTGTTATACTGACTTAAAGTTAGTGTCCGACCGAAACTGGTATTTCAGCCGAAACCGAACTTTCGGCCAGGGTCTCAGTTTCGGCCGAAACCGAAACCGAAACTTTATATTTCATACTGAAATCTACTGTATTTTTTACAATTTTATTCGCATATACATAAAAATAGTTAAGGAGTGTTAAATAAAATAAAAAGACATTTTTTTTGTGATCTTTATTTATTATTTTGGTATTACCAAGTTATCAAAATAATCACTCGAAGTATACCTACAGGGTGATTCCAAATCAGACGTGAACCTTAGAGGAGGTGTTAGTATGGATCATTTGCTGTGGTTTGAGCCATTTTTATTGAGGACCAAAAATCAACGGTTTCCGAGATATTTGAGTACTGGTTCTGTTGAAAAAGAACTAGCATGATTTGAAATGGAATATAAGAAGCAAATAGAGGAAAATTACGAATTCAATATTTTTCTGTTGCAACTAAGCTCGAAATTACATTACAAAATGTATTCACAAATTATGTTCCACCATTCCATAGGCTAGCACGTGCTGTCTTTCTGATGTCTTCAGTTGCTATTTTCCGCCTGAAGTAGTGATGGGCAATAGCAGGTTCTACAATAAGCAGTTAAAACTGCTACTGTTTTCTATGAATAGCAGTTTGAAATAGCTGTTTAAAAATAGCAACTAACCAACTTAATGGTTTTATTACATGGGATTTTCGTTCAAATTTATGGCTCAAAGAAGATCATGGTCAAGCCTACTATAATCATAAAATACAATATAGCTACAACTTAGTCCGCTTTTTTATTCCTTATCTGAAATCATCCCTTAATGCGGAGGTATATTCAAATAAATGGTTTATTACTACACCAAAATATTTTTTTCTTAAATTCAAAACAGTAGCAACCTCAGTTCCCTGTGAAGGTGTATGTTCCAAAACCGGGCAATTAATTTCTGAAAGACGAAATAGGATTTCCTCTGTTAAAAAAATGTTCATAAATGAAAATTAATATGAACTGAAAATCTTCAAGTGTTTTTGATTAAAATTTCCGTTCAGCGGCAACGTTGTGAATACCTACGTTAATATATTTTTTTTTATTTCTTGAAAATTACGAGCTTTATGTCCAAATGAACAAATGTACCTACCTATGTATTCTTTCATTCAGGTTCTAAGTATATTTAAAATTATTGTAACCATTATTTTCCTTGAATAAAGTAGCATGTTATTAGTGGAAGTAAATGGAAAATATTTTCTTTTGTTAATTATGATTGAACATACTTTATTATCATTAGTTGCTATTATTAATATTGATAAATAATAGAACTTTGCAACCGCAATGGTTCTGATTTAATTAAATTTGTTCCAAATAGATTTTCAGTAGAAAAGGATCTTTAACGGCGATGATACATTTTACGGGATTCATGAAACCGAATGAATGGTACTGATCGAAATCAATTGAATAGCAATTAGCAGATAAATCTAAGCTATTCAGGTACCCTGGTACCTAGAACTTCGGCCCCCATTAGTGTGACGTATTCATCCCACCGCCCAGATGCATTCCAGAATTTCCAGATGTCGATTCTCATATTTCTCAATTTCTCATTCATTACCCGACTAAACTGCTATTAAGTAGAATTTGTAGCAGCTTGCTATTGCTATTTCTAAAAAGCAGCTAAAAGTAGCAGTTTAGCATATAGCAACCCATCACTAGCCTGAAATTTACTCACGCTGTCTTTTGATACATTCACTATTTTAAATGCCGGACATTCAACAGGTTGCTTATAAAATATCTGCTGAAACGAAACTAGTTAAACAATCTAACGAAATCTTTTAGAGAATGAAGAAGGAATTTGGCAAGTTTTTAAAATAATTTTGGCATACAAAATTGTGAAATTCGAAAGTTGCAGACAAATTGATATTAGAAATTGATTTTTCATTTATTCATATATCACATTTCAAATCATACTAATTGTTTTTCAACCTCTTATACAGTATAGTTTTGCTTTTTTCGTACATATGAAAATAAACCAAAATTATCACTAAATTTGGTCAACGTAGAAATAATTGACGAAATATGTACTATAAGTTCAGAAATCTTTTAAAAATCACCCGAACTCCAAAAACCGTTGATTTTCGGTTATTAATAAATATGGATTGAACAACAGCTAATGAGTCATACTCCAAGTTTCACGTCTTATTTGGAATCACCCTATGTAATCTAATTAATAATCATTAATGTGAATTCTCAGTCTAAACAAAGATAGATCACAATAACTCGTACGACAATTATGTATACCTACTTATAACTCCTGGCCAAACGACCAAGATAATTCTCGAACATTCAAGTTTCGGCCCGGCCGAAAGTTTCGGCCATTTTGGGCCGAAACTAGATTTCTTGGCCGAAACTGGCCGAAACCGAGACCAAAACCGAACCTTCGGTCGGTCACTACTTAAAGTATAAAACGTATAGAATGTGCAGCCGTTACGTTGCCTATTATTTACCTGGACGAACTATTGGGTTGCCAGGTACAAACAGGTATGTCGATGGCAGTTACTTTCACTTGATCGGATAATAGAAACAAATTTATATCATCATCAGAGCTGTTTTATTGCGAACACGTCGATATAGGGTTGTCTGCAAAATTTTTGGTCGTTATAGGAGTTTGCAAATTTTGAATATTTAAATTTCAACGCGAGTGGAAATATGTGACAGAGAGATCCGAGGTATACCGTGTAATAATAAAGGACCCAACATTGCAGTCGCACCTAATGGGAACTCAAATATAAGAAAGTGCGCATGCTCGGTATTTATACTGTAGTAAACAGTGAGCGTTATTTTGGAGCAACTGACATTTTAGTTAAGTAAGTTAGTTAAATACATAATAATCTAATATAATACTAAATTATGAAACAATACAACATCAATTAAATCAATATGCATATATATTGACTTATAAATATAATAAGATATCTATAATAGGCAAGTTTTGTACCCCAAAATATGATAACATAAATAATAAAAATATTAATTACTTACTTTACTAATTTTTGTTATGCTGATTATGGAAAAAAAAGTGGATAGGCCAACATTCAAATTGAAAAATAACCAAAAAAATAGACAAAAGATCTTGTATTGTGTTCAAATTTTAATACAAAACAGCATAAATACAAAAATAATATTCATGAAAAATATATTCTGATAATTATTTTCTATTCCATATCTGATTCATCAGAAGTGTAATTGAGACTCTCGAATTCATGTGATTCATTACATTCGTTCTCATTTTCTTCCATTTCGACAATGTCTTGGATTTTAAAAGGAGTTTGATCTCCGATAAAACCGATTGGTTTTGAAGAATCATCCAAATACCAACCGTAGTTTTCAGGGTTTAACTTCGCACATATAGAATCAGTTGCATTAGCCACATAGAATTTACATATATTGTCCCATCAGGTGCGACTGCAATGTTGGGTCCTTTATTATTACACGGTATACTTACCTCGGATCTCTCTGTCACACATATCCACTCGCGTTGAAATTTAAATATTCAAAATTAGCAAACCCCTATAAGGACCAAAAATTTTGCAGACAACCCTATATCGATGTGTTCGCAATGAAACAGCGCTTATGATGATATTATTTATTTTCTATTATCCGTTCAAGTGAAAGTAACTGCCATCGACATACCTGTTTGTACCTGGCAATCCAGTAGTTCGTCCAGGTAAATAATAGGCAACTCAACGGCTGCACATTCTATACGTTTTATACTACAAGTCATTATAAAAATTTTCTTATTATCTTGATGTTGCGAAATTCAATTGAAAATAATTTTTTTTAAATAATTAAAAATAGTCTGTCCAGGATTTTTTCAGCCAACCCATTTTTAGTATATTATCTAATATACTTAATTTATTATAAAATATGTTTCATTCTATTATCAGCTCGGTGATGGTCGATTCAGGTTCGGATCTTCTACTATAAGTTTTCCTGGAAACATGGTAAATCAAAAAACCTTTGAAAGCACTGACCTGAAGTCAGGAGCTTTTGCGCGAATGTTCTTCTGTTTATTCACGCCTCAAAACTTAACGAATTACTGCATGAAAGTTCAAGCCATCACATTTCAACCAAGTACTAGATTTCAATTCGATCGGATCTGTATTTTTGAAAATATTGGGAGAATAATATTCTCCTTGAATGTTTGTGCGGTACTTCAGCAGAACTTGACTAATAGTTTCTTTAATTTTCATTGGTGCGTATGTTCTGGGGAACATCGCGTTATCATTTTGACCAAGTGTCCGTAATTTTCGAATTTTTTGCCGAAAATGGTCTCGAACGATTGGGTTAGATGAAGAATTTGAGGTCAAATTTGATTCTGTCCGGCCGTTGCCACGATAACTTGATAACGGAAGAGCTAGTGACTTGAAATTTTCAGGGTAAGTGGCGCATCACAATACGACGGACAAGTTCGTTAATGGGCATAATCGGCCCAATGGTTTCCGAGTAATAATTTTGTTTTCAACTAATATAAATCCGATCGAATTGAATCGTGGTGAATAGTTGTAGAATATAAACCTAAGCACGATTGTGAAATTTTGTGAGAATCGTATAGCTAGAAAACTTAAAAAAAAATATTTTTTATGTCATGATAACCTGAGAACGGAAGGAGATAGCGATTTGAAATTTTCGGGTTAGGATGTGCATCTGAATGCGACATTTGAGTTTGGGTATAAGCATAATCGGTCAAACGGTTTTGGAGTTATACCCATAACAGATTAAATTCAAACAAGGTTATTAGTTGTAACGCGAAAATTCTTGCAAAATTTTGTGAGGATCGTATTACTAGAAAATTTTCAAAAAATCATTGAAAATTATTGAAAAAAATTCTTTATACATAATATATCAGTAATATATCGGACCAATAGGTCCGACATCGCTGAAAATTCGCCAGAGCCTTCAGAACCTAACTCTACTGCCAAGTTCCAAGTTTGAACACGATCGGATATACAGGGTAAGTCTTTGACCACTGCATTAATTTTAACCAAAGATTCCTCTCATCAAATGAAACACTTTTTGCGCGTATGTTCTGGGGAACATACGCGTTATAGTTTTGCCCAAATGTCTGTAACTTTCGAATTTTTTGAAAAAAATGGTCTCAAACGATTAAGTTCGACTCCCCAATGAAGAATTCGAGGTCAAATTTGATTCTGTCCGGCCGGCCGTCCGGCCGTTGCCACGATAACTTGAGAACGAAAAGAGCTAGCGACTTGAAATTTTCAGGGTAGGTGGCGCATCCCAATACGACGGACAAGTTCGTTAATGGGCATAATCGGCCCAGTGGTTTCCGAGTAATAATTTTGTTTTCAACCAATATGAATCCGATCGAATTGAAACTTGGTGAGTAGTTGTAGAATATGAACCTAAGCACGTTTGTGAAATTTTGTGCGAATCGTATGGCTACAAAATTATTAAAAAATTATTAAAAAATATTTTTGTTGTCACGATAACTTGAGAACTGAGAGAGATAGCGGCCTCAAGTTTTCAGGTTAGGATGTACACCACAACTCGACATTTCAGTTTGATTATGAGCCTAATCGGCCAAACGGTTTTAGAGTTATAGCCATCTGAAATTTTATGAAATTTTGTGGTTTTTGTTCCTCATTAACTCGAAAAATACTGAACCGATTAAATTCAAACATGGTTGTTAGTTGTAGAATGCCAATGCGGAAACGTTTGCAAAATTTGGTGAGGATAGCATTTGTAGAAAATTTTAAATAAATTTTTGAAAATAAAAAAAAAAAGTTCTATATATCAGTAACTAATCGTTCGAAATTGCTGAAATTTCGCAAGAACCTTCATAACCTAACTATACTGACAATTTTCAAGTTTTAATACGATCGGTTAAATATTGTTGGAGATTCGAGCATTCTTGTGTGAGTTCAGTAGATGGGTGACCGTTGCCTCGATAACTTTCGAACGAAAGGAGATAGGGACTTGCAATTTTCAGGGAAGGTTGCGTATCCGAAAGGGAGAGTTGAGTTCAATTGTGGGCATAATCGGTCTAACGGTTTCCGAGTTATACCCATCTGGAATATTGTTTCCTTGATAACTCAAAAAATAAATATTCGATCGAATTGAAGTTTGGTAACTAGTAGTAGAAAATCAACATAAAGACGTGTTTAAATTTTTTTTATTAAATATTTAAAACTGTAATTATTTCTTTGAAATACCATTGAATGAAGAAATTCTTGTAAGTTAACAAAATATCTTTATTTGAACAATAAAAAAATTGGTTCAAGCACTGACGTGAAGTCAGAAGCTTTTGCGCGTATGTTCTATTGTCCATTCTCCTGTATTGGACACTCTTCTTAATCGAATTTACCATGATGAATTCTATTGTCTATTCTCCTGTATTGGACACTCTTCTCAATCGAATTCACCATGATGATTTTCATTGTCTATTCTCCTGTATTGGAGACTCTTCTTAATCGAATTTGCCATGATGAATTCTATTGTCCATTCTGGACAATAGAATTCATCGCGCAAAAGCTTCTGACTTCACGTCAGTGCTTGAACCAATTTTTTCATTTACCATTTTTCCAGATTCGGCTCAGGTAAAAAGTTACAAGCGTTTGAAGATTTCACAATGTGGTAATACACTCCCGCATATAAATTATCTATGTCATTGTTGGCGGACGAGAATAAGGCATGGTAACGTGGTTTACAGCTTGATTCGGGATTCCAACGCTCAGGGACGGATCCATAAAAGTAGTGAAATTTCTGGAGTTTTCCATTTTAAAACATTTAATGAAGAATATCTCGAAAACGGTGCGTTTAAGGAGAAATGATGAAGAATAATATAATGTTCTAAACGATGGAATATTCTTGAAATGACTCAAGCAAAACTTTATATGCTTTCTTTATGCTAATTTCGTTTAGTTTTATGAATCCACGAGTCCATAACTGGAAAACCAGTAGAAGTAGAAAATAACTAATAATTGGAAAATATGTATCATAGTTACAGGAAACTTTACGCCAACATTCATTTTATTCGAAATAAAGATGTCAAAGCTACAAAATAAAAACTAATTTCTAACTAATTTTTTTTCAAAATTTCATTGCCTGTATCTTATTACCTGAGCTGAATTTGGAAAAATGTTAAATGCAAAAAGTGTTTCATTTGATGAGAGGAATCTTTGGTTAAAATTAATGCAGTGGTCAAAGACTCACCCTGTATATTGTTGGAGATTCGAGCAGCCTTGTTTGAGTTCAGTAGATGGATGGGTGACCGTTGCCTCGATAACTTTTGAACGAAAGGATATAGAGACTCGCAATTTACAGGGTAGGTTGCGTATCCGAATCGGAGAGTTGAGTTCGTTTTTGGGCATAATCGTTCCAACGGTTTCGGAGTTATACCCACCTGGAATATTATTTACCATATAACTCAAAAAATAAAGACTCGATCGAATTGAAGCTTGGTAACTAGTTGTATAATATCGACATGAAGACGTTATTAAAATTTTGTAAGAACCGTACCCCCAGAAAATTTCAAAAAGAATACGAAAGAAAAAATTGGTACGAGCACTGTATGTATCATTATTATTATTATTATTATTATTATTATTATTATTATTATTATTATACTGATCCTCCTGGGTCTTCCACAAGGAGACCCCTCTAAGCTCTAAGAGCTTGACCGAGTAAGGAGAACCATTTACCATGGTAAATTCGATTAAGAGTGTCCAATACAGGAGAATGGACAATGGAACACACGCGCTAAAGCCCCTGACTTCACGTCAGTGCTTGAAACAATTGTTTTAAGATCTCCACCATTATAGATCCGATCGTTTCCAAATTTGGAACTTGGCTGTAGAATTAGGTTTTGAAGGCTCTCGCATTTTCAGCCATATCGGACAGATCTTGAGATCCGGAATAATCTTTTTTTTTTAATTTTCTAGGGATACAATCCTCACGAAATTTCGCATATGTCTTTGCGTCGGTAATCTAAAACTAGTAACCATGTTTCAATTCGATCGGATCTGTATTGTTTAAAAACATAATTTCAACTCTGAAACAAAACTGACAAATCATATCTCCGTAAGTATTGGTTTATCAGAGTTGGGAATGATATCAATAGATTCTTATGATAGAACTGCATCATAAAAGAAATTAAATTAAAAAAATCATAAAATTACGATTAATTATGGAAATTTCGAAAAATCATGTATCCCAAAGTATCAATTTATTAGAGTTGAGAATGATATCTGTGGATTCTTATTATAAAGCTGCATTCTAAAAAATGGTTGAATTTGAAATTTGTAATGTAAAAAAAACAGTTTTTTCGTTACTCCGAAACCACCAGCCGATTTTGCCCAGTAATGAACTTAACCGAGATATTCATCTCTTAAACTTACTGAAAATTTCAACTGTCCAGCTCATTTCGTTCGAGAGTTATCGTGTTAACGGGCGGCCGGACAGAATCAATTTTGACCACGGATTCTTGATTATTGAGTCGAACCAAAACATTTGAGTCCATTTTCAGCCAAAAATTCGAAAATTACAGACATTTGGGCAAATTGATGGCATAAACGCCAAAAACGAAATGCTTGATATGATCCCTTTTAATACGACTCAACTAGAAATATTATTAGGTAGTAACGAAAATTTTGCCACAATCTTCTACCTGAGATGAATACAATTTAGTATTCATATATCTTCTATACTCTTTCTATGTTTAATTATATACTCACTTGTTCCTATGATTTTGTAATTTTTGGCCGGCAATGCTCTTGAACGATTAGTTTCGACTCAGTGATGAAGAATTCTAGGTCAAACTTAATTCCGTCCGCGAGTACGATAACTCTTGGACGAAATGATTGGCATAATTTACATATGCAGGGTAGGTTTGAGGAATACATCTCTTGGTTAAATTAAATCCGCCAAGTAGTAACTCGAAATATACTTATTTGATCGAATTGAAGTAGGTAGTTAATTTAAGAAAACCGACACGACGATTTATTGAAAATTTCGTTGAATTGAAAAAACAAAAAAAATCTGTACCTACTTATCTCAGAAATTATCCAATCAGATATCGCGGAAAAGTTCTCGATTTGAACTCGATACAATTACAATACAATTACAAGTGGAAATATTATTTTTCTTCCGGGAAGCCAAGCATCCTTTGACGAGATCAGTACCTGGATGGGTGACCAGTCTTGCTATGCATTCGAACAAGCACGCCAAAGCAGACTGACCTCACGTTATTGCGTTTCCGAAATAAAGATGAGAACGAATCATTTCAGAAGAAAATGACTTCATGTTATATCGGGTTTTCAATAAGGGCTTAACAATTTTGCATTAAAATGAAACACAGAGCAAATTACATAGGGGCATGAAATGTAGTCCAGGTGTGATTCTTCGTAGCCACTTTTGGACGTTTAACAATTTCGAGTTGGATATTTCCCTCAGTCTCCAACATGGCACGTGAACTGCATAGACTGTACCTGACACCTCCGGCATAAAATCCAAGCCACAACGTCACTTCTTGTGGTTGTCATGCCACTTGAAGAACATGTGGGTTTGTTGATGTATAATTACGCATATCTTGGTTTATGGCGAGGCCATCAATCCAAAATTGCGCATCATCGCTGAAGAGACGCTTCATTTCTCGAGTTAATTTGCTCTTGTAAGATCTTTCGGCAAAAGTCGCCACTATGAGGTTTATGAGAATTCCAATTCCTGTAGCGGCTTAGAATCGACTCATTTGGGTGGGATGTTTTTCGTACTTCAACTGTTACGTTGCCTCACTGACACAGGAATATCCAATAGTGGATATTTGAAAACGAATTCATTCGTCATAACACATGCGCTATGGAAAACTTGAGGGGCAGGAAAATCCACGTATGCTCTGATAATCACAGAGCCCTAAGAGCACATGCGTCTCTGGAGTACAGAACGTTCCTTACTATTATGGCAGACCACAACAAGGTAACACTTGTGTGGGTTCCGGGACACAGTGGCATTCTTGTGAACGAGACTGCGGATGCACTTGCAACGAGGATCTAAGACCTCCTTTGTCGGCCCAAAGCCGGATGTTGGGATAACCATAATCGCTGCTGAAGTATACGTGTCTGATGGTACAACATCAGACCAAGTTTAGGAATATTTCCTTCCGTCTGAAAATATATCTCAGAGTGAAGGAAATACTGAGGTAATACAATCCCTCACTTACCAAAGATTACCTCAGACTGAGCACACTGAGCGGAGATCAAATAAGATCTGACTAATAAACGGTAACTGCAATCTAAGACAACTCATGCACGCACTATTGGGACTTCAGAAAAAAAACCACTGTGCAGGTTATGCAATGTGGAAGACGGAACGGCCACTCATGTAATCTTCGAATCTGAATCTACATCCCGCTGGAGATAAAAATACCCTGGAACAAGGATGGATCCAGGGGAAGGGGGGGGTTGTCATGACCCCCCCCCCCCCCCCCCTTCCTGGACTGCTGGGACCTTAGCAAAATTCTGATATATTTTGATAGAAATATGGTTGGTATGCAAACTACCTGACCGTGACCCCACCCCCCCAGTCTTAAGAGCTGGATCCGCCACTTCCCAGGAAAAGTTTATAGTATTGAAAGGACCTAGTGGGACCTAGGGAAAGGGCTACTAGATCTCGTTTAAACACAGGTCTCCCCCTACCTAGTGACTCTGACAATATTCAGAGCTGTACAATGTACACATCCCTAGTTCAATTAATAACTCCTAGAACTTCTGTTTATCAGAGATCTTTCTTCCACCAAAGTAGATAATGCTTCCACCTGATATGATTCCTTCGGAGTATAATGTTCAGCAGTTCAAGATAAGAGTAAAGAATCTCTCACCTATCAAAGATTTCTTCAGATTGTGCAGGGATCAAATAAGACCTGACTTATAACCGGTCACTGCAATCTAAGAAAACACAAACACACTATTGGCACCTCTGGAGATGGACCACTGTGCAGGTTGTGCAATGTGGAGGAATGTCATCTTCGAATGTGAAGCCTCATTCCTCTGGCAGCTAAAATACCCACAAATCGCCTACAGTGATGAAATAATAGCCTCCAAATGGAACATAGTGGTAGGGCTACTAGATCTCCTCAACACACATATATTCATATAATCAGATTACCAGTGTCAACACAAAAGTCTTGGTTGCAATGTTGTGAGTGTAAGTCTCATCCTACTAGTGACTCTGACTATCACAGCACTCGCACAGCTTGATCGGATCATTGTTACGACCGGAAATCGAAGTATGCGCTCTTGAAGCTTCAGCAATAGAATCAGAATTGCGGTAGTGGAGCTCTTGTTCCTCGGAACAGAGTGCTTATCAATTTGCCCAAATGTCTGTAGGTTCGAATTTTTTTAATAGATTGCAAACATTGGTCGTTTGTGAACTTCAATATCATAAAAGTGATAACCTTGAATGCCATTTTGTGATATCATGACTAAGGTGTAAGGGTGCGTTTGTATTTGAATACAAAATTGTTATTGTCTATGATTGTTATGTGTCCCCATTGGAACTATTATATAGGGTATTTTTTTAGCTGCATGGGATCTTTCGATAGGGATAACTTTTGAATGACATTTGACAAAGTGAAAGTGGTGTTCAGAAAGGTTTGCCATTTTAGATGCATTTGAACAACCTTACCAAATTGTGGAAATTAATATGTTATATTGTTCTTCGTCCATTTTATGGTCAACATAATCCTCCTTTTGAGTCATTGATGAATTAAGGCCACAATTATCGGAAAAAAGTAGTAAAAAATTGCACTGATCGTGCTTGTTAATGATTAGTCGTGGTAGTCACATTCCAGAAATCGTTTTCAAATCATATATGACATTAAATGCACTTAAAAATAAATTGGTTCAAGCACTGACGTGAAGTCAGAAGCTTTTGCGCGTATGTTCTATTGTCCATTCTTCTATATTGGGCACCCTTAATCGAATTTACCATGGTAAAATATGTTGTCCATTCTCTTGTATTGGCCACTTAATTCGAATTTACCATGGTAAATTCGAATTAAGTGTCCAATACAGGAGAATGGACAACATAATTTACCATGGTAAATTCGATTAAGGGTGCCCAATACAGAAGAATGGACAATAGAACATACGCGCAAAAGCTTCTGACTTCACGTCAGTGCTTGAACCAATTTTTTTTTTCGTGATTTTTTTAAAATTTTCTAGGGGTACGGTTCTTAAAATTTTTTTTTCGTCATTTTTTTCAAATTTTCTAGGGTTACGATTCTTACAAAATTTTAAACACGTCTTTATGTCGATTTTCTACTACTAGTTACCAAGCACCAATTCGATCGAATATTTATTTTTTGAGTTATTGAGGAAATAATATTCCAGGTGGGTATAACTCGGAAACCGTTAGACCGATTATGCCCAAAAACGAACTCAACTCTCCCTTTCGGATACGCAACCTACCCTGAAAATTGCAAGTCCCTATCTCCTTTCGTTCGAAAGTTATCGAGGCAACGGCCACCCATCTACTGAACTCACACAAGAATGCTCGAATCTCCAACAATATTTAACCGATCGTATTAAAACTTGAAACTTGGCAGTAGAGTTAGGTTATGAAGGCTCTTGCAAAATTTCAGCAATTTCAAACGGATAGTTACTGATATATAGAATTTTTTTTTTATTTTCAATGATTTATTAAAAATCTTCTACAAATGCTATCCTCACCAAATTTTGCAAACATTTTCGCGTTGGCATTTTACAACTAATAACCATGTTTGAATTCAATCGGTTCAGTATTTGTCGAGTTAATGAGGAACAAAAACCACCAAATTTCAGAAAATTTCAGATGGCTATAACACTAAAACCGTTTGGCCGATTATGCTCATCAACAAACTGTAATGTCGCGTTCTGGTGCACATCCTAACCTGAACACTTCAAGCCGCTATCTCATTCCGTTCTCAAGTTATCGTGACAACAAAAATATCTTTTAATAATTTTTTTTAAATTTTCCAGCCATACGATTCGCACAAAATTTGACGAACGTGCTTATGTTCATATTTTACAACTACTCACCGAGTTTCAATTCGATCGGATTTATATTGGTTGAAAACAAAATTATTACTCGGAAACCACTGGGCCGATTATGCCCATTAACGAACTTGTCCGTCGTATTGGGATGCGCAACCTACCCTGAACATTTCAAGTCGCTAGCTCTTTTCGTTCTCAAGTTATCGTGGCAACGGCCGGACGGCCGTACGGCCGGACGGACAGAATCAAATTTGACGTCGAATTCTTCATTGGGGAGTCGAACTTAATCGTTTGAGACCATTTTCGTCAAAAAATTCGAAAGTTACAGACATTTGGGCAAAACTATAACGCGATGTTCCCCAGAACATACGCGCAAAAATACTAAAAAAACATTCAATCAATTTTTCGAAATGCTTCTTGTGTCATCTTTTATAGAAGGTCGGAGATCATCAGCAGTTCGGTAATGTGAGCGGTTGCTAATGCTGAACTGTAATTTTTTGATGGTTTATTTCAATAAAAAGTTCTCAAGCTTTTAAAAAAACACCACTTATTATATGATATCCCATTTATTTTCTACTTTTCAAACCAATTCTTCAATTGCATATGTCAACAGGATCTGATGAAAGAAAAACAACAGCATATCGAGCAGCTTCTCAAGGAACGAGATTTAGAAAGACAAGAATTCACCAAAGCAGCTAGTCAGGCAGAAGATGCAGAGCAGCAATTAATTGTGGTCAAGAAGGAATTTGAAGCGGTAAGATATCAAACTGCTAGATTATATTAATAATTAAAACTGAGGATACAGATACAATACATTGCAGTTAATGAAAAATTAAACCTTAATTTCTCTGCGTTACTTAATCTATCTGAATAACTGAAAAATACTATTGAGAAAAGGTCAATAACTATTTCAGAATCTTCTTCAGAAAATGAAAAAGTCAATGGACAATTGAAATTTTCACAAGACAGTTTGCAACACAAGAATAAAGAGATGAAATATATTAGAATATTTAACGAAGAAGAAAAACAAATTTTGAAGTGAGAGTCAAAAGAATCAGATGATAAATTGGGGGAACAACGAATGAAAAGTCTGAAAAAATTCAAAGCACGAAGGATGACTAGAAGAATGAGTTTTAAGAAGATGAATGCAGAATTAGAGAAAATGAATCTGAAATTCAAGGAATATGTTGGAACTATCTTATTGAATGATAACGAACGAAGTTATCAAAATTAAATTACTAGGTTTCTTTTAGCTTAACATGACTTCCGGTTTCAAACCGTCTTGAACTGGACGACGCATGCTCAGTCGAGGTTTTTCATCATGAGTACTCGACCGCAGCCGTCTATAGAGAGCCTGTAACACAGAGTGTCCCTTGGAGGCCTACTTATTCAATGCGGAAGTTTCGAACTAACGAAACTATACTTGGTCCATGAATTGAATGTCTGCATTTGTCCTGCACAAACATCTTGAAATAAATTTGAAATTATTGTTATCCAATTCATTGTTCAGCAAGAACCACGAGAAGGTGTAGGGTCAGCTCTTGCAAAATTTGTCAGAATAAATAGAATATATTCTCAAACATAACATTTATAGAACTAGGGTGGACTAATAAAAATTGCGATAAAATCATATTGGAGTTTCTAATTTTTCGTTTCTTCTATCCCCCGAATCAATTCGTTTCTTTTCCATAGCATAACATTGTTATTCCTATTTTTTACATAATTCTTCAAATGATGGTCCTTATTGATTTTAACTGAAGAATCTAAAGATATACCGCCGTATTCACAAAGCATTCAATCTCCGTTAAGCCTAACTGAGGTTCACAGTTAAGGATAAATTGGGGATAATAAAGGACAATAAGGGAAAAAGGTGGTGAAACAGGCTAAAACAGGCATGTTTCACCACTGTTAAATACTTTAACTGAGGTTGCGACTCAAATTTATCCTTAACTGAGGACCTCAGTTAGGACTTAACGTAGATTCAAACACTTAACAATACTTTGTGAATACGGCGTATAGACTTTTCGGAATTGAATATATAAAAATAAATAGTTTTTTTGAGCTTCTTGATCCTCCATCCAGATAATACATCAATTTTTGTTGAATAAGTACCTAATTTTTAATAAGGTCATCAAAATCTTTTATGAAATCGGAAGAAATGTAAAAATTGTAGTACGGCTTCTAAACTTGCTTTTGGATCGGATTTCGAAAGCTATTTTGGTAAATTTGATTAAATCTAGGCGTTTTAATAATAAATATGTTCAATCTGGCTCTAAATGTATACTTTGCTTTATGCATTAAACCGAAGTCCCCTAAATGCTTTGGCAAACTGCGGTAGAAGAAAATACAGCCTTAACTTAGAAATTCCTGAGCTCTTCATTTTATGGAAAACCGGAACAGCTAACATAACTTTCATTTCTTGAAGATTCATAACAATTGCCCAATTGCTGTTACCTTAGACCTAATATATTGTATTGGGTGTATGGCTGTTTCAGGAAGAAACAACATTTCCATACTATCCTGTTAAGTATGTAGTCTCAAATGTACTCATCCGCCAAGTAGAAAATAATCCAAAGCACAATTGACACACACTTTTTAATCACATAATGTTTTGCACTAATCCACGGCGTGTACTAATTTCAGGAACTACCGGCTATTGTAATACTAACCGACAAAATAATACTGGTTCATTCTGGACTAGGACGTAAACATCCATGGTACTATAACAAGCGTACGTCTCCAGACCCTTTTGCCATTTAATTATGTTCCGGGCTCTATATAAAGATGGCTTTCACTCAACTAAGCATGCTTCGTCCGGTTCCGATCTGGCCGGATTTCATTTTAAAGCAAACGTTCTTGAGAAAACACAAACTTTTCTATTGTGTTGTTCGAAGGGATAATGTTTGGATAGCCTTTTTAAATTGTTTATTGAATTGTCAATCTGTTGTTGAGATTTGTCCAATTGATTATAGAAGGCTTTGAATTAACAACAAAACGATTTTTCAGTACCGAGCAGAATGTGAAGTGAAGTTACAAGAACATATGGTCCTCTTATCTGAACTAAAGAAAGATCGGAATGAAATACTGGGGCAGCTTGATGATGAAAAGAAAAAGAACGAAGACTTGCTTTTCAAATTCGAGGAAGCAGCTATTCTTAAGAGCGATGTAGAAGTAAGTGAATATATTCATCCTAAATTATTCTTCAAATAATACCAATTAGTTACTTTTTGGCCAGTTTATTCACCTGAAAAGCCGAAATATCTGCAATTTTAACATTTTTGGCCGAAAGGGTCCTAAAGACCCAAACGGTTAGTTTCGGCTCGCTGTTGAAGAATCCGTGGTCAAAATTAATTCTGTCCGACCATTAGCAGGACTACTCTCGAACGAAAGGATTTAGACAGTTCAAATTTGCGGGGTATGTTTGTAGTACTAATGCGCCGGTTGAGATGGGCAAAATCCGCCGAGTGGTTTCGGAGTTATAGCCATCTGAAGTTTTGTTGTTATTTCCTCAATAGTTCAAAAGTTACAAATTCGCTCCAATTAAAAGTTGGTACCTACCTAATTACTTGTGGAATACTGATTTGATCGAATTGAAACTCGCTAGCTAAAGAATCAAATATGGTACCTATATTAGAAGTATTCTAATTCATTGGAAATAATATATTCAGAATATTGAATATGATAACTAATTATGTACTTGAATTCTTAGAACAGTTATATTTTCCAAGGTTAATTTAAATAATAACCTGCACCGTTCATAGAAGATTCACGATTTCAAATTCAGATCTGTGTGGCCGGTCGTCCGCTTCCACAATAACTTTCGAACGAAAAGACAGCGACTTGAAATTTTCAGGGTAGGTTGCGCATCTGAATGTGACGGTTGAGTTCGTCGATGGGCATAATATGCCAAACGGTTTCGGAGTTATAACCGTGTGAAATATTTCCTTTTTTTCTCAATAACTCAAAAAATACAGATCCTATCGAATTGACACTTAGTAATTAGTTGTGGAAGGTCAACGAGAGAATTTTGGCAAAATTTATTGAGAAACATATCAATAAAAAAATTTGTTTTTCGGATTTCGCTGAAATTCTGCGCAAACCTTCAAGTCGCCATTTTACAATCAAATACCATATTTCATCTCGATCGGCTATATATTTTAGAAATTATTGTGGAAGTAAAATTTCTACTTATTCTGAAATTCGAAATCATGTAATTCTCAGAATAGCAACAACACCCCGACATCCGAGAAGTTAGCATACTCGTCTCCCGCGCAGGAGATCCGGGTTCGTATACGCGCTGCGTAAGCTATTTAATTTATTCAAAATTTGTCTTGTGTATTTTTCACGTGTTAACGCGAACAAGCACTGGCGTGAAGTCGGGAGCTTTTGCGCGCATGATCTATTATCTATTTGCGCCTGATATGAAGCGTTAATCGAGCATATACTCCATTCACATTTATAAAGTCTCCCGGTTGGCCATGAAAATTTGACACATTTCACCATGTATATTTTGAAAATGTTAGGTTATAGTCATTTTCCTGTCAGATAACTACGCAACGTTGTCCTCTCTACATAGAAGTCCTAGTAATTACGTATTTTCACAATGTGAATTTAGTTCAGAAAAATAATGAATTTGAGAAGATATTATGTGAATTCAATAATTCCACAGTCCTGGTGACTGTAGAAGAACATTTTTTACTCTTTTGTTACTGGAAATATTTCACGTATATAAGCTGGTTGGAAGATTCCATTATGCTATTTACTTGTGTGGAAATCAAGTGTTGGAATTTTATTGAAAAATAATGGATATAGTGCTCCGTTACTTTGTTATAGTTCATTTGAAAAAAGAAGAAGAAGTACTTGAATAACCCGGCAGGAAGACTTCAAAAGTCCGAGTCTTTCTTATACCTTAATAAAATATAGTGATAAGAAACTAAGTCATTTCATTCGAGAGTTCCACATGTCAGAATGAAGTTTTCCTAATGCAGATTTCGTTTCTGTTCTTTATGATTATGTTGAGAGTAGAATTGGCAACGTCTCGGTGGATTGTTTTGACCTTGACGATATTTCAGCAGTGCCAACCTGCCTGTGTTTTAGTTACAAAAACGTGATAGACCTAAATCATGGCCAACCGGGAGACTTTATAAAAGTGAATGGAGTATAGTTTCCGAAACATAATATTTTTCAAGACAGCAGAGAAATATGAAAATTTAACCTTAAACCGGTAAACTCACTGTTAATAATGTTTTATTCACCTCTGTTGGACACTCTTATTCGAATTTACTTTCGCTATGAGCGTTTTCTCAGCTTTCATAAAATATGAATACAATTCGTACCATTTTAGTGACAGAAAAGAATAATGAGAATCGTCTATGGTCACATAATTTTTCATTCTGACATATGTGTTCATCTGAATTGAAATCTAATGGATACCTAAAGTGAAAAACTTACTTCTCAAGTAATTTCAGGATACGATATTCACGAAATTCGAATAAAATTTGCGAGTCGATATTCTACAAGTAATTACCGAGTTTTAATTAGATCGGATTTGTATATTTTGTGTTTTAGAGGAAATAACAACAAAAATTCAGATGTGTATAGCTCCAAAACCATTTGGTCGATTATGCTAATTAACGAACTTGAATGTCGCATTTGGATGCGCAACCTACCCTGGAAATTGCAACTTGCTATCTCCCTCCGTTCTCAAGTTATCGTGAGATACATGTCGATATTCTACAACTAGTTAACAAGTTTCAATTCGATCGGGTCTGTATTTTTTATCTATCAAGAAAATAATATTCCAGAATCCAGATGGGTATAACTCCGAAACCGTTGGCCGAACTTAACTAACCTATTGGGATGCGCAACTTACCCTATAAATTGCAAGTCCATATCTCTTTTCGTTCCCATCCAGCAAGAGAACTCACTCAAGGCTGCTCTTATCTCTAACAATATAAAGCCGATCGTGTTCAAACTTGGTTGTAAAATCAAGTTATGAAGCCTTTCCAAATTTCAGCGATTTTGGACTGATAGCTTCTGAGATATGGACTTTATTTAATGATTTTCAATATTTTTTTTTAAATTTCTACTGACACGATCCTCACAAAATTTCTCAAAAATTTGCGTGTCGGCATTCTACAACTATGTACCATGTTTGAATTGGATAGGATTAGTATTTTTTGATTTATTGAGGACAGAATCGAATTTGGCCTCGAATTCATCAGAAAGTTCAACCTAATCGTTTGAGACCAAATTCGGCAAAAAATTCGAACATTGCAGACATTTGGCCAAAACGATAGCACGCTGTTTCCCAGAACATGTGCGCTAAAATACGGCTTGCAGTACTTCGTGAGTATTTAGTTGTCATCTCTTAAAACATTGAAGCTCTAAATATGACAGTTGCCAAAGTAGCGGGTTATTCAAAGTTGAACCACTAATTAGAAAACCCTGTATTAAATAATTAATCAATTAAATATAATTGAATCTAAAATGTAAATAATGGATTATAATAATCAATACAATACAATACAAACAATACAATAATTATTCAAATTTACACAGTCGCAGTGTTCAAATACTACATTTGGATTTAATTTGGAATATCGGAAATATATTCCCTTCATATGCTGGAGAGTATTAGTGAGTAAAACTATTCAAGAGTAGAGATATTTACATAATAGACATGGATGTAAATAACTTTCTACTCATGAATAGTCTTGGATTATTCAGTGTTCACCTGCAGAAAATACCTTCTCAATCACCACCTTTACAAGTTCAAAATTCTTGAACCCTTTGAAAATGCAACCTTTGTTGGTATCTGTTCAATCATTCCTAATGCTTTCTTTTCACAATTTCAGCTGATATTAGTATCGAGGATTCCTTGAATTTACCCGTTCCTCCATATATTTGCAACCTTTTCAACATTCACGACATTGTCTAACAAATTCACTGAATATAGCACTTTTGCACACATGTTCTGGGGGAACATGCGTGCTATAATTTTGCCTAAATGTCTGTAATTTTCGAATGTTTTGTGAGAGTGTTCTCAAACGATTAGGTTCGACTCACCGATGAAGAATTCAAGGTCAAATTTGGTTCTGTCCGACCGGCCGTGGCCACGATAACTTTCGAACGGAAAGAGACACTGACTGCATCGCGTTCCTGAATGTAAGTTATAACGCGTCTTGTACACTAATGCAGTAGAACGGCGATTTGAGCTGAAAAAGATCCTTACTGCTAATTTTACTGAATCAACGACGACTGACAGAAGATAACTCTGTCTTCTTGCAACTTTTATACAAGTAAATTTTCAAAAATTTATCAAGATTTCCTATGAGAAACATAATCTTTAAAAACAGCATATATATTTGTTATAGTCTGAGCTAGAGAAGAAGGCCAAAGAAGTAGATGAATTGCAAAAACTATTAGATATAGAACGAGTACGTGCAGATGAAAGTGACAAGAACTCCAATAAGTTATTTGAAGCCGAAGAAAATTTAATCAAAGCAAATGAATTGATTGAAAAACTGAAAACCGATTTAGACAATGCATCACGTGAACACAAAAGTCTTGATGAAGATCGAGTATTGGCAACTGGTATGCAAGTTTCTCATTATTGTTATTTTTTTTTTCATTTAATTTTTTCTCAGACCAAACAGAACTGTTAGAAAAGGAATTGGATATCACCAAAAAGCAGCTTGGGGAATTGAATACCATCAGAAATAGCCTCGGCCAAGAATTAACGACTGTCAATATTGAAAGTGCACAACTGAAGGAATCGTTCGAGGAGTTGAAACAAAAGCTAATCTTGTCTGAAAAAGAACTCTCACAAAAAAATGAAGAAATTTCACATATTAAAAATGAATTGGAATCTACGAAAAATAAATTATCTGAAAACGAAAGGCAGACACAAGAATTACAATCCGATCAATCCAAACAACAAGCAGAGTTAAGTAAAGAATTAGAGAAATTGAAGATGGAGATTAGTAGTAAAACTTTCGATACAGAAACAATAAATGATGAATTGAAAAAGAAACAAGAAGAAATTGCAGCTCTGATGAAAAATTTTGAGGAAATGAAATCGAATTACGAGCTTCAAATAAATAACAATATTCAGTTACATAAGGAAAATACTGAAAAGTCGATGAAAGAACTGCAACAAGCGAATGAAGAACTGAATACTGTGAAGGAAGAAATATCAAAAATCTCAGCTACTTCAGAAGAAAACACGAAGAAACTCATCGAAGAGAAAGAAATACTTGAGAGAGAATTAGAGAAAATAAAACTAGATATAATGAGCATTACTAAATGTTCAGAGGAGGAATCATCGTCACTCAAAAAAAAAATTGAAGAAAATGAAGATGCGTTACAAAATTATGAGAAGCAGATAAAATGCTTGAACGAAGAACTGCATTGTTTGAAAAAATCGTCAAATTCATCAAATTCGGAACTCCAGACACAACTGGAACGAATGAAACAGGAAAACACAAATGTGATTGAATCATTACAGAATGAATTGAAGATTAAAAAGGAAGAGACGAATTCGCTATCATCAGAACATGCCAATTTGAAGCAAGAACTTGAGATTAAATCAACCCAACTAGAAAGTGTTGAGAATTCGCTGAAACAAATAACAGAAGAATCCTCCGTGTTGAAAGAACAAAAACAACAACTTGACCTAGATAATGGTGATTTACGAAAAACTGTTGAGTTCCTTGGGAAAAGGTTAGAAGATATTGAAGTTCAGAAAAATACAGCCAATTCCTCAAATTCTGAGCTACAAAATCAATTTGAACAATTGAAACAAGAAAACACAGAATTAATCGATTCCTTACAGAAGGATTTAGAAATTAAAAAAGAAGAGAATAATGCTCTGTCGTCACAATTTGCCAAGTTAGAGCACGAATTCAAGATTGAATCAACTAAATTATCAGATTTAGAGACATTGCTGAAAAGAATGACACAAGAATCTTCTGAATTAAAAGAAGAAAAACAGAAATTAGATCTAGATAATGGAGATCTAAAGAGATCTATGGAATCTCTACAGAAAATGTTAGAAGATGTTGAAATTCAGAAAAAGCAAATGTATGAAGAAATTCATTCACTGCTTAACTCTTCTGGTGATAATAGTGCCCAATTAGAAGAAATGCGTTCAAAATTATTCGAAAATCAAACATTACTCGATAAAACAAAGAATGAATTTCAAGAAAAACTGCAACACCTTGCTCGTGAACAACAGGAAAAAGATTTGAAACTGAAGGAACAAGAAAGTCAAACCTTGAAGTTTGAAAAGGATCTCGCAGAAGCGAGAGAATCATTGGATAAAATGGATGTTTCCAATAAAAGACGTATTGATGAGTTACTAGAAGAAATAAATATATCTAAAGAATCTTACGCTAGAGAAATGGAAGAACAAAAAAAAACTATAACTGACAAAGAAACACAGTTGGAACAAATAAAGAAAGAATTTAATGAACAACAACAGACTTTATCCGACACAATTCAAGAATCAACTTCTAAATTAGAAGACAAAGTAAATCAAATTCTGAAACTCGAAAAAAGATTGTCAGATTTATCAATTTCTACAGAAAATATAGAAAAATCTCATAAACAACAAATTGAAGAATTTAATAAAGACATGGCAGCACTCAAACAGAATCATGGTTCCGAAATTGAAAAGATTCAAAATGAAAATGCTGAAAAGGATTTAATAATTCAAAACCATGTTACAACAATCAAAAAAATTGAGGACCAGTTGCAAGAAAACACTGATAAAAGTCAATCTTATGTGAATGAAATTGTTGAATCCCACTTGGAAAAAATAGCCATCCTCAATAAGGAGCGTGATGAAAATGAAAAGGCAAAGAACGAATTCATATCAGAGTTGAAGAACCTCCAGCAACTGAATGATGAGCTTAGCAAAAGTTCCGAGCTAGAGCTTAACAACTTGAAAGATACTATTGAGAAAATGTCAAAAACAATTTCTGAATCCTCTTCAGAAATAGAGAAAATCAATGAACAATTGAAATTTTCACAAGACAGTTTACAACAAAAGAATAAAGAGATGGAGGATCTTAGAACATTTAACGAAGAAGAGCAACAAATTACGCAGGGAAAGTTAAAAGAATTAGAGGAAAAATTAGAGGAAATAACAAATGAATCGTCCAAAAAAATTTCTGTTATCAACAATACAAATGAGGAATTGAAGAATGAGCTAGAGAAGAGGAATGTAGAATTGGAGAAAATGAATCTGAAATTCAAGGAATATGTTGAAAATAACGAATTGAATTTGAACGATAAAGAACGAAGTTATCAAAATCAAATTACTTCTTTGGAGGCACAGATGGATGAATTGAACATAACTCTTGAGAAAACAAAGACACAAAAACAAAATGCAGAAAAGGAATTCTACGAAAAATGTATAGAATACGATAGTAATTATGAAAAAATCAAGAATTTATCTGAAACACTAACACATCACGAAGAAATTGTGAAAAAAATAGAAGAAGAGAAATTGACTCTGCAAGGTGCACTTGATTCTTCCATTAACACTTTAAAAGAAAAAGATATCCAATATGAGAAACTTCTTGTTGAGTTGGAAATAATTAAGGAAAAAAACAAATCGATTGAAAGTGCATTTAATGAAGTAAAATTAAAAAATACTGATTTGATAAAGGGGAGTAGTGAGAAAGAAGAAACTGTACGAAATGAATGTAAAGAACTTTCAAATAAACTCCAGATTGCTCTGAATAAGTCGATAGAATATGAATCCCGGAATAATGATATATTAGGGGCGTTACAGAAATTGCAATTTACACAGAAACAAAAAAATCATTTAATAGAAATATTCAACAACCAACAGCTAAGTGATTTGCATCAAATAATTTTGAGTCTACATGATGATTATGTGGACGAAGGATTGACCGCTAAAATCAAAGAATTGGAAGAAAGTTTAGAAAAATATGAAGTTGAACTAAATAGAGAACGGAAGAAACTTGCTAATCAAAATACTGAGATTTATATTTTGGAACAAAAATTGAACTCTGTGAGTATTTAGCACTTTTCATATTGATATTATTACATCATATTTCCAACTTCAATTGTTTTCTTCCTTGATCTATGAAAGAAACAATTATCTTCTTTTATTCAGAAACAGTGGTGGATGATAATAGATAGTTTCAATTATTCATTTCACCATTATATATTTTTTTTCCTCAAATATAATTAATTGCAGGTTGCATCTCAACAAAATCCTGTGGTTACTAAACCAGAAGTTAATTCTGTGAGTATAATCATATATTTTACCATATTTGAATATCTCTTCATAGTGCATGAATTATTGCCATACCAATTCTTGAATAATTTATTGTAGATATACTTATTCACTTTTGCTTTTGATTGCATGTCCTTTTATTTCTTTTTTTCAAATGTAGACAAACTCAAACAATAATGAGCAATGTGATTATCAGCAACTATTAGAGGATAAATTGTTGGCTGAAAATCAAGTGAAGTTCCTCAATTCTATAATAGTGGATATGCAGAAGAAAAATGAGGAACAAAAAATGAAAATTGAAATCTTGGAATTGGGTTACAGCCCTGCAGCAGCTGAAGAGCTGAATCTGTGAGTATGCAGTAGAATTTTTATGGAATACTAAAAGGAATTTCATGAAAAAATTTCATAGATTGTGAGACTAGCACTGAAGCGATAATATCATTGATGTAAAAAAATAATACCGATTATTTCACATGTTAAAAGTCTAATGAGACTAGTATTGTTTTTGCGTGCATGTTCTAGGGAACAGTGCCCAAATGTCTGTAATTTCGTATTTTTGTCTAAATGGTCTCAAACGATCAGGTTCGACTTACCGATTAAGAATTCGTGGTCAAGTTTGATTCTGTCCGGCAGGTCGTCCGTTGTCACGATAACTTCTGAACGGAAAGAAATAGTGATTTGAAATTTTTAAGGTAGGTTGCGCATCCGAATGCCGCGGTTAAAGTCGTTAATGGGCATAATCGGCCGAAGGGTTTCAGAGTTGAACCATTCTGAAATAGGGTTTCGTCCATAACTCAAAAAATAGAGATCCGATCGAATTGAAGCTTGGTAATTAGTTGTAGAATGCTGATGCGCAAATATTTACAAAATTTCGCGACTATCATATCACGTATCGAAAAATTTAATAAGTTCACTATTCTATTTATTTTAATATTTGATTTCAGCTGATACCCAATGCAAAATTTCGTTTAGGGGATGTGGGGCCTGAATTGAAATTTTTTTGACGTAAAAAAATTATACCGAATATTTCCCTCATATTAAAATCTTCTCATAAGATCCAATAACCGCAGTAATTTTTAGTCGGCATGGCTCCAAAGAAACCGTGGTAATGATATCATCATATTCTTCATTCTCTGTATCGATTATAGTAACTCAATTGTGCAATTCATTGGAATATTTCTTGAATAAATTAGTATTGTCGAAATGATGCTAATTCAATTATTATTGTGAGAAGTTTTTAACATGAGGTATACATGGTACGTCTTACAGCTGTACATTAATTTTTACCTCAGATTCCTCTCTTCAAATGAAACACTTTTTGCGCGTATGTTCTGGGGAACATCGCGTTATAGTTTTGCCCAAATGTCTGTAACTTTCGAATTTTTTGACGAAAATGGTCCCAAACGATTAAGTTCGACTCCCCAATGAAGAATTCGTGGTCAAATTTGATTCTGTCCGTCCGGCCGTCTGTTGCCACGATAACTTGAGAACGAAAAGAGCTAGCGACTTGAAATTTTCAGGGTAGGCGGCGCATCCCATTACGACGGAAAAGTTCGTTAATGGGCATAATCGGCCCAGTGGTTTCCGAGTAATAATTTTGTTTTCAACCAATATAAACATGATCGACTTGAAACTTGGTGGGTAGTTGTAGAATATGAACCTAAGCACGTTTGTGAAATTTTGTGCGAATCGTGTGGCTAGAAATTTTTAAAAAAATTATTAAAAAATATTTTTGTTGTCACGATAACTTGAGAACGGAATGAGATAGCGGCTTGAAGTTTTCAGGTTAGGATGTGCACCAGAACGCGACATTTCAGTTTGTTTATGAGCATAATCGGCCAAATGGTTTTAGAGTTATAGTCATCTGAAATTTTCTGAAATTTGGTGGTTTTTTGTTCCTCATTAACTCGAAAAATACTGAACCGATTGAATTCAAACATGATTATTAGTTGTAAAATGCCAACGCGAATATGTTTGCAAAATTTGGTGAGGATAACATTGTAGAAAATTTTTAATAAATCATTGAAAAAAAAAATTCTATATATCAGTAACTATATGTTTGAAATTGCTGAAATTTTGCAAGAGCCTTCATAACCTAACTCTACTGCCAAGTTTCAAGTTTTAATACGATCGGTTAAATATTGTTGGAGATTCGAGCATTCTTGTGTGAGTTCAGTAGATGGGTGACCGTTGCCTCGATAACTTTCGAACGAAAGGAGATAGGGATTTGCAATTTTCAGGGTAAGTTGCGTATCCGAAAGGGAGAGTTGAGTTCGTTTTTGGGCATAATCGGTCTAACGGTTTCCGAGTTAAACCCACCTGGAATATTATTTCCTTAATAACTCAAAAAATAAATATTCGATCGAATTGGTGCCTGGTAACTAGGAGTAGAAAATCAACATAAAGACGTGTTTAAAATTTTGTAAGAACCGTACCCCTAGAAAATTTGAAAAAAATGACGGAAAAAAAATTTTAACAACCGTACCCCTAGAAAATTTAAAAAAATCACGAAGAAAAAATTGGTTCAAGCACTGACGTGAAGTCAGAAGCTTTTGCGCTTATGTTATATTGTCCATTCTTCTGTATTGGACACCCTTAATCGAATTTACCATGGTAAATTATGTTGTCCATTCTCCTGTATTGGACACTTAATTCGAATTTACCATGGTAAATTCGAATTAAGAGTGTTTGAACCAATTTTTTTATTCACCATTTTTCCTGATTAGGCTCAGGTAAAAGGTTACAACCACTTATAGATTTCACAATGTGCTAGTACACTTCTGCATATAAATTATGACACTATGATGGACGAGAAAAAGGTACGGTAACGTGGGTTACAGCTTGATGCGGGATTGCAAAGCTCAGGGACGGATCGATATAAGTAGTGAGATTTGTGGAGTTTCCCATTTTATAGCATTCAATGAAGAATATCTGGAAAAGGGTGCGTTTAAGAAGAAATGATGAAGAATAATTTAATGTTGTAAAATGATTGAGTATTCTTGAAATTACTCAAAAAAAAACTGTATCTTTCTTTATGCTAATTTCGTTTAGTTTTATGAATCCACGAGTCTATAACTAGAAAATTGGTTCAAGCACTGACATGAAGTCAGGAGCTTTTACGCGTATGTTCTATTGTCCATTCTCCTGTATTGGACACTCTCAATCGAATTTACCATTGTGAATTCTATTGTCCGTTCTCCTGTTTTGGATACTGTCTTAATCGAAATTTACCATGGTAAATTCGATTAAGAGTGTCCAATACAGGAGAACGGACAATAGAATTCACCATGGTAAATTCTATTGAGAGATTCCAATACAGGAGAATGGACAATAGAACATACGCGCAAAAGCTCCTGACTTCACGTCAGTGCTTGAACCAATTTTTTTTTTCGTAACATTTTGAAAGTTTTCTAGCGGTACGGTTCTCACAAAATTTCACACATGTCTTTATGTCGATATTCTACAACTAGTTAGCAAGCTTCAATTCCATCGAGTCTATATTTTTTGAGGTATCGATGATAGAATATTCTAGATTTAAATAACTCCGAAACCGTTGGGCCGATTATGGTCAAACGGAACTCTCCCATTCAGATGCGCAACCTACCCTGAAAATTGCAAGTTCCTATCTCCTTTCGTTCGAGAGTTATCTAGGCAACGATCACCTATCCAGCTACTGAACTCACACAAGGCTGCTCGGATCTCCAAAAATATAGATCCGATCGTGTTCAAACTTGGAACTTGGTAGAAGAGTTAGGTTCGGAAGGCTCTCGCAAAATTTCAGCCATGTCGGATGAATAGATTCTGATATATAGAATATTTTTCAATGATTTGTTTTAAATTTTCTAGTGATACGATCCTCACGATATTTTGCAAGAACTTTTGCATTGGCATTCTACAACTAATACCCATGTTTGAATTGGATCAGTTATATATTTTTCGAGTTATTGAGGAAATAACAATCAAATATCAGATGGGTATAACTCCAAAACCGTTTGACCGATTTCTCTTATAAACAAACTCAAATGTCGCATTCAGATGCACAACCTAACCTGAAATTTTCAAATCGCTATCTCTCTCCGTTCTCAGGTTATCGTGACATAAAAAATATGTTTTAATAATTTTTTTTTAATTTTCTAGTTATACGATTCTCACCAAATTTCACAAACGTGCTTAAATTTATATTCTACAACTATTCACCAAGTTTCAATTTGATCTGATTAATATTGATTGAAAACAAAATTATTACTCGGAAACCATTGGGCCGATTATGCCCATTAGCGAACTTGTCCGTCGTATTGGAATGCGCCACCTACCCTGAAAATTTCAAGTCGCTAGCTCATTCTGTTCTCAAGTTATCGTGGCAACGGCCTGCCGGACAGAAACAAATTTGGCCTCGAATTCTTCATCGGGGAGTCGAACCAAATCGTTTGACACCATTTTCGTAAAAAAAATGGAAAGTTACAGACATTTTGGCAAAATGATAACGCGATGTTCCCCAGAACATAGGCGCAAAAACCAGTAGAAGCAGGAAAAAACTAATAGTTGGAAAGATGTATCATAGTTATAGGAAACTTACACCAACATTCATTTTATTCGGAAAAAGGATGTAAAAACTACAAAATAAAAACTGTTTTTTTAAATTTAAACAGCCTGTATATTGAAAAAAATTTTTCATTTGGTGATAAGCATCTATGGTTAAAATTAATGTACAACCTAAAGACTCAACCTGCGTATTCGGTATAATTTTTTCACGTTTGAAAAATTAACGCTGTAATTTTCAAAAATTGGTTCAAGCCCTGTGGACAGGAGCTTTTTGGCGCTCTTGTTCAAACAGACAAATTATATCTCAGAAAGTATTGGTTTCTCAGAGTTGGGAATTATATCAATGGATTCCTATGATAGAAATGCATCATGAAAGAAATTAAATTTAGAAAAAGGGTCGTTAAAAAAAATGGTTCAAAAATTATCTTATAAAAAAAAGATCAATCTACAATGCTTCAATGTCATTAAATTTATTTATCAAGATTAAATGAGCAATCTGCCATGATTCAACCTCGTGGAATGGGTTGTTGCAACTTACACTCGGTGCATAGTTTTCACAACTCGAAATACCCCAATAAACACAGAAACGTTAAAAAAACGTTGTATTTTTCGAGTAACGTCACTAACTTTCATCGTTGATAAAACGGCAAAATGTCGTTAGGAAATACGTTTCTTTCTGGTTTCATAGTAACGTATTTTTTACGTTGTTTCAAGGTTAATTCAACGTTGCAAGCCTACTCATTGTCATTCATATGATACCGTGATACAACGTTATTATTCAGTTTCAACGTAACGATGAAATTTCGTTGCTGACATACGAATTCTCAACATTGATGTTCATCACAAAATGCCACATATATAAAACGTTAATAATCAGTTTCGACGTAACGATGAATTTTCGTTGCTGAGATATGTTTCTTAACGTTGATGTTTATACCAAAATGCCACATATATAAAACGTTCAATTCAAGTGTCAAGGTGACGTTGATTTTAGGGATTGAATAAACCAAAATTTAAAATATTTCTGAATCGATATTATTTAAATTTCAATATAATGAATCCTAAACTAAGGCAACTCCTTCATTTTCATCATGAATCAACTTTTGTCATGGATATGACAAAAGATGATTTATGATAAAAATGAAGGAGTTGAAATATTCTAGAAACTTTTAAACAACTTCTATTATTCTGTTTTTTTGATAGACTTGAAAAAAAAAATGTAAATAATTATTAGTACTAATTTTTATTTGCAGTTATCTGGGAACATTCTTCTCAATGAAAACATACGTTTTGTCAGATATACAAGGTTCAGTAATCGAAAAACTTATTATTATTTTTGGGGACTTTTATTGATATTCCTGATCAGTGAAAACAATTGAGAAATATTCAAGTCTTCTTCTATTCAAGTGGACCGTCATTTCTTGACTTCAAAATCCTAGCAATTAAAGGCAGATTACTCAATATTTTGTATTAACGACAAACATCCTATTAAAAAAATTAAAATTCAAACAAAACATGAAAGAAAAAACTCACAGATCTCTGAATACATAGAATATTATATTATATTTATATTCCTTCTTTGTTTTTGTTCAATGTGGCGTCATTGAGCCTCTTCTTGGCGAATTTTAACCAATCCTTGGTTGCGTCTTCAATCAGAAAGTCGGTTGTTGCCCCATATTCTTTTTTGACAGCCACTGAAACACACCATATTACATATTTTGAAAATATGGGTCTACAAGATAAAATCTTACCATAAATGAGCATTGCATTGCGTTGGTGTTCTTGAAAGGCTTCTTTTCTCTGGCTTTCCAATTGTAGAGGCAAGCTAAATCAATAGATAGAAGAAATCTTAAATCTCCTCTTGTTTGATCTTCAGGGCAAGTACCTCCGATAGACTTCAATCAGGTTAACTAGAAAAAAAAAATAATTGTAACAGAAAATTGAAGTTATATAATTCTCAGTATGCATTGCTATTTTTATTTATATCGTCGTAAAAAAAAATGGGTTCAAGCCCTGTGGACAGGAGCTTTCTGGCGCTCTAGTTCAAACAGACAAATTATATCTCCGAAAGTATTGGTTTCTCAGAGTTGGGAATTATATCAATGGATTCATATGATATAACCGCATCATAAAGGAAATTCAATTCAAATAATAGTTTATTTATCAAGATTAAATGAGCAATCATGAAAATGAGAACTCCACCATGGAAGAAATCAAATTAAATCTGGCCAATTTTGCCCAATAACGAACAACCGAGATATTCATCTCCCTAATCTACTCTGAAAATTTCAACTACTTACCTCATTCCGTTCGAGAGTTATATCTATGTCTATGGATGAAAAGCAGTCTCACTACTCTCAGAACTCTTACTAAGATAATGTAATGTCACAGGAACATAAGTTGACATTAGGACAATTCATACATAGAATTATATCATTCTGTGACAACGTTGAAATACGATTTATTATTGAAATTTTGAAAAATCATATCTCCGAAAGTATTAGCTTGTTAGAGTTAAAAATGATATGAATGGATTCTTATGATAAAACTGCTTATTGAAAAAAATTTCATTTGGAATTTGTTTTGTAAAAAAAAAATTTTACTCCGAAACCATCTGTCCGATTTTGCCCAATAACGAACTTAGCCGAGATATTTATCCCCCAAACCTACTCTGAAAATTTCAACTCTCTAGCTCATTCCGTTCGAGAGTTATCGTGCCTACGGCCGGCCGGCCGGACAGAATGAATTTCGACCACGGATTCTTGATCAGTGAGTCGAACCAAATCGTTTAAGACCATTTTCATCGAAAATTACAGACAATTGGGCAAATTGATAAGCACTCAGTTCCGAGGAACTAGAGCGCCAAAAACGAGCATTATTTATGTAACCAATTTCATCATTTTTGGCGCTCTAGTTCCTCGGAACTGAGTGCTTATCAATTTGCCCAAATGTCTGTAATTTTCGAATATTTCGATGAAAATGGTCTTAAACGATTTGGTTCGACTCACTGATCAAGAATCCGTGGTCGAAATTCATTCTGTCCGGCCGGCCAGTCCGTCCGGCCGGCCGGCCGTAGGCACGATAACACTCGAACGGAATGAGCTAGAGAGTTGAAATTTTCAGAGTGGGTTTGGGGGATAAATATCTCGGCTAAGTTCATTATTGGGCAAAATCGGACAAATGGTTTCGGAGTAACAAAAAAAAATATTTTTTTTACAAAACTAATTCCAAATTAAATTTTTTTTAATGAACAGTTTTATCATAAGAATCCATTCATATCATTTTTAACTCTAACAAGCTAATACTTTCGGAGATATGATTTTTCAAAATTTCAATGTAAATCGTATTTCACAGATTGATATAATTATTCTATGTATGAATTGTCATAATGTCAACTTGACAGAAGGGAATATTGTAACTTCAAAAATATTGGGGTTGAAATTCTCGTATTTTAGCGATGCAACGGGGACCTCACCCGAAAATGTTTGAAAATATTACGTAAATATTGAAAGCATAATTCTGTAGTTCGAGAGAGGAGAAAATTTGAAGAAAGTAGATCAGGAAATTTTTGATCGATTACAAGGTAATTTTTTATTATTACTTATCTTCTTTCATACATGTTTTATGGAATACCTACTATTTGTAGGTACTTTGAACCTGTTTTGGGCAATTGTCATACGAAACTTGTTTTTTTGGCGCTCTAGTTCCTCGGAACAGAGTGCTTATCAATTTGCCCAAGTGTCTGTAATTTTGGAATTTTTGGCTGAAAATGGTCTCAAACGATTTGGTTCGACTCAGTGATCAAGAATCCGAGTGCGAAATCGTCTGGTAGAAAGAAAGTTCAGAAGGAGGCGTAATCGTATATTCCACTGAAGAATTACAAAGTTCCCTTTTAAATACCTCTCGGAGGAATCTCAAAAGAATTACTCTATAAAAGTTCACTTTCGAATGAAATTGACGATATGAACAGCGCTAGCTAATATTTCACACTCAGTACTGGTTTTTTTAAAACGTAAAATGCAGGATGAAGATAAAATACAGAAATGCAGAACATATGTCTTCTTAATTCAAATTTAAATCAGAACACAAAGTTGGTACCATAGGCAGCCCACAATACAAACACTGAAATTACTAGTTGCAAATAATTTTTGATTACACCTCAATTTTCTCTTTAATTATTGAAAATAATTTTTTCTGTACACATTATATTCGGGAAATGTTTCGTTTAGAAAATGCAGGGTGTTTAAGTTAGGTTTGAAATTATTATTATATTGTTGATAAACGGTCAATGACATTTTGTAGACGTCAGTTGCCATTGAGGTAACCCGTTTCTCGATGACAAATATTATTTTTTTTTCGCCAGTGACGTCCTTATTAAAATATTACTATAGCATGTTAATGGAAAGTTTCAAAGGAAAAATTGTTGCGCAATTACTTTTTAGCGCTCTTGTTCCTCGGAACAGAGTTCTTATCAATTTGCCCAAATGTCTGTAATTTTCGAATTTTTGGCTGAAAATGGTCTGAAACGTTTTGGTTCGACTCCATGATCATGAATCCGTCGTCAAAATCGAAGATGCAGTTTCATCATAAAAATCTATTAATATAATTCTCAACTCTCACAAACCAATACCTTCGGAGATCTGATTTTTCAAAATTTCAATAATTAATCCTAATTTTATGATTTCATAGAATGCTCTAATTATAATTTGCTGAAGTATGTAAATCCAACATATGCGAGGTGTTTCATAGACCTACCATTTGAATTTAATTTTTTATGATTCAGTTCTAGCATATGCATCCATTGATATCATTCCCAACTCTGAAAAACCAATACTTTCGGAGATATGATTTGTCAACGTTTGAAAAAGAGCGCCAAAGCTCCTCAGGGCTTTCCCACATTTTTCATTAAATGAAATTACACATATATTCAATGTATGAGTAAAAAGTGTCCATTCAATTTTTCTGTACAACACACCGTTTGTGAGTAAAGACTAAGACCTCAGAACTAATTAATAATTAAGATTTAATGACGATCAAGGAAAATAAACTTTTGAATTAAATAGACCACTTGAAATATAGTCCAACCACCCCAATACAAATTTTACGGTACTCCAGTATCAGCAAGAGAATATTTAGTATCTATAGAGGTGGAAGGACTACATTTCAAGCAATTTCTTCAGCTTAAATTTTTATTATCTTTTGTTGTGGGTTGTTGGATCTTTGGTTTTTTATGTTACATTTTATTTAATTATTTTTTATTTTTTCTAAAAGAGAAGACTATCGGTAGGAAACTTATATATCAACTGTGTATCAAATACATGTTGCATTATTTTCAATCAAAATTATCAAAGATTCCTACCACTAGCGTTCTCTTGTGTGACGGACGATGGTCACTTTGAGCCTTTAATATGATGAAAAATAGCAAGAAAGAAATATTATTTAACGAAAGTAATCAACAATTTCTTTGGTTACAATCGATGAATATTTCTTTCTTGCTATTTGTGATGTATTGCAATTGGCCTTTCAGCATGTACCTTCTACCTATTTAATATATTTAATTTTTGAAAAGTTTAAAATTATTTGTTTTGTTACATTTATTCAATATTTGTTACTAGTTCTCAATAAAAATGTCAACTTGACATCCGCTTAAAGGATAAATTTATGGTCGGAAATAATTTCAACCTCTACGACTCGTATTAACTGTTGATTTTTTTTCTCAAAAACCGTGAACTTTAGCAAGAAATAAAATGAGACCTTATTTGTTAAGAATGGAACAAGCTATCCAAAATTATTTTTTTTTTTTTGTAAAATATGAATATGAAAAAAAGTTTCTTGCGGAACAAGGTTTAGGATTGGCTTTTTCTACCTCTTGCAATCATAGAGGAACACCACCGAAATTTTCTTTAGTGCCTTCTCGCCCGCATAAAATATCAGCTTGGTTTAATAATTCTTGTCAGTTTTTTTATTTGTAAGAAAAAAATTAAAAACTTCATTTCGGGCGCAATATTTAGAGGGCTGTAACTAAGCAGGGGGGGAGGCTCAAAAAGAAAAGTTTATATGAAAGACCCACCCTATCATTTGACAAGGAATCACCCACTAAATTATTTCGCAAGTTAATCAATTACACCCTGTATAAAAGTTTCCTACCGCTGCTGTTCTCTTTGCGAAAAAATTAAGAAATTATTAATTATAATTTAATTAAACTGTAACAGACATAAACAATATATATAACGTTCACAACTCCAATCAACTGTGCATTGAATAAATGTTACATTATACCATTATATGAAAGTTTCCTACTGCCAAAGTTCTCTTTTAGATTACCATTGAAATTCCTTAAGGTTTTATTTTGAAGAAATGTTCATAAAAATATTTTTCACGATTTCCTTTTATCAGTTATCATTTGTTTAAAGTAGATTGATATAGATAATTGAAACGAATGAGGGAAGTTGTTCAAGCCAATGGAACATTATTAATTGAGTTGACGTTTTTTCCCTTTCGAGATTGTTTATTTGTACATAATTATTATTATCTCCTCTGTTGATATTTGTTTATGTTTGTATATCCTAGTATTCGTTCATATATGTACATATTTAACTAAATTATGTGGCAGGATCGGATTCTCTTCAAATGCGAGGCAACTGCCCCCAAGGGTATATTGCGATATTTGCGATTGTTTTGATCTGCATGAAACTGAAGATTGTCCCAAGCAAATGTCTGAAGATATGCCACCACCACCTCCGCCCGCTAGTAAAATGAAGAAAAAACCGGAACCAAGACCCTACTGTGAATTATGTGAAGGTAACTAATCAAGCTCTTCTCGATTTTATGTACAGCCTATAATGAAATTCATTTTTTTGCGCGTATGCTCTGGGGAATATCGTGCTATCATTTTGCCCAAATGTCTGTAATTTTCGAATTTTTCGCCGAAAATGGTCTCAAACGATTGGGTTCGACTCCCTGATCAAGAATTCGAGTCAAATTTAATTTCTGTCCGGCCGGTCGGCCGTCCGTTGCCACGATAACTTTAGAACGGAAAGAGATAGCGACTTGAAATTTTCAGGATAGGTGGCGCATCCCTATACGACGGACAAGTTCGTTAATGGGCATAATCGGCCCAACGGTTTCCGAGTAGTAATTTTGTTTTAAACAGACACAAAGCTGATCGGATTGAAACTTGGTGACTAGTTCTAGAATACAAACCTAAGGACGTCTGCAAAATTTTGTGAGATTCGTATTGCTAGAAACAAACAAAAAATATTATTTATGTCAAGATAACCTGATAACGGAAAGAGAAAGCGGCTTGAAAATTTCAGGTTAGGTTGTGCATCTGAATTCGACATTTGAATTTGTCATTAATCGGCCAAACGGTTTTGGAGTTGAACCCATCTGAAATTTGGTTGTTATTTCCCCAATAACTCGAAAAATACAAAACCGATATAATTTGAACATGGTTATTAGTTGTAGCATCCCATTGCGAAAATTCTTGCGAAATTTCGTGAGGATCGCCTCACTAGAAAATTTCAAAAAAATCTGAAATTTTGCAAGACAATTCAGAAACTAATTCAGAAACTACTGCCAAATTCCAAGTTTGAACACGATCAGATCCATATTGTTGGAGATCCGAACAGCCTTGTGTGATTTCAGTAGCTGTATGGGAATCGCAGACGTTTTTCGAGAACCTTCAAAACCATGAATGTCATGCTGACATATATTGAACTAATCGATTTCCGTGCCGATTTTTTTTATCACAAATCTATGGGAGATGATAGTCCTATATTAGGGTCCTGTAGCGGCGTTCGAATATCTGAAGTTCTGAATAATCATAGTTTGGATTGGTCAGACTTGGTTTTGGAGCTACAACATTTTCCTTTCTGAAATCAAATATTGAAGGGATTTCTGTGAACAAGAGTGAAAAACTTTGAAAACTAGCGGAAGCGATTCTTCTTCAAGAGATCCATGCGGCTACAGAGGAGTATATTTGTGAGAGGGGACTTTTGAAAGGTTATGTATTAGTTTTAATTTGTTCGTTTTCCTCTTACGGTCTTTTCATTTTTGCGAGTCCTGGGGAACATTGCGTTATCATTTTGCCCAAATGTTCGACCAAATGGGTTCGACCCCCTGATGAAGAATTCGAGGTCAAATTTGATTCTGTCCGGCCGGTCGGCCGACCGTTGCCACGATATTTTGAAAACGGAAAGGGATAGCGACTTGAAATTTTCAGGGTAGGTGGCGCAACCCAATACGACGGACAAGTTCGTTAATGGGCATAATCGGCCCAAAGATTTCCGAGTAATAATTTTGCTTTCTACCAATTAAAATCCGATCGAATTGATACATGGTGATTAGTTGTAGAATATTGTCTGTTCTTCTATATTCAACACTCTTAATCGAATTTACATTGGTAAATTCGATTGAGAGTGTCCAATACAGGAGAACAGACAATAGAATTCACCATGGTAAATTCGATTAAGAGTGTCCAATGCAGGAGAATGGACAATAGAACATACGTGCAAAAGCTTCCGACTTCACGAAAAATAAAAATTGTTTCAAGCACTGACGTGAAGTCAGAAGCTTTTGCGCGTATGTTCTATTGTCCATTCTCCTGTATTGGACATTCTTAATCGAATTTACCATGGTGAATTCTATTGTCTATTCTCCTGAATTGGACACTCTCAATCGAATATACCAATGTAAATTCGATTAAGAGTGTTGAATATAGAAGAACAGACAATATGATTCACCATGGTAAATTCGATTAAGAGTGTCCAATATAGGAGAATGGACAATAGAACATACGCGCAAAAGCTTCTGACTTCACGTCAGTGCTTGAACCATTTTATATAATACAAGTTGTTTCGAAATATTAGCCTTTGTTAACAGGAGATTGAGCTCGTTAAAATAAACCATTTCACCAAAAAGTACCCACAGGAATGTGGTCAAATCATCCAAACTTACCTATAAAATCGATTGTATGTCCTGTTACACTAAAGATGAGATAGTTGGGAGTAACTCTAGCAAGTTGTCCAAAGATTTTGTGAGAGAGCCGAAATTTTAGATTGATAAAATAATAGCCAGATGAAATGGTGCATGAATAACTGTACATAGTCTGATGGAGAATAGATGTTACTTAGGGGAGCCAGGAAACAACAATTATATATGGGCAAAGGCCTTTGGTTTCCGAGATACAGGGTGATTCAGGCAGAACCGTCAGAAAACCGTAGGTAACTCCTGAACAGTAAAACAAATTCTTTTCACATTTGGGAGGTAATATCATCTCAGGCCGTCAAAACGGTCGTATAAACCTTTCCAGGACCCAGAAATTTTTATTTTTAATTTCGGGTCTAATAGAACACCCTGTTCAGGAAATATCCATTCGTCTGATTCTGCATATATTTGCCCTTGAATACAGTATTTCAGCAGAACGGCACACAAACCGCTCATTTTTGGTGCGCTTATTCTCCTGAACGGAGCCTATCAATTTGCTCAAATGTCTGTAATTTTAGAATTTTTGGCCGAAAAAAAGTTTAGTGTAGACTCTCTGATGAAGAATCCGAGAACTTAATTATGTATGTCAGGCCGTTCGTCCGAAAGTACGATATATCTCGAAATAAATTAGTTTGAGTGGAAATTTACAAGATAGGTTTGGAATCCAAATGCGCTGGTTAAGTTCGTTAATGGGCAAAATCAGCTAAGAGAAATGTTTTTATACTTTTTTTGCGCGCATGTTCTAGGGAACAGCGTGCTATCATTTTACCCAAACGCGGACCGTCCGTTGCAGAATTTCGTGAGGATTTTGTCATCAATACAAATTTTTCTTCAAAGAGAAATACAAATTTCAGAAACTATCCGTCAGATTCCGCAGAAACTCCTCATAAACCACAGAATACAAATATATAAGAAATGCTAACTGCTTACTAATCGCTGGAAACAATTCAGCGGCCATGTACTGGGGAAGCAGGAGCACAGTATAGAAAATATTCTTATACTGTGGCGTGACCGGGGTGCAGCGCTAGCGACCTCAGTGGTTAGAATTGGAACTATGTTTTTCCTATGGCGGGAACATTTGAAATATAGCATGGGTTTTTATTTTAATCGAAATTTCTAATCGATTAATCGTAAAAGAATTGGTATGTTTTTATTTTCGTAAACTAAATGAATACTTGAAAATAAAAACACATCGATTCATTTACGATTAATCGATTAGACATTTCGATTAAGATAAAAACGCACCCATTCTTATCAATTTCTGTTAAGTTTATGGATGCAACAGCCCTTCCCAATTTTTGTTCCAAGATGCAAATTCAGGAAAATTTCAACTTGAAAGTTCTGACTGAAATGCATTCCCAGACGGCACAAACATATTGCATGAATATGCCATGCATATTCATGCATGGCACCGTAGCAGTCTGCTACGGTGGTCTTGACTTTGTTTGCAATTTCAGAGCTCCCTGCAAAAGAATTTCAATAGAATAACTATAAGATTAGGCTTAGGTTTCAAACAAATGATAAATATAAGGGGAATATAATTATAAGTGATTATAAAAGATATTGTAATTTTACTCAAAGAAGTTGAATATTTACATGTAGGTACACACAAATTTTTCAGAAAAATGCGGTCATTGTCAATGACTTGAGATTGCATAATTTAGAAGAAACAGTCTTAAGAATTTTTTACGTAAATTTCAACTCAGGCGGCAAATCATATTTATGTAGTCCAATTTTAGTCCATTTTGGAACAAGACAAGATTAGTTTGTGATACAGGAATTTCATTTGTATCTAATATATGAAAAATATAAATCTGATTCTTTCATTTTGTTAAGAGAAAATAACATACATTTGCAAATGTCAAATTAGTAGGTTTACACCGATATTCGCCATTTTTCCTTACCTACATCTGCCTGATCATCAATTACAAGGGACATTTTTATTGAAACTGTAAGGTCGTTATAATAAGAATTGCAATATCTATATATTTCTTCTTTCTACTTCTTGTCTTGGGGGTTTCCAATTTCTCAGGTCAACTGCATCTCTGCGAAAGAAAAACAAGATTAATTCAAGGGTTTGAGATACTATATCTGCTGTTTTTTTGTGTTGGTGAGAAATCTTACATTGACTGCCTTCAGAGCATGTCGACCCAACAGATTTAGATTTACATGCATAATAATGATCATTTAGCATAGCAAGTTCACACTAATATTCCATTATTATTTTACTTTATCTACATCTAACTTCACTAACAAGAATATTTTTTATTAAACATGTAAGGTGGTGATAACTACTACAATAAGAAGAATATAATATTACTATTAATTTATAGAAGACAATGTAATTTTGCTCCACATTTGATATTTTTCAAATTAGGATTGTGTGATTTGAGCTTACATAAGTTAAAAAGGGGAATATTATACATGGGTTTCACATCTGGGGGAAAATCCTATTTGTGTAGCGCACTTTTATTCCATTTCAGAACAAGAAAAACAAATCATCAACAGGTTAACAGGTTTGCATATTCATATTGTAACAATTACTCCTGAGCTGCATACATTTTTATCTAATGTATGAGAAATTGAAATATGATTCTTAATTTTGTTCAGACAAATAAACATAATATATTTCCATAGTTCAAATTAGTTTTACATATCGATATTTTTCCTTACCTTTTTCATCAACTCAACTCACAAACACAAACGTCCATTTTCCTTCCACCTTTCCATTCCATTGCCCAGCAGCCACAGCTGATTCCCCAATCGCCATATATTTCGTCGATAAAGGAAGAGCAATATATTTCACATATCTTTAATCTCTCTCTATTCACTTCATGTAATCTAAGTCCGAGTGGGGAAGCGCAGATCACAGATCATATATTTGTTTCCAGTTTTTCCACTAGAGTCTCACCCCCCTGTCATAAACCTTCAAGCCGCATTTTATTTTGACGATGTTTCCAAAAATACAGATCCGATTGAATTGAAATCTAGTACTCGGTTGAAAAAAGACTTGAAGGTTCATGCAGTACTATTTCGTGAATTTTTTGAATCAAGAAAATGCTTTGTTAACGGCACCTTATCTTTTAATTTATCATCTAGTGCAGGGCTTCCCAAACTGTGCGTCGCAACATTGTCCCAGGGGCATCGCATGTAGATGCGACCGAATTTAGTGCGTTGATAGTATTACTTGATAGTATTACTAGGCTAGTAGTAAAATTGGTATAGTATATTCTAAAACAAGTTGCAGAATGGGCTCCTATTAAAACACGAATGCGAAATTCGAAAACGAGCGACGAAGGAGCGAGTTTTCGAACGCATGAGTATGAGTGTTGGAATTGCCTTCTGCAACGAGTATTAGACGATATTTTCTCTATTTCAGGCCATTTTTGTAGAATACTATTGAAATTTAATGAAAAATTTGGATTATACATCTTAGTGACTTTGGTATTGTATCTTGGCAGTTGGTGTGACTGTTACAAAAGTTGACAGATTACGGAATTTGAATCGTACGTAGTAGTAGGGGAGCCCACGTAGCTAATTCGGGATTTACTCGAGCGTCATAGAGAGCTATTGGGTTGTCAAGCTTAGATGATAAGAAGAAAAAAATGCTATATAATATATACCTGTTCATCGGTGGAGTGAGCGGATATAAATTTTCAAAAATGTAAAAAAAAACTGTTACGTGGACATACTCGAGCGCGTCAGATAATGATAGCATCTGTGTCCTACGTATTTTAAAAAATGTACAGATGTTAATCTGATCGTTTCCATGATGGAGGTGATCATACGTAAGGGTTGAAAATGAAAAAAAAATGTTTTATCGAGCTCGTCAGATTTTCTAAGGGGGTGTTAAGTGAACCTTGAAAGATGCTCTTGTATAATAATCTGACGATTGGGATGTAACGCAAACTCGTGGTCATTATTAGAATATGCAAAAAAAAATCGCCATTTAGAAATACTCGCGTCAGATTAAGATATATGTGTTTCATCAATATGACCTAGACGTGCTGTCTCCTAATCTGACGATTGTCTGGAGGGATTCGCTAAATCTGACAATAAAAAAATTTATTTTTTAATTTTTTTAAATCATTGACTTAATTAATGGAAAAGCTCAGGAAATAGCATGCAAATGAAAAAGCTCATGTTGTTTTGAGGAGAATATTTATAAAAATAATAAGAAGAATCGGTTTGCTCCGACGATATTCGTGTAATGTAATGTAACGATACATTTTTGTGAAGTTTCTAATGAAAATTTGATTGGTTTTTGTAAAGTACTTTCACCAAAAAATACACAATTCACAATAATATCACTCATAGTAATTATTGATTAACTTTAAATCACATAACTTTTATTAAAATCGCAAAATAACCTAATACGTTGGAAACACGTTGTAAACAAGATCATACCGCGAACGAGTCTGCGTGACCAGCTGTTATGGCGTCATGGCAACAGACACCGGAGTGGGACGGATTGAGAGAGCAATAGATAGAGAAAGAGTGAGAGGAGAATAGAAACACGGAGAGGGGAATATAGGCATGGCATAGCTGCACGCATTCAACTTTATCAATTAATTTCTATTACTTCGGCTTGTGAAAATCTTCAGATTATATATTTTTCGTAATTCTTGCATTATTTTCTTCAAAATAAAAAAAAATTTTACCACGCTCGAGAATGTCAAGATGTCGTTTTTTTTTACAACTTTGTAACCCTCCCCCTTCTTTAGGTCACTCTCAATTTGTCAGATTAATGGAATATACACTTTTTAGCATGTAACTAACTCACCCTACCTTAATCTGACGCGCTCGAGAATTTCCGATGATCAACTTTTTTTTACTAATCTGATGCTTTATCCTTGACGGGCGGCCATATATATATGGCTCATGTTTGGTGGAAAAACTTAACCAGGTACAAGGTATCCCCCTATATATTAATCTGCCGCGCTTTAGTAAATCCCAAAATCCCCGCTTGGGCTCCCCTACTATAGGAAATGGAGATCAGATTTGAAACAGTTTCCTGTTAATATAAATAATAGCATGTATGATTAAAAATTAGCAAGAAGGAAATCTGAATAGCACCTTATTTTTTAATGAAAATAAAACCTCTCAACAATAATTATTATACTATATTAAGATTATATTATTGTCAATTGACTTATGTTGAATTTTGATAGGATCGAATGTCAGTGCCGACTACCACAAAACGAAAAATATTACTAGAAACAATGCGGGAATGAGTTCATTCCAGCACTGTTTTTAGTGCTGGAATGGACTCATTGCAATACTGAAATAGAGAATAGTATATTCTAAAACAAGTTGCAGAATGGGCTGATATTTAAACACGAATGCAAATTCGAAAACGAGCGACGAAGGAGCGAGTTTTCGTACGCATGAGTGTTGGAATGGCCTTCTGCAACGAGCATTAGACGATATTTTCTCTATTTCAGACAAGTTTTGTAAAATACTGTTGAAATTTAATGAAAAATTAGTGACTTTCGTATTGTATCTTGGCAGTTGGTGTGACAACGAAAGTTGACAGATCATGGAATTTGAATTGTACGTAGAGCATGGAGATCAGATTGAACAGTTTCCTAATATCATGAATGATTCAAAATTAGCAAGAAGGAAATCTCTAGTACCTCATTTTCTTATGAAAATAAAACCTTTCCTCTCAACAATTATTTCACCTTATCCAGATTATCTTATATTGACAATAATTGACGTGTGTTGAAATTTGATAGGATCGAATGTCAGTACTGACTACCACAAAACGAAAAATATAACTAGAAACAATGCGGGAATTAGTTCATTCCAGCACTGTTTTTAGTGATGGAATGAACTCATTACGATACTGAAATAGAGAAAATATTTTTGGGGGCTGAGTTAAGGGGCGTCGTACAAAAATGGCAAAATCCCAAGGGCGTCAGTAAAAATAAGTTTGGGAAGCCCTGTTCTAGTGGTTATTCATAAGAGGGGGAATATCATAAACTGTCAATCAAATTTAACTTTCAAAATAATCAACTTTTTCCATTGCTCTTAATCGCTAAGTTCGATTTATCTCAGAATGTTAATTTTACTAACGTAAATATTTGAAATCGTCCATATTGGAACAATATTAAGAGCAGTGGAAAAATTGGTTCAAACACTGACGTGAAGTCAGAAGCTTTTGCGCGTATGTTCTATTGTCCATTCTCCTGTATTCTGTATCTTCATCGAATTTACCATAGTATGTAAATTCGATTAAGAGTGTCCAATAAAGGAGAACAGACAATATAATTCACCATGGTAAATTCGATTAAGAGTTTCCAATACGGTAGAATGGACAATAGAACATACGTGCAAAAGCTTCTGACTTCACGTCAGTGCTTGAACCATTTTTTTTTTAATAATTTTTTTTTAATTTTCTAGTGATACGATTCTCACAAAATTTCACAGACGTCCTTAGGTTTATATTCTACAACTAATCACCATGTTTCAATTCGATCGGATTTGAATTGTTAGAAAGCAAAATTATTACTCGGAAACCATTGGGCCGATTATGCCCATTAACGAACTTGTCCGTCGTATTGGGATGAGCCACCTACCCAGAAAATTTCAAGTTGCTATCCCTTTTCGTTTTCAAAATATCGTGGCAACGGTTGGCCGTACAGAATTTAATTCGACCTCGAATTCTTCGTCAGGGTTATGCCCATTAACGAACTTGTCCGTCGAATTCTTCATCAGGGAGTCGAACCCAATCGTTTGAGACCATTTTCGGCGAAAAATTCGAAAATTATAGACATTTGGGCAAAATGATAACCCAATGTTCCCCAGGACTCGCAAAAATGAAAAGACCGTAGGAGGAAAACGAACAAATGGAAAATAATACATAACCTTTCAAAGTCCCCTCTCACCAATATAATCCTCTGTAGCTGCATGGATCTCTTGAAGTAGAATCGCCTCCGCTAGTTTTCAAAGATTTACTCTCGTTCAATAGAAATCCCTTCAATTTTTTATTTCAAAAGGGAAACTGTTGTAGCTCCTAAGGAGGAACTCTTTCAAAACCAGGTCTGACCAATCCAAACTATGATTATTCAGAACTTTAGATGTTCGAAGACCGCTACAGGACCCTAATGTAGGGCTATCATCTCCCATAGATGTCTGATGAAAAAATCGGAGTGAAAATAAATTTGATGAAAAAAATGTTTTTTCAAGTTTTGCATTCCTGGTATGATCAAGTATTCAATGCTGAATACATTTCTGTTAGAAACATTGTATTAATTTGAATAGTTTGCAAAATATCGAGAAAAAACGGAAAAAAGTCAAATATGTTTAGTCAGTATTATGTTAATTATTCTTATTTTTAACAACCTGAACGTAAACCGTTTTTACAACATCGGAAAGGAAGAATGTGGATAGGTCATGCATCTTTTGAATTTCAGAAATATCATCACAGGGTGTTTCAAATTTTGTGTCGAAAATTGTGATCAAAAATTGGCCATAACTTCTTTTCAAATTAGAACCTTTTTTGCGCGTATGTTCTGGGGAACATCGCGTTATAGTTTTGCCCAAATGTCTGTAACTTTCGAATTTTTTAACGAAAATGGTCTCAAACGATTAAGTTCGACTCCCCAATGAAGAATTCGAGGTCAAATTTGATTCTGTCCGGCCGTCCGTTGCCACGATAACTTGAGAACGAAAAGAGCTAGCGACTTGAAATTTTCAGGGTAGGTGGCGCATCCCAATACGACGGACAAGTTCGTTAATGGGCATAATCGGCTCAGTGGTTTCCGAGTAATAATTTTGTTTTCAACCAATATAAATCCGATCAAATTGAAACTTGGTGGGTAGTTGTAGAATATGAACCTAAGCACGTTTGTGAAATTTTGTGCGAATCGTATGGCTAGGAAATTTTAAAAAAATTATTAAAAAATATTTTTGTTGTCACGATAACTTGAGAACGGAATGAGATAGCGGCTTGAAATTTTCAGGTTAGGATGTGCACCAGAACGCGACATTTCAGTTTGTTTATGAGCATAATCGGCCAAACGGTTTTAGAGTTATAGCCATGTGAAATTTTCTGAAATTTGGTGGTTTTTTGTTCCTCATTAACTCGAAAAATACTGAACCGATGGAATTCAAACATGGTTATTAGTTGTAGAATGCCAACGCGAAAATGTTTGCAAAATTTGGTGAGGATAGCAATTGTAGAAAATTTTTAATAAATCATTAAAAATAAAAAAAAAAATTCTATATATCAGTAACTATTCGTTTGAAATTGATGAAATTTTGCAAGAGCCTTCATAACCTAACTCTACTGCCAAGTTTCAAGTTTTAATACGATCGGTTAAATATTGTTGGAGATTCGAGCATTCTTGTGCGAGTTCAGTAGATGGGTGACCGTTGTCTCGATAACTTTCGAACGAAAGGAGATAGGGACTTGCAATTTTCAGGGTAGGTTGCGTATCCGAAAGGGAGAATTGATTTCGTTTTTGGGCATAATCGGTCTAACGGTTTCCGAGTTATACCCACCTGGAATATTATTTCTTCGATAACTTGAAAAATATAGACTCGATCGAATTGAAGGTTGCCAATTAGTTGTAGAATATCGACTTGAAGACGTGTGTAGAATTTTGTGTGAACCGTATCGCTAGAAAATTAAAAAATATATTTTTTATGTCACGATAACCTGAGAAAGGAAAGAGATAGCGATTTGAAATTTTCAGGTTAGGTTGTGCATCTGAATGCGACATTTCAGTTTGTTCATGGGCATAATCGGTCAAACGGTTTTGGAGTTATATTCATCTGAAATTTGATTGTATTTTCTCAATAACTCGAAAAATATAGAACCAATCCAATTCAAACTTAGTTATTAGTTGTAGAATGCCAACGCGAAAGTTCTTGCAAAATTTTGTGTGGATCGTATCACTAGAAAATTTTTAAGAAATCATTGAAAAAAAATTCTAGATATCAGAAACTATTCATCCGACATGGCTGACATTTTGCGAGAGCCTTCAGAACATAATTCTACTACCAAGTTCCAATAAGTTTGAATACGATAGGATCTATATATGTATATGAAATTTATTCCATTTTTTTATTAAATATTTAAAACTGTAATTAGTTCTTTGAAATACCATTGAATGAAGAAATTCTTGTAAGTTGACAAAATATCTTTATTTGAACAATAAAAATGCATCATTTTATTAAAATGATAGTTTGACTATCCAATCGCTTCTTTCCTTTATAATATTTTTACTGTAAGTCAGTATAGCTTAACTTTCAAAGTAACGTCCTACAATAATAATTTAAATGATATTATAAATAAAAAATTGGTTCAAGCACTGACGTGAAGTCAGGAGCTTTTGCGCGTATGTTCTATTGTCCATACTCCTGTAATGAACACTCTTCTTAATCGAATTTACCATGATGAATTCTATTGTCCATTCTCCTGTATTGGACACTCTTCTTAATCGAATTCACCATGATGAATTCTATTGTCCATTCTCCTGTATTGGAGACTCTTCTTAATCGAATTTACCAAGATGAATTCTATTGTCCATTCTGGACAATAGAATTCATCATGGTAAATTCGAATTAAGAGTCTCCAATACAGGAGAATGGACAATAGAATTCATCATGGTGAATTCAAGGCAACACAACTGATGACCGGACATGTGAATATGAAGGGAAACTTTCTAAGGCCGAGGCACACATATCCTTCGTATAATTTACTCTCCGTGTGTCATCCAACACAAGGTGCGTGCTTGGCAAATCTATGCCCCGTACATCCTGCAATAACACGGATTCGGCTGTGTGTTCCCAGAAAGCTTTCCTTTTGATTAGCTCCCATTGTTGATATGAGATTTATTGTAATAAATTACATCAACTTAAATCCTACAGCCATTGTTACATAAATTTTAAATCTTATTTGAAATAATATAAACAGAATAACGAATAAGAAGGCTGAGCACTAGTATACAGAGTGATTCAAAACTCGAGGCGAAAAATTAAGGAACGCATACAGGCTGATATTCTTGATAAAAGATGTAAAATAAAATTTTTGGCTTTTTTTCGGAAATATCAGACTTTTAAGTTTCTGCATTTCATCATTGTTAATACATAATATAAAATACAAAAATAAATAAATCAATGGTACAAAAATATCACCATAAGCATCGATACATGGTAACGAAAAATGAGGGAATATTTGGAGTATTTTCGACTGCATTCATAATACGTTGAATGCGTAAAGAAGCTGTTTTAAATGCCCCATACAAAGTTATCCAAAGAATTCAATTCAGGTAATCTCGCAGGCCATAGCACCTGACCAATCCATCTCCCATTAAAAGTTTTGTTAAACCAGGTGACAACATTTCGTCCAACATGCGGTGGTGCTCCATCGTGCTGATACCACATACCAAGGAGAATAAGCCTCCCTCCCATACATTAATAGAGAATCTTCGTTGAAAGTATATTCTTTTGAAAGTGGGAGAATTTGCATTGCAGGTCTCTAGACCTGCAACAAAGATTCTCTATTAATGTATGGAGCGGAGTCTTTAACGGACAATTACTTCCAATTCAAGCCCTTCCTAATCGTCTGAAAGCCGACGCACACTTGCAATTTTTAGAAAACGATCTCGTGAATTTCCTAGAAGATTCTCCTGCGGATTTGGTATTCAATCGTATGTAGTATCAGAATGACGGAATACCACCGCATGTTGGACGAAATGTTGTCGCCTGGTTAAACCAAATTTTTAATAGGGGATGGATTGGTCGCCGTGGAGCTATGTCCAGCGAGATCACCAGACTTGAATCCTTTAGATTACTTTGTATGGGGCATTTAAAACAGCTTCTTTACGCATTGCAAATTAATAATCAAGAACAATTAATGGAACGAATTATTAATGCCGTCGAATCAACTTAAAATAGTTAAAACATGCCATTATTATAAGATTCCATAATTTTGCGTTGCCAAGCCTGTATGGATACTCATGGTGATATTGTTGAACATTTGATTTATATATTTTTGCGCGTATGTTCTGGGTAACATCGCGTTATCATTTCGCCCAAATGTATGTAATTTCCGATTTTTTGCCGAAAATGGTCTCAAACGATAGGGTTCGACTGCCCGATGAAGAATTCGAGGTCAAATTTGATTCTGTCCGTCCGGCCGGCCGTTGCCACGATAACTTGAGAACGGTAAGAGCTAGCGACTTGAAATTTCCAGGGTAGGTGGCGTATCCCAAAACGACGGACAAGTTCGTTAATGGGCGTAATCGGCCCAATGGTTTCCGAGTAATAATTTTATTTTCAACCAATGCAAATCCGATCGAATTGAAACTTGGCGAATAGTTGTAGAATATAAACCTAAGCACGTTCGTGAAACATTGTGAAAATCGTATCACTGGAAAATTGAAAAAAAATTATTAAAAAATATTTTATGTCACGATAACCTGAGAACGGAAAGAGATAGCGACTTGAAATTTTCAGGTTAGGTTGTGCATCTGAATGCGACATTTGAGTTTGTTTACTGGTTGTAGAATATCAAAATAAAGACGTGTTCAAAATTTTGTAATAACCGTACCCCTAGAAAATAAAAAAAAAATTAGAAACTTAATCGAATTTACCATGATAAATTTGATCAAGAGTGTCCAATACAGGAAAATGGACAATAGAACAAACGCACAAAAGTTCTCGACTTCACGTCAGTGCTTGAACTAATTTTATATTATGTATTAAAGTTGAAAATTGATGACATGCAGAAACTTTGTAAGTCCGATATCTCGAAAACAAAGCCTAAAATTTTATTCTACATTTTTTATCAAGAATATCATCCTGTATATGTTTCTTAATTTTTCGCCTCGAGTTTTGAATCACTCTGTATCTCAACAATGAAAGTACTAGCACAGTGTGGGCTGCTCTAAACTTTAGTCTGTGCTAGTCCTTTCATCCTTAATTGTAATATCTACAATATAATTATGTTTCAGTTTATATAATATCTCTTTTCGATTTACCATAAGTTAGAAATTTGGTTCTTGTAGCACATAGGAATAATTAGTATGTACATAATTTCTTTTTTTTCAGTATTTGGCCACGACACAGAGGACTGTCCAGAAGATCAGACCTTTTAGATGAAAATATCAGACTATTTTAACTGTTAATAGAATTGAAAATGTGATAAAGATAATTTATTTTGTTTAATGTTGCTTAAAATCAATAAAACACATCGAATTTTTAAGATAGGATTTATTTACCCAAATATTTAATTTTTATTCAATTTCAACAAATCAGTTATAAAAATACAACTCCTATAGTTATGCTGATGAGGTACACTAAAGTGATTAGATGACAAAGATCTTAGACTCTGGGAATTAATTCTGCCTGAACATTTATATATACATATATTACATTATAGGTATGATAGATTTTATCGAAGAGTCTCATGTATGCAGTAGTCATAAACTAAAATATACTGAAGCCAATACATGTTTATTGAAAAGGTTCCATTCCCTAATATTACTGCATTTCGTTTTGGACAAATGAGCAATTTAATGTGTAAGCAAAAATTTCCAGCCGATTGTTAAGCTATGTATGGGGAAGAGATGATGATAGTTCATAAGAGCAAAATTATGTTCATTGATAATGGAAATTTACATCCTTATTGAAAATTTTCAAAATTATACCAAAATTGCATTTATTGGGAAAATTTGTATTAGTGGTGACAGTGAATGTTTCAACATGAACATAATACCGATTTTCAATTATGCAAAAACCTGATGTGACAAAAAAAAACTATTAAAATTCAAACAGTCATCTGAAAATGTTCATGTCAGCATCAGCTTTTATGATTAGGGAGACAAAAGATTACCATTATTGAAATTGTTGTTTTCAAGTTTTAGAATCAAGCTTATTGGAAAGTCAAGCCCAAGTAATTCGAACTATCTCCATCACCCACGACATAATATAATATGATAGCCATCCATATTTTACACATCAAGTGGCCCCTTTAACTATAGCTAATTCCTCACTCATCTGATGGAAATAAATTTGATTTAAAAGTTGATTACCCCCAAGTACTATCTTCTTCGAAATTACTTGGTGGTGGAGGCCTTGGAGGGAACGGAGGTCTTCCAGGAATTCCCATAAAATTAGGTGGTGGAGGTCTCCAGTTAGGTGGTGGCGGTCTGCCCCCTGGAGGGGGTGGAGGTGGAAAACCACCAATAAATGGTGGTGCACCGCTTGTAGGTGGAGGTGGTGCTGGCGCACCAGGCCATAAAGGTGGCATCATCCTCATAGGAACTCCACCAGGTGGCATCGGTGGAGGGGGAGGTCTTGCATTTGGTGTCGATGTGGGAACAGAAGGAGGCGGAGGAGGTGCACCAGGTGGAAGCGGGGGTTGGGAAGGAGGCAGAGGAGGAGGAGGTATACCAGATGGAAAACCGGCCGGGGGAGGTACAGGTGGTGGTGGGGGTGGTGCAATGTTACCAGATGTCATTAAAGGTGGTGGCATCATACCAGCTATTAGAACAGGTGGTGGAGGTGGCGCCATAGCCATACCTGGAGGCATCATGCCCATTGGAGGTGCATCAGCAAACAATTGATGAGGTCTATCAGCTTGCGATAATGGGTTTTGCGCAGCTAGCAATCTTTCAGCAGCTGAACCATGACGTTCTCCCTTCGAATCTTTCTTAAATGCGTAAGAAACTGAAATTGCTCTATTACATAGGTATTGACCATTCATTGCTTCAATTGAAGCATCGGAAGCCTCGAAACTTGCAAAATTGATGAATGCAAATCCCTTTGAATTTCCAGTGTCAGGATCCCTCATAATCTAAAAAAATTTTAAATTCAGCGTTACAGTTCGATTTAAGTATAGTGAATCCAATAAACTCCTTGAGAGATACAAATAGAGGTAAAAATCTATGAGTATTCTGTAGAATTTGTGATGTCTGAAGTGTATATTGGAATTTCGAATATAAATATTTAAATTTGAAAATGTGAGTAATTCATATTATAAATTGACATGTCTACTTAGGGGGTTGTTCATTAATCACATGATGTTTTTAGACCACTTCTTTAGACCCCCCCTGCCTCCCACTTGCTGATACATACATATATATACATACATACATATATCGTTCATTTTAGCATTGCTAATTTAGACACTAAATCCTTCAAAACTTTTGCTTTTCTCTGTTATAGATGTTCTTCATGAAATGTATGAATATTTTTAATATTCATACTACTTTTAATGATTCTTCATCAATACGTGAGGCCTACTGAAATAGAGCTAAAAATTGTTATTGGTTGCATTTTAGGCACTACTGGAAATTACAGGTGATATTTTAACAAGAACCTCCCCTCTTCCATTGTGATCAATCATGATGTCCCTCACCTATTTAGCACGACGTGATTAATGAATGGCCCCTTAACACAACATGAAATTAAATCTAGCTAAAGTTACCTTTGGAGTTTGTAATATAACACCAAATGCTGAAAACGTATCGTAGAGAAGCTTCTCATCCACCTCCGGATCCAAATTCCCTATGAATATATTTGCCCCTACATCTAAATTTTTTTGGTGAGCTGATGCTTTGTTTACTCTTATTGGTTTACCATATAATTTAATCATATTCATTATTTTTATAGCATAATCAGCATCTTCCTCCCCCATAAATTCAACAAAGCCATATCCCTGATGCATCATAGTAACTCTATCCTTTGGCATATGAACATTTACTAAAATACATATATACATGATTATTAATTATATGGATGGTCATAGCACTGAGTAAATATTCCTAAAGGTATGTCAATTCAATATCCTCACCTAAGGGGCCGGCTTGTACAAATAACTCCCAAAGCAAGGAATCCGAGACTTTATCATCAAGACCACCAACATATATGGTTGCATCTAGAAAAATTTCGTACCATTAATATACGGAATTGAATCAGCAAGTCAAAATATCTGAGTAATAAACAGAATATAGCTCACCTCGGTTTCTTTCTGCAATGGGTCCGTTAGCCATTGTGAAAACAGGTTGTTCTTGTGTACTTTTTGATCAACTTTATATCTTCCTTTCCCTGTACATTGACCGGAAAGAGAAATTACTATTTAAACCATGCAAAAAGTTCAAGATTTTCTGTTTGCCGGCTTTCAATCGGCGAGCGACATGAACTAATAACTAATAACCATAAAATAACTATCAACTTTTGACTTTTAAGAGATTTAGGTTAGTATCTAAATCACAGAATAAAGAATACAAAAATAACTCGAGATCTATGTGCAAACCTATGACCATTGTAACTGTTGTAACATTATTATCTATAGTCCGTTTAAGATCATTGTATATAGAAACTATATACAATGTTAAGATATATTGGTCGCATTCAGTGGACGAAGCGCTCAGCCACTTTACGCTACCGCTACCTAGCGCAAATCAAATGTGCTCCATAAAATAGCCACCGAACGTTTTGGTAACGGTTGCGCAACTGTTTCGTCCGCTGAATGCGACCATTGACATCAAGGGTGGCCAGAGACAACAAAGAGACGTGAAACTCCTTCACTAAATTTGTCCCATTGTAACTTTCTCTTCTGTCCTTTTTTATATCATTCAATTTGGCATAAAGCTATCTTTGTCTTGCCTGAACGAAGCGAAACATAGAGGCGCTGCTTACACTTTTGTGGAGGTTGCCAAACTAGAAAATAAATATTGTTATTCTATGAAAAAGAACTACTTCTTTCCTTTTTCATCTATGGCTCAAATGCTGCACAAATGATTTTCAGTCCACGTGCTCGATAATTTTGGCAACCTAGAAATCAATCCCACGTGCGTCAGCCGAGTTGGAAAATTTAAAATTTCAGTGTTATTTATATTAGGGTATTTGTTTAGAAATTTCAATATGGTTAAATGTTTTGTTTGTGGGGCTGGAGAAAGCGAAGTTACAAAAATGCATTATTTTCCAACAAATTCAAACAGGTAAGTTGAAAATATTTATATCAGTGAGTAAGGTTCAAATAATATGATATTTAAATTTGCAGGTCAAAAATTTGGCAAGAACAACTGGGGATGAAATTCGTTTTAGAGGACATCCGAAATTATAGAATATGCTCTAAACATTTCTCCTCGGAGTCATACACTGATTCGATAAATCATAAATTGCATAGATATGCAGTTCCAATGCAATTCTTCGATATTTCACTTCCTTCAACTTCTGCAATGCATGAAGAATGTGAAGAAAGCAGAGTTGTTGTCTCCGAAGAATGTATTGAAGTGCTAGTGGACTCAGATAGCCCAAATGATATCACAGGTATATTATATAAGTATATAATAAGTTTCATTCAGTCTGATTTTTTTTGTTGAATTTAATTTTCCACATCATGATGTATCCATTATATTGTAAAATCATGGAATTTAATATTTTCAAATATTGTTAGACACATGAAAATTAAAATTTACATTGTTTATAGGTATAGAATGCAATCCTAATATGGAGTTGGATCTGCCACAAACACCCAAAAGAAAAGGCAGAATTTTTAGAAATATGGAAAACTTTTCTACAAGTGACACTTCCCCAAGGAAAAAAAAATTGGTGAAGATTATCAAACAAAAAGAGAACCAACTACGTAAAATTAAAAAACAGTGTCGACAAAAATCTAAAACTTTGAAAGGTCTTTTAGAGCTGTCTGACACCCCAGAAGTTCGAAGCCTTCATAATAACATGTCTGAAACAACTTGGAATTTTTTGATATCCCAGATAAGATGTTCCAAAATCAAGGATGCAAGAGGCAGAAGATGGACCATAGATGACAAGATTATGTCTCTATTATTGTTTAAAAAAAGTCCAAGATGCTACAAATTGTTGAGTTCTTTTGTAGCCCTTCCATCAAGAAACACTATTTTAAATTTGTTGAAAACAGTACCCTTCAATGCTGGGATAAACACAAAAATCTTTGAACACATAAATGAAAATTTAACAGAGGACCTGGATCGCTATTCTATATTACTTTTTGATGAAATGGATATGAAGGAGAACCTTTATTATGATAAAGGCAGGAAGAAAATAATTGGTTTCGAGGATTTTGGTGAAGATCAAAGCGGAAAAGTGGCTGCTAGAAAAGCTCTAGTTTTCATGCTAGTGGGACTAAACCGAAAATGGAAGCAACCTCTTGCGTACTTCTTCACACACAAGAGTTGCAGTTCTGACATACTGAGGAATTGTTTGTTCAAAGTATTGGAAGCTGCTACCAATGTAGCAAAATTGAACATTGTCGGAACTGTCTGCGATATGGGTGTCAATAATGTGAAATGCTTAAAAGAATTGGGGGTAAATGTGGAGAAACCATATTTTATACATGAAGGCAAGAAAATTTTTGCCATGTACGATCCCCCACATTTACTAAAGCGCACATATTCGTTATTTAGGAAATACAATGTATTCATGAACGTCAAAATCGGAGAAGAAAATACAACTATGGAGGCCAAATTTTCCCATGTTCGCTGGGCCTATGAGCATGACAAGGCATCGCCTTATGTTTTCAGGTCCCTTCATAAATTAAAAGATCATTTCTTCAATCCGATTATGAAATATGCCATGAAGGTCAATATTGCTGCACAAGTAATGAGTAGAACGGTGTCCGCATATTTATACTCCATGATACGGAATGGTAAGCTTGATTTAAAATTAAATTTTCAGTTTTTTCAACTCTTTATTTTTAGGAGTAATGCAACAGGAGTGTATTGGCACAGCCGAATTCCTCATGGAAGTTGATACGTTGTTCGATAGCTTCAATGGGAACACCAACCATTCTGGAAAGGAGTTGAAATGCAACGTTCAAGAAAACTCTCCTCATGTTGAATATTGGACAAAAGCGTTCCAGATGGTGAAAGCTTGGAAATTCAAGAGAATATCTACAAGTGGTCAGGTGAAAGAAGGAAAACCACCATCTCAAATTGGCTGGTTAACTTCACTCAATGCTATAAGAGGAATTTGGGCATATCTCCGAACTAATGAATTCAAAGTTTTGCGTCCGAGATCTCTAAATCAGGATCCTTTAGAGAATCTCTTTGGCTGCATCAGATTCGGATCTGGATGCAACGATAATCCTACGGCTTTTCAATTTGTTGGTAGTTTAAAGGCACAGATTTTAAATAATTTGATTCACTCCACCACTGCAACAAATTGTGAGAAGGACAATAATGTTCTACTCAGTAATCTCAAGTCATTTCTGGCGAAGGAACAAGTAGAAGTATCAATGAATCTAGAAGATACAGATCCTGTTCATTCAATGCCAGAACTGTCTACAGAGGAGACAGTGTCCAAAATTGAATCAGATGTAATTCGTGGAAGTACAGGAACCTTTTCGGTGGCATATGTTGCGGGATTTATTTTGAAAGGAATATACAGAAGATTCAAATGTGAAGACTGTTCTTCTGTACTATCATCAGATGAATTGGATCCTCACAACATATTTATCTGGAACAAGGAATGGGTAGATGATAAAAAGAATTTGATGTATCCGAGTACAGTTTTTACAATATGTATTGCACATGGAATAACATCCCTCGAGAATTTTTTGATCGATAGATCAAATATTTCTGACCTCCCTTGTCATGCCACTAAATTCTTAAAAGATAATATTGATTTTAAATGGTTGAAATGTGAGCATCATGCGAAGGAGGTAGAAGCCATTATATTACAATCACTATTCAATATTGGCATAGGCTGGTGGGTTAAGAGAGAAAACCAGATGTTTAGAGAAATGAGAAAGGAAAAAGTGCAGTCAAAAAAAATTAGAAAATTCAGAAATATGTAAGATTGTATGTAAATGTAAAATATGTAGATATTTTTTAGACTGTACCACTACTGTACACCACATTGTTCATATGTTATTTGTTTGTATATATGTTATTTGTTTGTATATATGTTAGTTGTTTGTATATATATGTTAGTGGTTTGTATATATGTTAGTTGTCATAAGCATTTCTATCAAAATTTCATTAAAACTTAAATCTCCATTTACAAGTCGTATTTTCATTTTTATGGAAGCATTTACGCGCAGCCATATCAATAGCTTGTTCATATTTCCAATTCAATTTTATTACGATTTTCGCCGCATTATTTATGTCGCATTCATTAGAGCAATTACAGGAATCGACAAGGCAAAAATTTTAATTTCAATTTCATGGTTGCGCGGAATTGCTTTCAAGTATTCAAAACCTTAACACTAAATAAAATGGAAGTAAATCCATCACTAATTTGAAATTCCCGCGCAATGCACCCGTAAAGTAACGCTAGCGCCATCTACTTTTCCCTTTGCTCATGCAAGACAAGGATACAAAACATGGGATAAAATTTATGGCGATTTCCATTGACACGCTCGGATCACTCGGAGCTGTCACTCTGTCATATTTGACACATATTTTCGGTTCAATTGGACAGATGCATGACAGATGAGATCGATTTCGAGTGCTCCGAGCGGGTCAATGGAAATCGCCATTAGTGGGGAGTTAGGCGTCTCTTTGTTGTCTCTGGGGTGGCTTTGGAAAATCGAAATTCAGTTGGCAACGGTCGGTCTAGTTATATTTCAAGTCACATAATTTACGTTGTTCGCATTGAAAATAACCATGAGCTGATGAACTGTCATTTATTATTTATTTCTTACAATTTCGATATAACGAAAATCGAATGATTTGGGATAGTTTTTACATGTGTGTTTATAATTAATCGTGCCGAGTTTGAGTATGTCCGCATCCTTGTGCTATTAAGAATGTCTGGAATTGCTTACGATACCTCTCGCCTAACAAAAAGGGAACACGAAGCAGTATATATACTGGTACAGTATATATACTGGTACTTTATAGATGTTACTGTGAATTCTTCAGGGAATCTGTTGATATTACCGCCAGCATTGCTCTAGTGTTCCAGGTAAACTGTTATTCAACCACTAAGAGTGTATTCTGATTAATACATTGGCCATAATATTTCAGATTTTTTCAAGTACTTACTGTTCGAAGAATTCTTAGGAAAAAAGAGGAAGGCGCATCATTCAAACCTGGCAGCAGTTGTGGAAGAACTCCTGTGATATACGACTTTACATTTAAAGAAACATTACATTAAATTCGAGATTAAATTAAAGTTTTTGAAAATTTGAGAGAGCACTTCACTGAAGATTTTCTTCGATTAGTTCTTTCCTTCATGAGCTCTACGAACTAAGCAAATCAAAGTTTGAAATAGAATTTTAAATCATTAAGTTTTCCAATATAAATTATAATACTAAAACGACAATTCGTAGGAAAATGGCAAATAATCTTTTCTGTTCCTAGTTGCAATTGAAATCTCACAGCTTACGTAAAAAAAATGTACATAGTAAAGTTTTGGTTCTGATTTTTTTTGTGGAAAAATAAACACTTGAACTATTAGATATCATTGCATGAAGATTATAATATTTTACAAGCTATTAATTTCCAAGTTAAATTAAGACAGAAATAATAAGTCTGTTAAACACTGATAAATTATTTCTTCTTCCAAAATAATGCTCCATTATTCAACCCACCTCTCAATAATTTATACTGATGAAGTAATAATAATAACATAATACTTATTAACATTATATTAATGAAATTATTCAATAACAAATATGGATTCAATAAATGAAAAGTGAGTTTCTTATGGGCTTTTACACCTTGATTGATTTTCCAATGGCTTTGGATAAGGAACCCAAGTTCTAAGATATATTGAGATGCACATGATTATTACGTCAAAAGGTTCTTCATCCGGCATTGAAAAAAACTATCCAATTTTTGTTCTTCTCTATTATAAATAATGATGATTCCAATTCCTTGAAATGGTTTCTGGGTATCAACCTCATATTTATGTTTGTTTCATCAGTCTACTGCAGTTGAAGTTGGAAAATTATCCTTTAAAATCTCAGGATAAAATACATTCGCGATTTGAATTTCCAAAGTACATCAAGAAAGCATTTATAAGGCTTTTCGATTAATTACAAAATAGGAGATAGCATGGAAAATATTCAAGGTTATGTTAATATTTATTTTCTCTGGTTGCAGAACAGTAATTTTTTGTAACTAGAAATAAAGCACCAACTACACGTTCAAGGCCTACTTCGATGTCAATATATCTTAAACGGACTATATATCTTTGAATAAAGAATCACTGGTTCTTTATTCAAAGATCTATATACAATGCCTATGACATTGTATATAGATTGTATCTATATACAATGCCTATGATTACAGAAAAAAAACTTGTTTCTGTAATTTTTGTTAAATCCACACATAATTATGATCTGTGCTGAAACATTTAGATAATCTCTGCTAAAACCCATATCTTAGTACTAACGATAGACGTCGTCGTCGTCATGATTTTTTTGGGTATGATTTCAAGAAGATTCCTATCCATACTATACATGAAATCTGTGGGGTAACTATAGAGCACAGACTACATATTCTCTAGACGGTTCACGTCAACACTGTCAACTGAAGATGAAAATTAGCGACACCTAGAGATTGGTATCGATACTAATGTAGTAAGGCGGGAAGTTTGAATTGTAATTTTAGGTGCAACATAGATTTTATTGAAATGTTTTGAAGAAATTTTGGGCATGTTTTTCAGAACCCCAAACAATACTTGATATGGTCCAAACTAGAAAGTTCTTGAAATATCAAATTTCGTTTGAAGTTTGAACAACACACATGAAATTCCAAAAAATCTTCAAAAATTTCATAACAGACTTTTACTCATTGTTTTATTGGCTTAATTTTTTATATTGGGTTAATAAAAAAATAATTTCATCACATAGATACTTTATTTATAATACAATTAAATATTCTGTTGGATTATATGTACAGGCTGTTTCATATTTTTTTTTTTAATCCTGTTCAATCGAAGTTTATTCGCTTGTAACTTGGTTTCATTAGAACCCGTATACAATTTCGATTTGCCTTGCAGAATTTGGTTCACTCGTTTACACCAGTTATGTATAATGGTTTTCAAACTGAGTTTTTTGATCAATTTGATTACTTCAATTCTATGTTCATCTTCACAAGTTAAAAATTCAAAGCTTACGCTACTTTCTATTGTACCTTCAATTTCATGAACTAGATATTTAGAAGACGCTTGTCTATCTAAATAAAGATTGATGATCTTAAATATACAATAGAAAGCAGTTACAAAAGAAGGTGTAGGATAACACAATCTTCTTGCGATGGAACCACCATATTCCCTCAACGAAATGAACAAATTCTGGGAGGATTCGTAATTAATTGAAAACAGACAATTTCTACAGACTGAACAGGTAACATTTTTTTTTAATTTTCTCAGCATATAACCAGCTACATAATTTGTGGCCAATTCATGCAACTTTTGTGAAAAAGATTGATCACTAAATTCACCTGATTCAGCATATTCCAGAATATTGCTCTCTCTTATGTTTTTTGTGCGATCATCTTGTTCAACAAAAAGTTTTTTTATGGAGATGAACATAGTTTCACATTTATCATCCTCACAATTAAACGATTTTTTATAAAATGACAACGCAGTGTTGAAAAGCAGAATTTTAAAATTTCCTACAAATTGGTGTGATGAGGGATTGGTATTTTGAGCTCCAAAGCTCCTCAATTGACCAAATGTATTTTCCAAAGGATCTTGATTCAACCTCCTAGTTAATAAATAAGAAAAACCTTCCGATTTCAGAACATTCCAAATCTCTTTGATGTTTCTTATTGTGAAAGACCAATTTTTTAAACTAGGAGGTCGTTCTTGATCCCTGGGTGATTTTTTTTGGAACTGCATCGTATCCAGAATAGGTAGGGCTTCTGTATTCCAAAACTCAAGGTGTTTCGATGAATCTGTCAAACCAGCCCATAAACTTTTTCCACTTTCAGGAAATTCAGTTGATCCATTTACTGAATCGAATAAACGGACGAACAAATATAATATTTCCACAGTATCTCCAACATTCTCTGTGCTTCCTTGTTCTGCAATTGCATAAAATACATTAATTACATATTAAATAAAATGCTAATGGTAAGCATTAGACAGTAATCAAGTACCTATCCTAAGAAAAATCTCAATTCGGAACTTACCAATTCGATTCATTAAATTGAGTGCTGCAGCTAGCCTTCGGCTAAATATCTGGGCAGCATGTTTAACCTTCATCTTTCTAAATTTATTCTCATAAATGTGCTCATCAGTTAGATGTGGTAGAACCCTCAAGCCATCAACTGCTCCGTTATCATACTCATAAATTTTTTCGATATGTGTCCATTTCGCTGTTTTGTTTATATTTCCTTTGATATAACTCAAGTCTTTTTTTACAAAATTATTTCGAAGTCCTTTCAACAAATGTGGAGGGTCAAGTATTGGAAATATTTTGAAATTTTCTACTTCAAATGAGCCTTCCCTATAGCTATCTATACATTCGGATCTCAAGTACTTTTCTCGAGTATCTTGAATTAATTTATTTAAAACACTTGAATTGTATTGATCACATATAACAGTTATTGGTTTGAGGCCTATATTTAAGAGTTTTTGGATGATAACAAGTAATAACTGTTTTATTTGTGCAGTTGTTGCACCACCTTTACTTGAAAAATGGTAAGAAATAGGCGCGTTCCACTGCTTTTTCAATCCTCTTGCCATAAAAACTAGAACATGATCTGATAAAGAGCTTTTTCTTATATTTTCTCCCATATCTTCAAATCCCTCTATGAAGCCATAATGCTCATTGAAATGAAGGCTAGGCATAATAGCCATTTCATCAAATAAAATTGCTATGAATTTTTCAGAAGAATCTAGTTCCGATGTTAATTCTTGTAATGATTCAAAAATTACATCATTGATACCTGGGCCCCCAACAATTTCCGACAGAAGTCTGGTCAGTGTAGATTTACTGGGTAAAATGAATATTTTAGACAGAAGTGTGTAGGACTTAACACCTTGCTTGTATAGAATCAGGGCCAACAATTTTTCATTAAGTGTAAAGCGTCTAAGTTTTTTCGACTTTTTATACTCTCTCAGCTGACAATGAATAAGCATTGAAGCCAAATTGTTCAAATTAGCAATATTTTCTTCGAGGTTGTGTATTCGTCTAATTTTTTCGGCTTCGAATAATCTACGCCTGAACGATTTTTTCTTGTTTCTTTCTATGTTATATTTTTTATGCAGTTGAACCAAAGCCTGATACATTTTTTTCTTTCTTGGTGTTATTGCATGCTTCGTAATGCCACTTTGTTTTAGTATCTTATATGGTGACAAGAGCGTACTTCCAGCATTACCTAAAAAACACAAATCCAGATTCTAAATTTATATTTTCAATAAATATAATCAATTTTATAACCAATTAAAGATGGAATGAATGCTATAATTGCAATACATGATTTAATCTAATATAATATAAAAATATATAATACTTAATGTATATTAACACATTAACCCATTTCTACTCAGGCAATCAACTTTTGCCAAAATTAAATACTTTTTATATAATATATTGTTTAAACATATTCATTACCTTGGACACTATTAGAAGAATTAGTCCATTCGGGAATCTCAATAACTGCATTATCAAGTGCTGTAGGATTATTTGAAATATCTTGTATGGATTGGGTGGATGTTGATGCAATACCAAACATATCACTTGAGCCAGTTGAACTCATACCTAGAGAAATATGTTTAATTTCAGTTTCATAAATAAGTTTGGTTTTTACTCACAAAGATTTAGTGTTGGAACAGCATGCTTCAGTAAATTGTGTGACCAACCGGAAACATATTTTGCCTCAAAATGATCATGACACAGTCTTTTAGTTTTATAAACTTTTTCTGGATTCATTTCCATCAGTTCCAAGAAGTTGATTGCCTGCATCCATTGGTTGAACTTGTCTTTTGCCTTGTTTGGATTAGGGAATCTATGTCTTACACTTGATATACCTTTACAATGAGGAATGCAACATTTATTCCTGCCAACCATCTTGACAATAAATGAATAAATATTCACTACAATCCAACAGAGAAAAGTATGTATCACACCAACTTTAACTGACAAATAGGTAAATGAATTCACAAATCACGAGACTTTATGAAATGATTTCGAATCACAGCTAATGTTTATAATTACCACGTGTGTAAATGCAGTGTAGATAAATAATAAATATTTGAAATTTGACATATAACCATACTTTAAGCATAGAACCACAGAACAATGTGTTCTGTGTTAAATCTAGCGACATCAGAGACCCCTTTATATTGGCATCGGTACTAAAAAAAAGTTTCAAGGTCGAGTTTCAAGGTCCGATCCAATTCAAATATGGTTATTAGTTGTAGAATGGCAACTTGCAAAATCCGTGAGGATCGTAGCACTAGAACATTTTTAAAAAATCATTGAAAAAAAAATTGGTGTAAGCACTGACGTGAAGTCAGAAGCTTTTGCGCGTATGTTCTATTGTCCATCATTCTAAGTGTTGTGAGTGTGGAAAATGTCTTACTCCTCTGATAAATACTGAAAACTGTCCGAAAATTATCATTACTTCTAAAAACAGTCGACATTTAGAGTTTCTTAGTATTTATCGAAATTATCGAAAATGTCTGGATAAATATCATAAATTTCTTTTCTACTTAAACATTTTTTTGAAAATTTTCATTTTGTCCGATATTTATTCTTCTTTTCTACTTGGATCGAAGATGCTTAACGATCTGAGATGCCAATTTTACAAAAATTTTTAAAGAAGTTTATTTTTTTCTACTTGGATCGACGATGCTTCACGATTTGTGATGCCATACAGAGTTTTTTCTTAAGCAGTCTATTCTTTTCTACTTGGATCGAAGGTTCTTAACGATCTGTGAACCAATTGGAAAATTATACAAAGTTTTTTTTAAACAAGTTTATTTTTATTATTTAACAGTCAAATTAAATCGATTTTTTTAATACTAATTCTTAATTCAGAACCTGGCTCCGGTCCTTTATCACTGATACTCAATAAAATAACACGATAATAACTCATTCAATGATAAGTTATTTGTTATTTCCAATTGACCATGAAAAATTCCATGAAAAATATCTTAAAATGCCTCAAATTATTGTCCTGATATTTAAATTAACATGTGACGATTGTCATATTTTTCCCGATTTTTCCGCAATGTCCGTAAATACTTAAATACTCAAAATGCTCGACCTTGGGGGAAAGTTTCGGACATTTTTCCAGGACATGTATCCTTAACTTAAAAACTCGAGTATTTCACATCACTAATCCTTCTGTATTGGACACTCTTAATCGAATTTACCATGGTAAATTATGTTGTCCATTCTCCTGTATTGGACACTTAATTCGAATTTACCATGGAAAATTCGAATTAAGAGTGTCCAATACAGGAGAATGGACAACATAATTTACCATGGTAAATTCGATTAACGGTGTCCAATACAGAAGGATGGACAATAGAACATACGCGCAAAAGCTTCTGACTTCACGTCAGTGCTTGAACCTTTTTTTTTTTTCGTGATTTTTTTTGAAATTTTCTAGGGGTACGGTTATTAAAATTTTTGTTTTTTCGTCATTTTTTTCGAATTTTCTAGTGGTACGGTTTTTTACAACATTTTGAACACGTCTTTATGTTGATTTTCTACTACTAGTTACCAAGCTTCAATTCGATCGAATATTTATTTTTTCAGTTATCAAGAAAATAATATTCCAGGTGGGTATAACTCGGAAACCGTTAGACCGATTATGCCCAAAAACGAACTCAACTCTCCCTTTCAGATACGCAACCTACCCTGAAAATTGCAAGTCCCTATCTCCTTTCGTTCGAAAGTTATCGAGGCAACGGTCACCCATCTACTGAATTCACACAAGAATGCTCCAATCTCCAACAATATTAAACCGATCGTATTAAAAATTAAAACTTGAAACTTAGCGGTAGAGTTAGGTTATGAAGGCTCTTGCAAAATTTCATCAATTTCTAACGATTAGTTACTGATATATAGAATTTTTTTTTATTTTCAATGATTTATTAAAAATTTTCTACAAATGCTATCCTCACCAAATTTTGCAAAAATTTCCGCGTTGGCATTCTACAACTAGTAACCATGTTTGAATTCAATCGGTTCAGTACTTTTCGAGTTAAGGAGGAACAAAAACCACGAAATTTCAGAAAATTTCACATGGCTATAACTCTAAAACCGTTTGGCCGATTATGCTCATAAACAAACTGATATGTCGCGTTCTGGTGCTCATCCTAACCTGAAAATTTCAAGCCGCTATCTCATTCCGTTCTCAAGTTATCGTGACAACAAAAATATTTTTTAATAATTTTTTTAAAATTTTCTAGCCATATGATTCACACAAAATTTCACAAACGTGCTTAGGTTCATATTCTACAACTACTCACCAAGTTTCAATTCGATCGGATTTATATTGGTTTAAAACAAAATTATTACTCGGAAACCGCTCGGCCGATTATGCCCATTAACGAACTTGTCCGTCGTATTGGGATGCGCCACCTACCCTGAAAATTTCAAGTCGCTAGCTCTTTTCGTTCTCAAGTTATCGTGGCAACGGCCGGACGGCCGGCTGGACAGAATCAAATTTGACCTCGAATTCTTCATTGGGGAGTCGAACTTAATCGTTTGAGACCATTTTTTTCAAAAAATTCGAAAGTTACAGACATTTGGGCAAAACTATAACGCGATGTTCCCCAGAACATACGCGCAAAAAATAATACTACGCTAGTTCACCTTCAGTATGTCTTGTATATGGTGTCTACTCATTAAATCCTACCTCCATGCATTAAATATTTTATTATTATTATTATTCAATGTGAATACTATCTACAATTAGTTAGTCTTTCTGCCTAAGCCTAACTGAGACAATGGACACTGTACTGTAAGTTACCATTCTACATCAATTTAAGGTTTTCTGTATTTCCGTTCCTTTTACTACAACCGCACTCCGATAGATGACGCAGGTGTAAATTTTATGCAGAATTTCATATTTGAATTGTTTACTTAAGAATTAATAATATGTTGATATAGTTGAAGAGTAAAATCAGGCAACTATTCTATTCAATATTTTAGGCTGTGCTTTAATCTAAGATAGATAGATCTATTTTATCGATTTATATATTAATTTTTTAGGAACCTTTTGAAGTCTATCCATCCTTGTCATTTTCCATCTTCTTGCTCCCTTTAGCTATTGCATTATTTCCAGTTTGAGTTTGCCAGTTCTCTAGTTTGGACCTATTATACCTGAGGTTAGTCCTTCGTTTCGCGAAAATCGTGAAAATGGCGGAAGCCACAGGTGCCTCAACTACAAATCCAAATGCTGAAATAGTGAGAGGACAAGTTTTTGAAGTTGGTCCCCGATATACCAACCTCACTTATATTGGGGAGGGCGCCTATGGAATGGTCGTGTAAGTATATTCGTTTGTTTATCCAATTTCAAGATTTTTGTTTTCTGTTTACTTACACGCCCTATAAGATCTATCGTACACTAATGTTTGTGGTTTTGTTATTATTTATTTTGCATACTGATATTCTTCTGAGGGAATATTATCCTCTCAATTCTGAAGGTTTGTAGTAATTATTTTAGAATTCTTTCTGAAATCTTACTAGATAAAATTAGGTTATGACATTCTACTGCAGTCATTTTCATATAGGTACCTATATAGATACTCTAGAAAGGGGGAAATTTATGATATTTTGAATGCAAAATTATGGTAAAGATCGTCCTGAAGAAGTAATTTATATTAAGTTTCAATGTGGAAGTTTCATAATGATTTCATTAGGTAAGTAGTAAAATTACTTGCAGAAATATACCACTCTTTTAGAAAGTAGGTAGTAGGTACTAATTTTCACTTTTAGCATTTGGATATTGGCATTGCATTTTGATCAGAAATGTTTCTAGGTGAATTAATTAACCAATTAACTTTAACTGTATGTAGTTACTGCTGATTAATTGAACAATTTGGTGAACTATTATAATAATAGGAGAAGTACCTACATTTGTTTCTATATCTCAAATAATATCACAATACTTTATTCATGTGATCAAATACCTATACTGAAATTTTAGTCCTGTTTTCATTTCATTACTCAAAACTGCATGGTATTTTGATTTATCGATGTTATTACTCGGACATGTTTATCCTACCTGTGGCTATGTACATAATGTTAATTATATAAGGTATCTTCTGCCGCAGTTAATAATAAGTAATAGATAGATAAATATGTATTCCACCAACCTAGAAATTTTTGAATAGAAATGGGGTCAGTCTTATTCGGAGTGCTTGTTCAAATTCATAGCCTGAGTGGTCACCCATATAGGTAGTAGGTACTGAGCTGTCCCAAGGCTTTTATACTCGCTGGAAAAAAAATAATATTTTCCCAATATTTCTAACAGTATAGATCCGATCAATCGACTTTAAATCTAGAACTTTGAAATAAGGATTTGAACGCTCTTGCAGAATATCAGGGATACCTATATATCTGAACTGTGATATACCTAAGTCAAAAGATAACAAGAAAATTCTATGGAATCATTAAATGTAGCTTTCTTTTTGACGGTGTGAGTTACTCCAGAGCATGGAACAGCCAATCACAGCGAGAGTTTCATGCTCAACATTCGCTGTGATTGGCTGTTTCATGCTCTGGAGGAGCTCGGAGTAACTCACAGGGTCAAAAAGAAAGCGGCCAAAATCACGAATCTTCTATGAATAGTGCAGGTTATTATTTAATTCAACCTTAGAATATAGAAATCATATAGAAATGTTCTAAGAAATCAACGAATCAGTTATCTATCATATTCCCTATTCTGAATTCTGAAAATATTCTTTCCAATTCATTAGAATACGTCCAAGATAACATATATGACACATTCCGCGCTTGTATTACGTTTATATTTCTAATTCAAATTAATTTTTGGCGCTCTTGTTCCTCGGAACGGAGTGCGTATCAATTTGCCCAAATGTCTGTAATTTTCGAATTTTTGGCTGAAAATGGTCTTAAACGATTTGGTTCGACCCACTGATCAAGAATTCGTAGTCGAAATCGATTCTGACTGGCCGTCCGTTAACACGATACCTCTCGAACGGAATGAGCTAGACAGTTGAAAATTTCAGAGTAGGTTTGGGAGATAAATATCTCGGTTAAGTTCGTTATTGGACAAAATCGGAAAATGATTACATTACAAATTTCGAATTAATTTTTCTTAAGATGCAGTTTCATCATATGAATCCATTGATATAATTTCAAACTCTAACAAGCTAATACTTTTGCAGATATGATTTTTCAAAATTTCAATAATACATCGTACTTCTATGTTTTCACAGAATGCGAATTCTATCTGTCTTTGTTCACTGTTCATACATGTTATCTTAGCTACCTATGACAGATGTGTCAAATATATTTCTGTTCTAACAAAGTATGATTGAAGCCAAAATGACCAATTATAGGATATTATATGCCTATATACCCCTATATGCCCTTGGATAATCCATATGATGATGGAAATATATAATTTGGTAAGTTTATCAAATTGGGTTCAGAATATATCCGTGAAAACAAAACTGGAATATTCAGTTTCAATTGTTAAAATATATATTTCAAAGTAGATTTGAGAAATTAATATCTCGGATAAGTTCGTTATTTAATGTGAATTTAGTTTCTTTCATGATATAGTTCTATTATGAGAATCCATTGATATCATTCCAACTCTAAACCAATAATTTCGGCTGATGAATTGTAAAAGTTTGATCTAGAGCGCCACAGCTCCTGTCTACAGGGCTTTCCCACTTTTTTATAAGAGAAGAGCAATTTGTTTAACACAGGATTTGAAATCGATATTTAATACCTACCGCGGGTCGAGACGAGTTAAATATGGTACTTATAGAATTATTTCAAAGAATTGGGACCAATATACACTTATACAGGGCATTCCTTTAAGACATGCTAATATTTAAGAGGGTGATTTTTGTCTTACTTTTAGAAAAAAACTTCCTATGAACGTATGTCCTAAAAGTCTTAACTTTTGAGATACGGGGTGGTAAAATTTCCAAAAAAAAAAACAGTTTTTTAATAATAACTGAGATAATATTGTAGACATCTTTATAAAATTTGGATTTGTCTCCTATGCATCAAGGTGCATTTTGAGATGTACAAAAATGTTCATTTTCTGTTCCAGTGGCTTCCATACGTGTTTTGCATTTAATATTTTTGGAGAAAAGAATACTACGCCACTGCTTTCTTATGAAATAAAAATTACTTTTGAGATCCTCATTCATTTTTGACCAAATTTTATCTCATGGGTTTCCTTTTTCCGACGCACGATTTCCGCTTAAAAAATAAAAATCGTTTTACTTCAGTATCAATAATTCCTCAAAAATTTGACGCGCTGTGGAAATGTTTGTCCATCGACTGAAAGCAAATTAATAGATCAGATTTGTTCCAAATTGAATGAGAATCCAAACAATATGTTTTCTTGTCAGATGCTCTGTTCTTGATTAAAATAATTGAATTAAAATTGTTTCATATCGCAGTACCAACATTTTATCATCCTGTATCTCAAAAGTTAAGACTTTTAGGACACACGTTCATAGAAAGTTTTCTTCTCAAAATGAGTCAAAGAATCACTCCCTTAAATATTAGCATGTCTTTAAAGAACACCCTGTATTTAGGTTTGATTGGAAGTAAAACGATATTTGTATCCAGATATAATATAGGGTAATTAATCAACGGTTTTTTTCTGGGTTTTCTCTCCCAAACTCTGAAAAATATCTATAGAATAAAAATTATTTATTTTGTGATTTGCTTCTGCGTAAGAAACACAGGATATAATATATATAATATAGGGTACCCACGATTCGAGGATTTGCCGAAATCGGAAATCTTTCATTTAATATCGAGTTTAATATAAACCAACAAACAATAAAAAAGAAAAAATTATATTGAAAATTCTCAAATATCATTTTCAGAAGAGGATAAAAAATAGTTCTTTAGAAGCATTTATATCGATATTTGAAAACATTCGTCAAAAAGACTCAAATATGGTATATTGGACGAATTTTGAGGAATTGAAACAGATATTTAAACTCGATCGGATCTATATCCTTGGAAATTTTGTTTTTCCTGGAACTCGAGCTCCACTGGCCGAGGTTATTACCTGGATGAGTGACCGCTCTGGATATACAATTGAAAAAGCTCGCCAAAGCTCCTGATCTTGGTGCTGTTACAACTAGTTTGTTGCTTCCTGTGCGAAATGGCGGATGCGCCGTCCCAGTTCTGACCGGTTTGAGAGAATATCGTCTAAAACAATGGCGTATGAACTCCTCGTTGTTTGACAGATACAAATAGGTCAAAATTCATCGACATGATCTATATATGATATATGATGGTAGATATTTCATGGCGGCGTGACCATGTCGATCGCATCGTTTTCATTCGTCGATCAACGTGAAATATTGTAAATAATTTTTCCTACTTACAAAATATGCAAAATATACCCCTAAGTGTACCTTGTTGATTAATGTCGACTAGGTATGATTCCCATATTCGCTGATACCGAATTCTAACCTAAAAAAAGTGGAAAAGCCCTGCGGACAGGAGATTTGGTGCTCTTGTTCATACTTTGACAAATCATCTCCGAAAGTATTGGTTTCTCAGCGTTGGAAATGGTATTAATGGATTCTTATGAAAGAACTGCATCATAAAAGAAAATAAATTCAAATAATAGTTTATTTATCAAGATTAAATGAGCTATCTGCAATGACCACGTGGAATTAGCAGATTGCCCATTTATTCCTGATATTTGAATAGGTGTAAGCTGACGAACAAATTATTTTAATAGTTGATTTTATTTGTCTGAAAGATTAAATAAGTATTTTATATTTTTGTTTTTCTTTATTTGAAAACTCGTGTTATTATACGACAAAATATTAAATGAAAAATAAAATACAATCCTCTTTTCATAAATTAACAGTTCATATCACTAACACTTTCATTCTTTATCATGAAACTCAACTGAAAAAAAAATATTTGATACACAAATGTAGATCAATATTTCAGCATTTTTTTGCTAGCGACATTATGAAAATACTGCATATAGGAACATGTCTCACTACTTAAGGAAGTAAAAGATAATATTAACCTTGGTGTTCAACGAAAAGTAATTTCTTTTGATGATTGCATTATGTTCTTCTTTCTTTTAGCCTTCATAAACTACATCATTAAAATGATCCAATTCTAAATCTTCTGAAACATCATCCCCAATATATATACATAAATTAGGCAATATGCAATAAGCCAATATCATTTTTGGTATCGAAACAGTCTTGTATATAATATTCACAAATTCAAGAATCGGAGTCTTGTTTTCCAACACAAAATATTTTCTTAGTACGAATTATAAACCAACTGGAACAGAAATAAATTTCACACGTCACGTATAGGTAGATAAGATGACATGAATGAACAGTGAACACAGATAGATCAAAGACATATAGAATTCGCATTAGAGAAAACATAGAAGTACGATGTATTATTAAAATTTTGAAAAATCATATCTTCGAAAATATTAGTTGAAAATGATAACAATGGATTCTTATGGTGGAATTGCATCTTGAGAAAAATTTAATTATAAATTTGTAATGTAAGAAATGTTTTTTTCCGGGGACTGCCGGACACCCTCGAGTCGTGCACGGCAGCCGTGTGTCGTTCACACGACCACGTCTTGTGCCGGATGGCTGTGACAGCTATCATTCAAGCCTTCACCCACGAATCGTATGCTGGTGTCGTTAACACGACTGTGGAGCGAGCCAGTCAATATTGACGTTGACTGTGACACAGAATAATTCTATGTATGATATGTGCATGAAGCTAATGAATGCATTGCATTGATTATAGTCCGGTCATTTTAGACATAAAAATAGTGATCAAATAAAGAAAATTCCGACAGAGCCAAATCTTCGTAGAGACCTTAGGTTTAACACAAGGAATAAAGTGTCAAAAGTCCCCATCAGTCCCATGTGAGCTTAGGGACTTATTCGGGGACCAAGGTCAAAATCTTAGGTTTTTTGGATTTTTCTCGAAAACGGTAAGTTTTATCGAAAAAGTACCTCAGAGCAAAGTTGTAGATCTTAAAATTCTCTTTAAAAATGGTCCCTATGATTTTTTCTCTAAGACCCACTATTTCCCAGATATTGCGCTTGTAAGAATCACGTTCTACATAATATGCACACATTTCCACACCACCTGTGAGGTAGTGTACTCGGCGCGTTTTTTTTAAAGTGATATCCCCGGTAGGCCTATTCTACGAACCTTTAACCGGTGTGAAGTTATCCACATCCACACATACACTCAACGACCAAAAAATGTTCAAATTGAAATATTAATAACTCGATAAGTACTTGACGAATAATGATGAAATTTGAAAGTGTTGCTCATGGATGCCTAAAGAATCGAAATAAAATGTCAAATAATTTGTGTAACCCCCAGGGGGCGTTGGCTGGGGGCGGTAAAACGAAAAATGCTATAACTCGGAAAATATTGAGAGTTCCACGATGAACTTTGGATATGTGGTCAAGAATGGCGTAAATAAAAAGATGTAGTAGGTCCCATAGTTTGTGCGGCCCCAGGGGGGCGGCGATCGGGGGCGGTATATCAAAAAATGACATAACTCGGAAAATATTGAGTGTTCCACGATGAGCTTTGGATATGTTGTCTGGAATGGCGTAAATACAAAGATGTAGTAGGTCCCATAGTTTGTGCGGCCCCAGGGGGGCGGCGATCAGGGGCGGTATATCAAAAAATGCCATAACTCGGAAAATATTGAGTGTTCCACTATGAGCTTTGGATATGTTGTCTGGAATGGCGTAAATACAAAGATGTAGTAGGTCCCATAGTTTGTGCGGCCCCAGGGGGGCGGCGATGGGGGCGGTATATCGAAAAATGCCATAACTCGGAAAATATTGAGTGTTCCACGATGAGCTTTGGATATGTTGTCTGGAATGGCGTAAATACAAAGATGTAGTAGGTCCCATAGTTTGTGCGGCCCCAGGGGGGCAGCGATCGGGGGCGGTATATCGAAAACTGCCATAACTCGGAAAACATTGAGTGTTCCACGATGAGCTTCGGATATGTTGTCTGGAATGGCGTAAATACAAAGATGTAGTAGGTCCCATAGTTTGTGCGGCCCCAGGGGGGCGGCGATCGGGGGCGGTATATCGAAACATGCCATAACTCGGAAAATATTGAGTGTTCCACGATGAGCTTTGGATATGTTGTCTGGAATGGCGTAAATACAAAGATGTAGTAGTTCTCATAGTTTGTGCGGCCCCAGGGGGGCGGCAATCGGGGGCGGTATATCGAAAAATGCGATAACTCGGAAAATATAGAGTGTTCCACGATGAGCTTTGGATATGTCGTCTAGAATGGCGTAAATAAAAAGATGTAGTAGGCCCCATAGTTTGTGCGGCCCCAGGGGGGTGGCGATCGGGGGCGGTATAACGAAAAATGATATAACTGGGAAAATAAGGAGTGTTCCACGATGAGCTTTGGATATGTTGTCTGGAATGGCTTAAATACAAAGATGTAGTAGGTCTCATAGTTTGTGCGGCCCCCGGGGGGGCTGCAATCGGGGGCGGTATATCAAAAAATGCCATAACTCGGAAAATATAGAGTGTTCCAGGATGAGCTTCGGATATGTGGTCGAGAATGGCGTAAATAAAAAGATGTAGTATGTCCCATAGTTTGTGCGGCCCCAGGGGGGTGGCAATCGGGGGCGGTATATCGAAAAATGCGATAACTCGGAAAATATTGTGTGTTCCAGGATGAGCTTCGGATATGTGTTCGAGAATGGCGTAATTACAAAGATGTAGTAGGTCGCATAGTTTGTGCGCCCCAGGGGGGCGGCGATCGGGGGCGGTATATCGAAAAATGCCATAACTCGGAAAATATAGAGTGTTCCAAGATGAGCTTCGGATATGTGGTCGAGAATGGCGTAAATAAAAAGATGTAGTAGGTCCCATAGTTTGTGCGGCCCCAGGGGGGCGGCAATCGGGGCGGTATATCGAAAAATGCGATAACTCGGAAAATATAGAGTGTTCCACGATGAGCTTTGGATATGTTGACTGGAATGGCGTAAATACAAAGATGTAGTAGGTCCCATAGTTTGTGCGGCCCCAGGGGGGCGGCAATCGGGGGCGGTATGTCAAAAAATGCCATAACTCGGAAAATATTGAGTGTTCCACGATGAGCTATGGATATGTTGTCTGGAATGGCGTAAATACAAAGATGTAGTAGGTCCCATAGTTTGTGCGGACCCAGGGGGGCGGCAATCGGGGGCGGTATGTCAAAAAATGCCATAACTCGGAAAATATTGAGTGTTTCACGATGAGCTATGGATATGTTGTCTGGAATGGCGTAAATACAAAGATGTAGTAGGTCCCATAGTATGTGCGGCCCCAGGGGGGCGGCAATCGGGGGCGGTATATCGAAAAATGCGATAACTCGGAAAATATAGAGTGTTCCACAATGAGCTTTGGATATGTTGACTGAAATGGCGTAAATACAAAGATGTAGTAGGTCCTATGGTTTGTGCGGCCCCAGGGGGGCGGCAATCGGGGGCGGTATGTCAAAAAATGCCATAACTCGGAAAATATTGAGTGTTCCACGATGAGCTATGGATATGTTGTCTGGAATGGCGTAAATACAAAGATGTAGTAGGTCCCATAGTTTGTGCGGCCCCAGGGGGGCGGCAATCGGGGGCGGTATATCGAAAAATGCCATAACTCGGAAAATATTGAGTGTTCCACGATGAGCTTTGGATATGTTGTCTGGAATGGCGTAAATACAAAGATGTAGTAGGTCCCATAGTTTGTGCGGCCCCAGGGGGGCGGCGATCGGGGCGGTATATCAAAAAATGCCATAACTCGGAAAATATTGAGTGTTCCACGATGAGCTTTGGATATGTTGTCTGGAATATTTTCCGAGTTATCGCATTTTTCGATATACCGCCCCCGATTGCCGCCCCCCTGGGGCCGCACAAACTATGGGACCTACTACATCTTTTTATTTACGCCATTCTCGACCACAAGTCCAAAGCTCATCGTGGAACACTCAATATTTTCCGAGTTATGGCATTTTTTGATATACCGCCCCCGATTGCCGCCCCCCTGGGGCCGCACAAACTATGGGACCTACTACATCTTTTTATTTACGCCATTCTCGACCACATATCCGAAGCTCATCCTGGAACACTCTATATTTTCCGAGTTATCGCTTTTTTCGATATACCGCCCCCGATTGCAGCCCCCCTGGGGCCGCACAAACTATGGGACCTACTACATCTTTTTATTTACGCCATTCTCGACCACATATCCGAAGCTCATCCTGGAACACTCTATATTTTCGGAGTTATCGCTTTTTTCGATATACCGCCCCCGATTGCTTCCCCCTGGGGCCGCACAAACTATAGGACCTACTACATCTTTTTATTTACGCCATTCTCGACCACATATCCGAAGCTTATCCTGGAACACTCTATATTTTCCGAGTTATCGCATTTTTCGATATACCGCCCCCGATTGCCGCCCCCCTGGGGCCGCACAAACTATGGGACCTACTACATCATTTTATTTACGCCATTCTCGACCACATATCCGAAGCTCATCCTGGAACACTCTATATTTTCCGAGTTATCGCATTTTTCGATATACCGCCCCCGATTGCCGCCCCCCTGGGGCCGCACAAACTATGGGACCTACTACATCTTTTTATTTACGCCATTCTCGACCACAAGTCCAAAGCTCATCGTGGAACACTCAATATTTTCCGAGTTATGGCATTTTTTGATATACCGCCCCCGATTGCCGCCCCCCTGGGGCCGCACAAACTATGGGACCTACTACATCTTTTTATTTACGCCATTCTCGACCACATATCCGAAGCTCATCCTGGAACACTCTATATTTTCCGAGTTATCGCTTTTTTCGATATACCGCCCCCGATTGCCGCCCCCCTGGGGCCGCACAAACTATGGGACCTACTACATCTTTTTATTTACGCCATTCTCGACCACATATCCGAAGCTCATCCTGGAACACTCTATATTTTCCGAGTTATCGCTTTTTTCGGTATACCGCCCCCGATTGCCGCCCCCCTGGGGCCGCACAAACTATAGGACCTACTACATATTTTTATTTACGCCATTCTCGACCACATATCCGAAGCTCATCCTGGAACACTCTATATTTTCCGAGTTATCGCATTTTTCGATATACCGCCCCCGATTGCCGCCCCCCTGGGGCCGCACAAACTATATGACCTACATCTTTTTATTTACGCCATTCTCGACCACAAGTCCAAAGCTCATCGTGGAACACTCAATATTTTCCGAGTTATGGCATTTTTGGATATATCGCCCCCGATTGCCGCCTCCCTGGGGCCTCACAAACTATGGGACCTACTACATCTTTTTATTTACGCCATTCTCGACCACATATCCGAAGCTCATCCTGGAACACTCTATATTTTCCGAGTTATCGCATTTTTCTATATACCGCCCCCGATTGCCGCCCCCCTGGGGCCGCACAAACTATGGGACCTACTACATCTATTTATTTACGCCATTCTCGACCACATATCAGAAGCTCATCCTGGAACACTCTATATTTTCCGAGTTATCGCTTTTTTCGATATACCGCCCCCGATTGCCGCCCCCCTGGGGCCGCACAAACTATAGGACCTACTGCATATTTTTATTTACGCCATTCTCGACCACATATCCGAAGCTCATCCTGGAACACTATATATTTTCCGAGTTATCGCATTTTTCGATATACCGCCCCCGATTGCCGCCCCCCTGGGGCCGCACAAACTATGGGACCTACTACATCATTTTATTTACGCCATTCTCGACCACATATCCGAAGCTCATCCTGGAACACTCTATATTTTCCGAGTTATCGCATTTTTCGATATACCGCACCCGATTGCCGCTCCCCTGGGGCCGCACAAACTATGGGACCTACTACATCTTTTTATTTACGCCATTCTCGACCACAAGTCCAAAGCTCATCGTGGAACACTCAATATTTTCCGAGTTATGGCATTTTTGGATATATCGCCCCCGATTGCCGCCCCCCTGGGGCCGCACAAACTATGGGACCTACTACATCTTTTTATTTACGCCATTCTCGACCACATATCCGAAGCTCATCCTGGAACACTCTATATTTTCCGAGTTATCGCATTTTTCGATATACCGCCCCCGATTGCCGCCCCCCTGGGGCCGCACAAACTATGGGACCTACTACATCTTTTTATTTACGCCATTCTCGACCACAAGTCCAAAGCTCATCGTGGAACACTCAATATTTTCCGAGTTATGGCATTTTTGGATATATCGCCCCCGATTGCCGCCCCCTGGGGCCGCACAAACTATGGGACCTACTACATCTTTTTATTTACGCCATTCTCGACCACATATCCGAAGCTCATCCTGGAACACTCTATATTTTCCGAGTTATCGCATTTTTCGATATACCGCCCCCGATTGCCGCCCCCCTGGGGCCGCACAAACTATGGGACCTACTACATCATTTTATTTACGCCATTCTCGACCACCTATCTGAAGCTCATCCTGGAACACTCTATATTTTCCGAGTTATCGCATTTTTCGATATACTGCGCCCGATTGCCGCCCCCCTGGGGCCGCACAAACTATGGGACCTTCTACATCTTTTTATTTACGCCATTCTAGACGACATATTCAAAGCTCATCGTGGAACACTCTATATTTTCCGAGTTATCGCATTTTTCGATATACCGCCCCCGATTGCCGCCCCCCTGGGGCCGCACAAACTATGGGACCTACTACATCTTTGTATTTACGCCATTCCAGTCAACATATCCAAAGCTCATCGTGGAACACTCTATATTTTCCGAGTTATCGCATTTTTCGATATACCGCCCCCGATTGCCGCCTCCCTGGGCCCGCACAAACTATGGGACCTACTACATCTTTGTATTTACGCCATTCCAGACAACATATCCAAAGCTCATCGTGGAACACTCAATATTTTCCGAGTTATGGCATTTTTTGATATACCGCCCCCGATTGCTGCCCCCCTGGGGCCGCACAAACTATGAGACCTACTACATCTTCGTATTTACGTCATTCCAGACAACATATCCAAAGCTCATCGTGGAACACTCCTTATTTTCCCTGTTATATCATTTTTCGTTATACCGCCCCCGATCGCCGCCCCCCTCGGGTCGCACTAACTTTGACATCTTTTTATTTACGCCATTCTAGACGACATATCCAAAGCTCATCGTGGAACACTCTATATTTTCCGAGTTATCGCATTTTTCGATATACCGCCCCCGATTGCCGCCCCCCTGGGGCCACACAAACTATGGGACCTACTACATCATTTTATTTACGCCATTCTCGACCACCTATCTGAAGCTCATCCTGGAACACTCTATATTTTCCGAGTAATCGCATTTTTCGATATACCGCCCCCGATTGCCGCCCCCCTGGGCCCGCACAAACTATGGGACCTACTACATCTTTGTATTTACGCCATTCCAGACAACATATCCAAAGCTCATCGTGGAACACTCAATATTTTCCGAGTTATGGCATTTTTTGATATACCGCCCCCGATTGCTGCCCCCCTGGGGCCGCACAAACTATGAGACCTACTACATCTTTGTATTTACGTCATTCCAGACAACATATCCAAAGCTCATCGTGGAACACTCCTTATTTTCCCAGTTATATCATTTTTCGTTATACCGCCCCCGATCGCCGCCCCCCTGGGGCCGCACTAACTATGACATCTTTTAATTTACGCCATTCTAGACGACATATCCAAAGCTCATCGTGGAACACTCTATATTTTCCGAGTTATCGCATTTTTCGATATACCGCCCCCGATTGCCGCCCCCCTGGGTCCGCACAAACTATGGGACCTACTTCATCTTTTCATTTACGGCATTCTAGACAACATATCCAAAGCTCATCGTGGAACACTCAATATTTTCCGAGTTATGGCATTTTTCGATATACCGCCCCCGATTGCCGCCCCCCTGGGTCCGCACAAACTATGAGAACTACTACATCTTTGTATCTACGCCATTCCAGACAACATATCCAAAGCTCATCGTGGAACACTCAATATTTTCCGAGTTATGGCATTTTTCGATATACCGCCCCCGATCGCCGCCCCCCAGGGCCGCACACACTATGGGACCTACTACATCTTTGTATTTACGCCATTCCAGACAACATATCCAAAGCTCATCGTGGAACACTCAATATTTTCCGAGTTATGGCAGTTTTCGATATACCGCCCCTGATCGCCGCCCCCCTGGGGCTGCACAAACTATGGGACCTACTACATCTCTGTATTTACGCCATTCCAGACAACATATCCAAAGCTCATCGTGGAACACTCAATATTTTCCGAGTTATGGCATTTTTCGATATACCGCCCCCGATCGCCGCCCCCCTGGGGCCGCACAAACTATGGGACCTACTACATCTTTGTATTTACGCCATTCCAGACAACATATCCAAAGCTCATCGTGGAACACTCAATATTTTCCGAGTTATGGCATTTTTTGTTATACCGCCCCCGATCGCCGCCCACCTGGGGCCGCACAAACTATGGGACCTACTACATCTTTTTATTTACGCCATTCTTGACCACATATCCAAAGTTCATCGTGGAACACTCAATATTTTCCGAGTTATAGCATTTTTCGTTTTACCGCCCCCAGCCACCGCCCCCTGGGGGTTACACAAATTATTTGACATTTTATTTCGATTCTTTAGGCATCCATGAGCAACACTTTCAAATTTCATCATTATTCATCAAGTACTTATCGAGTTATTAATATTTCAATTTGAACATTTTTTGGTCGTTGAGTGTATGTGTGGATGTGGATAACTTCACACCGGTGAACCTTTATGACGTTATAGTAGAAGATCCGAACCTAAGTCGACCTTCACCGAGCTGATAATAGAATGAAACATTTTTTATAATAAATTTAGTATATTATATAATATACTAAAAATGGGTTGCCTGAAAAAATCCTGGACAGACTATTTTTTTTTTATCTCCAACAATATAGATCCGATCGTGTTCAAACTTGGAACTTGGTAGTAGATTTAGGTTCTGAAGGCTCTCGCAAAATATCTGCCATGTCGGATGAATAGTTTCTGATATATAAAATATCTTTCAATGATTTAAAAAAAAAATTTTAGTGATACGATTCGCACAAACTTCCACAAACTTGCTTAGGTTTATATTCTACAACTATTTACCAAGTGTCAATTCGATCGGATTTATATTTGTTGAAAACAAAATTATTACTCGGAAACCATTGGGTCGATTATGCCCATTAACAAACTTGTCCGTCGTATTGCGATGCGCCACCTACCCTGAAAATTTCAAGTCGCTAGCTTTCTCCGTCCTCAAGTTATCGTGACAACGGCCGGCCGGACTGAATCAAATTTGCCCTCGAATTCTTCATCAGGGAGTCGAACCCAATCGTTTGAGACCATTTTCAGCGAAAAATTCGAAAATTACAGACATTTGGGCAAAATGATAACGCGATGATCCCCAGAACATACGCGCAAAAATAATTAATAACAGTCTGTCCAGGATTTTTTCAGGCAACCCATTTTTAGTATATTTTCCAATATACAAAATTCATTATAAAATATGTTTCATTCTATTATCAGCTCGGTGAAGGTCGACTTAGGTTCGGATCTTAGACTATTATTTTCAGGAACAATAATTATTTAATAGTATGAAGATTAATGATATGGGTTACTGAGTTTAACTGTCGTTCTAACTTTTTTTTATTACTTTAATCTGACTCATACTCTTCATATTCAACTTCAACAATCATGTTTTCTTCAATTTCTTCTTGTTCTTCTTCTTCTTCTCTTTCCTGTTGATGAACGCTTAGAAATTGTTCAAATGAAGATGAATCAGTTGTCTCTTCATCAAAATCACATGAATCTTCCTCTCTTGTATTTAATTGAACATTTGAGCAAGAGAGACACCTTGGCAATTGGTACACCCTGGAGAACACTGCAACCCTACTTTTTTACAGCCACATTTGGCACTACAACCTTTCTTGCAATTAAAAAAATAGTGTTAAGAAGTTTTTCTGGAGCAGGGGGCAGTAAAGTTCGAATCGGTTCCATAGTATTATTTATCAATTTCCAACCCCAGTCTTCAGGGTTCAGTTCATTGCCTTACCATGTCTGAACTTGATAATATACTCGAAACAAATGTTGAGTAGCAGATGCCGATGTTGGAGGAAGACAAGATAGCTGTACTTGCTTTTTGTTTCGTGTATTTTTTATAAATGTTAAATATCTGTACGCATCTATGCAATCAATTTTTTTTGGAGCTCCATAAACCGCAAGAAGAAACCGAATTCCTTTAGTAATTAGTATTTGAGGTGAAGAATTAATTTCTGTAAATACTTTTGCGCAGTCAATCAAATCATTTTTTTCAAATAATTTTAATACTGAATTTTTGCCCCTTCTAAACATTGCTGACGTAGTATCGCATCCGGTTATCGCATGTAAAAATAAAATAAAGTTTTGGCATTTTGGATAAGCTGATAAACTTTTAGAAGAATATATTTCTGTCCGTTGCTGCGCCTTCCCAGGTTTTAAAAAGTAAATAATTTTATCAGATGGAGTCCTTGCAGTGAGTAGTACTAATAAATCAACATCTTCACCACTACAATAGTTGTATTTCTAGCATTAAATTGTTCTATTGCTGTTTCAATTATGAGGACATCGGCGTCATTCGGAGCTTGTTTCACGGCAATTTTGCTTGCTTGAGTACCTAAATATGTATATACGTGGCATATGTGTGCATACTAAGTAGAACATGACTCTTACAAGCGCAATATCTGGGAAATAGTGGGTCTTAGAGAAAAAATCATAGGGACCATTTTTATAGACAATTTTAAGATCTACAACTTTGCTCTGAGGTACTTTTTCGATAAAACTTACCATTTTCGAGAAAAATCCAAAAAACCTAAAATTTTGAACTTGGGCCCCGAATAAGTCCCTAAGCTCACATGGGACTGATGGGGACTTTTGACACTTTATTCCTTGTGGTAAACCTAAGGTCTCTACGAAGATTTGGCTCTGTCGGAATTTTCTTTATTTCAATTGTCTAAAATGACCGGACTATTACTACATAGGAGAAATAATTCTATCTAGTAAAATCTGAGCCTTATAACGTACAGGAATATTTTGAATTTTGTTAAGCTTGTTTCCTTTAATGTAACTATTGTTGACATTTTTTCCTGTACAGATCTCTATACTCGCACTTGTACTACGACCTTAAGGTCTATTATGCAATGTGAAGGTGTGAAATTTGTGATAATCTCAAGTGCCCCGGTAGGACAGGTTTCCATAGCTCCATCTGACACACTTATGCAAGCCTTTGTATTTTTTCGAGTGTTTTTCTCGTACTATTCTGACTTTTTGGCGCTCTAGTTCCTCGGAACTGAGTGCTTATCAATTTGCCCAAATGTCTGTAATTTTCGAATTTTTCGATGAAAATGGTCTTAAACGATTTGGTTCGACTCACTGATCAAGAATCCGTGGTCGAAATTCATTCTGTCCGGCCGGCCGTAGGCACGATAACTCTCGAACGGAATGAGCTAGACAGTTGAAATTTTCAGAGTAGGTTTGGGAGATAAATATCTCGGTTAAGTTCGTTATTGGGCAAAATCGGACAGATGGTTTCGGAGTAACAAAAAACAAATTTTTTTTTACAAAGCAAATTCCAAATTAAATAAGCAGTTTTACCATAAGAATCCAATGATATAATTTTTAACTCTAACAAGCTAATACTTTCGGAGATATGATTTTTCAAAATTTCAATAATAAATCGTATTTCAACTTTCTCACAGAATGATATAATTATTCTATGTATGAATTGTCATAATGTCAACTTATTTTCCTGAGACATGACATTATCTAATCAATCGGAGAATTGTGAGCGAAGTGAGAAAAATCTCAGTTGTTTGCTACGAAATTAGTTTTTCTCAGAAAAGTCTTACATTTCGGAACGGAACATGAAGTAAGAGATCTGAGAGTAGTGAGAATGCTTTTCATCCATAGACATAGATATAACTCTCGAACAGAATCAGGTAGGTAGTTGAAATTTTCAAAGTAGGTTAGGGTCGGTTAAGTTCGTTATTGGGCAAAATTGGCCAGATTTAATTTGATTTCTTCCATGGTGCAGTTCTCATTCTCATGATTGCTCATTTAATCTTGATAAATAAACTATTATTTGAATTGAATTACCTTTATGATGCAGTTCTATCATATGAATACATTGATATAATTCCCAACTCTGAGAAACCAATAGTTTCGGAGATATAATTTGTCTGTTTGAACTAGAGCGCCAGAAAGCTCCTGTCCACAGGGCTTGAACCCATTTTTTTGTATACCAGACTGTCCCATACGTGATTATGATTATGGGTCTCACAATCATGACATACAACCATCGCAGTTCATAAGTCTTACCGGCTAGATTTCTGCACACCATTAAAGCCTTTATTGCTTTATTAGCAGCGATGTCAACATGCACTTACTCCACAAAAGTTTACTATCTAGTTTTACTCCTAGATATTTAACTTCAGACTTCCATTCTATAATATATCCGTTCAAAAAGAGTGATCTCACAGCTGGAAGTTTCCTTTTCCAAGTGAAAGGAATCACTGTGGTATATTATTAAAGGATATTTTGGGAGGTATATTCATTATTAAATAGTTCCTTTCTGGGTTTTCTCTGCAAAACTCTGAAAAATATCTATAATAATTAGTGTCCGACCGAAACTGGTTTTTCAGCCGAAACCGAAACCGAAACCGAACTTTCGGCCAGGGTCTCAGTTTCGGCCGAAACCGAAACCGAAACCGAAACTTCATATTTCATACTGAAATCTACTGTATTTTTTACAATTTCATTTGCATATACATAAAAACAGTTGAGGAGTGGTGAATAAAATAAAAAGTCAATTTTTTTAAGATCTTTATTTATTATTTTGGTATTATCAAGTTAATCAAAATAATCAGTCGAAGTATACAGGGTGATTCCAAATCAGACGTGAACCTTGGAAGAGGTGTAAGTATGGATCATTTGCTGTGGTTTGAGCCATTTTTATTGATGACCGAAAATCAACAGTTTCCGAGATATTTGAGTTCTGGTTCTGTTGAAAAAGAATTAGTACGATTTGAAAGGGGATGTAAGAACCAGATAGAGAAAAATAACGAATTCAATATTTTTTTGTTGCAACTAAGCTCGAAATTTCATTAGAAAATGTATTCATAAATTATTATGATCCACCATTCCATAAGCAAGCACGTGCCGTCTTTCTCATGTCTTCAATTTTTATTTTCCGCCTGAAATTTACTCACGCTGTCTTTTGATACACATTCACTATTTTATATACCGGACATTCAAGAGGCTGCTTATAAAAAATCTGCTGAAACGAAGTTTCGTTTCAGCAGATTTAACTAGTTAGTTAAGCAATCTAACGAAATTTTTCAGAGAATGAAGAAGGAAGTAGACAAGTTTTTAAAATAATTTTGGCATACTAAATTGTGAAATTCGAAAGTTGCAGACAAATACAAGAAATTCATTTTTCATATACCACATTTCAAATCATACTAATTCTTTTTCAACCTATTATACAGCATAGTTTTGCTTTTTTCGTACATATAATATCCTTTTCTGATAAAAATAAACCAAAATTATCATCAAATTTGCTCAACGTAGAAAAAATTGACGAAATATGAACTAAGTTCAGAAATCTTTTCAAAATCACCCGAACTCCAAAAATTGTTGATTTTCGGTTATTAATAAATATGGATTAAACAACAGCTAATGAGTCATACTAACTCCTCCTCCCAGTTTCACGTCTTATTTGGAATCACCCTATGTAATCTAATCAATAATCATTAGTGAATTCTTATGATTTCGCAGTCTTAACAAAGATAGATTACAATAACTTGTACGACAATTATGTATACCTACTTATAACTCCTGGCCAAACGACCAGGATAATTCACGAACAGTCAAGTTTCGGCCCGGCCGAAAGTTTCGGCCATTTTGGGCCGAAACCGAAACTAAGGCCGAAACTAGATTTCTTGGCCGAAACTGGCCGAAACCGAAACCGAACTTTCGGTCGGTCACTAATAATAATACGGAAAATCTCACAAAACTCATCATATAATCGGTACTAGGTAAATTCAAAACTTTAAGACACATATGTGAGCAAGACGAAATGACAAGAGTATATCAGGCACTGGTTGAGCCGCATTTGAATTATGCTATACTATCATGGGGAGGGATAGCAGACTCGCATTATAAAGGGATTGAAGTAGCTCAAAAATGGGTGTTAAAAATTATGTACCATAAGCCGATTACTTACCCAACAGAAAATCTGTACAAGTTGTCAAACATGTTTACTGTGCGTCAACTATACGCCCGTGCCCTTCTGATGTACCAACATCAACTACATGCACCTACAAAAAATAGAAAAGATATGAGATCTCCCAACATCCCTTTACCTAAACCTAAGAAGACTATTGGTTTAAAATCGCATACTTACCTGGCACCTTTACTTTACAATATACTTCCAATGAAAATCAAAGAAACTAAGGCCAAATCAACGTTTAATAAGAAAATGAAAAAATGGATTCGAAGCAAGCCAACATCGTTCTGGTATACGTTCACAAATAGAAATAATTTCGTTTAAAACTAGCTGTGTGTGAAGAATTGATTTGATTAAGCATTATAATTTTTTTGAGGTGTACTGCCCACGTACAAGTTTCGAACTTTTGTGGGAAACTAAATGTTTGTTTGTTTAATATAAATATCACATAATGAACTGGGAATCGGAATTATGCTGATTTGGCAATTAAGAGATGTCAAAGCTTTGTTAAAACCTTGAAAAGATGTCAATTTCAGTAAAAAAAAACCTGCTCAAATAAGCTCTTTCTGAGCAAATACTTGCATTTATCAAATCGTTGAAGTTTCCTTCGGATATTTTCACTTTGAAATACATAATTCTTCTTTCGCATGGGAAAATGTTTTTTGGATATCTAACTATTTTCCAATCTTTGTGTGTAACTTGCGAAACTGGTTCCTAATCCTATTACCAAGTATTGTTATTTATTTATCATAATTTTGAAACTGATGTGTCTGTCAACCTGTCCCTGTCATTTCAGAGAATGACATGAACTCGAACATAGAACGCTATGAAATATGACATCACAGAACACTAAGAATAAACATCTATGCAAACACGTCATGATTACTTATGTTCATTCAAAAATCAAAAACTGTTGATAATTTGTTTGGTTGAATGTAAAACCAGCGGACAAGTTCACCCCTATCTTTGGAATATATCGAAATTTTGGAAATATCTTCTCCAATATAGATCCGATCGAGCTCAAATCTAGAACTTTACTGTACAATAAGGTTTTGAAGGCTCTCATAGAGTTTTGACGATATCTGACGGATAGTTTCTGAGATACAGAATTTAATTAATTTTGCATAAGTCTTCGCGTCGGTATTATTCAACTAATTACCGTGCTTTTATTCGATCAGATTAGTATTTTTCGAGTTATTGGGAAATATTTCAAATGACTATAATTCTGAAACCACCCGGTGGATTTTGCCCCAAATTCCGTATTCGACAATGAAAGCTCAAACGTCCCAGAAAAAGAATAACTGTCAATCGCTGTGGTCACTATGAATATGGTATGATACTGTTCAATACAAACATAAGTGGATATGAGAAATTGAGAATAACTGTCATTTGCTATTGTGAAATTATTTACGAGATCCGAAATTCATAAAAGTTTGTAGAGGTCGACGAAAAAATGGAATATGCACCTTGGCGAAAAAATGGTTAATTGCCTCGCCTGCTTGCTATCCTCGGCTCCTCCTCGGATAGCAATTTGCAGGCTCGACAATAATAGACAGTATTTGGTCACTGGTACATAAAAACCTCATATGCTACTACTAAAGTATGTTTTTAATAGCATGAGACGTTTTTGCGCGTATGTTCTGGGGAACATCGCGTTATCATTTTGCCCAAATGTCTGTAGGTAATTATCGATTTTTTGCTGAAAATGGTCTCAAAAGATTGGGTTCGACTCCCCGATGAAGAATTTGAGGTCAAATTTTCATTCTGTCCAGCCAGCCTTTGCCACGATAACTTGAGAACGGAGAGAGCTAGCGAATTGTAATATTCAGGGTAGGTGGCGCATCCCAATGAGACGGACAAGTTCGTTAATGGGCATAATCGGCCCAATGGTTTTCGAGTAACAATTTTGTTTCCAACCAATACAAATCCGATAGAATTGAAACTTGATGAATAGTTGTAGAATATATACCTAAGCAAGTTTGTGAAATTTCGTGAGAATCGTATTACTAGAAAATTTAGAACAAATTATTAAGAAGTATTTTTTATGTCACGATAAACTGAGAATGGAAAGAGATAAGTCAAACGGTTTTAGAGTTATACACATCTGAAATTTGGTTGTTATTTCCTCAATAACTCGAAAAATACAAAAGCGATTAAATTCAAACATGGTTATTAGTTGTTTAATGCCAACGCAGAAATTCTTGCAAAATTTCATGAGGATCGTATCAGTAGAAAATTTTCAAGAAATCATTGAAAATTATTGAAACATTTTCTATATATCCGTAACTATTCGTCCGACATCGCTGGAATTTTGCGAGAGCCTTCAGAACCTAACTCTACTGCCAAGTTCCATGGATATATATTGTTGGAGATTCGAGCAGCCTTGTGTGAGTTTAGTAGATGGATGGATGACCGTTGCCTCGATAACTTTCGAACGAAAGGAGATAGGAACTTGCAATTTTCTATAATCTATAATCTGGGTCTATACATTAGACTGGGCCAAAAAAACGACTATTTTTTTTCTTAATGATACTGTGAAAATATCATTCATGACGATTAAAAAAAATTATCGTGAAAGTTTGAGCCCTTAATAATAGTATTGCGGGGAGTATCGTTACGACTATTGGTTTTTTAACAGTAATCGCATTGTTTCACTCAAAACTCGTCAATTATTAATTTGAAAAATTTGAGCGATACGTATTCTTAAAGGAAATTAAATTCCGTACAAAAAAGCTCTATTTGTAAATTAATGTAAAACAAGCTGTTTGCTTGTTATCGTGCCTGAAACATTGATTTATTTTTTCAAATTTGCGTTTTGATTTTGCATGTTTGTAACTACCAGAAATATCAATATTTTTGTGGTACAAAATACTTATTTTAAAGGAAATTTAAGGAAACATTCAAGTTCGAGATGGCGAGCAGTGAACACATATGTATTCGTTGCTCCGATAATTTTATAGTGAATACGAAATCTATTCGGTGTTATACTTGTGAAAGTAAATTCCACTTAATTTGTGCATCTATAAAAGATGCGTGGCTGAAAAACATCAGTGAAAATTCAAACATTTTCTGGATATGTGACAATTGTAATGTCAAAGTATCAGAAAATCCAATAATGCTTGTGAAAGACAATGAATGCCTAAAAAGGGAGAAGTGTCTACAGGAAAAACTTCTCGAGGAAATGAATTACTCCAACAAACTACAGAAGCAAATAATTGAATCGTATGATGGAAATAAATGTTTAGCTATTACTGGCAACAAAAGGGAATCGTCTGATAAAATAAAAAAAAGCACTGACGTGAAGGCAGTACTCTTTGGCGCGCGTGTTCATGTTGGCTAATTTGAATTGAATGATGAGTACTTCAAGCTCAGTGGATAGAGCGAGCCGAAGATCTACCCAAAGGATTCACTGTCGTTTCAAAAATTACCAGTGCTATATCTAAGCTGCTATCAGAATAGAGTAATAAAGTTGGAAGAGAACACAACTGACTCTCCTTAGTCGCACAAGCTGCAAGAAGATTTGGGAGGGTCAGTATAATCCTAATCATGTTTATAGCACGCGCGCCAAAGCAGATTGACTTTTTACACTTTTTCTTTCATTATTAAGTCAATTTGCTTTTGCGCGCGTGCTATAAACATGATTAGGATTATACTGACCCTCCCAAATCTTCTAGCAGCTTGTGCGACTAAGGAGAGTCAGTTGTGTTCTCTTCCAACTTTATTACTCTATTCTGATAGCAGCTTAGATATAGCACTGGTAATTTTTGAAACGACAGTGAATCCTTTGGGTAGATCTTCGGCTCGCTCTATCCACTGAGCTTGAAGTACTCATCATTCAATTCAAATTAGCCACCATGAACACGCGCGCCAAAGAGTACTGACTTCACGTCAGTGCTTTTTTTTATTTTTTCAAGTTCCTTTAACAAATATAGCTATCAATACAGTTTGACTGTTAGCTTTACCGTAGATCGAAAAAAATTGCGGTTGTGGGACCTCTGTTAGGAACGCAATTGCCTCTTCTCCGAATCCGAACGTATTTTAATATAGATCTACCGAATACAGTTATACATAAATTCGCCTCAGGGCCACCATACAGCATTTCAACTCGGAAACATAGCTATTTCCCCCAAACTGACTTGTGTCCGTGCACTGAATTGACATGAATATTCTTTTAAAACCTCACAATATCGGCTCATTACTACCAACATAACCCATACAACCCAAAACCATTCACTTCTCGTCTGTGCATGCGCAATAGACTCATGGCTGCAAGTCCTCCCAAAATAACACACCTCACAAAAAACTCCGATTATCCAACACCAGTGGTTCAGGAGATATCGCTTCTTGAATCCACGCATGCGCAGACCCTCACCAGGGGATTCTATGGAGGAAAAGCATCCGCCAACCCAAAACCTCAATCCTCTCTGAAGGAAACACCAGCAGTTAAATCACTGATGTTCTGCTCATGCGCATAACGAAAAATGCCCGTAAGGGGTAACATCAATCTCAAAATTAGTCCCAGGGCCACGGTACGGACACTCCAACTCGGAAACAACGCTACATCCCCCAAACTGACTTGTCCTTGCTCTGAATTGTCATAAATATTTTTTTAAAAACTCACAATATCGCTCAGCACCCCCAACATAACCCACACAACCCAAAAACAGTCAGTTCTCTTCTGCGCATGCGCAATCTACACGCGGCTGAAAGTCCTGTCAAAATCACACACCTTACAAAAAACTCCGATTCTCCAACACTAGTGTTTCAGGAGATATCGCATCCCTTATCCACGCATGCGCAGACCCTCTCCAGGGGATTCTATGGAGTAATAGCATCCGCCACCCCAAAACCCCAATCCTCTCTGACGAAAACTACAGCAGTTAAATGACTTCTCATCTGCGCATGCGCATAACGAAAAATGCCCGGAAGAGGCAGCATGAATTTCAAATTAATATTTTTCGGAATTTCAAGCAAAATAGAGTAATTTTTTGAATTTTTTCATGTGACGTGATCTTCACGAAATTTTGTAAAAGTGTTCGCTTTGGTCTTTTGCATCTAACTCTGAGTTTCTATTCAATCAGATCAGTATTTTACGAGTTATCGTGGAAACAAAATTTTAAAATTTTTGAAATTTTTTTTTGTCACTTTATGGCCAACCTGTCAGTCACAAAAAACTACGATTCTCCAACACTAGTGGTTCAGGAAATATCGCATCTTGAATCCACGCATGCGCAGACCGGCACCGGGGGATTCTATGGAGGAATAACATCCTCCACCCCAAAACCTCAATCTTCTCAAAAGAAAACTCGAGCAGTTAAATTATTTCTCGTCTGCTTATGCGAATAACAAAAAATGCCCAAAAGAGGCAGTTACACCCCAGTCGTTCACCGTTCAGACTAATTTTGAAAACCAATTTAAAATTCCACATATCGTTTACGCATTAGTTCAATTGCCATGTCAGTAAGTAGTCCATATTTTAATCAGTTGCCCTCGTACATATCGTATTGATTCAGATAAACGCGTAAAAACCCGTCAGAATATTGTCACCAGATGTTATGTATTCCGTGTAGAACTTCGAAATGAAATAATTTGACCAGTTTGGAGGTTCAAAATTATTAATTTTTTTTGAGGCTCCTAGTGGTCTGTCCGCAGTGAAATTTTGCACACCCCAAGAGGTCATTATTGGTCACCGAAGTGCCAAAACTGAACTCATTCCGATATTTGGTTTCGGAATTTCCAGCAAAATATTCCGCTGATAGTTAAAAATTTTTTAAATTTTTTCTACTCATGCTACCCCCACGAAATTTTGCATAAGTGTTTTCGTTGGTACTTCGCATATAACTACCAAGCTTCAACTCAATTGGATCAGTTTTTCTCGAGTTATAGTGAAAACAAAATTTCAATTTCATTTTCAAATATTTAACTTTTTTTTTTCTAGTGTACAGCCATCCGATCATTATGAGACTTCGCAGGCATATAAAGGTCATGATTATACAATTTGAGGCTGAGTTTCAGATCGATCGAGTGATCGGTTTCGGAAATATTCTCGAAAAACGATTTAACTAAAAATGGCCGTAACTCCGAAACGGCTCGATGGATTTTGCCCATTAACGAACTTGTCCGAGATATTCACGCTCCAAACATGCCCTGCAAATTTCAATGCTCTAACTTGCTCCGTTCGAGAGTTATCGTGCTAACGGCCGGCCGGCTGGCCGGGCCGGACGGACAGAATTGAATTTGACCTCGAATTCTTCATCAGGGAGTCGAACCCAATCGTTTGAGACCATTTTCGCAAAAAATATCGAAAGATACAGACATTGGGACGAAATGATAGCACGCTGTTCCTTGCGGAACACGCGCGCAAAAATTCGAACACTCAAGGTCGCCGTATTGATCGTTCCAATTCCTCAACATCGAATTATTCGGCTATAACAAATAATAAACAGATAAATAATCAAAATAAATCTGTTCCGAATACAACGTCTGGGTCGTCAATGATACGCGCACCAGATGATATAAATGTAAACACGCTGACTAATTCATCGTCTTTCACTAACTCCCGGAATATATTGCAAAAATCCAATTAAGCGAACGAACAGAACGAATGGGTTCAAGTTCATAATAAAAGGAAGCGTAAATTTGTTATGGGACAAAACAAGGAAAACCTGGACATAAGGACAATACCTATAACGTATAAGTCGTTACATGTAACTAGGTTGGCACCCCATACAAGGGGTGATCTAAAGAAAATCCTTGTGGATAAGTTTCCTGAGGTTATTTGTGTTATTTGTGCTAACTTAATATTAAGTTAGCAGAGCCACCCCATATAATAAAAAACTAAGCGCGCGACAAACTTTTTTCTGTCACGACGAATATGTTTGGGTCGTTCGACAATAATTATTCAGCTCATTTCTGATTGAAAAAAAATACGATTAACCAACGTACGTGATTTGTGTGTGGCCCCTTTAGCCAAATATTAATTTAGCCCATACAAAAAAAACGAAGCGCGCGACAAACTTTTTTCTTTCACGACAAATTCACGACAAATACTCGACAATTAATGCAATAGGTTTCATTGAAATTGTTGCAAGTGGCTCTGCTAACTTAATATTAAACTTAATATTAAGTTAGCAGAGCCACTTGCAACTGCTAACTAGCAGAGCCACCCCATATAAAAAAAACTAAGCGCTCGACAGACTTTTTTCTTTCACGACAAATTCACGACAAATACTCGACAATTAATGCAATAGGTTTCATTGAAATTCTTGCAAGTGGCTCTGCAAACTTAATATTAAGTTAGCAGAGCCACCCCATATAAAAAAAACTAAGCGCGCGACAAATTTTTTTCTTTCACGACAAATTCTCGACAAATATTCGACAATTAATGCAATAGGTTTCATTGAAATTTTTGCAAGTGGCTCTGCTAACTTTATGGAGGTGTGGAACATTGGTGCGATAGTGCTAGCATTGAATCTATTTCATTGCCTGGTTACTTGCTTGCTGCTCACTACTTCCGTAAGAATATGATACGCGGTGGTTCCCTTATATTTGTAAGAAATGAATTGGATCCTAAAACTTTGCAATTTTCTAATGTTTGCTCTGAACGTCATTTTGAATGTTGTGCAGTGAGAATTAAGTTTCAAAATGTTGATATTTGTATACTCTGCATTTATAGGCCCCCTTCTGGTGACTTTAAAATCTTTTTGAATGAACTAACGACTATTTTAGAACGTAGTTTCCTTAAAGCTAACTTAGTATTTGTATGTGGCGATATGAACGTAAATTATTTGGATTGCTCTTGCTACAGAAAACGATTATTTGATGATCTTATGACCTGCTTCAATCTTAGGGTCTCTAGTAACGAACCGACTAGGGTATTCACTAATGTAAATGGACTCACTTCCATTTCTAAAGTCGACTATATCTTGACGAATGCAAACTCTGGCAATTACAGTTGTCGTGTTTTTGAACCACACATGAGTGACAATAGATCGATGTTACTCACTTACTCTCTGCCCTACAACCCGATGTTTGAAAATAAACCTGACTATGATTTCAGAAGGTATTGTCCGGATGAAAAATTGATTGATCTCAATAATACAATATTAAGCAGTGACTTTTCTTGCCTATATAGTTCATCTTCAGTAGATTACAGTTTCTATCGTTTTATGGATATAATACAGTCCAGTGTTTATGAGTGTTGCCCGATTGTTGCCTCGAACTTCCTCGTGGGTTACTCCCCTAATACTTCGAGCAAGTCGAGATTTAAAAAATCTTTTTTGCTTAAGTAGGGATTTGAATTCAAGTAAACTTTTTGAAATGTACAAAGAACAAAAGAGAGCTCACCAAAAACTATTAGCAAAAACTAAACTAGAGTACAATCAATCTATGTTAGATCGTTCATCGAACTTGAGTAAGACAGTGTGGAATATGGTTGATGTAACGACTGGCAGGAAGGCTCGTTCTAGGCATCCCTCGTCATTGATTCTGGGTGAGTCCCTTATCTCGGATAAAGCTCAGATTGCAACAGTTTTTGGTGATTTTTTCTCTACTATAAGTGAGCAAAGCCTCACTGAGTATTATGGTGCCGCTTTGTCTACTAGTTGTACTACTTCTAGAATGAATGACTGTACTTTTTTCTTCCACCCAGTTACCAGTGATGAGCTATCACATGCGTTTGAGGAATAGTGGGGGTACTGGGGTCGATTCGGTGTCTGTTAAGATGTTAAAATCGTTCGCACCACTGATCATCGATCATCTTGTCCATCTTGTTAATCTTTCAGTTTCAAGCGGTGTATTTCCTTCTTGTATGAAGTTGTCAACTGTAATTCCCATATTAAAAAAGGGCGATTCTGCTCTTGTATCTAACTATAGACCGATCTCTTTGCAGAGTGTTTTTTCAAAATTGATAGAGAGAATTGTTTATGAACGAATGATGGATTTCTTATCTAAGTTCGGAGTACTAAAGGATAGCCAGCATGGCTTTAGGTCGGGTCGTTCTACACAGTCTGCTCCTGTGTCCTTCATTCAATATGTCTACAGGTGTTTGGATGATGGATTATGGGTCTGTGGATTGTTCTTTGACCTTTCTCGTGCGTTTGACTGTTTGAATCTTAGATTCATCCTTGACAAGATGCACAACTTAGGTTTTCGTGGCGTCTTCCTGCAGTGGATTCGGGGTTTTCTGAGTGACAGATTGTTTTGTGTTAGGTTGCTTGAGCATTTGTCAGCTACTTTCAGTGTCAATTTGTGTCCCTCAGGGGTCTGTGTCTCTCAGGGGTCTGTCTTGGGACCTCTCATATTCCTGCTTTTTATCAACGATTTGCCAGATCACGTGATTTCTGAATGACCCATTATGTTTGCGGATGATACAGCTTTCGCAATTTCTGCCAAAACAAAAGACGAGCTAGTTTCAAGGTGTTTAGCCTTGGTCCAAAGCTTTATGAATTGGTGCAAGGCTAATTCAGTTATTGTTAATATCGATAAGACTGAGATGGTAACTTTCTTCCTCAAGTCAAAAAATGTCACCCCAACTTTACAATATGAAGATATAACTATCGAGTCGCAATCATGCGTCAAATTTCTCGGCTTGATTGTAGATGACCAATTAAGGTGGTGTGATCATATTGATTACTTGAGTACTAGCTTGAATAAAGCTTATTATGCTTTAAGCAGACTGAAAGGTTCTCTTCCCACTGAGTCACTGATAGATGTTTATTATGGATTGTTTCATTCTCGTCTAAATTATGATATTTTGCTGTGGGGTAATTCGGTGTCAGTGGAAAGAATTTTAATAGCACAAAAAAGAATCTTACGTTTAATTTTTGGTTTGAGCGCTCGTACTTCATGTATAAGTTTTTTTAGTGAAAGACAGATAATGACAGTGCCTTCACTATTCATTTATAGATGTTTGATTCATGTTAAGGAAGGAATTATGACTGTTCCACATCTTTCTGAATGTCACAGTTACAATACTAGAAATACAACAATTCTGTCTGTTCCTGTTCACAGAACATCCAAATATGAGTTTTCTCCCCATTTTCAAAGTATAAGATTATATAACCATCTACCATCAGCTTGGAGGGAGCTTGGACTTACTGTGTTCAGGAGGAGACTGAAACAAATGTTAGTACGTAAGGCATATTACAGTGTCAAAGAATACCTATGTGATACTGATTTTCAGGTTTGAAACATTTTTCTGTTTTTTTTTTCTTGTTTTCTAGATTGGTGAGATAATTCTGCATTTTTATAATTATGTTGTTTATACATGAGGGATTATTTTGTTCCCTTTTTCGTTGACGTGCCCATACATATACATATGTATATGTCGAATGGGATTGAATAAAATTATTATTAGTATTATTAATACTCTACAAAAAAAGTTTCTCAACATTTTTAATTAATTTCACTCCTTCCAGAGTTATTCGACGTTGAAGTTAAATTCAAAAGTAATTTATCGTTTTTTTCGCGTTAAACATAATTTTTTCCACTTGATTGAAAAATTTATTACTCTAATATTGAGAGTAACTTTTTCCTCTCGACCACTAAACTTTTTTTTGTAAAATCATAATTTATTAATGTATTATTTTGCTTTTTAACGATTAGTTATCTACATAAATTCATTTTTAATGTATTTAAGCAACTCCAATAGTACAAAAAATTTGGTTTCGTAATCATAAGTTATTTATTTGTGTAGGGATATACTTTCATCAATAAACTTTTACTATTAAACTTATGTTTTTAGCCCGCTTAAGGCCTGGTTTCGCTAGTGCGTCGGCTGCATGCAGTAACTGCAGAAAGTGGCTGCACCGTCTTTCGAATAGACTGCTACTTCGGAACTACGAAGAAGTGGTTTCGTTTCTGCGTCCGACGCAACAGCACTGCAACAGCCAAACGGCTGACTGCTTGGGGTACCAGTCTGTGCGACGTCGCTGCAGCGTAAACAAGAGAAAATGAGTGTCGATAAATTCAAAAGGGACGAAGAGATGAATCTCATTGAATTAGTTTCGCAAAATAGATGCATATATGATGCATCTCATCTCATGATAATTATAAAACTCATAATGTTAAAGATCTTCTTCTTCTTGTGCCGTGCAGATTCCTGCGTAGGCGTTCATCCTTATCTATTCCCATCATATGTTTCTAGTGAATGCAGCATTCTGCAATGTTTGGAAGTCCTTTATCCCTGTCCATTGACGGATATTTCTAAGCCATGATAACTTTCTTCTGCCCATTCCTCTTCTTCCTCCCTCAATTTTACCCTGGAGAATGAGGCGTTGAAAGTGGTAGCGTTCTCCACGCAGTATGTGTCCGAGGTAACCGAGGTATGTTAAAGATAACATAAATGATCGCGACAGAAATGGAGTGAAAAACAGGTAAAACGAAGTTATCAGGTGTGTGAATAAGTCTTTCCCGTCTTTTGTAAGAGATGGCGCCACCAATACTGTGCGAGTATTCAATGGTTACATATGTCATAATCAAAGCTTATTCATATGTCAACAATTCCACACTAACACATTAGTTGAAATTTTTTCGCATCATAAATTTTTGATATTGTGAAAATGTCGAAATTTGAGCCGAGTCGACGTCATTTGCGGGAAGTTTCACTTTATTGGTTCAATTTGAAGAAATCTGCTGCCGAGGCGCATCGATTGCTTCAGGAAGCTTATGGAGAAGGTTGTGTCGATGATTCAAGTGTTCGCGGATGGTTTCGACGCTTCAAAAGTGGTGATTTCGACGTGGAAGACAAGGAGCGTTCCGGGCGGCCGCAAATCTTTGAAGATCAAGAATTGGCGACTTTGCTTGATGAAGATTCGTGTCAAACGCAAGAAGAACTTGCTGAAGCATTGGGAGTTGACCGAACAACCATTTCCAAGCGTTTGAAAGCCATGGGAATGATCCAAAAGCAAGGAAATTGGGTGCCGTACGAACTGAAGCTGAGAGACGTCGAACGGCGTTTTTTCACTTGCGAACAGCTGCTTCAGCGACATAAAAGAAAGGGTTTTCTGCATCGTATCGTGACTGGCGATGAAAAGTGGATCCGTTACGATAATCCGAAGCGAAGAAAATCATGGGGACTACCCGGCCATGCATCATCATCGACGGTCAAGCCAAATATTCATGGCGCCAAGCTCATGCTCTGTATATGGTGGGACCAGCTAGGTGTGGTTTACTATGAGCTTCTGAAACCGAATGAAAGGATCACAGGCGAGGTCTATCGACGACAATTGATGCGTTTGAGCCGCGCACTGCGAGAAAAACGGCCACAATACTCCGACAGGCACGACAAAGTTATTTTGCAACATGACAATGCTCGCCCACATGTTGCACAGCCGGTGAAAACATACTTAGAAACGCTCAAATGGGAAGTCCTACCCCACCCGCCGTATAGTCCAGACATTGCTCCGTCTGATTACCATCTCTTCAGATCGATGACGCATGGCCTGGCTGACCAGCACTTCCATTCCTACGAGGAAGCCAAAAAATGGGTGGATGACTGGATAGAGGCCAAACCGGTCGAATTTTTTCGCAACGGGATTCGTATGTTGCCAGAAAGATGGGAAAAAGTTGTAGCTAGCGATGGCCAATACTTTCAATAATTCATTTGTAACCATTTTTTCACAATAAAGGCTCAAAATTTGAAAAAAACGGGAAAGACTTATTCACACACCTTATATATTTTCGAAAATCTTTATTTCGTATGCTAATATGTTCCTAGTGAATACAGCATTCTGCAATGTTTGGAAGTCCTTTATCCCCGTCTATTGACGGATATTTCTAAGCCATGATAACTTTCTTCTGCCCATTCCTCTTCTTCCTCCCTCAATTTTACCCTGGAGAATGAGGCGTTGAAAGTGGTACCGGTGTGAACCTAGCAGACTGTTTCAGCAGACCGTTTGGCGGAAACACCCGAACGCTCCAGGCCAGTGGCGTGCAGGCTGATTCTAGTTTCTCTCTCACATGATCGTCTGTTCGCCAGAGCACTTGAATATTTTGGATGTGGGTTCCGTATAGCAATGGAAATATCGCCTGAAAAAATTATATTGACTTCCCGAGGGGCTGCGGAATAGTCTTTTCAACCCTTAAAGTTCAAAATTTAATATCTCTGGAACTCTTCGCCGGAGCACACACAGATTTTGCATGTGGGTTAATAATACCGATAACAACATCCCCTGAAAAAATTATCGACTTCCCGAGGGGCTGCGGGGTAGTTTTTTCAACCCTTAAAGTTCAAAATTTAATATTTCCGAAACTATTCGCCGGAGCACATACAGATTTTGCATGTGGGTTAATAATACCGAAAACAACATTCCCTGAAAAAATTATCGACTTCCCGAGGGGCTGCGGGGTAGTTTTTTCAACCCTTAAAGTTCAAGATTTAATATCTCAAGAACTATTCACCGGAGCACATACAGATTTTGCATGTGGGTTAATAATACCGAAAACAACATTCCCTGAAAAAATTATCGACTTCCCGAGGGGCTGCGGGGTAGTCTTTTCAACCCTTAAAGTTCAAAATTTAATATCTCCGGAACTATTCGCCGGAGCACATACAGATTTTGTATGTGGGTTAATTATACCGATGACAACATCCCCTGAAAAAATGATCGACTTCCCGAGGGGCTGCGGGGTAGTTTTTTCAACCCTTAAAGTTCAAAATTTAATATTTCCGAAACTATTCGCCGGAGCACATACAGATTTTGCATGTGGGTTAATAATACCGAAAACAACATTCCCTGAAAAAATTATCGACTTCCCGAGGGGCTGCGGGGTAGTTTTTTCAACCCTTAAAGTTCAAGATTTAATATCTCCGGAACTATTCGCCGGAGCACATACAGATTTTGCATGTGGGTTAATAATACCGATAACAACATCCCCTGAAAAAATTATCGACTTCCCGAGGGGCTGCGGGGTAGAGTCTTCAACCCTTATATTTCAAAATTCAATATTTCCGGAACTATTCGCCGGAGCACATACAGATTTTGCATGTGGGTTAATAATACCGAAAACAACATTCCCTGAAAAAATTATCGACTTCCCGAGGGGCTGCGGGGTAGTCTTTTCAACCCTTAAAGTTCAAAATTTAATATCTCCGAAACTATTCGTCGGAGCACATACAGGTTTTGCGTGTGGGTTAATAATACCGATAACAACATTCCCTGAAAAAATTATCGACTTCCCTAGGGGCTGCGGGGCAGTTTTTTCAACCCTTAAAGTTCAAAATTCAATATCTCCGGAACTATTCGCCGGAGCACAAACAGATTTTGCATGTGGGTTAATAATACCGATAACAACATTCCCTGAAAAAATTATCGACTTCCCGAGGGGCTGCGGGGTAGTTTTTTCAACCCTTAACGTTCAAAATTTAATATCTCCGGAACTATTCGCCGGAGCACATACAGATTTTGCATGTGGGTTAATAATACCGAAAACAACATTCCCTGAAAAAATTATCGACTTCCCGAGGGGCTGCGGGGTAGTCTTTTCAACCCTTAAAGTTCAAAATTTAATATCTCCGGAACTATTCGCCGGAGCACATACAGATTTTGCATGTGGGTTAATAATACCGATATCAACATTCCCTGAAAAAATTATCGACTTCCTGAGGGGCTGCGGGGTAGTTTTTTCAACCCTTAAAGTTCAAAATTCAATATCTCCGGAACTATTCGCCGGAGCACAAACAGATTTCGCATGTGGGTTAATAATACCGATAGCAACATTCCCTGAAAAAATTATCGACTTCCCGAGGGGCTGCGGGGTAGTTTTTTCAACCCTTAACGTTCAAAATTTAATATCTCCGGAACTATTCGCCGGAGCACATACAGATTTTGCATGTGGGTTAATAATACCGATAACAACATTCCCTGAAAAAATTATCGACTTCCCGAGGGGCTGCGGGGTAGTTTTTTCAACCCTTAAAGTTCAAAATTCAATATCTCCGGAACTATTCGCCGGAGCACAAACAGATTTTGCATGTTGGTTAATAATAGCGATAGCAACATTCCCTGAAAAAATTATCGACTTCCCTAGGGGCTGCGGGGTAGTTTTTTCAACCCTTAACGTTCAAAATTTAATATTTCCGGACTATTCGCCGGAGCACATACAGATTTTGCATGTGGGTTAATAATACCGATAACAACATTCCCTGAAAAAATGATCGACTTCCCGAGGGGCTGCGGGGTAGTTTTTTCAACCCTTAAAGTTCAAGATTTAATATTTTCGGAACTATTCGCCGGAGCACATACAGATTTTGCATGTGGGTTAATGATACCGATAACAACATCCCCTGAAAAAATTATCGACTTTCCGAGGGGCTGCGGGGTAGAGTCTTCAACCCTTATATTTCAAAATTCAATATTTCCGGAACTATTCGCCGGAGCACATACAGAATTTGTACGTGGGTTAATAACACCGATAACAACATCCCCTGAAAAAATTATCGACTTCCCGAGGGGCTGCGGGGTAGTTTTTTCAACCCTTAAAGTTCAAGATTTAATATCTCCGGAACTATTCGCCGGAGCACATACAGATTTTGCATGTGGGTTAATAATACCGATAACAACATCCCCTGAAAAAATTATCGACTTCCCGAGGGGCTGCGGGGTAGTTTTTTCAACCCTTAAAGTTCAAGATTTAATATCTCCGGAACTATTCGCCGGAGCACATACAGATTTTGCATGTGGGTTAATAATACCGAAAACAACATTCCATGAAAAAATTATCGACTTCCCGAGGGGCTGCGGGGTAGTCTTTTCAACCCTTAAAGTTCAAAATTTAATATCTCCAGAACTATTCGACGGAGCACATACAGATTTTGTATGTGGGTTAATTATACCGATGACAACATCCCCTGAAAAAATGATCGACTTCCCGAGGGGCTGCGGGGTAGTTTTTTCAACCCTTTAAGTTCAAAATTTAATATTTCCGAAACTATTCGCCGGAGCACATACAGATTTTGCATGTGGGTTAATAATACCGAAAACAACATTCCCTGAAAAAATTATTGACTTCCCGAGGGGCTGCGGGGTAGTTTTTCCAACCCTTAAAGTTCAAGATTTAATATCTCCGGAACTATTCGCCGGAGCAAATACAGATTTTGCATGTGGGTTAATAATACCGATAACAACATCCCCTGAAAAAATTATCGACTTCCCGAGCGGCTGCGGGGTAGTTTCTTCAACCCTTATGTTTCAAAATTCAATAATTCCGGAACTATTCGCCGGAGCACATACAGATTTTGCATGTGGGTTAATAATACCGAAAACAACATTCCTTGAAAAAATTATCGACTTCCCGAGGGGCTGCGGGGTAGTCTTTTCAACCCTTAAAGTTCAAAATTTAATATCTCCGGAACTATTCGCCCGAGCACATACAGATTTTGCATGTGGGTTAATAATACCCATAACAACATTCCATGAAAAAATTATCGACTTCCCGAGGGGCTGCGGGGAAGTTTTTTCAACCCTTAAAGTTCAAAATACAATATCTCCGGAACTATTCGCCGGAGCACAAACAGATTTTGCACGTGGGTTAATAATACCGATAACAACATTCCCTGAAAAAATTATCGACTTCCCGAGGGGCTGCGGGGTAGTTTTTTCAACCCTTAACGTTCAAAATTTAATATCTCCGGAACTATTCGCCGGAGCACATACAGATTTTGCATGTGGGTTAATAATACCGATAACAACATCCCCTGAAAAAATTATCGACTTCCCGAGGGGCTGCGGGGTAGTTTTTTCAACCCTTAAAGTTCAAGATTTAATATCTCCGGAACTATTCGCCGGAGCACATACAGATTTTGCATGTGGGTTAATAATACCGATAACAACATCCCCTGAAAAAATTATCGACTTCCCGAGGGGCTGCGGGGAAGTTTTTTCAACCCTTATATTTCAAAATTCAATATTTCCGGAACTATTCGCCGGAGCACATACAGATTTTGCATGTGGGTTAATAATACCGAAAACAACATTCCCTGAAAAAATTATCGACTTCCCGAGGGGCTGCGGGGTAGTATTTTCAACCCTTAACGTTCAAAATTTAATATCTCCGGAACTATTCGCCGGAGCACATACAGATTTTGCATGTGTGTTAATAATACCGAAAACAACATTCCATGAAAAAATTATCGACTTCCCAAGGGGCTGCGGGGTAGTATTTTCAACCCTTAAATTTCAAAATTTAATATCTCCGGAACTATTCGCCGGAGCACATACATACTTTGTATGTGGGTTAATGATACCGATAACAACATCCCCTGAAAAAATTATCGACTTCCCGAGGGTCTGCGGGCGAGGGGTAAATTTCTACGGAATTCTATCGGAATTCACGGGATTCTTTCGGAATTATTTCGCAGCAGTGTGCAATAGTTAAGTGTTAAGAGTAAAAATGAATTCTCAAGAAAATTCGAAAGAAAAAAAAACAGTAAATTATTTTTTTGCAATGATATCTAGTATTTCTCCATCATCGAATATTGAAATTCCAGAATTTCTTCAATTTGATTTAAGCAGAGCCACCCCATATAAAAAAAAATTTTCGCAAGTGGGTCTGCTAACTTAATGGAGGTTGCTGAATATAATTCAGTGCAATTATGGAAATCAAATTGTTTGGTATTATCACAAAATGGATATAGGATATCAAGTTCAATTCCGAGGCTAGGAAAGAAATTTTCTAGTCACGGTAATCGCCACCATTCACTGTTGGGTCAAAAATTAACAGTGCTGTGCCTAAGGTGGCGTAAGGACACAGTAACAAAGCCTACACAGAACACGAACTGGTTCTCCTTACTCGCTCAAGCTCTTCGAGAGCTTATGAGGGGTCTCCTTGGGGAAGACCTAGGAGGATCAGTATAATCAATATACAATAACAGACACATCAAGATCAAAAACTACGAAAATTCCCTTGATGAGACCAGCGACAACAGTTATCACCGATAATTTATTACAATACAGAAACCGAGGATGCAACTGTATTGTACCTTTTTGGTATGAAGGTTTCAGATATTTCCTAAACTTATATAATTGCAAATAAGTAGGTAAACGAAATGGTATTTTATTCCGAACTAATTTTTTCATGACGGTTTCGAGTAGTAGGTAATGCACGAGCCATTCAATGAAAAAAAAATTCAAATCAATTTCAAGTTGAAGTTACGAGGTTCTTGTTGGAAAATTCTCCAATACAACATTCCATATTATATTGTTCAAAAATCAGCGCTGGAGAGTTGAAGACTAATTATAGTTGTATAACTAGTTATTGAATTTTTAAACTTAGGGTTTCAAATATCTACTCCGCAGCCCTCGATCATTTTTTCAGGGAATATCGTGAGCGGTCTAAGTAACTACATACAAAGTCGGTTGGTGCTCCGGAGAATAGTTCCGGAGATATTAAATTTTGAACTTTAAGGGTTGAAAAACTACCCCGCAGCCCCTCGGGAAGTCGATAATTTTTTCAGGGAATGTTGTTATCGGTATTATTAACCCACATGCAAAATCTGTATGTGCTCCGACGAATAGTTCCGGAGATATTAAATCTTGAACTTAAGGGTTGAAAAAACTACCCCACAGCCCCTCAGGAAGTCGATAATTTTTTCAGGGAATGTTGTTTTCGGTATTATTAACCCACATACAAAATCTGTATGTGCTCCGGCGAATAGTTCCGGAGATATTAAATTTTGAACTTTAAGGGTTGAAAAGACTACCCCGCAGCCCCTCGGGAAGTCGATAATTTTTTCATGGAATGTTGTTTTCGGTATTATTAACCCACATGCAAAATCTGTATGTGCTCCGGCGAATAGTTCCTGAGATATTAAATCTTGAACTTTAAGGGTTGAAAAAACTACCCCGCAGCCCCTCGGGAAGTCGATAATTTTTTCAGGGGATGTTGTTATCGGTATTATTAACCCACATGCAAAATCTGTATGTGCTCCGGCGAATAGTTCCGGAGATATTAAATCTTGAACTTTAAGGGTTGAAAAACCTACCCCGCAGCCACTCGGGAAGTCGATAATTTTTTCAGGGGATGTTGTTATCGGTATTATTAACCCACATGCAAAATCTGTATGTGCTCCGGCGAATAGTTCCGGAGATATTAAATTTTGAACGTTAAGGGTTGGAAAAACTACCCCGCAGCCCCTCAGGAAGTCGATAATTTTTTCAGGGAATGTTGTTATCCGTATTATTAACCCACATGCAAAATCTGTTTGTGCTCCGGCGAATAGTTCCGGAGATATTGAATTTTGAACTTTAAGGGTTGAAAAAACTACCCCGTAGCCCCTCGGGAAGTCGATAATTTCTTCAGGGAATGTTGTTATCGGTATTATTAACCCACATGCAAAATCTGTATGTGCTCCGGCGAATAGTTCCGGAGATATTAAATCTTGAACTTAAGGGTTGAAAAAACTACCCCGCAGCCCCTCGGGAAGTCGATAATTTTTTCAGGGGATGTTGTTATCGGTATTATTAACCCACATGCAAAATCTGTATGTGCTCCGGCGAATAGTTCCGGAGATATTAAATCTTGAACTTTAAGGGTTGAAAAACCTACCCCGCAGCCACTCGGGAAGTCGATAATTTTTTCAGGGGATGTTGTTATCGGTATTATTAACCCACATGCAAAATCTGTATGTGCTCCGGCGAATAGTTTCGGAAATATTAAATTTTGAACTTAAAGGGTTGAAAAAACTACCTCGCAGCCCCTCAGGAAGTCGATCATTTTTTCAGGGGATGTTGTCATCGGTATAATTAACCCACATACAAAATCTGTATGTGCTCCGGCGAATAGTTCCGGAGATATTAAATTTTGAACTTTAAGGGTTGAAAAGACTACCCCGCAGCCCATCGGGAAGTCGATAATTTTTTCATGGAATGTTGTTTTCGGTATTATTAACCCACATGCAAAATCTGTATGTGCTCCGGCGAATAGTTCCGGAGATATTAAATCTTGAACTTTAAAGGTTGAAAAAACTACCCCGCAGCCCCTCGGGAAGTCGATAATTTTTTCAGGGGATGTTGTTATCGGTATTATTAACCCACATGCAAAATCTGTATGTGCTCCGGCGAATAGTTCCGGAGATATTAAATTTTGAACGTTAAGGGTTGAGAAAACTACCCCGCAGCCCCTCGGGAAGTCGATAATTTTTTCAGGGAATGTTGTTATCGGTATTATTAACCCACATGCAAAATCTGTATGTGCTCCGGCGAATAGTTCCGGAGATATTAAATTTTGAACTTTAAGGGTTGAAAAGACTACCCCGCAGCCCCTCGGGAAGTCGATAATTTTTTCAGGGAATGTTGTTTTCGGTATTATTAACCCACATGCAAAATCTGTATGTGCTCCGGCAAATAGTTCCGGAGATATTAAATTTTGAACGTTAAGGGTTGAAAAAACTACCCCGCAGCCCCTCGGGAAGTCGATAATTTGTTCAGGGAATGTAGTTATCCGTATTATTAACCCACATGCAAAATCTGTTTGTGCTCCGGCGAATAGTTCCGGAGATATTACATTTTGAACGTTAAGGGTTGAAAAAACTACCCCGCAGCCCCTCGGGAAGTCGATAATTTTTTCAGGGAATGTAGTTATCCGTATTATTAACCCACATGCAAAATCTGTATGTGCTCCGGCGAATAGTTCCGGAGATATTAAATTTTGAACTTTAAGGGTTGAAAAGACTACCCCGCAGCCCCTCGGGAATTCGATAATTTTTTCAGGGAATGTTGTTTTCGGTATTATTAACCCACATGCAAAATCTGCATGTGCTCCGGCGAATAGTTCCGGAAATATTGAATTTTGAAATATAAGGGTTGAAGAAACTACCCCGCAGCCCCTCGGGAAGTCAAAAATTTTTTCAGGGGATGTTGTTATCGGTATTATTAACCCACATGCAAAATCTGTATGTGCTCCGGCGAATAGTTCCGGAGATATTAAAAATCTTGAACTTTAAGGGTTGAAAAAACTACCCCGCAGCCCCTCGGGAAGTCGATAATTTTTTCAGGTAATGTTGTTTTCGGTATTTTTAACCCACATGCAAAATCTGTATGTGCTCCGGCGAATAGTTTCGGAAATATTAAATTTTGAACTTTAAGGGTTGAAAAAATTACCCCGCAGCCCCTCGCGAAGTCGATCATTTTTTCAGGGGATGTTGTCATCGGTATAATTAACCCACATACAAAATCTGTATGTGCTCCGGCGAATAGTTCCGGAGATATTAAATTTTGAACTTTAAGGGTTGAAAAGACTACCCCGCAGCCCCTCGGGAAGTCAATAATTTTTTCAGGGAATGTTGTTTTCGGTATTATTAACCCACATGCAAAATCTGTATGTGCTCCGGCGAATAGTTCCTGAGATATTAATTCTTGAACTTTAAGGGTTGAAAAAACTACCCCGCAGCCCCTCGGGAAGTCGATAATTTTTTCAGGGAATGTTGTTATCGGTATTATTAACCCACATGCAAAATCTGTATGTGCTCCGGCGAATAGTTCCGGAGATATTAAATCTTGAACTTTAAGGGTTGAAAAACCTACCCCGCAGCCACTCGGGAAGTCGATAATTTTTTCAGGGGATGTTGTTATCGGTATTATTAACCCACATGCAAAATCTGTGTGTGCTCCGGCGAAGAGTTCCGGAGATATTAAATTTTGAACTTTAAGGGTTGAAAAGACTATTCCGCAGCCCCTCGGGAAGTCGATATAATTTTTTCAGGCGATATTTCCATTGCTATACGGAACCCACATCCAAAATATTCAAGTGCTCTGGCGAACAGACGATCATATGAGAGAGAAACTAGAATCAGTCTGCACGCCACTGGCCTGGAGCGTTCGGGTGTTTCCGCCAAACGGTCTGCTGAAACAGTCTGCTAGGTTCACACCGGTAACCGGAGTGAACCTAGCAGCCGTTTCCAGCGGCCAGTTTTGCCGAATACACCCGAACGCGTTATCCAGTGGCGTACGGAGCGATGATAAATTTATGCTATAGTATGGGCAATTCCCATAAATAATCAATATAGGGAACTCAGATTTCATTGAATTTCTGTTGAACAATGAGAAATAATTCTAGTGGTAACGGGGGTTAATTATATTGATGATTTGGGAATGTTATTACACTTGAATATCAAAATTGCGATATTTAAAAAACCGTTTGTCGGATCATTACCAAAGTTTGTACGCAGAATTTATATATCGGGGTGATTAATTTTGAGAATTTCGAAGACTTCCCTGAAGATTCAGGGGTTGAAAATCCATCCCCTATTTTACAAAAATTCATATCTCGGGAAATATTAAACGGAGCATAATGACACTCGGTACGTAAGATTGTTATATTCATACGAACATTTACTGAAAATTTCAACAACTCGCAAAGGGATCCAGGGGGTGGCAGACCATCCCCTATTTTTCAAAATTCCATATCTCTGAAAATATTCAACGGAGCATAATGACACTCGGTACGTAAGATTATTATATTGATATGAACATTCGCTGAAAATATCAACTACTCGCAAAGGGATCCAGGGGGTGGCAGACCATCCCCTATTTTAAAAAAATCCATATCTCGGAAAATATTCAACGGAGCATAATGACACTCGGTACGTAAGATTATTGTATTGATATGAACATTCCCTGAAAATTTCGTCAAGTCGCAGAGGGATCCAGGGGGTGGCAAACCATACCCTATTTTAAAAAAATCCATATCTCGAAAAATATTCAACGGAGCATAATGACACTCGGTACGTAAGATTATTGAATTGATATGAACATTCGCTGAAAATATCAACTACTCGCAAAGGGATCCAGGGGGTGGCAGACCATCCCCTATTATTCAAAATTCCATATCTCTGAAAATATTCAACGGAGCATAATGACACTCGGTACGTAAGATTATTATATTGATATGAACATTCGCTGAAAATATCAACTACTCGCAAAGGGATCCAGGGGGTGGCAGACCATCCCCTATTTAAAAAAAATCCATATCTCGGAAAATATTCAACGGAGCATAATGACACTCGGTACGTGAGATTATTGTATTGATATGAACATTCCCTGAAAATTTCGTCAACTCGCAAAGGGATCCAGGGGGTAGCAGACCATCCCCTATTTCAAAAAAAATCCATATCTCGAAAAATATTCAACGGAGCATAATGACACTCGGTACGTGAGATTATTGTATTGATATGAACATTCCCTGAAAATTTCGTCAACTCGCAAAGGGATCCAGGGGGTGGCAAACCATACCCTATTTTAAAAAAATCCATATCTCGAAAAATATTCAACGGAGCATAATGACACTCGGTACGTAAGATTATTGAATTGATATGAACATTCGCTGAAAATATCAACTACTCGCAAAGGGATCCAAGGGGTGGCAGACCATCCCCTATTATTCAAAATTCCATATCTCTGAAAATATTCAACGGAGCATAATGACACTCGGTACGTAAGATTATTATATTGATATGAACATTCGCTGAAAATATCAACTACTCGCAAAGGGATCCAGGGGGTGGCAGACCATCCCCTATTTAAAAAAAAAAATCCATATCTCGGAAAATATTCAACGGAGCATAATGACACTCGGTACGTGAGATTATTGTATTGATATGAACATTCCCTGAAAATTTCGTCAACTCGCAAAGGGATCCAGGGGGTAGCAGACCATCCCCTATTTCAAAAAAATCCATATCTCGGAAAATATTCAACGGAGCATAATGACACTCGGTACGTGAGATTATTGTATTGATATGAACATTCCCTGAAAATATCAACTACTCGCAAAGGGATCCTGGGGGTGGCAGACCATCCCCTATTATTCAAAATTCCATATCTCTGAAAATATTCAACGGAGCATAATGACACTCGGTACGTAAGATTATTATATTGATATGAACATTCGCTGAAACTATCAACTACTCGCAAAGGGATCCAGGGGGTGGCAGACCATCCCCTATTTTAAAAAAATCCATATCTCGGAGAATATTCAACGGAGCATAATGACACTCGGTACGTGAGATTATTGTATTGATATGAACATTCCCTGAAAATTTCGTCAACTCGCAAAGGGATCCAGGGGGTAGCAGACCATCCCCTATTTCAAAAAAATCCATATCTCGGAAAATATTCAACGGAGCATAATGACACTCGGTACGTAAGATTATTATTTTGATATGCACATTCGCTGAAAATATCAACTACTCGCAAAGGGATCCTGGGGGTGGCAGACCATCCCCTATTATTCAAAATTCCATATCTCTGAAAATATTCAACGGAGCATAATGACACTCGGTACGTAAGATTATTATATTGATATGAACATTCGCTGAAACTATCAACTACTCGCAAAGGGATCCAGGGGGTGGCAGACCATCCCCTATTTTAAAAAAATCCATATCTCGGAGAATATTCAACGGAGCATAATGAAACTCGGTACGTGAGATTATTGTATTGATATGAACATTCCCTGAAAATTTCGTCAACTCGCAAAGGGATCCAGGGGGTAGCAGACCATCCCCTATTTCAAAAAAATCCATATCTCGGAAAATATTCAACGGAGCATAATGACACTCGGTACGTAAGATTATTATTTTGATATGCACATTCCCTGAAAATATCAACTACTCAAAAAGGGATCCTGGGGGTGGCAGACCATCCCCTATTATTCAAAATTCCATATCTCTGAAAATATTCAACGGAGCATAATGACACTCGGTACGTAAGATTATTATATTGATATGAACATTCGCTGAAAATATCAACTACTCGCAAAGGGCTCCAGGGGGTGGCAGACCATCCCCTATTTTAAAAAAATCCATATCTCGGAAAATATTCAACGGAGCATAATGACACTCGGTTCGTAAGATTATTATATTGATATGCACATTCGCTGAAAATATCAGCTACTCGCAAAGGGATCCAGGGGGTGGCTGACCATCCCCTATTTTAAAAAAATCCATATCTCGGAAAATATTCAACGGAGCATAATGACACTCGGTACGTAAGATTATTATATTGATATGCACATTCGCTGAAAATATCAACTACTCGCAAAGGGATCCAGGGGGTGGCAGACCATCCCCTATTGTCATTATGCTCCGTTGAATATTTTCAGAGATATGGAATTTTGAATAATAGGGGATGGTCTGCCACCCCGTGGATCCCTTTGCGAGTAGTTGATATTTTCAGCGAATGTGCATATCAATATAATAATCTTACGTACCGAGTGTCATTATGCTCCGTTGAATATTTTCCGAGATATGCATTTTTTTAAATTAGGGGACGGTCTGCTACCCCCTGGATCCCTTTGCGAGGTGACGAAATTTTCAGGGAATGTTCATATCAATACAATAATCTTACGTACCGAGTGTCATTATGCTCCGATGAATATTTTCCGAGATATGGATTTTTTTAAAATAGGGGATGGTCTGCCACCCCCTGGATCCCTTTGCGAGTAGTTGATATTTTCAGCGAATGTTCATATCAATTCAATAATCTTACGTACCGAGTGTCATTATGCTCCGTTGAATATTTTTCGAGATATGGATTTTTTTAAAATAGGTGATGGTTTGCCAGCCCCTGGATCCCTTTGCGAGTTGACGAAATTTTCAGGGAATGTTCATATCAATACAATAATCTTACGTACCGAGTGTCATTATGCTCCGTTGAATATTTTCCGAGATATGCAGTTTTTTAAAATAGGGGATGGTCTGCCACCCCCTGGAACCCTTTGCGAGTAGTTGATATTTTCAGCGAATGTTCATATCAATATAATAATCTTACGTACCGAGTGTCATTATGCTCCGTTGAATATTTTCAGAGATATGGAATTTTGAATAATAGGGGATGGTCTGCCACCCCCTGGATCCCTTTGCGAGTAGTTGATATTTTCAGCGAATGTGCATATCAATATAATAATCTTACGTACCGAGTGTCATTATGCTCCGTTGAATATTTTCCGAGATATGGATTTTTTTGAAATAGGGGATGGTCTGCTACCCCCTGGATCCCTTTGCGAGTTGACGAAATTTTCAGGGAATGTTCATATCAATACAATAATCTCACGTACCGAGTGTCATTATGCTCCGTTGAATATTCTCCGAGATATGGATTTTTTTAAAATAGGGGATGGTCTGCCACCCCCTGGATCCCTTTGCGAGTAGTTGATATTTTCAGCGTATGTTCATATCAATATAATAATCTTACGTACCGAGTGTCATTATGCTCCGTTGAATATTTTCCGAGATAAGGATTTTTTTGAAATAGGGGATGGTCTGCTACCCCCTGGATCCCTTTGCGAGTTGACGAAATTTTCAGGGAATGTTCATATCAATACAATAATCTTACGTACCGAGTGTCATTATGCTCCGTTTAATATTTTCCGAGATATGGATTTTTTTAAAATAGGGGATGGTTTGCCACCCCCTGGATCCCTTTGCGAGTTGACGAAATTTTCAGGGAATGTTCATATCAATACAATAATCTTACGTACCGAGTGTCATTATGCTCCGTTGAATATTCACCGAGATATGGATTTTTTTAAAATAGGGGATGGTCTGCCACCCCCTGGATCCCTTTGCGAGTAGTTGATATTTTCAGCGTATGTTCATATCAAAATAATAATCTTACGTACCGAGTGTCATTATGCTCCGTTGAATATTTTCCGAGATATGGATTTTTTGAAATAGGGGATGGTCTGCTACCCCCTGGATCCCTTTGCGAGTTGACGAAATTTTCAGGGAATGTTCATATCAATACAATAATCTTACGTACCGAGTGTCATTATGCTCCGTTGAATATTTTCCGAGATATGGATTTTTTTAAAATAGGGGATGGTTTGCCACCCCCTGGATCCCTTTGCGAGTTGACGAAATTTTCAGGGAATGTTCATATCAATACAATAATCTTACGTACCGAGTGTCATTATGCTCCGTTGAATATTTTCCGAGATATGGATTCTTTTAAAATAGGGGATGGTTTGCCACCCCCTGGATCCCTTTGCGAGTTGACGAAATATTCAGGGAATGTTCATATCAATACAATAATCTTACGTACCGAGTGTCATTATGCTCCGTTGAATATTTTCCGAGATATGGATTTTTTTTAAATAGGGGATGGTTTGCCACCCCCTGGATCCCTTTGCGAGTTGACGAAATTTTCAGGGAATGTTCATATCAATATAATAATCTTACGTACCGAGTGTCATTATGCTCCGTTGAATATTTTCAGAGATATGGAATTTTGAAAAATAGGGGTGGTCTGCCACCCCCTGGATCCCTTTGCGTGTTTTTGAAATTTTCAGTGAATGTTCGTATGAATATAACAATCTTACGTACCGAGTGTCATTATGCTCCGTTTAATATTTCCCGAGATATGAATTTTTGTAAAATAGGGGATGGATTTTCAACCCCTGAATCTTCAGGGAAGTCTTCGAAATTCTCTAAAATTAATCACCCCGATATATAAATTCTGCGTACAAACTTTGGTAATGATCCGACGAACGGTTTTCGAAATATCGCAATTTTGATATTCAAGTGTAATAACATTCCCAAATCATCAATATAATTGACCCTCGTTACCACTAGAATTATTTCTCATTGTGCAACAGAAATTCAATGAAATCTGAGTTCCCTATATTGATTATTTATGGGAATTGGCCATACTATAGCATAAATTTATCATCGCTCCGTACGCCACTGGATAACACGTTCGGGTGTATTCGGCAAAACTGGCCGCTAGAAACGGCTGCTAGGTTCACTCCGGTTGAAATTTATCGGTTGAAAATACTACCCCGCAGCCCCTTGCGAAGTCGATAATTTTTTCAGGGAATGTTGTTATCGGCATTATTAAGCCACATGCAAAATCTGTATGTGCTCCGGCGAATAGATCCGGAGATATTGAATTTTGAAATATAAGGGTTGAAAAAACTACCCCGCAGCCCCTCGGGAAGTCGATAATTTTTTCAGGGGATGTTGTTATCGGTATTATTAACCCACATGCAAAATCTGTATGTGCTCCGGCGAATAGTTCCGGAGATATTAAATTTTGAACTTTAAGGGTTGAAAAGACTATCCCGCAGCCCCTCGGGAAGTCGATATAATTTTTTCAGGCGATATTTTCATTGCTATACGGATCCCACATCCAAAATATTCAGGTGTTCTGGCGAACAGACGATCATATGAGAGAGAAATTAGAATCAGCCTGCACGCCACTGGGCTGGAGCGTTCGGGCGTTTCCGCCAAACAGTCTGCTAAAACAGTCTGCTAGGTTCACACCGGTTTGAATTTCCTTTATGATGCAGTTCTATCATATGAATACATTGATATAATGTTAATGTTACTTTAAATTCACATCTGCTCATTTTTTGGTATGTTTTTTATGGAAGTGAATATTACATTGCGCAATGAATGAAATAGCCAATATCAACAGATGGTTTTAGTAGCCAAATTGTAAACTTGGACTCATACCCATTCTGACTCGAATTTCGTAAATCGTCTTGTAAACTTTGACAGACGAATGGGTTAATTGTGGATTCAACGTATCTCCGTGAAACCCACCGCTAATATAATATGTCTATGCTATCTATACAGTTTGGTCATGAAGTTTAATTAATGGGTTGGATATTATACGATGTCATGGTATTCATCATTTATATGATGAGAATTAGAATATCCTGGGAATTTTCAATGTGAAAATAGGCAATGCTGAAATGGTACATAATCTTGAATCATATGAATTTTGAATGAATATCAAGTTGAAGTTCAGTGTTTTAATATTCAGCAATGGTGGAATATTTTTTTACAAATGCTGCATTAAGAACCTATCTCCATATCATAATACTTGAGCTTTCTCCAATTTTGTTGAATTTCAAGCATCAGATGATAAAGTTTTTTAAAAATTATCATTACAGATTTCAGTAAGAGTTCCTGAGTACAACAGGTAAACAAAGTGCAAGGAGTGTACTAGCACACTGAAATCATTAAACGAATATAACTTTTTACCTGAGCCGAATCTGGAAAAATAGAGAATGAAGAAAAATTATGTTCAGTTAAGTTAAAAAGAAAAAGTACTTTTTCTTATGTTGTGGTTCAATACAAACATAAGTGCCTGTAAGAATAACTGTCAGTCGCTGTGGTCACTATGAATATGGCATGATACTGTTCAATACTAACATGAGTGTATATGAGAATCACTGTCATTTGCTATTGTGAAATTATTTAAGAGGTCCGAAATTCATAAAAGTATGTAGAGATCGACGAAACAATGAAATATGCACCTTGGCGAAAAACTGTCTATTGCCTCGCCTACTTGCTATCCTCGGCTCCTCCTCGGATAGCAATTTGCAGGCCCGACAATAATAGGCAGTTTTTTGCCCTTTTGCGCATGAAGAATTCGAGGTCAAATTTGATTCTGTCCGGCCGGCCTTGGCCACGATAACTTGAGAACGGAGAAAGCTAGCGAATTGTAATTTTCAGGGTAGGTGGCGCATCCCATTGAGACGGACAAGTTCGTTTATGGGCATAATCGGCACAATGGTTTCCCAGTAACAATTTCGTTTTCAACAAATACAAATCCGATCGAATTGAAACTTGATGAATAGTTGTAGAATATAAACCACGTTTGTGAAAGCACGTTTGTGAAATTTCGTGAGAATCGTATTGCTAGAAAAATTAAAACAAATCATTAAGAAGTATTTTTTATGTCACGATAAACTGAGAATGGAAAGAGATCGGCCAAACGGTTTTGGAGTTATAACCATCTGAAATTTGGTTATTATTTCCTCAATAAATCGAAAAATACAAAACCGATTAAGTTCAATTAGTTGTACAATGCCAACCCAAAAATTCTTGCAAATTTTCGTGAGGATCGTATCAGTAGAAAATGTTTAAGAAATCATTGAAAATTGTTGAAAAAAATTCTAAATATCAGTAACTATTCGTCCGACATCGCTGGAATTTTGCTTCAGAACCTAACTCTACTGCCAACTTCCAAGTTTGAACCACAGCGGACAAAAAATTACTATTTCTTTTTCTGGGACGTTTGCGCTTTCATTGTCGAATACGGAATTTTAATATGAGTCCCGCAAATCCCGCACGGAAAATCCCGCAATGTTGATCCCGCAGAATTTTAGGGGGATCCAGCATTTGCGGGATCCAGCATTTGCGGGATTGGATTCCCTAGTTAAGTAGTCCTTGACACCCTGCATATTCTCAACATTTATAAAACTAGGGTAGTCTAATGAAAATTCTGATAAAATCATATTAAAGTTTCTAATTTCTCGTTTCTTCTATGCCTCGAATAATTTCGTTTCTTTTCCATTTCCTCGATATCTATATTGTTATTCCTATTTTATACATAATTCTTCAAATGAAGGTCCTTATTGATTTGAACTAAAACATGTAAAGATAATGACATTTCGTCATTTGTTGATAAATACTTATTGCGCGTATGTTTTGGGGAACATCGCGTTATAGTTTTGCCCAAATGTCTGTAACTTTCTAATTTTTTGACGAAAATGGTCTCAAACGATTTAGTTCGACTCCACAATGAAGAATTCGAGGTCAAATTTGATTCGGTCCGGCCGGCCGTCCGGCCGTTGCCACGCTTACTTGAGAACAAAAAGAGCTAGCGACTTGAAATTTTCAGGGTGGATGGCGCATCCCAATACGACGGACAAGTTCGTTAATGGGCATAATCGGCCCAGTGGTTTCCGAGTAATAATTTTGTTTTCCACCAATATAAATCGGATCGAATTGAAACTTGGTGAGTAGTTGTAGAATGTGAACCTTTGCACGTTTGTGAAATTGTGTGCGAATCGTATGGCTAGAAAATTTTAAAAAAATTATTAAAAAATATTTTTGTTGTCACGATAACTTGAGAACGGACAGAGATAGCGGCTTGAAATTACCAGGTTAGGATGTGCATCAGAACGCGACATTTCAGTTTGTTCATAAACATAATCGGCCAAACGGTTATAGCCATCTGAAATTTGGTTGTTTTTTGTTCCTCATTAACTGGAAAAATACTAAACCGATTGAATTCAAACATGGTAATTAGTTGTAGAATGCCAACGCAAAAATTCTTGCAAAATTTCGTGAGGCTAGTATTTGTGAAAAATTTTAAAAATCATTGAAAATTGAAAAAAAAATTCTATACTTATATCAGTAACTATTCATTTGAAATTGCTGAAATTTTGCAACAGCCTTCATAACCTAACTGCACTGCCAAGTTTCAAGTTTTAACACGATCGGTTGAATATTGTTGGAGATTCGAGCATTCTTGTGTGAGTTCAGTAGATGGGTGACCGTTGCCTCGATAACTTTAGAACTAAAGGAGATAGGGACTTGCAATTTTCAGGGTAAGTTGCGTATCCGAAAGGGAGAGTTGAGTTCATTTTTGGGCATAATCGGTCAAACGGTTTCCGAGTTATACCCACCTGGAATATAATTTCCTTGATAACTGAAAAAATAAATATTCGATCGAATTGAAGCTTGGTAACTAGTAGTCGAAAAACATCATACCGACGTGTTTAAAATTTTGTAAGAACCGTACGCCTAGAAAATTTGAAAAAAATGACGAAAAAAAATTTTTAAGAACCGCACCCCTAGAAAATTTCAAAAAAATCACAAAAACAAATTGGTTCAAGCACTGACGTGAAGTCAGAAGCTTTTGCGCGTATGTTCTATTGTCCATCCATCTGTATTGGACACCCTTAATCGAATTTACCATGGTAAATTATGTTGTCCATTCTCCTGTATTGGACACTTAATTCGAATTTACCATGGTGTCCAATACAGAAGGATGGACAATAGAACATACGCGCAAAAGCTTCTGACTTCACGTCAGTGCTTGAACCAATTTTTTTTAATAAAGTCATCAAAATATTTTATGAAACGGAAGCATTTCATTTAAATTTAAAAAAAAATTGGTATCGCTTCTAAAGTGGCTTTTGGGGCTGGTTTTGCAAGGTATTCTGGTAAATTTAAGAGAATCTTCGTTTTGATAATAAATATGTTTAATCTGGGTGAAAATGTATATTTTGCATTCATTGGAAAACCGAAACAGCTGATATAATTTTCATTTCTTGAAGATGAATAATATCTGCTCAATTGATGTTAATGAAATGTAATATAATATTATATTAGGTTGTTGTAGGAAGGAACACAACAATTTCGTTTCAGCCTGTACACTCTAATATGGGTACTCACCCCAATTAGAAAATAATCCAAAGTGAAAGTCGCTACTCGATTCACTACACACTAATTAGTTCGCAAATAAGATCTAATCACAGAAAAGATATAACGGGTGTCCCAGAATACTGGTTTCAATGAACTATCTCAGCATTTCAAAAGATAAAAATTTTATGATTTTCTATTCGTTCAAGGAACCTTCAACTGAGAAAAACAAAAAGTCACTTTCGGTTTGAACAGAAGTGACGTGACTTGTTTTATCTCAAGTAGTACCCTATATATTTTTGGCAATTTTTAATTCTACTCAAAATTACCTTTCTAACGATGCATCACACTTTGTATTTCACATTTGATTTGAGGGAGAAAACATCAATTGAAATTTCAAATTGAAAGAATTGCAGTAGGCTACGATATTTTGTGTAACCTTGATTTTGACTTATAATCCATGTGTGCCGATCGATCTATCTTAAAATGGACCGGTAAGATGGCCTGCAAGATCTCCAGATTTAACACCAATAGATTCCTTCCTTTGGGAATATTTGAGAGATCGTGTTTACCAGACTCCTGCTATTGATTTGGAAGATCTAAAGAACATAATAAGGAATGCATATAGAGCCCTTAATGCTGAGGTGTTTAGTAGTGTTACTTCGCGTGAACTAGTCCACCGAGCTGAAAGATGTGTAGAAGCAGATGGTCAACATTTCGAACATATGCTTCAGTTATTAGCTTTGTTCCTACAGCGGCCAAAACCGTACAGTGAATCTTCCTTTTACACCGTACACTGTACGGTTTCGGCCGTTGTAGGAACAAACCTAATTTAGGTATTTTTATGCCCCCTTCTTTGTGATTTTTGGCGCTCTTGTTCCTCGGAACAGAGTGCTTATCAATTTGCCCAGATGTCTGTAATTTTCGAATTTTTGGCTGAAATTGGTATCAAACGATTTGGTTCGACTCACTGATCAAGAATCCGTGGTCTAAATCGATTCTGTCCGGCCGGCCGGCCGTCCGTTAACACGATAACTCTCGAACGAAAGGAGTTAGAGGATTGAAATTTGCATGGTAGGTTTGGACTGTAAATATACCGGACGAGTTCGTTAACAGGCGAAATCCAACAAGTTTTTTCGGAGTTATGGCCGTTTTTAGTAAAAACATTTCTTATGAATATTTCCGAAACCGATCACTTGATCTATCTGAAATTTAGCGTCAATTTGTAGAATCATGACCTTTAGACGCATGTGAAGTTTCGTTTTGTTGATCGGGTTACCGTAAAGTGTCTAAAAACATATTGAAAATTTTTTAATTTTGTTTCTACATCAACTCTCGAACGGAATGAGCTAGGCAGTTGAAATTTTCAGAATAGGTTAGGGAGATAGATATTTCGGTTAAATTCGCTATTGGGCAAAATAAGTCCGATGATTTCGGAGTAACGAAAAAAAAATTTGTTTTGATCTACAAATTTCGAAATAATTTTTTTTTAAGATTCAGTTTCACCATGAAAAATCCATTGATATCATTTTCAACTCCAACAAGCTAATACTTTCGGAGATAAGATTTTTCGAAATTTCAATAATGAATCGTACTTCTATGTTTTCACAGAATGCTATAACTATTCTATCTATGATTTATTATATGATCTGTGTTCATACTCGTGTACATGTCATCCTGTTCTATAAGAGAGAGTCAAATTCATTTCAGCTATTTTAATTTGATTTCCTCCATGGTGCAGTTCTCATTCTCAGATTGCTCATTTAATCTTGATAAATAAACTATTATTTAAAATGAATTTCCTTTATGATGCGGTTCTATCATAAGAATACATTGATATGTAGTGCGGTTTTCTCAGTTGTAGAGTAATTGACTTGGGAGCGGAAGCCCCAAGTTCAATTCCGAGGCTAGGAAAGAAATTTTCTAGTCACGGTAATCGCCACCATTCGCTGTTGGGTAAAAAATTAACAGTGCTGTGCCTAAGGTGGCGTAAGGACACAGTAACAAAGCCTACACAGAACACAACTGGTTCTCCTTACTCGGTCAAGCTCTTAGAGCTTTTGAGGGTTCTCCTTGTGGAAGACCCAGGAGGATCAGTATAATAATAATAATATGATAATATGATAATATAATATAATAATATATAATTCTCAACTCTGAGAAACCAATACTTTCGGAGATATAATTTGTTCGTTTGAACAAGACCACCAGAAAGCTCCTGTCCACAGGGCTTGAACCAATTTTTTGTTTCTTTTACTATTCATTGCTCGTTTAACGTTCGGTAAATTACATAGTTGAGGAAGGTTTTTTTTTGTTGATCGATTATCGAAGTCAAAATCAAGATTACACAGAACATCGTAGCCTACTACAATTCTCTCAACTTGAAATATCAATTGACGTTTTCACCATCAAATCAAATGTAAAATACAGAGTGCGATACATCGTTGGAAAGGTAATTTTGAGTAGAATTGAACAATTGCAAAAAATATACAGGGTGCTATTTGGGATAAAAAAGTCTGAGTCACTTCCGGCCAAACCGAATGTGGCTTTCAATATTTGTTTTCCTCAATTGAATATTCCTTGAACGAATTGAAAATCATAACATTTTCAAATCTTTATCTTTTGAAATGGCTGAGATAATCCATTGGAGCATGTATACTGGGACACCAGGTATACTTAACTGCACAAATCTTTAAAAATAAACAGACTGGTTAATGCCGTACTAGGTCGTAACGTAAAGCGTGCGTCTCGAGACCATGTTGCCATTCAATCATGTTCCGAGCATCTATGTATATAAAGGTGGATATGCCCAAAGACATGATACTACAACTACAACTTTAGTATCATGTCTAAATATTTCAGCACTTCAGGAAGTACTAGCGTCCAGTCAGCCATTACTTTTTTCATAATTATGTAAGATAGGTACCCAAAGTGTGCACATATTCTCCCCAGTTTACGATGGTAAAAATTAAACGACATAACTGCAATGTTTGTGATCCCAAAAATCCATATAATCAGCCCTATTCTGTAACTCGGATAGAAATGAACGCATCGGATCATAAACTGTCAGATCGAAATGTATCTCTTCTATAGCGTCCAATTTTGGTATTCTATAACCAATGTAGAAGACGCTGCAGAATCGGAATTCTTATTTCTATTCGACGCTCTTGGAAGTAGCCGGCAACGTTGCATGTGCACGCAAATCTCGCCCTTAATAACCACTGACATTTATAAGTTTGTTTATTTTGGGTTACTTAACCTAGCAAATTTCATAAAGATATGCAGTTTACTTTCATGAATTTTAGTAGAAAACGATAACACGCTGTTTCTGGCGGAGCAAGCGCGTAAAAATAAAAGAAATCGAGTTTTTTTTAATAAATAGTGAAGTGAATACATTTTCAATTTATCCCGTGGAATTTAAAAACAGAAAGAAAATTACAATTCTCCAATAGCTTCAAATGATTCGGCAGTCGTCAGAATTGGTTGTTCAAAGTAAGAACTGACTTCATTTATGAAATCGACAGCAATTGTTTAAGGTAAACGGTAAAGCTTCCTAAACATTTCTTCTGGGATTTCAAAAGGATTACCATCTGGTATCCCTAAGTTTACGACGTTCCATTCTGAGCAGTTGCTGTTCGATTTTTTCTTCTATCGCCGAACGTAATTCATAGATGATATCCATGTTTTTCACTCCGATTAATCGACACTTGTTTTAAAATATGTAGCTCCTTCTTCAGGCGAGACACCTATTAAACTTTTCCGTATTTACAAACGCTAAATTGAATTCGTCGATTTCATATGTCAAAATACGGCGACGGCGCATGCTCCCGCTCAGGGTTCCGATCTCGTAAAGCGATTACGATATGGTTTAGGCGGTAGAGAGCAATAATTCTATTGGATTTCTATTTCAGATCTCGATAATAGAATTCGAGTTGAGTTACAGAATACCAATTTGAAGCGATTCCGATTTGACCGGTGTATTTCTATTCGATGCATACCATCTCTATTCGATTTGAAGTTACAGAATAGGGCTGATTATCTATTATTATACTAGTGGAGCGAATTGCAGCATCAATTCTTTAAATTAACTGTTCTCGAGAATTAACCTTTTGCACACCATACTTACTTCTCAAATGCCCCTAAACATAAAAATCTAAAGGTCTGAGATCTGGAGAACGTATAGGCCAGGCTCTTGGAAGTCTTGGACCACTTCTTCCGATCTATCTATCCAGGGAAATACATTATTCAAGTGTTCAACTACAACACAAGAAAAATATGGCGGTGCTCCACCGTGTTGAAATATCATCTCATTCGTGTAACTTTCTTCAAGATATCAGGAAGGACATTCTGTAGGAAGGATAAAATTCCCTTGGAAGGCATATTGTGTTGTTAAAATATTCTAAAAACGGCTCTTTATTGATAATAATTTCATGAAAAGTCAGTCCAATAGGACCCAATAGGACAGCTCACACAATGACTACCTAACAGCCCAATACACTGGAGCTAGCTTTAAATTTCACTCGGTAACTCAAAAAGATATTTCAGATAAGATATTCGCCCTCAAAAATAGTAGAAGCAAGGACTGCTATGATATAAACACTAAAATCATTAAACACCTTAAAGACATAATAAGCAAACCATTGGCTGACCTGTTCAACCACTGTATTCGTGCAAGCAAATTTCCCTCTGTTCTCAAACTAGCAAAGGTCATACCTATTTTCAAGAATAAAGGGGACCCCGAAGATCAAACAAACTACAGGCCCATATCGCTACTACCTATAATCTCAAAGATCTACGAATCCCTATTGAAAGATCAAATGAACAATTATTTTGAGACCAACAACATCTTCACCTCAAACCAATTTGGCTTCCGGAACAAAAGAAGCACTACCTTAGCTATTAATCGTCTAACTGAATTTGTTGCGGAGGGTTTTGAAAACAAACTCAACACATATGCCACATTCCTGGACTTGACCAAGGCTTTCGATTGCATATCCTTTGAAATTCTCTGTGAAAAACTATATTACTACAACTTCGACATGAGCAGCGTATCCCTTATCAAGTCCTATCTTGAAGGGAGGGAACAATATGTTCTTTTTGGGAATCAACAGTCAGGAACGGGGGGGATTCAGCATGACGTCCCCCAGGGCTCAGTGCTGGGTCCCCTGTTGTTCCTCATATACATAAATGACTTACCAAATTCCAATAATCTCATGAACTTACTCATAATCCTGTTCGCCGATGACACTACGTCACTGTTGAGTTACCATCCTTCTGACCCAATTGTGCAGCTGATACAAAACAATCAGGTCCAAATTGAGAACTGGTTTCTAGCCAATAGGCTCAGTCTCAATAATGGTAAAACTCAATCAATTAATTTCACCTTACAAACTTCTCCACCGAACCTGGAAAGCGATGCATCTGTCAAGTTTCTGGGGGTCCACTTGGACCCTGGTCTGTCCTGGGAAGCCCATATCACTCATCTTTGCTCAAAACTTTCGAAAATTACCTTCCTGATCAGGAGTCTGTCAAGAAGTGTATCTACGAGTACATTATTGACGGCATATCATGCTTACTTTAGCTCCATCATGACCTATGCAATTTTGAACTGGGGCCACTCCCCAAACTCTGCTCAAATTTTTAAATTACAACGACGATGTGTAAGAATTATTGCAGGTATAAAGTACCGCGAATGCTGTAAAGAAGGCTACATTAGGCTGAGGCTACTCACCCTTCCGTGCGTTTTTATCTATCACTGTCTAGTCTACGTGAAACAAAACCGAGACACCTTCAAAACACACATTGATTATCATTCCTATTCGACTAGGGGGAGAGGGAACTTAGTGCCCAGCTACCGCAGGCTGCAACGCACCAGAAGGGGCACTGACTATTATGGCATACAATTTTTTAATGCCCTACCAACAGACATTAAACAGCTGAATTTGAACAGCTTTAAACTAAGAGTGAAAAACTATCTCCTAAGATATGCCTTCTATTCCCTCGAGGAGTACCTTGAGGGTGACTTAATGACATTTTAACCTGTTTCATTATGTAAACTCTTTAATGTGTGAAATGTTTACCGTTAGTGTACTTTGTTGTGTATTTTTTTTTCTTTTACTTTCCAAGTGTTTTAATGAGTCTCACATTCTATTGTCACCTTAAACATGTTTTATACTTATATTTATTGACCTGTAAAAGCACTTTGTGTTATACCTTACCAATAAATAAAACTAAAACTAAACTTGCATGAATTTCTTTTATTATTGGAATTGATCATTATATCTGTAGGTACAGGAGGATGGACAATAGAACATACGCGCAAAAGCTCCTGACTTCACGTCAGTGCTTGAACCAAATTTTCTCTTTCGGACATGTCCAGAATATTTTTATTTTTTCCTTCCTTTTTTCTTTTATAATAGCCCTCGTTCTTTACGTTTTTCTTCTTCGTATAATTCAGGATCATTTTTTCGGGCATCACGAAGTCTTCTCATAGATTTTCGTTGTTTCTTCTTCTGTTCTTGATGAGATGCAGAAACATTTTTCTTATTTTTTTTTAATAATGTAAGAATTCATGTCCTGAAAGGAGGAACATAATATTATTATCACATCCGTGAAGAGTACCTCACCTCCGTGAATTGCTATATTCACGGAGGTTAGATTCACGGAAGTGAGAAATTTTACTGTTTTATAGAATATATCATTTAAAGAATAATGCTTCAAAACAATATTTTAACTCATTAAATACCTTTCGTAATTAAATATATTCAGATAACAAATAATTGAATAAAATAATCTCCTACCTTACAATTAATCTTCACGGAAGTGAGAATCCCAAATTTCCCATACACGTCTTTATCACTTGGGTAAGAATTTAACCAATAAGTTACACTTTGAAGTTCAAATCTCAAGTGGTCAGTATTACCTGCGCATCAACCGATATTCCAGGCGGTCCACGATGATGATAGCGTCATCTTGCGATTAAAGAGTCAAATTACAATGTCGCTTCACGGGGGTGATAGATAATGCAGGAACATCGACTAATATAAGTATAATTCGAAAACCGATAAGTTTTTTATTGAGATTTTATCATGTCAACATTATTTAGTTAATTGTGGATAATGAACTAGAAATACGCTGTACCAGAATTCCATTAATGCTATAATTTTAAGTTTAGGACAATGCGATAACTAGCGTTGCAAATTAAAATTTTTTATTCTTTATAGTGATTGTTCCATTTCAAAAGGATATAATATAGAGAATTAAACGATTAAACCAGTTTTATGTAGCAGAAAACTGCCATGAACACCAAAGTGGAACATTTCGTGAGAACTACTCTATTGTCGTACAGACCATAAAGGATTATTTTTACTACGCTGCTGGCTTATTTCTCCAATATTCATTATTACGTATGGATCAAGGTTGACATATTAGATTCTGAACCAAAAAACCAATCCTAAAGCCGTAGGAGTTCGAAAGTTATAGCGCTTAAAAATTTTCGCATTTTTCGGACAACACCCTGTATCTCCGAAACGAAACGTTCACAGAACGTTTGGACTATGGGTCACCACTCACCCTGCATTAAGATATATCCCAAATAGCTATAAATTTCAGTGGTGTACGGTATTACAAATCAGTAATATAATTATATTGATCATTGAATGAACGAGTGTGCTGAAGCTCCAGACGCCATATTAATGCTTTTTTAATGGTTTATGATGCATTTATATTGATTCAGCTATAAAAATGAAATATTATAAATATTCCTGTTGATAAAAATCTCTATTTTACCGTATTTTTTACAGATCGGCCCTCGACTCAGTAACAAGCACAAAAGTGGCCATTAAGAAGATCTCGCCTTTCGAACATCAAACATATTGTCAAAGAACGCTCAGGGAAATAAAGATACTCACGAGGTTTAAACACGAAAATGTAAGTAACTCTACTCTTCCTACCTTACACAGATCATTTCAATGATACTCTTTCATTCAGTAGAATTGGATATGCTTATTGTGCCCCTTAGGCCCACTTGCGTGAAAGACGGGGTTAAAAAATTAAGTATAGGGTTAAGTAACCCGAGTTGAATTGTTAAATTTTTAACTCTGCGATTGCATTGCGCGATAGAAAATTGAGTCCGGGTTAGGTAACCCGTTTTATCCTTTGATTTTTATAGCGTGGTACGGCGTTGATTGACTTTGACAGGACTGAAACTGAATATTCATTTGTTACTTTCGTGATTTTCAGATCTTACTGTTCAGGATGGCTGTATGCAGTATTTTTTGCATTTGAATAACCTTTTTTTAAAAATTGGGTCCATCATTTTGAAGGGACTAATCAATATTATAACTAGATATACATTACCATATAATTCGGAAGTTTCAAATTCTTCGAAGAACAATTTCTTTAAAATTTCAAGAACCAAGATATTCTAGGAGGCATCATTCAAAAGACTGCAAGTATTGTATGAAGAACTATAAATTAATTAAACTGGAAGACACAACTGGACTGGAGACACATATTAAATATAAGCTATTTCCATTTGAGGAATAAATTATAAGATTGTTCATAACCACAAGTATCTTTTAATTATTGCTTATTCATATCATCCATATATTATATTAACCATCAAACCTTTTCAATTCTTCATAATCATTACAAGAATGTCTGTCGATATGGAATATGGTAATAATTTGACATTTGAACACATCGTTTAATGCATAATCAATTTCAATACTTTTGTCACTCGTTGATGAGATGAGATATCTGAAATTATAGATAAACTCTAAATATTCCATTCAATATTGAAATATTAAAATTAAGTTTCCACTTATTCAGTTGTATTTCAAGATAATGAACGTTTCAAGCTAATGATTCATGTAAATTGTCTGTGAAAATTTGTTTTCATGGGTTTGGGGAAAAGAGTTATTGTGAAAATAAGATTCATTTATTTAGATACCAATCTATATATTGTTTTATACTATCTACTAAGGGCCGATTTATTCAACCTCTCCGTAAAGTATTCGTCAACTATGTGCTCGTTGAATTTACTGATCCCGTTTAAAGTGAACATTTACATTACTTTCCTTTCGGTAAGGCTACTTGACAGTTTACAGGTCGTGAAATATATCAGCCCTCAGTCAACAAAAAAATTGTATACCTCACTGAAGCCGTAATGCAAACAAAGGAAATAATTTCGAATAAAACTCTATTAACATATTCGATTATTTACTTCAAGAGAGATCAAGAATAACATTCATTTTGAAAATTCAATACTACATCAAGCAGCATGCAATACATTTTTTCGAGTTTGGACCACTGCTGCCCACATAATCATGGAGGATTCGTGAAACACTGCAGGGAGGATAAATACTTGTATATAGATTATTATTAAAATATGATAACTGACTTTCTCCATTTCCTTATATACTACTTCTCGTTGTAAAATATACTTGGATTTTCCTCCGCAACACTAGGATACATCATTTTCAAAGTAAGCGTTGAATTATCAAGCCATTCTATTATAATATTAGTAAAATCTGTTCTTCAGAGGTATTCATTGTTGAGCATGCTAAGCAACAAGCATTTAAGAAACATATACCTGAAGTTCCACGGGAAAACAATATACATAATATATACATACACACATATTATATTGCATCACCACTCCTATATTTTAAAATATTCTGCAATTAGAAAAATTAAAATGTTTCATTAAAAATGCCTATTATATAGGTACACGCTCGCATCCAAACACCCTGATGATGGATCGTAAGAGACCCATGATATCAGGAAAACAGAAAAGTGTTCAAAATTCACTGGTCTAAGCGTAATTCAACTGTTTTTTTTTGTGCAATAGTATTATGCAAATGTTATGCGTAAACAGGTAAAAGTAGCTAAGGGCCAAATCTGAATAATAGGGTAGGTGCAGAAGTCATTTGAAATGTAATTCATGCAGTTTTGCTTGCTAATGACATGTTTACGATTATACTAACCATTCTAGGTCTTCCCTAAGGAAATCCCACAGAAGCTCCTAGGAGTCAGTTTTGTTCTGTGTATATTTTATTAATGTATCCTTACCTTACGACAGCTTAGGCAAGGCACTGGGTGGTTTTCACCTAAGCACATGATGAATAGAATACTTATCCCATAATATATATAGCTTCGGCAAAATGACAAAACAGAATTAAGTGTAAAATGTTTCATTTTGGGTTGGCTTTATTTTTTATAGTCATAGCCTACGCATAACAACTTCCTTAATAGATTGCGGAACATATTTACATGCACCTTGAATCGAGCATTTATGGTTTATTTCGTTCACTCCCTGATTTATCGCTCACTCTCGAATTTCAAAACGTGAATATCTTGAAACTTGCTTATTGCAGATACGTCCCTTTGTCATTTCAACGATATGAGAACCACCACTAATTCGTTTGAATAGAAACACTAGATTTTCTTCTTGGCTATTCCACTCTTGAACTTTAAAAATTGTAGTGTTCATGTCATCTTGGTTGCCTCTAATCAATATTAAATTTTCTCATGAGATATACTTAATCTTCACAAATATTCAATCGACACGGTTCCATATACATTGTTTTAAAGAATTCTATCTGCAGTAACTCCAAGAGTAACTCATGCATTCTATTTGTCGAAAAGCATTACTTTTTTGCTCTACGTCAACTGGACCTTAATTCATTCAAACCTGAAATGAAATATTAAGACTCGGATTTCTCTGAGTAAAGTAATTCATTCGATTCACTTCTATTACTTACTGCTGATTTTTAGCCAGAAATCCTGAAGGACATATACCAGATATCTTCTTTCAGAACAACTTTTCCACAGTTCTCCATAATTTGGAATTTCTTTCACATACGTAAACAATATTTCTAGATTCCTCCAATCTTCAAATACAAGGTAATCTCGATTATTTTCAACGGAAGGAATACTCGTTCATACTTCGTGGATTGAGAATATTTTGTTTACGTTTTGTGTTTTGATAAAATTCAGATTCGATGTTGAGGTTAAAACGGGGCGCATGCGTAGATCAGAATGTAGTTTGTAGTATATCAATTAATCATTTTCTCAAAAATACCACACAAGCAAGTTACCGATCACTGCTAATATTTATTATTTACCAGAAATTCATCACAAATCGAAACTATTTAAATTAGAAATGTCAATTTTTACATGACTAACCCGGACTTAGCGATTTAACCCTGCTATTTTGCCGGGTTAAATTTTTATAGTTTTAACCCAGGGTTAGGCTCTAACTCTTGAAGGTGCAAGACAAATTATCAATTTAACCCTAGGTTTAGAGTTAACCCGGATTTAATTAGATAACCCGCATTCGTGCAAGTGGGCCTTAGTATGTTATCAGATATTTTTGAAAGTGCAAGTTTAGTGTGAAGCGCTTCAGTACGTATTGCAGGAGTGAGTTAAGATCCCTATTCAATTAAATATCGAATTATCGTCAACAAATTAAGGATACTCCAATATCTTGCAATTTTTGTATAATCGAAATTTTGGTTCATTTTAGTGAATTCTCTCACTTATGGAAAAATGGGTTCAAGCCCTGTGGGCAGGAGCTTTCTGGTGCTCTAGTTCAAACAGACAGATTATATGTCCGAAAGTATTGGTTATATAATTATATCATTCTGTGACAACGTAGAAATACGATTTATTATTGAAATTTTGAAAATCATATCTCCGAAAGTATTAGCTTGTTAGAGTTAAAAATGATATCATTGGATTCTTATGGTAAAAAGGCTTGTTGAAAAAAAAATAATTTGGAATTTGTTTTGTAAAAAAAAAAATTTTTTTTGTTACTCCGAAACCATCTGTCCGATTTTGGCCAATAACGAACTTAGCCGAGATATTTATCTCCCAAACCTACTCTGAAAATTTCAGCTGTCTAGCTCATTCCGTTCGAGAGTTGTCGTGCCTACGGCCGGCCGGACAGAATAAATTTCGACCACGGATTCTTGATCAGTGAGTCGAACCAAATCGTTTAAGACCATTTTCATCGAAAAATTCGAAAATTACATGTCTGTAATTTTCGAATTTTTCGATGAAAATGGTCTTAAACGATTTGGGCATTTTTTGGGCAAATTGATAAGCACTCAGCTCCGAGGAACTAGAGCGCCAAAAATGCTATTTTGTTGTTACAGTCGACATACTGACACAAAAGTCGGAATATGTGAAATGATTCTTTTAACCGCAATGTAGTTCAATCAGTAGTTCGCGAAAGAAGTATGTTCAATGAAATTCAATTGAATATTAAACCTTTGTGTATAATTTGCATCATTTACTACGAATTCTTAGAATCAAGGGATTGTTAGAAGCAAGGGATTCACAAGAAATGAATATTTATGTTATTATTAAATTCAAGAAATCAAATTGGCTTAGGTTTCACAATATAATATGTTTTTCTTATACAGTATCGGAAGAAATATATCTGTGGTATAGACAGAAAACAACGAGAGTAACAAGGAACGCAAATATATTAAAGGCGGGTTTATACAGCAAATAAGATAAGATAAAATAAAATAAGAAAGTTAAACATGTACATTTCTATGAGAGCGTTTATACACGAAATAAGATAAAATAAGAAATAAGAATAAGAATTAAAGTTGGCCAACTCTCATCTTTATTTCTTATTTTATGTTATTTTGTTTGGAAAATGACAATGCGCATGCTCAAAGAGTGAAATTCATAGAACTTGCATAAAATTGTCAAAAAGCTGCGCTTTGATTGGTTCATTCTTATTTCTTATTTTGTTTTAGATTATCTGTATAAACCGATCCGTTTAACCCTTAATTCTTATTTTATTTTAATTTGTTTCTTATTTTATCTTATTTGCTGTATAAACCCGCCTTAAGAAACCACATAATCAAGAGAGTTGCAATGCTGTACTCCCCTCCTGTTACCCCACTCGACTCTTCGAGGTCGCGCGGCTTGTTTTGCTTCGTAGGAGCACAGCCCTCTAGGTATAGACCACATTAGTTATGTTAGAATCATTCTCTTGGCGGGAGATCCATATTCAAATTTTTTAACATGGAATTTCAACTTTGAGAAGAAACCATCCTATTTAAAAGAGAATGTTAGTACAGAGACATCAAGTATTGGGTACCTTCAGCATTAGTGCATGTTTTCATGTTCTTTCCACATCAAAATCTACTTCTATTTATCCTTAAATCAAAATTGAAACTAGTGTAGTTCGAAACATTTCCGTATGTCGTAGATGACTTCTGTTGTGCGTTATTACAAGGCTGATTTAGGGTTATGTTATTATTTTTGACTGATTCCGAGTGAGCTAAGACATACGTCAATCGAATTTGGTGAACACTTTTATATTATAAATTATTTTGGAAATATACAATTTTGTTATGAAAACTTGATTCTAGATGGTTGAGAAAGGTTCACTGAATCTATTTCAACCAAAATAAACCTTAAGAAATTAGCCAAAGTATCTAAAAACAGGCGAGAAAATCGCGTAAATTTTAGGTCCATAAGAAATGCATGGGGAATTCAGTGCTCGGATCCACGGATGGATCGTAATTCAAATTTCCCGCCTAATCTGACTAATGTTGTCTATAGCGTAGCGTAGGTAATAAGCGGTAATCCCGGTAGCATATTTGTATCGAGCGTATAGTATACCGCATTCGGGTAACATCGTATTTGGCGGTGCCCGTCTGGAAACGAGCGACTGTTATTCCGATCTATCGTAGGGCTATCATTCGCTCGATACTTACGATTGCAAAACAGCGTTATTGTTTCTATAAAACAAAAAGTATCATTTTCGCATTGCGCGGTTTAAACAAAACGTTTTGCTATTAAAACCGTTTATTCTTAAATTTAGAAATAAATTATGGAGTGGCCTAACAATTATTCTTATCACGTTGTGAACTCAAACGAAATAAGAACTAATTTTAAAACTAAGGAAGAGGTTGAGGTAAGTGGATAGAAAGAACTTACGATTTTAGTCACATAATCTAACAATCCTAAGTATCCCTAGAAACGCATATTTGCCAGTTTATGAAGAGAGTTATTCAGGAGGATACCGTCAGATTTGTTCATTTCGTTTTCATAACTTCACTACCTGTTTCAGTTTCTACCATTATCTGTTATTACTCTGGTGTTTTTAGTTTTTTTGGCACACCTTTTGTTTTCCTTGAAGTAATTTCTGAAAAAGAACAATATCGAATGTCACTACAAAGCAGTGAGAATATTCTGCACTGGATAGTAAAGCTGTATCGTCCAATGAGGCAAAGCGTTTCCTCAATCCTGAAATAGCTTATTCGAAATCAAAATTAATATGTAGATATTTTATTTTGAATAAAATTCAAAGAATAACATAAAGAATCCCGGAAAACTTACAATTTTCAAAATGGTTTCCTCTTTTATGAATAGGTACTTATTTGCCATTGTAAGAATAGCTTCATGAAATCATGGACAGACTTCTGAAACAATACTTCTTTTCTAGAGGTGGGTTCATGATTTGGAAGAAATCTCAAAAAATACTTGGTATATCACCAGGACCATAAATACATCGGCCGAAAAAGCCAGACAGAATGTTTTCAAGAGAATCTATCATTGCCAGTTTAAAACTAGAATAAATAAATTGAAGGGAGAACGAAAAAGGGAACATTTTTCAAGAAATATTAATTGCCCAGCAGAATTAATAGTTGTTATTAAAAAACAGGCATTCCATCCCCGAACAAAACCTAAAAATGTTGACAATATGATTAAAGAATGGCCATGTGTAATTACTATTAAAAACATTCACAACCATACGATAGATAGTGCTGCAGCTTTGATAAGAAGACCAATAGGAGAAGAAACAAAGAAAGAAATTCTTCATTTGTTTGAAAAGGGACACTCAGTTGCTTCAGCCTACAACAGCTTTTGCTTCAGCAAAATGGAGCAATTAGGAGCAAAATATGACGAACTTACATGCGATAGATACTATTTTCCATCTAAGGAAGATTTTTCCAATCTGTGGAAATCTCATTTTAAACGGCAATATGGAGATAGAACTGGTGAAGGTATGTTTCTCCAACTAGAAGAGAATCTAAAAGATTTCTCTCATACAGTGTACAAAATAGCCCGAAACGAGGAAGACTATGCCATTTCATTATGTACCCCAATCATGCAGCGTGCAGCAAAGCACTTAATTCAGGCATCAGAAATATTATTTGTAGATGCTACAAGCAACTGCGATGTGCAAAACCACAAACTATATTTTCTTGCCACTCAGTCTCCAGCAGGGGGTATTCCATTAGCTTGCATAATTACGAACAGCCAGAAGGCTTCTATTTTCGATTCTGCTTTGAAAGACTTAATAGGAATAATGCCTTTTAAAATTTCGCCTTCTGTCATAATGACAGATGACGACTTGGCAGAACGGCATGTGTTGCACAAATATTGGCCTACATCCAATCTACTACTTTGCAGCTTTCATGTACTAAAAGCTGTATGGAAATGGTTGCAGCTCGTCAAAAATGATATTAAAAAATTGGTTCAAGCCCGTTGGACAGGAGCTATTGGGCGCATGTTCATCTTCCTTGTGGCCCGTACTGACCAGTAAAGAAAAAAAGCAGTATCATGTTGAATACCTTAATATTATTCTGGAACTCAAATTTGCCATTACAATAATCTTCATCTAGCTTCTATTTAGTATCAATTCCTGTAGAACGTGATCATAATAAGTGTTTTCCATATAATAAAATGTGTTTGAACTTGGTATGTAGGAAATCTGACATCAATTATTGGAATTAATTGATTTGACAAACAGCCGTCAAATGAGGTAAATAGATTTTTGTGACGATTTTCTGTGACCATAGAACGTCAAAACACGCTGGAATGTGAATTTTAAGCAATATCTTCTGGAATTGAGATCGTATCGAACTGAAATTTTGCACACTCGTGTAGAATGCTTGATTTAACGTCGGTACAAATTTTTTTATTAAAAAATTTTCCAACTGCCCGATCCCAACAATACTTAGATAATATTATATCCATAAATTAAGCATTTCATTATTGCATTTCTTGAAATAGGTACCTTTTCAAGTCGATCAACATCGTCCTTCTTTCGACGTCTAAACTATGACTTGATTCTTTATGTTTATGTCTTTGAATTTGTTTTCGGTGGAATTCAAAGAGTTCATAGAATAATCGATGAAAATACTGAGAGAGACCCAGGAAATTTGACACATTTTGTCTTATATCTCCAGAAATTGAAATCGTATAGAGCCAAAATTTTGCACAATGATGCAAAATACTACAATTGACGTTAGTACAAGTTTTTGTTGCAATCTGATGAATAGTTCACGAAAAAAAATTTTTTTTTTCGAAAAAATTAAAAGAAATATTTTTTTAAAAATTACCAACATTTCGATCATAACAGAATTTTGCCAAAAGTTGCGCGTTTATATCCTCGAACTGACTACCAAGTTTCGATTCAACATCTTCTTTAGTTCCTGAAATATCAGGGAAATAACCTCAAAATTTTAAATGTCTATAACTCCTAAACCGTCTGGCCGATTTTGCCCGTTAACGAACTTAACCGTCGCATTTTGATCAGAAACCTACCCTGAAAGTTTGAAGTCGATAGGACCTTCGGTGCTCCTGTTATCGTGCCTACGGCCGGAAGTACGGCCGGCCGGACGGCACCCAAAAATCTGACACCGGATTCGTGATCAGGGAGTCCGAATTAGTCTATTAGCCAATTTTCAGCTCGAAATTCGAAAATTACAGACATTTGAACGAAATGATAGGACGATGTTCCCCTAGAACATGCGCCCAAAAAGAAGATAGACAATCATTATATCAACTATTCAGAAACATTCTTATGTCAAAAACGAAGGAAAGTATGGAGGAACACTTGGCAACATATTACAAAAGTTATAAATATCCACAGTATAAAAAATATGTCGACAGTAAAATTGAACAAATTGATGCTTGGTGTTTGTATTATCGCCAGTCATTGATTATACGTGGAGCTGATACAAACAACTATATTGAAGTAATGTTCCGTCTTTTTAAAGATATTTCTCTGGAGCGAACTAAGGCATACAACCTAACACAGTTAACGGATATTGTTGTCAGCAGTTTTGATAGTTATTATAAACAAAGATTGCTTGATTTAGTTATGAACAAAATGAGCAAATCAACCATAAATCGGTTATCTCCCAATGCAAAAGATGTGTTGCCAAATCAAATCACACAATTGGAAGAAATGTTATATCATGTCGCGAGTAGTTCTCATAAAGGAACGACATATTTTGTCGATATGAATAGCAATATATGTTCTTGCCTTGTAGGTGTCAATGGAAAAATATGCAAACATCAATCTGCAATAATAAAAGAATATAATATAATCAACGCTTGCAATACATTGACACTCGAAAGTAGGAAAATTCTATACATTATAGCAACTGGTACAGAGCCGCCGGAAAATATTTTGCTGCCTCTTAAACTTGTCGACTGCACAGAAATTAGCAAAGATAAGTTACCTAGACTGATGCAAGAATCCACAAATATCGACGACAGTGAAAGTATTGTAATTACAAATGACGAACAATCCAAATACTCTCCTGAAAATAGTAGCACTGATATTAAAAAAGCGTGGTGCGAATTTATTTTAAAATTTAAGGAAGATGTCATGAAAAATTTGGAAGATGATCCAATAGGATTTAGCCCAGCCATTGAAAAATGTATGAAAAACTACCGGAAAAATATAAATAGTAGTTCAACTCTCATGAGTGGCTTACATAGAGCTTTTAAATTTGTCCACTTGCCAGTTCAGCCTACTTCTGTGTCTCGGAGAAAAGTGCAAATAACAGGTAGGAGATCAATGCAGGCAGGAAGAAAAGTGGAAAGTCTTAGAGTAAGGAAGCCTAAAGCTCCTCACTCCCTTAATACTTGTATTAATAACAATGTTGGACTCGGTGAAAATAAATTTTTGAAATAAATTTTATCGATTTAAATTCTGTACATTTCCGATTTTATATCCACCCTTATTTTATATCCACCCTTCTACTTACTTTTGAATGTACATTTTCACTTTATCTTGTTGTATACATATTTTTTATTCAAGTTCACCAAAAAGTGATTTATTATTTCAGTTAAACAAATATTTCCTGATTTATAACTGTTTTGTTCATCAATAAGTCTTGTATTAAGCTATAAGTCTTGGATCGTAAACCGATGTACATACAAGGTTTTCAATAGTATCGAGCGTATGGTAGCCCGAGTGATTGTCGGGCTGCCGCGTGCTCGATACTTGCTGAACTCGGGCCACCCGAATGCGGTATACTATACGCTCGATACAAATATGCATCCCGGTAGCGCGGGATATCGTATGTTTTCTTGCTTGGAATCCCTGGATGAATAAACAATTTGGGACCCTACTTGGTCAATAAATATAATAACTACATTTCATTCTGCACAATAGTATTGAGATCAAGTTGAAATAGAAACCTAGGTAGTTGCTATTCAGTTCAAGGTTCAGCAAGAACCACGAGAAGTTGCAGTTTAAATAAAATTCTCAAAATGAATATATCTATATTCCCAAACATAACAATTATAAGACTAATGAGGTAGGCTAATGAAAATTGTATTACTCATATTAGAGTTCGTCATTTATTGGTTCTTACTATAATGGTAAGTTTATGCTATCTCCAAATGTTTCTGTTTATTTTCCATTCGGTCGGCATTAACATTTATATTAGTATTTTCTACAAAATTTTTCGAAGGTAAATTTGCGAAAACAAAATAAAGTGAATTTAGACTGATTTTCGAATGTGAACAACAACTACAAGTATCTGTGAATTCTGAATAACAATTCAATGCTACGAAGAGTACATTCACATAAAATTAATTTTTGATATGAACTATGTAAAAATGTTGATAAATTCTGAATCTGAATCCCCATCAATTATATTTCTATAGCGAGAAAGCAGATTAGTAAGTTGAGACTATCTGGTCAGGGTAAGATCGAAATGAAGAATAGATTTCAAATCACTGTAGGAATAGGAAACCTGAACATTCTTAATGATTAATTCAAGATGAATAATGCCCTTATGGATTTCAACTGAAGCATCTACAGATGAAGACTTTTCGAAATTGAACATATTATATAAAAATAAATAGATTCTTTGAACTTCTTGATATCCCATCCAGATGTATCATTTTTTGTTGAAAAATTGTTAGAAATGTCATCAAAATCTTTTATAAAATCGGAAGAAATGAAAGTGCTATTTCACTTATATTTCTAGTCCATCTTATTGTCTATAATCTCAACTGAAATGTACTCATCCCCAAGTAGAAATAATCCAAAGGAAATTTCACTATTTACACGCTGCAGTTCAATCACAGAACAAAATATCACTGCATTGCACTAATTCACACCGTTATACACAAAAATACCACGAAGTACCCGCGAAAAACAACACTGGTTAATTCCAGATTAAGAAGTAAATGTCCATTTACAATAACAAACGTTCCACAGAATCGCCTGGCGTACGACTCATAGCGGTGTTGTCATTTTATCATCTTCCGGGCTTGTTAGATATTGTCGGCTGTGATAGGAGGGGCGGTTCCACAGTTGTCTGTATGGTAACGTTAAACGATAATTCGAACCCCTCTTCGCGCAATTGAAGGAGGAATTGTAATGCTCTCTCAATATTTCGCAAGCTATTCTTTACGCTCTCATTCAATCACAATACCGAAGATATATTCTTCCCGAACCTGTTTATGTGTGGTGACGAGTGATTCGACATAGTCGAATCGAGTTTGTCACCCCATGACTCAGAGAAAATATACCTGTACATTGTAAAGCCGCATATAAATTACTTGGGGCAAAACCTCGAACATTGACATAGCAAGAGACCGCCTCGCGAGCCAATGTTCGAGAGTTTGCCGCGCGTTCTTTATACGCACCTTTATAATAGATTCATGGACCATCAACTTTCTCTAGCAACAGAAAACTCCCGGTATCGGAACCAGGGAGAATAACTTTCCCCGTCAGGTAGAAACTGATATATAGAATTTTTTTTATTTTTCAATGATTCATCAAAAATTTTCTATAAACACTATCCTCACGAAATTTTGAAAGAATTTTCGCGTTGGCAATCTACAACTGATAACCATGTTTCAATTCAATCGGTTTAGTATTTTTCGAGTTAATGAGGAGAAAAAAACAACCAAATTTCAGATGGCTATAACTCTAAAACCGTTTGGCCGATTATGCTTATAAACAAACTCAAATGTCGCGTTCTGATGCACATCCTAACCTGAAAACTTCAAGCCGCTACCTCTTTCCGTTCTCAAGTAATCGTGACAACAAAAAAATTAATAATTTTCTAGCCATACGATTCGCACAAACGTGCTTAGGTTCATATTCTACAACTACTCACCAAGTTTCAATTCGATCGGATTTTTTATTGGTTGAAAACAAAATTATTACTCGGAAACCACTGGGCCGATTATGCCCATTAACGAACTTGTCCGTCGTATTGGGATGCGCCACCTACCCTGAAAATTTCAAGTCGCTAGCTCTTTCCGTTTTCAAGTTATCGTGGCAACGGCCGGACAGAATCAAATTTGACCTCGAATTCTTCATTGGGGAGTCGAACTAAATCGTTTGAGACCATTTTCGTCAAAAAATTCGACATTTGGGCAAAATGATAACGCGATGTTCCCCAGAACAAAAGCGCAAAAAAAAAAAATATATATATATATATATATATATATATACAATATTCAGGGTGAGTCTTTGACCACTGCATTAATTTTAACCAAAGATTCCTCTCATCAAATGAAACACTTTTTGCGCGCGTGTTCCGCAAGGAACAGCGTGCTATCATTTCGTCACAATGTTTGTATTTTTCGAATTTTTTTTCGAAAATGGTCTCAAACGATTAGGTTCGACTTCCTGATGAAGAATTCGAGGTCAAATTCAATTCTGTCCGTCCGGTCCGGCCGGCCGGCCGTTAGCACGATAACTCTCGAACGGAACGACTTAGAGCGTTGAAATTTGCAGGTTAGCTTTGTAGCGTAAATATCTCGGACAAGTTCGTTAACGGGCGAAATCCACCGAGCGGTTTCGGAGTTAAGGCCGTTTTTAGTCAAAACGTTTTTAATGAATATTTCCGGAACCAATCACTCGATCTTTCTGAAATTTGGCAGCAAATTGTAGAAGCATGACCTTTATATGCCTGCGAAGTTTTGTTTTGATCGGACGGCCCTAAAGTGGCAAAAAAAAATTTCAAAAATTTTAAAATTTTGTTTTCAGGATAACTCGAAAAATACTGATCTGATTAAATTGAAACTCAGTAGTTAGATGCAAAAGACCAATGCAAACACTTTTGCAAAATTTCGTGAAGATCACGTGACATGAAAAAAATAAAAAAATTACTACTATTTTGCGAAATACTTTGCTTAAAATGCCGAAACCTATTTTTTTGAGGTTCATGCTGCCCTTTCCGGACATTTTTCGTTGTGCGCATGCGCAGATGAGAACTCATTTAACTGCTGTAGTTTTCGTCAGAGAGGATTGGGGTTTTGGGGTGGCGGATGCTATTCCTCCATAGAATCCAGATCCCTGATGAGCGTCTGCGCATGCGTAGATTAAAGATGCGATATCTTCCGAACCACTAGTGTTGGAGAATCGGAGTTTTTTGTAAGGTGTGTTATATTGAAAGGACTTTTAGCCGCGAGTAGATTGCGCATGCGCAGAAGAGAAGTGACTGTTTTTGGGTTGGATGGGTTATGTTGGGAGTGCTGAGTCGATATTGTGAGGTTTTAAAAGAATATTCATAGCAATTCAGTGCTCGGACACTAGTCAGTTTGGGGGAAATACCATTGTTTCCGAGTTGAAGTGTGCATACCGTGGCCCTGGGGCCAATTTTGAAATTGATGTTACCCCTTACGGGCATTTTTCGTTATGCGCATGAGCAGACCATCAGTGATTTAACTGCTGAAGTTTTCGTCAGAGAGGATTGGGGTTTTGGGGTGGCGGATGCTATTCCTCTACAGAATCCCCTGGTGAGGGTCTGCGCATGCGTGGATTCAAGAGGCGATATCTCCTGAACCACTAGTGTTGGAGAATCGGAGTTTTATGTAAGGTGTGTGATTTTTGGGAGGACTTTCAGCCGCAAGTAGATTGCGCATGCGCAGAAGAGAAGTGACTGTTTTTGGGTTGTATGGGTTATGTTGGGAGTGCTGACCCGATATTGTGAGGTTTTAAAAGAATATTCATGGCAATTCAGTGCAAGGACAAGTCAGATTGGGGGATGTAGCGTTGTTTCCGAGTTAAAGTGTCCATATCGTGGCCCTGGGGCTAATTTCGAAATTGATGTTACCCCTTACGGGCATTTTTCGTTATGCGCATGAGCAGACCATCAGTGATTTAACTGCTGGTGTTTTCGTCATAGAGGATTGGGATTTTGGGGTGGCGGATGCTATTCCTCTATAGAATCCCCTGGTGAGGGTCTGCGCATGCGTGGATTCAAGAAGCGATATCTCCTGAACCACTAGTGTTGGAGAATCGGAGTTTTTTGTGAGGTGTGTGATTTTGGGAGGACTTTCAGTCGCAAGTAGATTGCGCATGCGCAGAAGAGAAGTGACTGTTTTTGGGTTGTATGGGTTATGTTGGGAGTGCTTACCCGATATTGTGAGGTTTTAAAAGAATATTCATGGCAATTCAGTGCAAGGACAAGTCAGATTGGGGGATGTAGCGTTGTTTCCGAGTTAAAGTGTCCATGTCGTGGCCCTGGGGCTAATTTCGAAATTGATGTTACCCCTTACGGGCATTTTTCGTTATGCGCATGAGCAGACCATCAGTGATTTAACTGCTGGTGTTTTCGTCATAGAGGATTGGGATTTTGGGGTGGCGGATGCTATTCCTCTATAGAATCCCCTGGTGAGGGTCTGCGCATGCGTGGATTCAAGAAGCGATATCTCCTGAACCACTAGTGTTGGAGAATCGGAGTTTTTTGTGAGGTGTGTAATTTTGGGAGGACTTGCAGCCACGAGTATATTGCGCTTGCGCTAATGAGAAGTGAATGGTTTTGGGTTGTTTGGGTTATGTTGGAAGCAATGAGCCGATATTGTGAGGTTTTAAAAGAATTGTCATGTCAATTCAGTGCACGGACACAAGTCAGTTTGGGGCAAATATCGTTGTTTCCGAGTTGAAATGTCTGTATGGTGGCCCTGAGGCGAATTTATAAATAACTATATTCGGTAGATCTATATTAAAATACGTTCGGATTTGGAGAAGAGGCAATTGCGTTCCAAACGGAGGTCCCACAACCGCCTTTTTTTTCGATCTACGGTAAAGCTAACAGCCAAACTGTATTGATAGCTATATTTGTTAAAGGAAGTTGAAAAAAAAAAAAAAGCACTGACGTGTAGTCAGTACTCTTTGGCGCGCGTGTTCACGGTGGCTAATTTGAATTGAATGATGAGTACTTCAAGCTCAGTAGATAGAGCGAGCCGAAGATCTACCCAAAGGATAGTGGACACCATTCACTGTCGGTTCAAAAATTAACAGTGCTGTATCTAAGCTGCCATCAGGATAGATTAACAAAGTTGGAAAAGAACACAAGTGACTCTCCTTAGTCGCACAAGCTCCTAGAAGATTTGGGAGGGTCAGTATAATCCTATTCATGTTAATCGCACGCGCGCAAAAGCAGATTGACTTAACAATGAAAGAAAAAGTGTAAAAAGTCAATCTGCTTTGGCGCGCGTGCGATTAACATGATTAGGATTATACTGACCCTCCCAAATCTTCTAGGAGCTTGTGCGACTAAGGAGAGTCACTTGTGTTCTTTTCCAACTTTGTTAATCTATCCTGATGGCAGCTTAGATACAGCACTGTTAATTTTTGAACCGACAGTGAATGGTGTCCACTATCCTTTGGGTAGATCTTCGGCTCGCTCTATCTACTGAGCTTGAAGTACTCATCATTCAATTCAAATTAGCCACCGTGAACACGCGCGCCAAAGAGTACTGACTACACGTCAGTGCTTTTTTTTTTCATTTAACATTTTTCCAAATTCAGCTCAGCTAAAAAGATAAGGGCTGTTGAAATTTTGAAAAGAAATTAGTTTTTATTTTGTAGCTTTGACATCCTTTTTTCGAATAAAATGAATGTTGGCGTAAAGTTTCCTATAACTATGTTACATATTTTCCAAATATTAGTTATTTTCTACTTCTACTGGTTTTCTAGTTATGGACTCGTGGATTCATAAAACTAAACGAAGTTAGCATAGAGAAAGCATATAAAGTTTTTATTGAGTCATTTCAAGAATATTCCATCGTTTTAGAACATTATATTATTCTTCATCATTTCTCCTTAAACGCACCGTTTTCGACATATTGTTCATTGAATGTTTTAAAATGGAAAACTTCAGAAATTTCACTACTTTTATGGATCCGTCCCTGAGCGTTGGAATCCCGAATCAAGCTGTAAACCACGTTAGCATGCCTTATTCTCGTCCGCCAACAATGTCATAGATAATTTATATGCGGGGGTGTATTAGCACATTGTGAAATCTTTAAACGCTTGTAACTTTTTACCTGAGCCGAATCTGGAAAAATGGTAAATGAAAAAAGTGTTTCATTTGATGAGAGGAATCTTTGGTTGAAATAAATGCAGTGGTCAAAGACTCACCCCGTATAAGCGCTGACATGAAGTCACCGGTGTGAACCTAGCAGAATGTTTGGCGGAAACTTCTGAACGTCCTTGGTCAGTGGCGTGCATGTTGATTCTAATTTCTCATTCGTATCACTTACAGGTTACGGATGTGAGTTTCGTATAGCGATAAGAAAATCTCCTGAGAACATGAATGACTACCTGAGTGGCTTCGGGGTAGATTTTGCATTCCATAAATTTGAACATTAAGGCTGGTTTTCCTGTCACGCTGACGGTCGGCGCTGATGGGTCAATATGTATGTAGCTATAGGTAGCGTTTTCGAGTCACGCAGCGCTGACGGCCGTCAGCGCTGAGCTATATACGCGCACGTACGCGCCGGCGCGTCGGCGCCGCTGACTAGCTGGCGCCGACAAGCCTCCACATTCAGTGAGCCAGAGACAATAGCATCCTTCTATTTCTCAATGTGATCAGCGTGATGCTAAAAGGATCCGAGCTGACCGATCAGCGCTGACCGTCAGCACCGACCGTCAGCGTGACAGGAAAACCAGCCTTAATATGTATCTCAGGAACTATTGGCCGGAGCACATACGTGTGGATTTCATACACATATTACTTATAACGAGACCTATATTTACTGGAAAAATGGGTTCAAGCCCTGTGGACAGGAGCTATCGGGCGCATGTTCATTCTGGAACACAAATTTTCCATTACAATAATCTTCATCTAGCTTCTATTTAGTATCAATTCCTGTAGAATGTGATCATAATAATTGTTTTTCATTTTCCAACTGCCCGATCCCAACAATACTTAGATAATATTATATCCATAAATTAAGCATTTCATTATTGCATTTCTTGAAATAGGTACCTTTTCAAGTCGATCAACATCGTCCTTCTTTCGACGTCTAAACTATGACTTGATTCTTTATGTTTATGTCTTTGAATTTGTTTTCGGTGGAATTCAAAGAGTTCATAGAATAATCGATAAAATACTGAGAGAGACCCAGGAAATTTGACACATTTTGTCTTATATCTCCAGAAATTGAAATCGTATAGAGCCAAAATTTTGCACAATGTTGCAAAATACTATAATTGACGTTAGTACAAGTTTTTGTTGCAATCTGATGAATAGTTCACGAAAAAAAATTTTTTTTTAAAAATTACCAACATTTCGATCATAACAGAATTTTGCCAAAAGTTGCGCGTTTATATCCTCGAACTGACTACCAAGTTTCGATTCAACATCTTCTTTAGTTCCTGAAATATCAGGGAAATAACCTCAAAATTTTAAATGTCTATAACTCCTAAACCGTCCGGCCGATTTTGCCCGTTAACGAACTTAACCGTCGCATTTTGATCAGAAACCTACCCTGAAAGTTTGAAGTCGATAGGACCTTCGGTGCTCCTGTTATCGTGCCTACGGCCGGCCGGCCGGCCGGACGGCCGGACGGCACCCTAAAATCTGACACCGGATTCGTGATCAGGGAGTCCGAATTAGTCTATTAGCCAATTTTCAGCTCGAAATTCGAAAATTACAGACATTTGGACGAAATGATAGGACGATGTTCCCCTAGAACATGCGCCCAAAAATGATCGACTTCCCGAGATACTGCGGGGTAGCGGAGTTAATTATGCCGAAAATGACATCACCTGAAAAAATTATCGACTTCCCGAAGGTGGGGTAGTTTTATCAACCCTTAAATTTCAAAATTTACTATTTCAGGAACTGCCCACCGGAGCACATACATATTGTACTTGTATTTGTACGTGGGTTACTTATAACGATAACGATATCGCTGAGACAATGAGCGACTTTCTGAGGAGTTTTGGGGTAGTTTTTTCAACCCTTAGATTTGAATATTTAATATCTCGGGAACTATTTGCCGGCGCATATTGTCAACAACATGTTATATTGTGGAACTCAAGCCAAGTTGTTTTCTTTACTTTAACAATTTTTCAAAAAGTTTCACCAAGTGATTAGCGTATACTCAATATCTAAAATGTTTGTGCGTTAAGTTTTATATTTTTTTCAGATTATCGACATACGAGATATATTGAGGGCAGTTACGATAGACGCGATGAAGGATGTGTACATAGTTCAATGTCTGATGGAAACCGATCTCTATAAGTTACTCAAAACACAGGTAGGAACTCTCTTCAACTGCTAAGTATAATTATTTCTCCTAACGGAATGCACACACAGTATTTACAAGGTTGAATATAGTAAATTCAAATTGTTCATATTTTGAGGATTGAAATTGATGTAAATGAACTACTCCACAAAAGTTTTGTGTCTTGTTGTGCTTTGAGTATACAAGGTATACAAATTTGTTCAAGCACTGACGTGAAGTCAGGAGCTTTTGCGCGTATGCGCTAATGCCCATTCTCCTGTATTTGACAGTCTTAATCGAAGAGTGTCCACATACAGGAGAATGGACAATATAATTTACCATGGTAAATTCGATTGAGAGTGTCCAATACAGTATAATGGACAATAGAACATACGCGCAAAAGATCCTGACTTCACGTCAGTGCTTGAACCAATTTTTTTTTCGTAATTTTTTAAAATTCACACTCACATTCCGATGAGCAACCTACCTTGAAAATTCCAAGTTGCTATCTCTTTCCGTTGTCAAGTTATCGTGAGATGCATAATATTTTTTCGTCATTTCTTTAAATTTTTCTAGGGGTACGGGTACGGTTCTCACAAAATTTTACACACTCTTATGTCGATATTGTACAACTATGTAGTTACCAAGCTTCAATTCGATCGAGGATCGATGAGTTATGGGAGAAATAATATTTCAGGTGGGTATAACTCCGGACCCGGTGGACCGATTATGCCCAAAAATGAACATAACTTTGCCATTGGAATGTGCAACCTACACTAAAAATTGAAAGTCCCTATCTCCTTTCGTTCGAAAGTTATCGCGGCAACGGTCGCCCATCTAGCTACTGAACTCACGAACAAGGCTGCTCGGATCTCCAACAATATAGATCCGATCGTGTTCAAACTTGGAACTTGGCAGTATAGTTAAGTTTTGAAGGTTCTCACGATGTCGAACGAATAGTTTGTGATATATAAAATTTATTTTCATGATTTTCAATGATTTTTTGAAAATTTTCTAATGATACGATCCTCACGAAATTTCTCAAGAATTTTCGTTTTGGCATGCTTCAAGTGATATCCATGTTTGCATTGATTCGGTTTTGTATTTTTCGAGTTATTGAGGAAATAACAACCAAATTTCAGATGGGTATAACTCCAAAACCGTTTGGCTGATTATGCCTATGAACAAACTCAAATGTCCCATTCAGATGCACAACCTTACCCGAAAAGTTCAAGTCGCTATCTCTTTCCGTTCTCAGGTTATCGTGACTTAAATAATATTTTTTGATAATTTTTTTTTAAATTTTCTAGCGCTACGATTCTCACAGAATTTCACAAACGTCCCTAGTTTTGCATTCTACAAGTACTCACCAAGTTTCAATTCGATCGGACTTGTATTGGTTGAAAACAAAATTATTACTCGGAAACCATTTGACCGATTATGCCCATTAACGAACTTGTCCGTCGTATTGCGATGCGCCACCTACCCTGAAAATTTCAAGTTGCTATCTCTTTCCGTTCTCAAGTTATCGTGGCAACGGACAGCCGGCCGGCCGGACAGAATGAAATTTGACCTCGAATTCTTCATCAGGGAGTCGAACCCATTCGTTTGAGACCCTTTTCGGCAAAAAATTCGAAAATTTCAGACATTTGGGCAAAATGATGACGGGATGTTCCTCAGAACATGCGCTCAAAAAGTGGGAAAGCCCTGTGGACAGGGCCTTTGGCGCCCTTGTTCAAACTTTGACAATTCATCTCCGAAATTATTGGTCTGGTATTGGTTGGGAATGATATCAATGGATTCTTATCATAGAACTGCATAGAAGAAACTGAATTAAAATCAAATAACGACCTTGTCGAGATATTCATTCCTCAGATCTTATATCAATTGAAACTTAGCCAATGTTCCAGTTTTGTTTCCACTGAAGATATTCTGAACCCAATTTGATAAACTTACCAAATTATATATTTGCATCATCATATGGATTATCCAAGGGCGTATAGGGTAGGGGTAATCATATTATCCTATAACTGGTCATTTTGCATTCAATCATCATACTTTGTGATTACTTGTATGAACAGTGAACACAGATATAACACAGACAGTTAGAATTCGCATTCTGTGAAATCATAGAATTACGATGTATTATTGAAATTTTGAAAAATCATATCTCGGAAAGTCTATTAGAGTTGAAAATGTATTAATGGATTATTATAATGAAACAACGTCTTAAAAAAGTTTAATACGAAATTTCTAATGTAAAAAAAAACATTTTTTTTCGATACTCCGAAACTAACTGGCCGATTTATCCCAATAACGAACTTGACCGAGATATTTATCTCCAAAACCTACCCTGAATATTTTTCAACTTGCTAGCTCATTCCGTTCGAGAGTTATCGTGCCTACGGCAGGTCGGACAGAATTGATTTCGACCACGGATTCTTGATCGGTGAGTCGAACCAATTCGTTTAAGACCATTTACAGCCAAAAATTCGAAAATTGCAGACATTTGGGCAAATTTATAAGCACTCTGTTCCGACGAACAAGATCGCCAAAAATCATTATTAGCGATGTACATTTGAACCTTGGACGCTTTGTTAATGCCGAGTTGCCGGATTTGGAGCTTCGAAAACCCAAACATGATTACCTATTGTTAAGCCTCTCCATCCACAATCTGTATCAGGTGCGGTATTTGGCCTACATTGGAGGATATGGATGTGGACGATGTAGACGGCGCTACGTGCGATACAATTTGCGAAACCATCGGTCTTTTGCGGGTAAAGTTTCCAGGCTGCATGAAATGTCGATTACAATTGGCCGGTGATATCATGCGATTTATCATGGTTGGACTTTTTTTTGGGGTTACATGAAAGATAAGTTTCATGCTCTTCGACCAAGTCAAGAACTCTAAGGGTCAGTTTCTCAATTGCGAGTTAACTCAAAGTTGCGAGTTAAGCAAGTGTTTAGTTATCTTCACAAACGCGTAAACCTGAGGTTACTCGCAGTATTTCGGGTGTATGAGTTGTTGATAGACAATAAAACATACGGGCAAAACCTCCTGACTACACGCCAGAGCTTTTACCGGCGTGAAGTTGGCAGCCACTTATTAGCGCGATAGCTGTTGTTTCACCAGTGGCGTCGGTGTAAATACATTATATGGCGTAACTTCCGTTTGAAACATGGCTGGTATTTAAAATTTGCAGGAAATGTTTATTGTGGACCAATGAAATAGTTGTATTAATCGTATCCACTTCAGATGGGTCTAAGGGGTGGAAATTGGAACCGCCCCCTGAATAGATATTTACATACTTTCATAATTCGTTGAAAAAAATATCCTCTACAGATGAAAATCACAGAGAACGTTTATTTTGGACCAATGAAGAATTCATATAAATTTTATTGACTTCGGATGGGTCCGAGGGGTGGAAATGATAACCACCCCCTACTTTTCATATACCTTCATAACACATTGAAAAAAATATCCTCTACAAATGAAACTTACAGAAAATGTTTAATGTGAACTCAAGAACAATACTCATTAATTTTATCGCCTTCGAAGGGGTCTGAGGGGTGGAAATGGGAACCGCCCCCCAATTGATGTCTACCTCCATAACACGTCGAAAAAAATGGCCTCTACAGATGAAACTCACAGGAAATGTTTATTGTGAACTCATGAACAACACTTATTAATTTTATCGCCTTCGGGGGGGTCTGAGGGGTGGAAATGGGAACCGCCCCCCAATTGATGTCTACCTTCATAACACGTCGAAAAAAATGGCCTCTACAGATGAAATTCACAGAAAACGTTTATTGTGATCTCATGAACAATACTTATTAATTTTATCGCCTTCGGAGGGGTCTGAGGGGTGGAAATAGTAACCGCCCCCCAATTGATGTCTACCTTCATAACACGTCGAAAAAAATGGCATCTACAGACGAAATTCACAGGAAACGTTTATTGTGAACTCATGAACAATACTTATTAATTTTATCGCCTTCGGAGGGGTCCGAGGGGTGGAAATGGTAACCGCCCCCCAATTGATTGACCTTCATAACACGTGGAAAAAAATGGCCTCTACAGATGAAACTCACAGGAAATGTTTATTGTGAACTCATGAACAACACTTATTAATTTTATCGCCTTCGGGGGGGTCTGAGGGGTGGAAATGGGAACCGCCCCCCAATTGATGTCTACCTTCATAACACGTCGAAAAGAATGGCCTCTACAGATGAAATTCACAGGAAACGTTTATTGTGATCTCATGAACAATACTTATTAATTTTATCGCCTTCGGAGGGGTCTGAGGGGTGGAAATAGTAACCGCCCCCCAATTGATGTCTACCTTCATAACACGTCGAAAAAAATGGCCTCTACAGATGAAATTCACAGGAAACGTTTATTGTGAACTCATGATCAATACTTATTAATTTTATCGCCTTCGGAGGGGTCCGAGGGGTGGAAATGGTAACCGCCCCCCAATTGATGTCTACCTTCATAACACGTCGAAAAGAATGGCTTCTACAGATGAAACTCACAGGAAATGTTTATTGTGAACTCATGAACAATACTTATTAATTTTATCGCCTTCGGAGGGGTCCGAGGGGTGGAAATGGTAACCGCCCCCCAATTGATGTCTACCTTCATAACACGTCGAAAAAAATGGCCTCTACAGATGAAATCTCTAATGAAGGTAGACATCAATTGGGGGGCGGTTACCATTTCCACCCCTCAGACCCCTCCGAAGGCGATAAAATTAATAAGTATTGTTCATGAGTTCACAATAAACATTTCCTGTGAGTTTCATCTGTAGAAGCCATTTTTTTCGACGTGTTATGAAGGTAGACATCAATTGGGGGGCGGTTACCATTTCCACCCCTCGGACCCCTCCGAAGGCGATAAAATTGGTAGGACTTCTTAAATAGTCCACAATAAATGTTTCCTGTGAGTTTCATTTGTAGAGGATATTTTTTTCGACGTGTTATGAAGGTAGAAATCAATTGGGGGGCGGTTACCATTTCCACCCCTCAGACCCCTCCGAAGGCGATAAAATTAAGAAGTATTGTTCATAAAATCACAATAAAAGTTTCCTGTGAATTCCATCTGTAGAGGCCATTTATTTCGACGTGTTATGAAGGTAGACATCAATTAGGGGGCGGTTACCATTTCCACCCCTCGGACCCCTCCGAAGGCGATAAAATTAATAAGTATTGTTCATGAAATCACAATAAACGTTTCCTGTGAATTTCATCTGTAGAGGCCATGTTTCTCGACGTGTTATGGAGGTAGACATCAATTGGGGGGTGGTTCCCATTTCCACCCCTCAGACCTCCCCGAAGGCGATAAAATTAATAAGTATTGTTCTTGAGTTCACATTAAACATTTTCTGTAATTTTCATTTGTAGAGGATATTTTTTTCAATGTGTTATTAAGGTATATGAAAAGTAGGGGGTGGTTATCATTTCCACCCCTCGGACCCATCCGAAGTCAATAAAATTTATATGAATTCTTTATTGGTCCAAAATAAACGTTCTATGTGATTTTCATCTGTAGAGGAGATTTTTTTCAACGAGTTATGAAAGTATGTAAATATCAATTCAGGGGGCGGTTCCAATTTCCACCCCTTAGACCCATCTGAAGTGGATACGATTAATACAACTATTTCATTGGTCCACAATAAACATTTCCTGCAAATTTTAAATACCAGCCATCTTTCAAACGGAAGTTACGCCATATAATGTATTTACACCGACGCCACTGGTGAAACGACAGCTATCGCGCTAATAAGTGGCTGCCAACTTCACGCCGGTAGTGCTTTTCAAGAATTTTCATTATTATTGGCAAACCATCCTCTATGTCTATTGAATGAAACAAAAATTAATTTATTCTTCACTAGAAAAACCGTTTTTTCGGTTATTATTAGCAAAACTAAGGACGTTTGTGAATTTTGTGAGAATCGTATCAGTAGAAATTTTTTTTATAAATATTGAAAAATATTACTTATATCACGATAACGTGAGAACGGAAAGAGATAGCGACTTGCAATTTTTAGGTTCGGTTGTGCATCTGAATGCGACATTGGAGTTTGTAGACCGCATTAGTTAGGTTAGAATCATTCTCTTGGCGGGAGATCCATATTCAAATTGTTTAACATGGGAGTCTCATGGAGGTTCAACTTTGAGATGGAACGACCCTATTTAAAAGATAATGTTAGTACAGAGACATCAAATATTGGATACCTTCATCATTAGTGCATGTTTTTCCACATCAAAATCTACTTCTATTTATCCTTAAATCAAAATTGAAACCAGTGTAGTTCGAATAATTTCCGTATGTCCTAGATGACTTCTGTTGTGCGTCATTACATGGCCGATTTAGGTTTATGTTATTATTTTTGACAGATTTCGAGTGAGTTGAGACATACGTCAATCGAATTTGCTCAACACTTTTATATTCATTAATTATTTTGGAAATATACAATTTTGTTATGAAAACTTAATTCTAGATTGTTGAGAAAGGTTCACTGAATCTGTTTCAACAGAAATAAACCTTAAGTGATTAGCCAAAGTATCTAAAAACAGGCGAGACATTAACATAAATTTTAGGTCCATAACAAATGCATAGGGAATTCAATGGATCCACGGATGGATCGTAATTCAAAATTCCCGCCTATCCTTACTAATGTGGTATATAGGCATAATCAGTCAAACGGTTTTGGAGTTATACCCATCTGGAATTTGGTTATTATTTCCTCAATAACTCGAAAAATACGAAACCGATCCGATTCAAACATGATATTAGTTGAAATATGCCGACGCAAAAATTCTTTCGAGAGGATCGTATCACTAGAAATTTAAACAAAAATCATTGGAAATCATTGAAAAAAAAATCAGAAACGATTCGTCCGACATCGCTGTAATTTTGCGAGAGCCTTCAAAACCTAACTCAACTGCCAAGTTCGAAGTTTAACACGATCGGATCCGAGCAGCCTTGTTTTAGTTCAGTAGCTGGATGGAAGACCGTTGCCTTGATAACTTTCGAAAGTGAAGAGATAGGGACTTGCAATTTTCAGGATAGGTTGCACATCTGAATGGGAGAGTTATGTCCCTTTTTGGACATAATTGGTGCAACGGTTTCGGAGTTATACCCATGTGGAATATTATTTCCTCGATAACTCATAAAATACAGACACGATCGAATTGTAGCTTGGTAACCAGTTATAGATTATTGACATAAAGATATGTGTGAAATTTTGTGAGAATCGTACCTCTAGAAATAAAAGAAAGAAAAAATATTATGTGTCTCACGATAACTTGACAACGGAAAGAGATAGCAACTTGGAATTTTCAGGGTAGGTTGCTCATCGGAATGTGACATTTAAGTTCGCCAATTGGCATAATCGGCCAAATTGTTTTGGAGCTATACTCATCTGAAGTAAGTTGTTATTTCCTCCATAACTGAAAATATACAAATCTGATAAAATTAAAACTCGGAGATTACTTGTAGAATGCCGACCCACTAATTTTCGCGGAATTTCGTGAATATCTTAACCTGGAGTTACTTGAACCGTAATTTTTTTCGTATTTCAATTCCAATAGAATACATATGTCCAAATTAAAAATTCTGTGATGTTAGAAGATTCTCTACTGAGGTCTGTCATTAAAATGTTAAGAAAATTATTCATATATTATAAAAGCTGAGAAAACGGTTTATATCGATGCGAAATTTGTAGTATAGTGTCCAATGGAGGTAAGTAGACAATGGAATATGCGCGCATAAGCTCCTGATATCACGTTAGTGCTTTTTAAGATTTTTTTAAAATTTTTATTGTTGACGCTTCGTATCACTACATGAGAATAATTTTGCAGAAATTTTGCGATTTTATATTCTGAAATTTTTATGATTATTAAAGTTTTTTACATCAGCGCATTAGCTCTGTGGTAGAGCGTTCAATCCCGCGGTAAGGAAAAGATTGTCTAGTCACGGTAATCGCCACCATTCACGGTTGGATCAAAAATTAACAGTGTTGTGCCTAAGGTGGCGTAATGACACAGTAACAAAGCCTATACAGAATGCAATTGCTTCCTCCTAACTCGTTCAAGCTCTTCAGATCTTTTAGGGGGTCAGTGAAGACCTAGGAGGGTCAGTATAATAATATCAATAATAATAATCAACAGCATCGTCCATGCGATGGAAAACATAATGGCGTTATGGAGGACTAAGTTTGCCGTTCGAGCTGAAGGTCGGACTACTTACACCGGATGGGTGAGATACAGGCGAGGCGTATTTCAAGGAGACTCGCTAAGCACTTCTTCCATTAACAACTGAGTTGAGGGCAAGCAGAATAGGGTACAAGGCCGGGCCACCAGGCAGAAGAGAATATCTGATCTCACATCTACTCTACATGGACGACTTAAAACTGTACGCTTATTCCAAGGCAGCACTACAACAACTACTGCATATCGTTGACGAATACACCTCAGCAATAGGAAAGTCATTCGGTATGGACAAATGTGCTGTTTTTCATCTGAGCAGAGGAAGAAACAGGAGAAGACAACGACCTAGAAGGGGATTGAGCATTCGACACCTCGAAGAGGAAGAAACATAATAATTTCTTGGGATGAAACTACGAGGTGCACTGGAGGCAACCCAAATCAAGGATGCCTTAACAGCTAGCAACAAAAAGAAGATCCGAGATATATGGAAATCACAGCTGTCCGGGAAAAATAAAGTATCTCCTACGAATAGCTTGGCAGTACCGATAATCACCTACTCATTCGGGATAGTTAACTGGACAGTGAATGAAATTCTCGAGCTAGACAGAACCACTCGTAAAGTGATGAACATGAATCGTATCCTGCATCCCAACTGCTCGATTCAAAGAATATACCTTCCACGAACACAGGTAGGCAGAGGTTTTGTAGAGTTTGGAATACCAACACCATCAGCAAACGTTGGAAATGGCAATAAGGATATTGAGAAGCGAAGACCCGATTCTGAAAATTTTGGCTCAGCATGAAATCAAGAATCAAAGAGCTTTCCTAGTTAGGGCTGTATAACCGGCATATCCATCGATCATGAGCTAGCAGGAACGCCTATCACGCCAACATACCGAAGAAGAGTTGGCAGAGAGATAAGGCAGGCACAACTGAAGAAACTACTCGAAGATCACATGAGTAAACACCTGCACTCCATATACTTCAGGAGTTTGAAAGATCAGGGCCTGTCGGAAGAATTATCCTTCGCCTTTTTGAAGTCCGCTGGACTCAAGTCGGAAACGGATGGATTTGTTATAGCTTGTCAAGATGGGGTTATAAATACCAGATGATATAAAAAGAACATCATGAAAGTGGACACCTCAACAACGTGCAGAGCATGCCCCAGCCAGCAAGAAACTATTATGCACATTCTTTCTGCTTGCAGAGTCCATGCTCCATCGGGATATGTGGAAAGACACAATGCGGCACTCCGAATTCTCTACTTCCATCTGAGAGAGGTTTATGGTATATAAAAGGAACCAGTGCTACCATATGTGCCCCTGGAGATTGAAGCAGTTGTTGAAAATGGCAGGGCTCGCATCTACTGCAACTATGCGATTCCAACAACTTGGCAGATCCACGCCATAAAGCCAGATATACTTCTGCTGGACAAAGAACTCAAGGAATTGTTTGTCGTCGAATTTTCCTCCTACGCAGAAAATAATGTGGTGATTAAAGAAGAACAGAAGAGGGAGAATTACAAGGATTTAATGTTTGATCTTGGCATCCTGTATCCAAGGCATAAGGTTAGGATGGTCATACTAATCATAGGATGCCTAGGCGGAATGAGAGCGAACTATGTGACCGAATTGAAGATTATTTCGGCCTGCAAATCTCTGGCCAAGGATTTAGCTCACAGAATGCAGAAAGCGGTGTTGCTCGGATCACTTCGAGTCATCAGGTCCCATCAACTATGAAGGCCGCTTGCAGCTGATCTCTTTTGTTAAGAGACGCTGTAAGGGCAGGACGAAGAACTACTCCAAGGAACGTGAGAGAGGTTTTTTAGTGAGTAACCAATCAACAACTGCAGTCTCACACTCCTGAGAGAAGCCGTCCCTCTCAGGGCGGACCTATAAAAGGTTTTTCCTCTCGAGCGGAAAAAAAATCAAAAGCAAATTATTAATTATTTAAATTTATTAATTATTTAAATTAACTTATTCATCCACATTGAATTGACTTTCATTTCCAAAACGCTCCATTTAGAATTGCGAACACTTCCTGTTCCATATTCGCAACCACCCCGTAAGTTATAATGGAATTTCAACATCATTGGAAGCTTAAGCCCCATCAACAATGACGCTATCATTTGAATGAGGTGATGCTAAGCGCATTATAGTTTAATGTCAAGTTACATGTTTCCAATTACAAAGGTACACATGAGATTGGTTTAGGTACAGGTCGCATTAACACAGTTAATGGCATTAGCTGCAAGCATCGCAGATTGCAAATATGTATGTGCCAAGCGCAGTATATTATCTTGTTGAATTGAGATTTTCTTACAGCATATAAGCGAAATTACGAATATAGTACGTGACACTGACTAATTGTGTGTGTGAGATGTCTGAACTCTGAAAGCCTGGGGTCTTTACTGATCTTGTTCGGGACTCTTCTAGCGACATAATTAACACTTTGTTTTCTCTTTTGTCAGATTTATTGTTATTGCGCGTATGTTCTGGGGAACATCGCGTCATTTCGCCCAAATTTTTTCCAATTTTTCGCCGAAAATGGTCTCAAACGATTAGGTTCGACTCCCTGATCAAGAATTCGAGGTCAAATTTGATTCTGTCCGGCCGGCCGTCCGTTGCCACGATAACTTGAGAACGGATAGAGATAGCGACTTGAAATTTTCAGGGTAGGTGGCGCATCCCAATACGACAGACAAGTTCGTTAATGGACATAATCGGCCCAATGGTTTCCGAGTAATAATTTTGACTACAACCAACACTAATCCGATCGAATTGAAACTTGGTGAGTAGTTGTAGAATATAAACCTAAGGAGGCTTGTGAAATTTTGTGAGAATCGTATCGCTAGAAAATTTTCAAAAAATTATTATAAATGATTATTTACGTCACGACAACCTAAGAACGGAAAGAGATAGCGACTTGAAATTTTCAGGTTAGGTTGAGAATCTGAATCGGCAAAACGGTTTTGGAGTTATACCCATCTGAAATTTGGTTGTTATTCCCTCAATAACTCGAAAAATACAAAACTGATCCAATTCAAACATGGTTATTAGGTGTAGAATGGCAATGCAAAAATTCTTGTAAAATTTCGTTAGAATCGTATCACTAAAAATATTTTAAAAAATAATAGAAAATTATTGAGAATAATTCTATATTTATATCAGAAACTATTCGTCCGACATCGCTGAAACTTGGCGAGAGCTTTCAGAACCTAACCCTACTACCAAGTTCCAAGTTTGAACATGATCGGATATATATTGTTGGAGATCCGAGCAGCATTGTGTGAGTTCACTAGCTGGATGGGTGATCGTTGCCTCGACAACCCTCCAAAGAAAGGAGATAGGGACTTGCAATTTTCAGGATAGGTTACACATCTGAATGGGAGAGTTAAGTTCGCTGTTGGTCATAATCGACCCAAAGGTTTCGGAGTTATGCCCATCTGGAATATTATTTCCTCGATAACTCAAAAAATATAGACTCGATCGAATTGAAACTTGGTAACTAGTTGTAGAATATCGACATGAAGACGTGTCTAAAATTTTGTGAGGACCGTACCACTAGAAAATTTTTAAAAAATTACGAAAAAATATTATGTATCTCATGATACCTTGAGAACGGAAAGAAATAGCGATTTGAAGTTTTCAGGGTAGATTGCGCATCTGAATGTGACATTTAAGTTCGTTAACTAGCATAATCGGCCAAATGGTTTTGGAGTCATATCAATCTGAAATTTGGTTGTTATTTCCTCAATAACTCAAAAAATACAAATCCGATCCAATTCAAATATGGTTATTAGTTGTAGAATGGCAACTTGCAAAATCCGTGAGGATCGTAGCACTAGAACATTTTTAAAAAATCATTGAAAAAAAAATTGGTGTAAGCACTGACGTGAAGTCAGAAGCTTTTGCGCGTATGTTCTCTTGTCCATTCTCCTGTTTTGGTCACTCTTAATCGAATTTATCCTGGTGAATTATATTGTCTGTTCTCCTGTATTGGACTCTCCTAATCGAATTTACCATGGTAAATTTACCATGTTCAAGTCTCTCTTTCCGTTCTCAAGTTATCGTGCCAACGGCCGGATGGCCAGCCGGACGGACAGAATCAAATTTAACCCTGAATTCTCTATCTCAGGGAGTCGAACCCAATCGTTTGGCACCATTTTCGGCAAAAAATTCGAAAAATTCAGACATTTCGGCAAAATGATAACGCGATGTTCCATATACCCATATCAAATTTTGTTGTTATTTCCACAATTCGGTACGCAAAATACAGAGTCATTCTTTATAAGGGACAATAATTAGCCTTATATTGGAAAGTAAAAACGGTAAGTTCATACAAATTCACACACATCGGTTCTCGACCTTGAACTACTTTTCTTTAAATATTGGCAGTTTTCTACCACTTCCGGTTATACCGGATGTATACAGGGTGAGTCTTTGACCACTGCATTAATTTTAACCAAAGATTCCTCTCATCGAATGAAGCACTTTTTTCATTTAACATTTTTCCAAATTCAGCTCAGGTAAAAAGATACAGGCTGTTGAAATTTTGAAAAAAAAATCAGTTTTTATTTTGTAGCTTTGACATCCTTTCTTCGAATAAAATGAATGTTGGCGTAAAGTTTCCTATAACTATGATACATATTTTCCAAATATTAGTTATTATCTACTTTTACTGGTTTTCTAGTTATGGATTCATAAAACTAAACGAAATTAGCATAAAGAAAGCATATAAAGTTTTTCATGAGTCATTTCAAGAATATTCCATCGTTTTAGAACATTATATTATTCTTCATCATTTCTCCTTAAACGCACTGTTGTCGAGATATTCTTCATTGAATGTTTTAAAATGGAAAACTCCAGAAATTTCACTACTTTTATGGATCCGTCCCTGAGCGTTGGAATCCCGAATCAAGCTGTAAACCACGTTACCATGCCTTATTCTCGTCCGCCAACAATGTCATGGATAATTTATATGCGGGAGTGTATTAGCACATTGTGAAATCTTTAAACGCTTGTAACTTTTTACCTGAGCCGAATCTGGAAAAATGGTAAATGAAAAAAGTGTTTCATTTGATGAGAAGAATCTTTGGTTAAAATTAATGCAGTGGTCAAAGACTCACGCTGTATATCAACTACCTTATTTAAAATGGCAACCCTAATTCTTTATTCCACATTCAGATTCCTCTTTGATAAATAAGGTCTATGGACATCTTTGATCGTTTTGGAGATATTTGAATTTAAAGAAAAATTTTGACACCTAAGACAAGAGTGGTATTTTGACGCCTTGTATCTCGGAGACTCTTAGACGTAAAACAATATAACTTGGGTGAAATTGATAGTTCTCAAGTTATTTACGTTTTTTACATAGTTGAAAGGCATGTCAATCGGCAGAAAACTTGGTCTATAGAATTACTTCCTGAAATGAAAAAAAAAACAGACAAAAAACTATATTCATCATTTGTGTAGAACCTGTGGAATGTTGTGAAAAACTATTAAGATTACGTAAATAAATAGCATTTTTGGCGCTCTAGTTCCTCGGAACAGAGTGGTTATCAATTTGCCCAAATGTCTGTAATTTTCAAATTTTTGGTTGAAAATGGTCCCAATCCTCGAAAGGTGGGTTTGGAGCTTAAATATCTCGGACGAGTTCCTTTATGGGCGAAATACATCAAGCGGTTTCGGAGTTATGGCCGATTTTAGTAAAAACCATTTTTGGCGCTCTAGTTCCTCGGAACTGAGTGCTTATCAATTTGCCCAAATGTCTGTAATTTTCGAATATTTCGATGAAAATGGTCTTAAACGATTTGGTTCGACTCACTGATCAAGAATCCGTGGTCGAAATTCATTCTGTCCGGCCGGTCCGTCCGGCCGGCCGTAGGCACGAAAACTCTCGAACGGAATGAGCTAGAGAGTTGAAATTTTCAGAGTAGGTTTGGGGGATAAATATCTCGGCTAAGTTCGTTATTGGGCAAAATCGGACAGATGGTTTCGGAGTAACAAAAAAAAAATTTTTTTTACAAAACAAATTCCAAATTAATTTTTTTTTAATGAGCAGTTTTATCATAAGAATCCATTCATATCATTTCTTACTCTAACAAGCTAATACTTTCGGAGATATGATTTTTCAAAATTTCAATGTAAATCGTATTTCACAGATTGATATAATTATTCTATGTATATTCTATGTATGAATTGTCATAATGTCAACTTGACAGAAGGGAATATTGTAACTTCAAAAATATTGGGGTTGAAATACTCGTATTTTAGCGATGCAATGGGGACCTCACCCGAAAATGTTTGAAAATATTACGTAAATATTGAAAGCATAATTCTGTAGTTCGAGAGAGGAGAAAATTTGGTGAACGTAGATCAGGAAATTTTTGATCGATTACAAGGTAATTTTATTATTACTTATCTTCTTTTATACATGTTTTATGGAATACCTACTATTTGTAGGTACTTTAAACCTGTTTTGGGCAATTGTCATACGAAACTTGTTTTTTTGGCGCTCTAGTTCCTCGGAACAGAGTGCTTATCAATTTGCCAAGTGTCTGTAATTTTGGAATTTTTGGCTGAAAATGGTCTCAAATGATTTGGTTCGACTCACTGCTCAAGAATCCGAGTGCGAAATCGATTCTGTCCGGCCGACCGGCCGTAGGCACGATAACCCTCGAACGAAAGGAGTTAGCGGATTGAAAATTGCAAGGTGGTTTTGGAGCGTAAATATCTCGGACAAGTTCGTTAATGGGCGAAATCCATCAAGGGGTTTCGGAGTTATGGCCGATTCTAGTAAAAATATTTTTTATGAATATTTCCGAAACCGATCACTTGGTCTATCTGAAATTTAGCACCAAATTGTAGAATCATGACCTTTATACGCATGTGAAGTTTTGTATTGACCAGATTACCGCAAAGTGTCAAAAAAAAATTCGAAAATGTGGTGCAGTTCTCATTCTCATGATTGCTCATTTAATCTTGATAAATAAACTATTATTTGAATTGAATTTCCTTTATGATGCAGTTCTATCATATGAATACATTGATATAATTCCCAACTCTGAGAAACCAATCATCATCATCGAATCGGGATATGTGTATGTATTGGTTACCTGTTTACACCTGTAATTGGGCATTTGCCTGTTGGATGTAAAAACATAAAATAAAATAAAATAACGTCGATAGACGTTGTCCGATGCCTCTTCGCCACCTCTTTCTGTCATTCCATTGTCCCTCCCTTAAATCCCTGGAACTCATGGCTTTCATAACACCGTCATTCCAAGTTTTCTTTGGTCGTCCTCTCTTTCGGCGTTGTGTGGGGATCCACTCCAACACTTTCCTTGGAAGCCTCTGGTCGTCCATTCTTTGTACGTGTCCATACCAGATCAGTTGTTTCGCTTCTATATCTTCGTACAGTGTTCCCTCCACTCCCATTTGTAGTCGGATGTCCTCATTTCTGATCTTTTGTAGGCGTGATACTCCCAATGATCTTCTGAGCACATCCATTTCGACTGCTTCCAGTCTTTTCTTTTTTCCGCTGTTATCCTGCAAGTTTCTGCTCCATACAGTAGGTTACTTTTTATCATTGTATTATAGATATTCAGTTTTCGTTTCTTGCCAATGAATGTGCTCCAAAGTATGCTATTCAAGCAACCTATTATCTTTTTCGCTTGATTTATTCTGTGTCTGATCTCTCTGTTGTCGCTTCCACTTGAGTCAAATATTACACCGAGGTATGTATACTCAGATCCCACTCCTACTTCCTTATTATTCTCCAACAAGATGTTCGTCGAATTTTGTGTTCCAATTGGGAGGTACTTAGTCTTCTGCGTGTTCATCTCTAGTCCCCAAATTTCATATTCCTCCTGGAGTTTCCTGGCCATATACTCCAAATCGTCCTTATCATTGGCAATTATGACCTGGTCATCCGCGAACTGGAGGGAGTATAAGTAGTTGTCATTGAGTTCTATTCCCATTGGCCCACATTTCTTCTTCCACTTCCTCAGAGCTCTTGATATATACACCTTAAACAAAGTGGGCGATACGCAGCATCCTTGTCGTAATCCTTTATCCACGGTGAATTCTTGCGACAGATTCTTACCAGTTTTGATCTGTGATTTAGAATCCGTGTACAAATTCTTCAGTGCTGTTATTAACGTTTGGTTGATATTAGTTTCTTGTAACGTTTCCCAGAGTTTCTTCAGAGGTATGCTGTCATAGGCTTTCTTTAGGTCGATATACATTAGGTGGACTTCTTGATTGGTGTTCAGTTTCTTCTCAATAATCTGCTTCAGACAAAATATATTATCTGTGCATGATCTGCCGGCTCTGAATCCGGATTGCTCTTCTTCTTCTTTTGCACTATATTCGTTTTCAATGAGGTCTCGGAGAATTCTACCATATATTCTACTAAATGAGCTGGTCACTGATATACCTCTATAGTTTGTGCATTTGTTTTTATCTCCCTTCTTGTATAACGACGATATATATGCTGTCTTCCACTCTTTGGGTACCCGGTGTCTGTTCAAGCATTTATTCACCAAATTTGTCATAGTCTGGAAAAGTTTTTGTGTTCCACATTTGATCAGCTCTGCGGGTATTCCTCCGGGACCAGGGGATTTACCGTTCTTCATCATGCGCACTGCTTGCCTCACTGTTTCAACATCTACAGAAATTGCTTCACCCTCAATGTCTATGTATGATGTACTTGGCGTTAGATATTCTTGTCTTGTCTCTGTCAGTAGATCTTTGTAATATGTAACCCAGTTGTTCGTGGGAATTGTGTCAATGTGTGCGGTGTTTTTGCTCGGACTTTTCAGCGCATTGATGAAACGCCAAGACTCTGCTGCTTTCCGTCCACCTACGAGAGAGTCTATCTCTTTACATTTTCTATCCCATATACTTCTTTTTGCATCATTAACTCTTCTTCTCGTTATTCTTTTCGCCTCCAGATATGATTCTCTATCCTTTTGTTCTTTCGTTGTCAACCATTTCAGATAAGCTTTGTTCTTCAAATTTACCAGAACTTCTATTTCATCATTCCACCATAATGATTTGTTATTATGTTTTGAGGTTTCCCCCAATATTTCAGAGGCTGATGTCTGTAAAGCTCCTTTTATCTGTTTGTACATGTCTTCTGTATCAAGGTCATCATTATCATAAAGTCTTTTCAAGTCGATCGACCGGACGTGTGTTCGGTGATCTCGTAGTTTTGAGTTGAATTTCGAGTTAATTCCCGCACCAAATATTTTAAGACTTACACAGTTCGTTGTGTGGACTCTGAAGTGCGATATCGTATAATTTTCTTTCTGGATACCTATTCGGAAATCATTGAAAACTATGTCGATTTGTGGACATTGTGATGAGATTTTCGATCGACGTAAATCTCCGAGCATCACATGCTCCGGCATGTGCGGAAAAACTTATCAGGCCGTATGTATGGGAATTCCCTCTGATAGTCTACAATGTTTGAAAACACCTGGATTCTGTTGGTATTGTCCTTGTTGTTATAAAGTACGCAATAAATACGAAGAATATATCAAGGGATCTTTTGATTCCAAGCTGAACCAAATGCTTGGTGGTTTTGAGGACATGTTCAAGGATTTTTTACTTAAGATAACTAATCAGGCTGATGAGGCATTTTCGAAAATTGGTTGTACTCCCAATGCTATGAATTCTTCTGGTTACTCGAACGCTGTTAGGTCCAGGTCAATGGTTGTTATAAAACCCAGGGACACCAGTCAAGCTAACTCCAGAACGAAGCGGGACTTAATGATGAACATAGATCCAGTAGAATTAAATCTGAAGGTTTCACAAGTCAAACAGGTCAAAGATGGTGGTCTATTTATTAGCTGTGAAGATTCCGAGGGTGCTGATAACATCAAGAAAGTTGTACGTGAGAAACTTTCAACTGGATATCGTGTGTCCGATGTGAAGAAATTTCTTCCGAAAATTAAAGTGGTTGGTCTCGACCAAAATTATGAAGCTGATGATATGGTGAAGTGTTTGAGAGGTCAAAACAATGTTATTTCTGATACATCTCATCTGAGAGTTTTGAAAACTTGGGCAACACATAAGAATTCCGGAATTTTTCAGGCTGTGATTGAAGTAGATAGTGATACTCATTCTAAAGTCATGAAGCAGGGTAAACTTTTTGTGAATTTTGATGTTTGCACTGTTTATGATGCAACTGAATTGATGATTTGTTACAATTGTAGTGGCTTCAATCATGGTCAATCTAAATGTTCTAATATCGCGGCTTGCCCAAAATGTGCCGGTGATCATGCCTTGAACAATTGTACCAGCACCGTTTTAAAATGTAATAATTGTTTTAGTGCTAATTTGAAGAACTTCGGTCACACTGCTTGGGATGCCAAAAAGTGTCCTATTTATATAAAAAAAATTCAATGTCCTGAAGTCTTCTCTTTTCGCTGATAAATAGCAGTCAATACCCAATGGGTTTTCTGGGGATTTTTTTTCATCTCGGTCAGGTGACATTTGTTTTTATTATCAAAATGTCAGAGGCTTAAGGTCTAAATTGCATACCATTTATGATAGCATTGGCCAATTTGACTATGATATAATATGTTTATCTGAGACTTGGCTCTCTTCTGATATTTACAACTCGGAAATCTGTAGTAATCAATATGTTCTGTATAGGAAGGATCGCAGCCTTGGCCTCACATCCGCGACAAAGGGGGGTGGGGTTCTGATTGCGGTGCGCTCTGATTTTATGGTCACCTGTCTTGATCTTGACTGTATTACTGGGGTCTTTCATAACATTGATATAGTTGGTGTGAAGTTGGCGAAGCCTGATTCTTGTTTATTTGTTTTTACCATTTATGTACCACCCGGTTCTGATCTTGAACAATATGAAGGGCTCTTCGAAGCTATTTCAGGTTTGCCGTATCTGCTTTTCAATGATTGCAATGTCGTTATTCTAGGAGATTTCAATATTCCTGAATATGTGGATTGTAAGTTGGCTTCTTTCCATGTTGTTGGCAGGATGGTAGCACTCCAGGGACTATTGGACTACATGGACTTACGTCAGTACAATAATATTGTTAATGCGAATGGAAGAATTTTGGATCTTGTCTGTTGCCGCCGCCAGCTGATCGTGGGGAAGCCGAATTCCTCTCTCGTACCAGTTGATTCGCATCATCCTCCCCTTGAGTTCTGTCTGACTATGTCAACAAGAATTCCTAAAAATAATTCAAATAGTGTTTCCAAGAGATTTGATTTCAGAAGGGCGGATCTTTCGATGCTCTACGATGGCCTGCTGAACACTAACTGGGGTTTCTTGGATGGATATGTCGATGTTGATTTGGCCTGTACAGCATTCTATGAGCATCTGAATGTCATCATTGAAGCTTGTGTTCCTAAAACTTCAGGTAAAAAATCCCAATATCCACCTTGGTTTACTGGGGATATTATTCGTAAGTTAAGATCTAAGGACATTTGTCATCGTGCCTATCGAACAACTGGTTGTAGGTCATTTCTGGAGAAATTCGTTGTGCTTCGCAGGGAACTAAAGGGTGAGATTTCAGTTGCTCGAGTCAGGTTCTGTCGGGAGGCTGAGAATGATTTGTCGAGGGATCCATCAAAATTTTGGGGTTACATAAATAAAATTCGGGGAAGTTCCTCTATTCCGACATCAATGAGTCTTGATGGCTCAGCTTTATCTGCTCCTCAAGATATCGCCAATGCCTTTGCGTCTTTTTTTGAGTCTGCTTTCGTTAGCTCTTCTGATCAACAGCAGAGCCATGATGGCCGGGAATGTCTAGAGCAGACTCTTCCTGTTCCCTATATAAGTGAGGATTCTGTGTTGTCTTGTTTGAAGGGATGCAAGAGTACCTTGACCGCAGGCCCTGATGAGGTTCCATCGTTTTTGTTGAGTGATTGCGCCATCGTTTTCGCTAAGCCTTTAACTGCGATCTTCAGGCTGTCATTGTCCTGTTTGTGCTTTCCAAGAATTTGGAGGGAGGGCAAGGTATGTCCTGTTTTCAAGAAGGGCTGTAGAGAGAACATTGAAAATTATAGGCCAATCGTTATACTGAGCAATTTTAGTAAAGTCTTTGAAAGAGCTTTGTATGATATAATTTATGCACACATAAAATGCCGTATTAACGATAGTCAGCATGGTTTTATTAAGGGTCGGTCTACTGTTACTAACCTGACTTGTTTTACCCAATATGTGTCCACCGCTCTAGACAAGTCCTCTCAGGTCGACGTTATATATACCGACTTCTCTAAGGCGTTTGACAGGTTGGACCATGGTGTTATTCTAACAAAGTTGTCTTCGTTTGGCTTAACGAAGGATTTCATATTTTTCCTTGCAACATATCTTGCAGATAGGAAAATGTTCGTTCAATGTTTTGGAGTCAGATCATTTGTGTTTTCCGCATCGTCCGGTGTTCCGCAGGGTTCCATTTTGGGTCCCCTGTTATTTATGTTATTCATGAATGACTTGGATGAATATCTGCTCTGTCCGTTTCTTTTGTATGTCGATGATTGTAAGTTGTATCGCCGTATTGTTTCCATTCAGGATTGCTGGGATCTCCAGGGTGACATCGATAGGGTGGTCCATTGGTGTGGTACAAACAGGCTTTCATTGAATATAAAAAAGTGCAATGTGATGTCCTTCGGCCGTGGAAAGTCTATACTTCATTTTCAGTATAACGTTGAAGGTAGTATTTTGGATAGGTTGACTGAATGCGGGGATCTGGGGGTCTTGTTCGATCAGCGGTTGACTTTTGTACCCCATGTGAATGCAACTGTTTCGGTGGGACTCAGGACTCTTGGTTTCGTGCTCAGAAACTCCAGATACCTGTTTGAGATCCGATCTCTTTTTCTTCTTTTTACTTCGCTTGTGAGGTCGAGGCTGGAGTATGGATGTGTTGTGTGGAATCCTGGTTATGCAGTGCATGTTGATAATTTGGAGAAAATACAGAGGCGATTTCTGAAGTATGTTAGTTTTAAAATTGATGGCATCTATCCGATTCGTGGTATTACAAATGAGTATTATTTAAATAGATTTCATGTGAATTCTCTAGAGGGACGTCGAGTATATCTAGGAGTTCTTTTTCTACGTAAGATCATTTGTTTCGAAATTGATTGCCCTTACTTGCTAGCCTCAGTGGATTTGCACGTCCCAAGACTGCCTGTTCGAAACATATCCACATTTTACCTCCCGTTTCCACGAACTAATGTGCTTCGGTTTTCGCCGCTGTTCAGAATTTGTGAAGATTTTTGTATTTTTCAACATGTATTAGATATTTTCAACTGTACTCAATTAGATGTGAGGAGGGCTGTGTTGAGGTCGCATTCTTTGTGATAAGCTGTTTTTTGCATTCATCTGTGTGAATGATATATAATATGTCATATATATATATATTTTTTTTTTCCTATGAAAAATTCATGATATTTTGTATTTTTGCTTTATTCCCAATCTGTAATTGGCTTAGGCTGTAGATTGGTGTACTTAAATAAATAAATAAATAAATAAAATAAATAAATTATCTGTCAAACATTCATCTAACTTTGTTTGGTATCTTTGCTTCGTGTCATCATCTTGAAGGTTACTCAGATTCCAACGTTTGAAGTTGATTTCATCTGATCTATTGATGTTTTCTGTTTGAATATGATTTGTTTGGGATTTATCGTGATGCCAAGGAAAGAATATTTTTGCTTTTACAAAGTAGTGGTCAGAATCGCACAATATCCCTCTATAAACCCTTACATCGTTAACCTGAAGACCAGTGTGCTGTCGTATTATGATGTAGTCAATGATTGATTTCAAGTTCTTCGTATGTTGGATCCAAGTGAACTTGTGGATGGGCTTATGTTTGAAGAATCCATTTGCAATTTTGAAATCGTGTGTTTGGCAGCAATCAATCAATCGTTCTCCGTTGTCGCTGCATCTGTCTTCCCCAAATGGTCCAACAATAGGATCGTTCTGTCTGCTACCTGTCCTACCATTGAAATCTCCCATAAGGATTACTTCCTTGCTCCTTCCCACACCCTGTATTACAGAATTCAATTTGTTGTAAAATTCATCCTTCTTTGAAACAGACTCATCATCTGATATCGCGTAGACTCCAATAATTACAAGTTCTCTTTGCATGATATTTACATTCATTCTAATTAAGTTCTCATCAATGGCTTCCCAGTCCTTTATTCTCCTCCAGTATCTTTCAGGTATCATCATTGACACTCCTCTCTTTGCTCTCTCATGTTTGGGAACTCCGCTGAAGATATGTATATAACTTCCGACCTTCTCTGTGCCCTGACCCTTTTTCTTGGTTTCGGTGAGAACCACTATACCTATATTATGTTCTTCTAATTCAGCTGCGATTTCATCAGTTTTACTGCTTATTCCTTGGGTGTTCCATGTTCCAAAATTCGTTATCCTTTTTCGTTGCTTTTGTCGTTGTCCGTGATATCCATCCATTCCGAGGCTTTGATTTGGCTTTTTAGTAGATATGATGTTTTCCGGATGACAGGGAACCAGCCTGACATTCCAACCCCCAACCTGGAGGACCAGAGACTCTTCTGTTAGGGTTACCATACCTTAGCTGAGAAACCAATACCAGATATAATTTGTCTGTTTGAACTGGAGCGCCAGAAAGCTCCTGTCCACAGGGCTTGTTTATGAATATTTCCGAAACCGATGACTCGATCTATCTGAAATTTAGCATCAAATTGTAGAATCATGACCTTTATACGCATGTGATGTTTTGTATTGACCAGGTTACCGCAAAGTGTCAAAAAAAATTGAAAATTTAGAATTTTTTTTCTACAATAACTCTCGAACGGAATGAGCTAGGCAGTTGAAATTTTCAGAGTAGGTTAGGGAGATGAATATCTCGGTTAAGTTCGTTATTGGGCAAAATAGGCCAGATGGTTTCGGAGTAATGAAGAAAAAATTTTTTTTTTCAATTAACAAATTGCAAATACAATTTTTATTTAAGATGCAGTTTCACCATAAAAATCCATTGATATCATTTTTAACTCTAACAAGCTAATATTTTCGGAGATATGATTTTTCACAGAATGCTATAATTATTCTATCTAAGCTTTATTATATGCTCTGTGTTCATACTCGTACATGTCATCCTGTTCTATAAGAGAGACTCAAATTCATTTCAGCTATTTTAATTTGATTTCTTCCATGGTGCAGTTCTCATTCTCAGATTACTCATTTAATCTTGATAAATTCACTCCTACAATAAAATGTCTATTTGAGCATCGCATTTATATCACTTGGACATCGATAAAAAAGCTGCATCGTTTTTTACAGCGATAAAACACTCTCCAGCTCGAAATCAAGCCGTACTGGCTCGTTTCCTAGCAACATAACAATATGGCTACCATAAAATTAAATTCGTGAATTTATCTAGCTAAAAATCACTCGAGCATTTTTTTAAGATCGGATAAACTTCTATTTTGTAAACTCAAACTAGATTGCTTTCAAGCAATTTAAACTCGAACAAACGAAACTTATAAAAACTCTCCAGCTTCGCTGTCGAGTTTTTATCAGTTCGTTTGTTCTCGTTAAATTTCTAAGCAATCTAGTTTTCGTAAAAAATAAAAGTTTATCCGATAAAAAAAAAGCTCTTGTGCTTTTACGTATGATAAATAAACTATTATTTGAATTGCATTTCCTTCATGATGCAGTTCTATCATAAGAATACATTGATATAATTCTCAACTCTGAAAAACCAATACTTTCGGAGATATAATTTGTCTGTATGAACTAGAGCGCCAGAAAGCTCCTGTCCACAGGGCTTGAACCAATTTTATTGGTACACCCAAAGTGTTTTATTGTTTCACGTCCAACAGTCACTGAGATATAAGTTATCAAAGTGGGCACTTTGAGGGTCTCTTAGCTGTCAAAATTTTTCTGTAAAATGAGGATTTTAAGGCTCTCGCAAAATTTGTTTCTGAGAGTTTCTGAGATACAAATTTTTTTTTAAATTTTTTTTTTATTTGCCACTCATGCGACCCTTACAAAGTCTTCGTGTCGGTATATTTTAAACTAACTACCTCGGTTTAATTCGATCAGATCAGTATTGTTCTAGTAATTGGGAAAACAAATTTCAGATGGCTATAACTCTGAAACCACTCGGTGGATTTTCCCATTAACGAACTTAGCCGGCCCATTTGGACTCCAAACCAAACCTGAAAATTTCAACTCGCTAACCCATTGCGTTCGAGCGTAATCTTGCTGACGGCCGACCGTCCGGACATAATCAATTCTTACCTCAGATTATTGATCAGTGAGTCGAAACTAATCGATTAAGACCATTCGCGGCCAAATATTCGAAAATTACAGACATTTGGACGAATTGATAGGCACTCTGTTCATAGAACAGCGCGCCAAAAAGTAGTTAACGGTCCAGAATCCCTGTGTTTGGATTTTTATGAGCGTATCAGTTTTACTTTCACACAGGCTAATATAATACATATCCGATCCAATTAAAACTGTATAATAATTGGTAGAATTCCGACCCGCTGATTTTGCGAAATTCCGTGAATATCGTATCACTAGGAAACAAATAATTTTTGCGCGCGTGTTCCGCAAGGAACAGCGTGCTATTATTTCGTCACAATGTCTGTATTTTTCGATTTTTTTACCAAAAATGGTCTCATACGATTGGGTCCGACTCCCTGATGAAGAATTCGAGGTCAAATTCAATTCTGTCCGTCCGTCCGGCCGGCCGGTCCGGTCCGGCTGTTAGCACCGATAACTCTCGAACGGAACGAGTTAGAGCGTTGAAATTTGCAGGGCATGGTTGCAGTGTAAATATCTCGGACAAGTTCGTTAATGGGCAAAATCCATCCAGCCGTTTCGGAGTTACGGCCATTTTTAGTTAAAACGTTTTTCAAGAATATTTCTGAAACCGATCACTCGATCTATCTGAAATTCAGCATCAAATTGTAGAATCATGACCTTTATATGCCTGCGAAGTTTTGTATTGATCGGATGGCTCTAAACTAGAAAAAAAAAAAGTTAAATATTTGAAAATTAAATTGAAATTTTGTTTTCAGTATAACTCGAAAAATACTCATCCGATTGAATTGAAACTCAGTAGTTAGATGCGAAGTACCAATGGCACTTGTGGGGATGGCATGAGTAGAAAAAATTTGAAAAAATGTTAATTATTAGCGGAATATTTTGCTTGAAATTCCGAAACAAAATATCGGAATGAGTTCAGTTTTGGCACTTGGGTGACGAATTATGACCTCTTGGGGTGTGCATAATTTCACTGAGAACAGACCACTAGGAGCCTAAAAAAAAAATGTATAATTTTCAACTCCCAAACTCGACAAATTATTTAATTTCGAATTTCTACATGGAATATCTGTAACATCTGGAGATCAGATTTCGTTCCTAAGTATTTTTTGCGCGTTTATCTGAATCAAGTCGATATGTACGAGGGCAACTGATTAAAATATGGACCACTTACTAGCATGGCAAATGAATTAATGCGTAAACGATGTGTGGAATTTTAAATTGGTTTTCAAAATTTGTCTGAACGGTGAACGACTGGGTGTGTTGCTGCCTCTTTTGGACATTTTTTGTTATTCGGATAAGCAGACGAGAAATAATTTAACTGCTCGAGTTTTCTTCTGAGAAGATTGGGGTTTTGGGGTGGAGGATGCTATTCCTCCATAGAATCCCCCGGTGCGGGTCTGCGCATGCGTGGATTCAAGATGCGATATCTCCTGAACCACTAGTGTTGGAGAATCGGAGTTTTTTGTGACTGACCAGATGGCCATAAAGTGACAAAAAAATTTTTCAAAAATTTTAAAATTTTAATTCCACGATAACTCGAAAAATACTGGTCTGATTGAATAGAAACTCAGTAGTTAGATGCAAAAGACCAAAGCACACACTTTTGCAAAATTTCGTGAAGATCACGTGACATGAAAAAATTCAAAAAATTACTTCTATTTTGTGGAATATTTTGCATGAAATTCCAAAACCTATTTTTTTGAAGTTCATGCTACCCTTTCCGGGCATTTTTCGTTATGCGCATGCGCAGATGAGAAGTCATTTAACTGCTGTAGTTTTCGTCAGAGAGGATTGGGGTTTTGGGGTGGCGGATGCTATTACTCCATAGAATCCCCTGGTGAGGGTCTGCGCATGCGTGGATTGAAGATGCGATATCTCCTGAACCACTAGTGTTGGAGAATCGGAGTTTTTTTTAAGGTGTGTGATTTTGGGAGGACTTTCAGCCGCGAGTAGATTCCGCAGGCGCAGAAGAGAAGTGACTGTTTTTGGGCTGTATGGGTTATGTTGCGAGTGCTGAGCGATATTGTGAGGTTTTAAAATAATATTTATCGCAATTCAGTGCAAGGACAAGTCAGTTTGGTTCCCCCAAACTGACTAGTCCTTGCACTGAATTGCCATAAATATTATTTTAAAACCTCACAATATCGCTCAGCACTCCCAACATAACCCATAGCGTTGTTTCCGAGTTGAAATGTCTGTATGGTGGCCCTGAGGCAAATTTATAAATAACTTTATTCGGTAGATCTCTATTAAAATACGTTCGGATATGGAGAAGAGGCAATTGCGTTCCTAACGGGGGTCCCATAACCACAATTTTCTTCGATCTACGGCAAAGCTAACAGCCAAACTGTATTGATAGCTATATTTGTTAAAGGAACTTGAAAAAAAAAAGCACTGACGTGAAGTCAGTACTCTTTGGCGTGCGTGTTCACTGTGGCTAATTTGAATTGAATGATGAGTACTTCAAGCTCAGTGGATAGAGCGAGCTGAAAATCTACCCAAAGGATAGTGGACACCATTCACTCTCGGTTCAAAAATGAACAGTGCTGTATCTAAGCTGCCATCAGTTCAGAGTAACAAAGTTGGAAATGAACACAACTGACTCTCCTTAGTCGCACAAGCTCCTAGAAGATTTGGGAGGGTCAGTATAATCCTAATCAGGTTTATAGCACGCGCGCCAAATGCAGATTGACTTAACAATGAAAGAAAAAGTGTAAAAAAGTATTGACATGGGGTCAATCTGTTTGGCGCGCGTGATATAAACATGATTAGGATTATACTGACCCTCCCAAATCTTCTAGGAGCTTGTGCGACCAAGGAGAGTCAATTGTGTTCTTTTCCAACTTTGTTACTCTGAACTGATGGCAGCTTAGATACAGCACTGTTCATTTTTGAACCGAGAGTGAATGGTGTCCACTATCCTTTGGGTAGATCTTCAGCTCGCTCTATCCATCATTCAATTCAAATTAGCAACAGTGAACACGCGCGCCAAAGAGTACTGACTTCACTTCAGTGCTTTTTTTTATATTTTAGAAAATATCCGTCAGAATCGGACATACCTTCGAGCCACCATTATACAATCGAGTACCGAATTTCACCTCGATCGACTTTGTATGGGGCGTGAATAGACAATGGAACACGCGCGCAAAAGCTTCTAATTTTTTGGTTCGAGCAATTTCTCATTCATTATTTTGTTTCAGAGATTGAGTAACGATCATATTTGTTACTTCCTCTACCAAATACTGAGAGGATTGAAGTACATTCATTCGGCGAATGTACTTCATAGGGATCTTAAGCCGAGTAATCTACTGCTAAATACTACCTGTGATTTGAAGGTAAGTCTATTTAATTAATGTTCTATCTAGTCCATTTAATCAGTGGATTAGACCTGAGTGACGATCTATGTCAATGGAACTGTTCGTCGAATCGCGTTTAGTCATGGATGTTTGTAATGTATAAATATTTGTTTTATTGTGATGAATCATTGCGGAATTATGTAATCAATGCTAGTGAATTGCACCTGAATTCTTATTCAGATTCAAACTGTATTTAATCAATTCTATTAATAATTGGAGGGGTGACAACCACTTAGGATAATATTGAAACATGGTTAATACAATCATTAAAGGATACTGTGGGAGGTATACTCATTATTAAAAGGTTTTTTTCTGGGTTTTCTCTCCCAAACTCTGATAAATATCTATAAAATAATTATTTATTTTCATCATAAATTTATGATTTTATTTATAATTAATTATTTTGTGATTTGCTTCGCAAAAGAAACACAAGATATTTGTCAGAAGCAATCAATTGAACAATGTTGCCTAACAAACAACAACGAAACGACATCAACGAAGAAGAACTGTATCGTAACGTTTCGGAGTCTATATCAGACTCCTTCTTCAGACGCTTTATGAAAATCTTTAGAATTAATTCAATTCAAAGAAACAATTCAAGAATTGTCACAATAACTATCAACAAAATAATTCTTAATATTTTCATTAAGCGTCTGACGAAGGAGTCTGATATAGACTCCGAAACGTTACGATATAGTTGTTCCTTCGTTGATGTTGTTTCGTTGTTGTTTGTTAGGCAACATTGTTCAATTGATTGCTTCTGACAAATATCTTGTGTTTCTTACGCAGAAGCAAATCACAAAATAATTAATTTTTATTTTATAGATATTTTTCAGAGTTTGGGAGAGAAAACCCGGAAAGAAACCATTTAATAATGAGTATACCGAGGGGGAAACTGCTGAAAAAAATTTGTACACCAGAATTCCAACTCAACTGGAATTTCATTGGAATTCTTCAGTAATTTAATAGGAATTCTTTTGAAATTCTATTGGAATTCTATATTCTTGTACACCAGAATTCCTAGCGGTTTACCCCTCGGTTGAAACCAACTATTTGGAGCCGTATACATGATTGTCCAATAGGAATTCTAAATAATTCAATAGGAATTCCATTAAATTCAATAGGAATTCCACGGAATAAAATAGGAATTCCGGGAATTCGATAGGAATTCCTCGGATTTCAATATGAATTCCATGGAATTCTATTTTCTTGTACACCAGAATTCCTAGCGGTTTACCCCTCGGAATATACCTCCCACAGTATACTTTAATGATTACATAAAATATCGAATTGAATTGAAATTGAACTAACGATAGATATTCATGACAAAATTCTATTTCAATCAAAATTGAGCTTTAAATTGGTGTTTTACAACCAGATTTGCATTCTTTGGATTCTCAGATGTGAATTACATGTAAAATTGAATGATTTTAAAGGCGAAAATACGAATAGAAGCAACTTCGCAACTGAATGAAACTCAAACAAATGTCGAAAGAACAAGTTCAAACGAAATTAAAAAAAAATCCGTTAGGTAATTAATCACTTTAAAACAAAAATAGGAGCAACAAGAAAAAAACGTTTTATGGCTTTCTGGCCTGAAGTTTTGTACATTGATCTAAATTGTAATTTCAAACAAGTTTATTGAGATCGTTTCATACTAAAAGTTCGAATTTTCCGAGTTAATCAACATTTTTGTTTAAAAATGGCATTTTCCGCTCAAATCGGAAGTCACAGTTGGCCGAGTTCAGAATCATTATTTATCATTTTTGATGCACTTACTTTTTATGAGAAATAAAATTTGGAAATATAAATATAAAAGAAAAGTCCCACTTGGTGCGGTGTTGCTGGGAAGCACTGTACCTATATTCTTTCGAACTTTGAGCATTACATTTCTTCATCTAACAATATAGCATGTGTATGAAAAAAAATTGGTTCAAGCCCTGTGGACAGGAGCTTTTTGGCGCTCTTGTTCAAACAGACAAATTATATCTCCGAAAGTATTGGTTTCTCAGAGTTGGGAACTATATCAATGAATTGCTATGATAGAACTGCATCATGAAAGAAATTAAATTAAAAAAAAGTGTCGTTTGAAAAAAATGCTTCAAAAATTATCTTTAAAAAAAGAGCTTCAAAAATTGTCATTAAATTTATTTATCAAGATTAAATGAGCAATCTGCAATGATTCAACCTCGTGGAATGGGTTGTTGCAACTCACACTCGGTGCATAGTTTTCACAACTCGAAATACCTAAGGAAAGTATCATCGAAATGTCTAGGCAAGGCTGGAGACAATCATAGCAGATCATCCATTGATTCCTGATATTTGAGTAGGTAGTGGATTACGAACAAATTATTTTATTAGTTCAAAATAAATTAATAAAATACTATCCTCTTTTCATAATTTGAAATTTAATAGTTCATACCACTAACTCATTCTTTTCTGTATTATGAACCTTAACTCAAGAAAAAATGTTTAATACACAAATGTAGATCCATATTTCAGTATTTTTTTGCTACCAACATTATGAAAATACTGTACCTATATAGGAACATGTCTCACTACTTAAGGAAGTAAAAGGTAATATTAACCTCAGTGGTCCACGAACAGTAATTTCTTTTGATGATTTCATTATGTTCTTCTTTCCTATTGCCCCCATAAACTACATCAAAACAGTCCTGTATACAGTGCGCGTCAAAATTATGGAACAAATTCATTTTCTCAGAAGAAAAATATTTGGCAACAAAATCCTGAAACAGGTCAATTTTTGTTTCACCTTTACCAAATTTTTATGCATTTTGAAGGATTTTTGTTGCACCCTGTGCCATCCCTATCAACCCTCCAAATTGCTTGAATAGGGAAAGTGGGTCATGTGGTACTTTTTTGGCAAGGTTGTTGTATTTTCTTTACAGGCGTGCAGAAATTTTCAAGAAAAAATTTTTCTTTTTTGAAAAATAGTAAGTTCAAAGAGGTTTTCAGTATGTGCACTTTGTCATGGCTCATTTACTTTCAGACGATGGTACCTGATGAAATTTGTCACCGAATGAAAGTCGACCATTACAGTTTTGTTCATGCACAACTTTCAACCCCCTCACATTTTTTCTCCATTAAAGGGTTCGTAGGGGTTGAAAGTTGTGCATGAACAATGTTTTTAATTTATTTATTTGAATTGAATTTTCTTTTTGATGCAGTTCTATCATAAGAATCCATTGATATAATTCCCAACTCTGAGAAACCAATACTTTCGGAGATTTAATTTGTCTGTTTGAACAAGAGCGCCAGAAAGCTCCTGTCCACAGGGCTTGAATCAATTTTTTGTAGACCTTTTCAAGGTGTACAATACTGTAGTACATCATTTTGATCTATCTCATAGGGTTCAGCCAGCGTTTGCAATGTAAGCGCAAAAAAATGTGTTTATTTACGACATCACATTAGAAACCTCTATAATTATCAGTGTTCCTCTAACATATTATTCATTTATTATACATATAAACCTTCCTATTGAATCACTCTATCTAATAAAAAAAACGCATCAAAATCCTTTGCGTAGTTTCAAAGATCTAGGCATACATAGGGACAGACAGGCAAATTTTAAAACTACACAATTTCTAGAAGCCTAGAAACGTCTAACGGTTCAAGTATTTAAATGAACCGGTGCATCGGAATGTTTGAATAGCTCTGTCTCTAGTAAAAGCTGCCTGGAATACGCTTTTAGCGCTCTTGTTCCTCGGAAGAGAGTGCTTATCAATTTGCCCAAACGTCTGTAATTTTCGAATTTTTGGATGAAAATGGTCTTGAACGATTTGGTTCGACTCACTTATCAAGAATCCGTGTTCAAAATCGATTCTGTCCGGCCGGTCATCCGTTAACACGATAACTTTCGAACGGAATGAGCTAGACGGATGAAATTTCCAGAGTAGGTTTAGGAGATAGATATCTCGGCAAAGTTCGTTATTGGGCAAAATCGGACAGATGGTTTCGGAGTAACGAAAAAAAAATTTTTTCACGTTCAAATTTCGAATTCAATTTTTTTTAAGATACAGTTTCACCATAAGAATCCACTGATATAATTTTCAACTCTAAAGCTGATAGTATCGGAGATATGATTTTTCAAAATTTCAATGATACATCTTACTTCTATGTTTTCACAGAATCCTCTAATTATTTCATATATCAATTATCGTATGATCTGTGTTCACACATGTCATCATGGACTTGCGTCCAACTTCTACGTATGAGTTGGACAACATACCAATGTGAAGTTTCTCACATTTAAGAGAACTACTCATCTGTCAAATATTCTGTTACGTTACGCGCCATTTCTGAGTACGTTTTTCAGCGGTAGTTGGTTGCTTCCTATTAATTCAAAATTAAATATACAAAGGCGGTTTTGAGCAGGTGAGTTATTGATTTTCCTTGCCTTTTATGTGGTCGTCTCCAGTTTCATTCGTAAACATAACATTTTTTTTGAAATTCTTAATTTCTGAACTACTTGGAAAACATATGAATATCGGGTAACTTTGAATCGTTCAATGTTACCCGCAATTTGAATTTGGTACATCGGGTAACTTTGAATTATCATTTTAAGGTGGAGAATGGTACAAACAGTGGGAAACAGGAGCTTTGGCGCTCTTGTTCAAACTAAGTATTGGTTTCTCATGGTGGGTTTCACGAAGCTTCGATTAGCTTAATTGTGGATTTGATTCAGTGCGGTTGCATCGAAAAAGAACTGGAAATTGACATAGAATCAAACTGATTTGGCAATTGAGAGCTGTCAAAGCTTTGTGAAACCCACCGTTAGAGTCGGGAATGTTCTCAATAGATTCTTATGATTGAACTGCATCATAAAATAAAATAAATTGAATAAGAATCCATTGATATCATTCCCAACTCAGAGAAACCAATACTTTCGAAGTTATTCTTTGATAGTCACATTTTTGAGTTCTTGTTTTAATTTAGTTCCTTTTATGATGCAGTTCTGTTATAAGAATCCATTGATCATTCCCAACTCTAAGACACCAATACCTCCGGACATATGATTTGTCAAAGTTTGAACAAGAGCGCCAAAGCTCCTGTCCACAGGGCTTTCCCACTTTTCTTATCGAAATTTAGACCCAAATTGTTATCAAATACCTAAGACCAAAACATGAATGATTGCAAATTCGGCGACATATCCGTAACAACCTTCCAACCAACCCCTTGCATTGTTGAATGCATTAAATTTAACGGCAGCCAGGTTTCATCCCAAAATTGATTGTTAAATTTTCTATGATTTTTTTTTACATTACTGGAGCAATTACATTATAGCGTAATTATCAAGGGATAGAACTCGAAACTGTGCCCCAATTCTGATTTTAACGAAATTGAATTTGACTCACGGGTCCTTGATATTCCGGTTGGAACGAGCTGGCCATTTGAACTAAAAGAATTTAATTCACTCACCACAGAAGTGTTTCCTCTAATGTTCTAAATGCTTTATGCGATAATGTACGGGAACCATAAAACAGAAACTCCTGGGATGGTAGGGTTTAATTAGTTGCTACAAATGGAGAGCGAAAAAGAATTATTCGTGGATGCTGTTAATGAGAGTGGTATGGGTATTTTCATAGGATTCGTAGGTAGTAAGATATTTTTAGGGCTTTACACGAGACGAGAATATAAAAAAAAATAGTTCAAGCCCTGTGGTCAGGAGCTTCGGCGCTCTTGTTCAAACTTTGACAAATCATATCTCCGAAAGTATTGGTTTCTCAGAGTTGGGACTTATATCAATGGATTCTCATGATAGAACTACATCATAAACGAAATTCAATTCAAATAATAGTTTATTTATCAAGATTAAAGCAATCTGAGAATGAGAAACATTAGAACCATGGAAGAAATCGAATTAAAATAGCTGATATGAATTTGACTCTCTCTTAAAGAACAGGATGACATATACGAGTATGAACACAGATCATAAAATAATTCTTAGATAGAATAATATAGCATTCTGTGAAAACCTAGAAGTACGATTCATTATTGAAATTTCGAAGAATCATATCTCCGAAAGTATTAGCTTGATAGAGTTGAGAAATATATCAGTGGATTTTTATGGCGAAACTGCATCTTAAAAAATATTGAATTTGAAATTTGTACGTAGAAAAAAAATTGCTATTCCGAAACTATCTGGCCTATTTCGCCCCCTGAGATATTTATCTCCCAAACCTACTCTGAAAATTTCAACTGCCTAGCTCATTCTGTTCGAGAGTTATTTGTAGAAACAAAATTTAAAAATAAATAAAAAAAAATATTTGACACTTTACGGCAACCCGATCAATACAAAACGCATGCGTTTGATGGTCATTTTTCTACAATTTGATGCTAAATTTCAGATAGATCGAGCGATCAGTTTCGGAAATATTCATAAAAAATATTTTCACCATAATCGGCCATAACTCCGAAACCGCTTGGTGGGTTTCGCCCGTTAACGAACTCGTCCGAGATATTTACAGTCCAAATCTACCATGCGAATTTCAATCCTCTAACTCCTTTCGTTCGAGAGTTATCGTGTTAACGGACGGCCGGACATAATCGATTTCGACCTCGGATTCTTGATCAGAGAGTCGAAACAAATCGTTTGATACCATTTTCAGCCAAAAATTCGAAAATAACAGACATTTGGGCAAATTGATAAGCACTCTGTTCCGATGAACAAGAGCGCCAAAAACGAATCATCAGATATAAGAGAGTAAACAATTGATTTCTCAAAAATGAGCATTTGCTTAACTTTTGTGGAGCAGTATATTTCACCATTTATCTTTTAGTATCTTGAACCGGTAGTTCAATGCCATCTAACGGGACCTAATCTGTCGAGGCATTTCTGAGTTTCTACAGATCGATAGCAGCGCCACCTACCGGGGTATATTGATACAGATACACACACAAAGTTTAATCGAAATCGGTTCAGCCGTTCTTGAGTTTCTATAAACCGAATACAGCGCCACCTACCGGTTACCTATTGTGACCCTGAGACACACTCAAACACGCACACAATTTTCTATCAAAATCGGTCGAGCCATTTCTGAGTTCCTATAGAGCATTATCAGCGCCACCTACCGGATGCTATTATGAAGCAAGGACACACCGAAACACACACACAAATTTTCATCAAAATCGGTCAAGGCGTTTCGGAGTTGACATTTTTTTTTAAACACCCCGTATAGCAGCGGTTATCTTTTCGTAGCAGTTTTACAGTGTTGAGAATTCTCTTTACGATACATCTCTAGCGATGACATTTTACTTGAAACACCCTGTGTAGTTAATTTTCTGCTTAATGTTTGAATATTTTGAGTAATTTTAACGCAAAAATCCGTCCGATCGAACGGATATTCATTATAGATTTCGTAACTTAACGAAAAGATCCAAATCCCAAGATACGTTTACTGGAGTATGCTCCTTTAAGTTTTTCAATGGGTAAAAATGAAAAAAAAAACCAAGAAATATCTATTTCGGACGCTCGGAGATTCGATGCCGCCGCTCCGCGAGGCTCGGGATCTATAATTCCGATGCCTTAGTCCGCTCGGCCATGCCAGCTCCGTGAATCGGTTCCGATTATCTGACACATAAGGATTTGGTAGTACTGGGACGATTTCCGACTTTCGAATTTCACAATATCGTCAATTCTGTCAAGCGATCGATCGAAATCGGTTACTCGTTCATATTTCTCGTGGTTTTCCCAGACGATTCCAAGATTTGCGAGTGATTCCATTCAAATTTCAAATTCGATTTGACATTTATCGTGGTTCGTTCGGTCCGAAAACGTCGAACTTGAAGGAGCCGCGTTAAAATTCGTCACAGAAATACGTGAAACGTCAGAATTTTGTCGATTTTCGCGAAAAAGTCACATTTTCCTATCGTTCTTCCGGGAAAACGAAAGAGAGAATCGAAAAAAGGGCCGTGTTACGGACTAATTTCGAATCTCGTCTTCGCGTTCACGCAAATACCGTCGTTCCGAACGCCACCCGTCCTCCGATCTCGTTTCCTTCATTTCGCACCTTTCGCCAAAATCGGCGTTTTTGCGATTTTTTTTAAAATACACCCCCTTCTTTTCGCTCCGAAAACGCGAAACCCTACGAAACTTCCGTCTTTTTCCTCGCGAAACCCCTCAGAAATTTCCCCCCTCCCCCCTCCTAACGTCCAAAAAATCGTCACGTTTATAGTAACATTTTCAAAAAAGTTTTTTTGTTCCTTTTCTATAGAACCCATCTTCATTTTAGTAATAGTGACTAGTGCCAGCAGATCTACCTAGCCAGTAGATCTACATTTTTCTGTAGATCTACATTTTTCTATGTAGATATTTCTAAATGTAGATCTACAGAAAAATGTAGATCTACATTTTTCTGGTAGATCTATATTTTTCCAGTATATCTACATTTTTCTGGTAGATCTACATTTTTCTGGTAGATCTACATTTTTCCGGTAGATCTGCATTTTCCAGTAGATCTACATTTTTTTAGTAGATCAATATATAATTGGTAGATACATTGAAGCGGTAGATCAATTGAACCGGTAGTTCAATGCCATCTAACGGGTCCTGTTGTGATTCTGAGAATCATTCACACACGAAGGTCCCATCGCAATATGTTAGAAGTTTTTGAGTTACTAAAAACCGAATATAGCGTCACGTAGCGAATCGTATTGTGAACCAAAGGCCCTCCGAAACACAATCACAAAGATTCATCAAAATCGGTATGGCCATTTTTGGGTTCCTGTGAACCGATTATAGTGCCACCTACCGGGGAATATTGTGGATCTGAAACCTACTCTCAGATACACATACAAAGTTTCATCGAAATCGTTCGAGTCGTTTTTGAGTTGTTGTAAACCGAATTCAGCGCCACCTAACGGGTGCACACAAAGTTTCATCAAAATGGGTAAAGCCGTTTCGGAGTTGACATTTATTTAAAAACACCCTGTATAACAGCGGTTATCTTTTCGTAACGGTTTTACAATGATGAGAATTGTCTTCACGATAAATCTCTTGCGGTGATATCTCACTTAAGACCCTGTGTAGCAATGGTTTTTCATTTTCGACCGTTAATTTTCTACTTAAATGGTTGAATATTTTGTGTTATTTCAATGCAAAACATTCAAAATAATACGTTCATTTTTGGATCAAAAATAATCAAGGCTGTGTCCTTGGTTGCGTAAGGTACCTATTCATATACATACATTCACGGTTGGATAAAAAATAAACAATGCATTGAACACGGTGGCGTAGGTTCATATTCAAATACATACATTCACAATTGGATCAAAAATATTCAATGCTGTGTCTTTGGTTAAGTAAGGTCCTTGTTCGAATACCTACACTCACAGTTGGATAAAAAATAAACAATGCAATGAACGCGGCGGCGTAGGTTCCTATTCAAATACATACAAAAATCCGTCTGATTGAACCATTGATTATAGATATCGTAACTTGACGAATAGATCCAAATCCCATTTTCGACAGTTAATTATCTGCTTAAAGTTTGAATATTTCGATTAATTTAAAAGAAGAATTTTCAAACAAACGGAAATTCAATATAGATTTCGTAATTTGACGAAAAGATCAATAGCCCATGATGAGTTTACACGGGAATAACACACTCAGAAGTTTTCATTCTATAAAAATGAAGAAAAATTATAACGTCAACGATTGCCGGCCACTCCGAGATTCGATCCGGCTGCCCCGCGATGGTGACCGTTGATCCTACGACGCTTCCCTCCCGGCCACTTTCGTTATAGATAAAAGTAGGAATTATGCTCTATATAAAGGTTTTATAGCACTGGGATGATTTCCGTCCTTCGATTTCCAGAATATCGTCAATTCTGTCAAGCGATCGCTCGAAATTGGCGAATTGTTCATATTTCTCGCAATTTTTCTTGACGATTTCGAGATTTTCGACTTATTGCGTTGGAAGCTTGAATTCTATTTGACAATTCGACCCTCATTCGGACTGAAAACTATGACGTTGAAGGAATCGCGAAAAGATTTCGCACAGAATTACGATACGATTTCTACAACGATATCATTCGAAAATACTCACGTTTCGTAAAAGATTCCAAAATTCGACGGAAAGATTAAATTCAGGCGATATCCCATCATACTTCATACACCTGTCAACAACTAAAAAATGTTTCCTTAGGATACGTTCGGTTGAATTTTGAATTCGTATATAAATGCCTGCAAGTATAAATCGGTAATATCTTCAAAATTGTAGATCGATAATTACCTGATTTTACGTTCTCCACTTTCGGACCGTTTCATCAAAATTCTTTCCTCGAAGATACCTACCAGTCATTTCAACTTAGAATTTGATAGAACACATTATTTCTCAAATATCGAAAATTCTGCCATGCGATCGCTCCAAATCGGCGACTCTATCATATTTCTTCTTATTTCTAGCAATGTATCTTCACGATTCGAGATTTTCGACAAATTCCGTTCGAAATTTTAATTCTATTTGACACTTATCGCAACTCATTCGCGATAAATTCAAACTGACAGAAGTTTCTTTCATCTGTGATCGAAGTAAAACATCCACGTTTCATCTTCTATAGCAGGACCCGAAGTCGGTCGAGCGAAGCCGAACCGGTCTAAACGTCACATTTTACCGAGGTTTTCAAAATATGTCAAAGTTTGCGATCTTTTTACGGAAAAAGAGAAGGTTTCATCGAAAATCGAGATCCGTTACGGACTACCAACGAATCTCGTCTTTCGGACCCCGACGAAATACCTTTTCGAGCGTCGCGTCCTCGCCAGATCTCTCTCATACCGATTCGCACATTTAGCCGAGAACGCCGTTTTCGCCCGAATTTACGATTTATTTAAAAATACTCCCCACGTTTTCTCTCGTCGAAGACGGATACCCGGAGAAAATTTCGTCTTTTCTCGTTCCCTTTTCCACCTCGAATCCCCCCTCGCCCCTCGAATAACCGACGAAAAAATCGAAAATATCGACCTCCTCGAGGAAAAAATCTTTTTTGACCTCTCTCTGTGATCCTGAGATCTTGGCGTTAGTAATATATTGTAACTAGTAGCCAGCAGTCCATATTTTGGGATTCAGATGAGCCAGCAGATCTACCTAGCAATATATCCACATTTTTCTGGTAGATATACATTTTTCCGGTAGATCTACATTTTTCCGGTAGATCTACATTTTTCCGGTAGATCTACATTTTTCCAGTAGATCTACATTTTTTTGGTAGATCAATATAATCGGCAGATAAATTGAATCGGTAGATCAATTGAACCCGTAGTTCAATGCCATCTAACGGGTCCTGTTGTGATTCTGAGAATCATTCACACACGAAAGTCCCATCGAAATATGTCAGGAGTTTTTGAGTTGCTAAAAACCGAATATAGCGCTTCCTACCGAATCGTATTGTGAACCTAAGGCCTTCCGAAATACAATCACAAAGATTCATCAAAATCGGTATAGCCATTTTTGAGTTCCTGTAAACCGATTATAGTGCCACCTACCGGGGAATATTGTGGATCTGGAACTTAGTCAGATACACACACAAAGTTTCATCGAAATCGGTCCAGTCATTCTTGAGTTGTTATAAACCGAATGCAGCGCCACCTAACGGGTTTCTATTGTGACACTGCGAGCCACTCAAACACGTACACTATGTTTCATCAAAATCGGTCGAGGCATTTCTGAGTTTCTACAGACCGAAAGCAGCGCCACCTACCGGGGTATATTGCGGACCTGACACATACTCAGATACACATACAAAGTTTCATCGAAATCAGTTCAGCCGTTCTTGAGTTTCTATAAACCGAATACAGCGCCACCTACCGGTTACTTATTGTGACCCTGAGACATACTCAAACACGCACACAATGTTCTATCAAAATCGGTCGAGCCATTTCTGAGTTCCTATAGAGCATTATCAGCGCCACCTACCGGACGCTATTGTGAAGCAAGGACGCACCGAAACACACAAACAAAGTTTCATCAAAATCGGTCAAGTCGTTTCGGAGTTGACATTTTTTTTTAAACACCCCGTATAGCAGCGGTTATCTTTTCGTAGCGGTTTTACAGTGTTGAGTATTCTCTTTACGATACATCTCTAGGGGTGACATTTTACTTGAAACGCCCTGTATAGTTAATTTTCTGCTTAATATTTGAATATTTTGAGTAATTTTAATGCAAAAATCCGTCCGATCGAACGTATATTCATTATAGATTTCGTAACTTAACGAATAGATCCAAATCCCAAGATACGTTTACTGGAGTATGTTCCTTTAGAGTGCCACCTATCGGGGAATATTGTGGATCTGAAACCTACTCTCAGATACACACACAAAGTTTCATCGAAATTGTTCCAGTCGTTTTTGAGTTGTTATAAACCGAACTCAGCGTCACCTAACGGGTGCACACAAAGTTTCATCGAAATGGGTAAAGCCGTTTCGGAGTTGACATTTATTTAAAAACACCCTGTATAACAGCGGTTATCTTTTCGTAACGGATTTACAATGAAGAGAATTCTCTTCACGATAATTCTCGTGCAGTGATATCTCACTTAAGACCCTGTGTAGCAATGGTTTTTCATTTTCGACCGTTAATTTTCTACTTAAATGGTTGAATATTTTGTGTAATTTCAATGCAAAACATTCAAAATTATACGTTCATTTTTGGATCAAAAATAATCAAGGCTGTGTCCTTGGTTGCGTAAGGTACCTATTCATATACATACATTCACGGTTGGATAAAAAATAAACAATGCATTGAACGCGGTGGCGTAGGTTCATATTCAGAATTCAGATACATACATTCACAATTGGATCAAAAATATTCAATGCTGTGTCTTTGGTTAAGTAAGGTCCTTGTTCAAATACATACACTCACAGTTGGATAAAAAATAAACAATGCAATGAACGCGGTGGCGTAGTTTCCTATTCAGATACATACAAAAATCCGTCTGATTGAACCATTGATTATAGATATCGTAACTTGACGAATAGATCCAAATCCCGTTTTCGACAGTTAATTATCTGCTTAAAGTTTGAATATTTCGATTAATTTAAAAGAAGAATTTTCAAACAAACGAAAATTCAATATAGATTTCGTAATTTGACGAAAAGATCAATAGCCCATGATGAGTTTACACGGGAATAACACACTCAGAAGTTTTCATTCTATAAAAATGAAGAAAAATTATAACGTCAACGATTGCCGGCCACTCTGAGATTCGATCCAGCTGCCCCGCGATGCAACCGTTGATCCTAGGACGCTTCCTCCCGGCCACTTTCGCTATAGATAAAAGTAGGAATTATGCTCTATATAAAGGTTTTATAGCACTGGGATGATTTCCGACCTTCGATTTCCAGAATATCGTCAATTCTGTCAAGCGAACGCTCGAAATTGGCGACTTGTTCATATTTCTCGCAATTTTTCTTGACGATTTCGAGATTTTCGACTAATTCCGTTGGAAGCTTGAATTCTATTTGACAATTCGACCCTCATTCGGACTGAACACTATGACGTTGAAGGAATCGCGAAAAGATTTCGCACAGAATTACGATACGATTTCTACAACGATATCATTTGAAAATACTCACGTTTCGTAGAAGATTCCAAAATTCGACGGAAAGATTAAATTCAGGCGATATCCCATCATACTTCATACACCTGTCAACAACTAAAAAATGTTTCCTTAGGATACATTCGATTGAATTTTGAATTCGTATATAAATGTCTGCAAGTAAAAATCGGCAATATCGTCAAAAGTGTAGATCGATAAGTACCTTATTTTACGTTCTCCACTTTCCGACCGTTTCATCGAAATTCTTTTCTCGAAGATACCTACCAGTCATTTCAACTTAGAATTTGATAGAAATAGGTATCGAAAATTCTGCCATGCGATCGCTCCAAATCGGCGACTCTATCATATTTCTTCTTATTTCGAGCAATGTATCTTCACGATTCGAGATTTTCGACAAATTCCGTTCGAAATTCTAATTCTATTTGACGTTTATCGCAACTCATTCGCGATAAATTCAAACTGACAGAAATTTCTTTCATCTGTGATCGAAGTAAAACATCCACGTTTCATCTTCTATTGCGGGACCCGAAGTCGGTCGAGCGAAGCCGAACCGGTCAAAACGTCACATTTCACCGAGGTTTTCAAAATATGTCAAAGTTTGCTATCTTTTTACGGAAAAAGACAAGGTTTTATCAAAAATCGAGATCCGTTACGGACTACCTACGAATCTCGTCTTTCGGACCCCGACGAAATACCTTTTCGAGCGTCGCGTCCTCGCCAGATCTCTCCCATACCGATTCGCACCTTTAGCCGAGAAGGCCGTTTTCGCCCGAATTTACGATTTATTTAAAAATACTCCCCACGTTTTCTCTCGTCGAAGACGGATACCCGGAGAAAATTTCGTCTTTTCTCGTTCCCTTTTCCACCTCGAATCCCCCCTCGCCCCTCGAATAACCGACGAAAAAATCGAAAATATCGACCTCCTCGAGGAAAAAATCTTTTTTGACCTCTCTCTGTGATCCCGAGATCTTGGCGTTAGTAATATATGTAAACTAGTGCCAGCAGATCTACCTAGCCAGTAGATCTACATTTTTCTGTAGATCTACATTTTTCTGGTAGATCTACATTTTTCCAGTAGATCTACATTTTTCTGGTAGATCTACATTTTTCCGGTAGATCTGCATTTTCCAGTAGATCTACATTTTTTAGTAGATCAATATATAATCGGTAGATACATTGAAGCGGTAGATCAATTGAACCGGTAGTTCAATGCCATCTAACGGGTCCTGTTGTGATTCTGAGAATCATTCACTAACGAAGGTCCCATCGCAATATGTTAGAAGTTTTTGAGTTACTAAAAACCGAATATAGCGTCACGTAGCGAATCGTATTGTGAACCAAAGGCCCTCCGAAACACAATCACAAAGATTCATCAAAATCGGTATGGCCATTTTTGGGTTCCTGTGAACCGATTATAGTGCCACCTACCGGGGAATATTGTGGATCTGAAACCTACTCTCAGATACACACACAAAGTTTCATCGAAATCGTTCGAGTCGTTTTTGAGTTGTTGTAAACCGAATTCAGCGCCACCTAACGGGTGCACACAAAGTTTCATCAAAATGGGTGCAGCCGTTTCGGAGTTGACATTTATTTAAAAACACCCTGTATAACAACGGTTATCTTTTCGTAACGGTTTTACAATGATGAGAATTGTCTTCACGATAAATCTCTTGCGGTGATATCTCACTTAAGACCCTGTGTTGCAATGGTTTTTCATTTTCGACCGTTAATTTTCTACTTAAATGGTTGAATATTTTGTGTTATTTCAATGCAAAACATTCAAAATTATACGTTCATTTTTGGATCAAAAATAATCAAGGTTGTGTCCTTGGTTGCGTAAGGTACCTATTCAAATACATACATTCACGGTTGGATAAAAAATAAACAATGCATTGAACGCGGTGGCGTAGGTTCATATTCAAATACATACATTCACAATTGGATCAAAAATATTCAATGCTGTGTCTTTGGTTAAGTAAGGTCCTTGTTCAAATACATACACTCACAGTTGGATAAAAAATAAACAATGCATGAACGCGGTGGCGTAGGTTCCTATTCAAATACATACAAAAATCCGTCTGATTGAACCATTGATTATAGATATCGTAACTTGACGAATAGATCCAAATCCCATTTTCGACAGTTAATTATCTGCTTAAAGTTTGAATATTTCGATTAATTTAAAAGAAGAATTTTCAAACAAACGGAAATTCAATATAGATTTCGTAATTTGACGAAAAGATCAATAGCCCATGATGAGTTTACACGGGAATAACACACTCAGAAGTTTTCATTCTATAAAAATGAAGAAAAATTATAACGTCAACGATTGCCGGCCACTCCGAGATTCGATCCGGCTGCCCCGCGATGGTGACCGTTGTTCGTAGGACGCTTCCCTCCCGGCCACTTTCGCTATAGATAAAAGTAGGAATTATGCTCCATATAAAGGTTTTATAGCACTGGGATGATTTCCGTCCTTTGATTTCCAGAATATCATCAATTCTGTCAAGCGATCGCTCGAAATTGGCGAATTGTTCATATTTGTCACAATTTTTCTTGACGATTTCGAGATTTTCGACTAATTCCGTTGGAAGCTTGAATTCTATTTGACAATTCGACCCTCATTCGGACTGAAAACTATGACGTTGAAGGAATCGCGAAAAGATTACGCACTGAATTACGATACGATTTCTACAACGATATCATTCGAAAATACTCACGTTTCGTAGAAGATTCCAAAATTCGACGGAAAGATTAAATTCAGGCGATATCCCATCATACTTCATACACCTGTCAACAACTAAAAAATGTTTCCTTAGGATACATTCGGTTGAATTTTGAATTCGTATATAAATGCCTGCAAGTAAAAATCGGTAATATCTTCAAAAGTGTAGATCGATAATTACCTTATTTTACGTTCTCCACTTTCGGACCGTTTCATCAAAATTCTTTCCTCGAAGATACCTACCAGTCATTTCAACTTAGAATTTGATAGAATACATTATTTCTCAAATATCACAAATTCTACCATGCGATCGCTCGAAATCGGCGACTCTATCATATTTCTTCTTATTTCTAGCAATGTATCTTCACGAATCCAAGATTTTCGACAAATTCCGTTCGAAATTCTAATTCTATTTGACATTTATCGCAACTCATTCGCGATAAATTCAAACTGACAGAAGTTTCTTTCATCTGTGATCGAAGTAAATCATCCAGGTTTTATCTTCTATAGCAGGACCCGAAGTCGGTCGAGCGAAGCCGAACCGGTCTAAACGTCACATTTCACCGAGGTTTTCAAAATATGTCATAGTTTGCGATCTTTTTACGGAAAAAGAGAACGTTTTATCAAAAATCGAGATCCGTTACGGACTTCCTACGAATCTCGTCTTTCGGACCCCGACGAAATACCTTTTCGAGCGTCGCATACTCGCCAGATCTCTCCCATACCGATTCGCACATTTAGCCGAAAAGGCCGATTTCGCCCGAATTTACGATTTATTTAAAAATACTCCCCACGTTTTCTCTTGTCAAAGACGGATACCCGGAGAAAATTTCGTCTTTTCCCGTTCCCTTTTCCACCTCGAATCCCCCCTCGCCCCTCGAATAACCGACGAAAAAATCGAAAATATCGACCTCCTCGAGGAAAAAATCTTTTTTGACTTCTCTCTGTGATCCCGAGATCTTGGCGTTAGTAATATAATGTAATAAGCTACTGTAGTAAGCGAAACAATTATCTATCAATTCCTGAATTGCGTGATTCCAGGTCAGCTCCATCCAAGTATTGAAATGAAATTCCTCTGAAACGACAATGGTCATCCCTGTTCACCCAGTGAAGTAATTTTTAATGAAAAAGTACTGGGGATGACAGTGATATTCATTATTATGGATATCCGTCTCATGAAAGTATACGCCGAGAAAGAGTCAAACGTGGATTTATTACATCAATAGAAAATGGAGAATGACATTTCCAATGCTATCATTCTGTCGTACAGCCGTGTATGATTAATAGATCGCTTTAGAGATATCAGCTCCTCTCTCTCCTCATCCATTAATCAAACCTTGTTTCAACTAAGTCCGAACCGTAATCCTGGACCATACCGGTGGGTCCAGAACTTTTCATTGAATTCTATAGAGAAGGATTATTACTCGTAGTTAAGGGTGTTTTTGTATTTGTATTTGTTTGCCTGCAAATGATTAGAAAACAATTAAAATCTAATGGCTACTAAACTAGACAAGAATGAGAAGAAATGTGGCAAATCAATACGCAATATGCTAAAAGTAAAGAAGTGATAGAAAGTTGAACTAGGAAACGGAGGTCCCGAGTTCAATCAACTGTGCTTTTATTGGCGCTCTAGTTCCTCGGAACTGAGTGCTTATGGGTCAGAATCAGAGAGGTGAGCATTTTATGTTTCCAAATATCTGAGAAATTAAGTTTTCTTTTGAAGAAAACTAACAAGTGGAGTCCGTTGTGTCATTAGTCATGAACCTTTCCTGTGAAGAGGCACGCACAAAAATATATATTTTAGAAATTATACCTGTCAAGAAGCATTATACCAAGGCCAAAAGTCATTTCGGGAACACTTTTAAATATTTTTTTTAATAATAATACAACCAATGCATTTAAGAATCACCTTCAAGAAATTGTAATTAACCAGTTCCTAACTCGGAAAATGTTATTATTATGTATATTTTTATAATAAAAACATTTATTTTGCAAATTATTCTCCATAAATTTTCCATTGGTGTAAATTTCGCTCCGAAAATTTCAATTTATTGTATTAATTTTTGTACTTCGTTATATATTAATAATATAAATACAAAAGTTCAAAGGTCATTTCATGTTGTATATATAAGATTTAACTATAGCTTTACTTATTAGTAATTTATTTGCTGTTTTTGTGATGTTCCCGAAAATGATGGGGTGTTCCCTAAATGACGTTGACGTTCCCTGAATGAAGGCAACGCCTGGTTTTGGCCTATTTAATGCATGAAAATATTATACATTTACAGAGTATTATACCTTTATTTGTACTTAAGGAATGAGGAACATGAATATAAAAATTTTAACTACAAATCGGTGTTTTTTCATATGGTTGCCACTTACGCATTTTTGAAAAGCCTTCCACTGTTTAAAAGTTTTCAGTAATTCATCAACGGTGTCTTTTAGTTGTGTTTTGCCAAAACCTCGCCAAACAATAGTCATTTACGAACTTCCGGAGTAACAGAACATCCTCTTATTATTTCATCAACTTTACGAGTAGGCGTATCAGCACTCTTTTGGGATGCTCTTTCTTCGCGTCTTCTGCTTCTCTGAACATTTTTTCGCAACTGATCTATAATTCCTTGCATTTTATGTTTCTGTTTTTTAATAGTTTGGTAAGCCTGTACTTTTTGGCGCTCTAGTTCCTCGGAACTGAGTGCTTATCAATTTGCCCAAATGTCTGTAATTTTCGAATTTTTCGATGAAAATGGTCTTAAACGATTTGGTTCGACTCACTGATCAAGAATCCGTGGTGGAAATTCATTCTGTCCGGCCGTCCGGCCGGCCGGTCCGGCCGTAGGCACGATAACTCTCGAACGAAATGAGCTAGAGAGTTGAAATTTTCAGAGTAGGTTTGGGGGATAAATATCACGGCTAAGTTCGTTACTGGGCAAAATCGGACAGAAGGTTTCGGAGTAATAAAAAAAAATTTTTTTTTTACAAAACAAATTCCAAATTAAATTTTTTTAAATAAGCAGTTTTATCATAAGAATCCATTCATATCATTTTTAACTCTAACAAGCTAATACTTTCGGAGATATGATTTTTCAAAATTTCAATGTAAATCGTATTTCACAGATTGATATAATTATTCTATTCTATGTATGAATTTTCATAATGTCAACTTGACAGAAGGGAATATTGTAACTTCAAAAATATTGGGGTTGAAATACTCGTATTTTAGCGATGCAACGGGGACCTCACCCGAAAATGTTTGAAAATATTACGTAAATATTGAAAGCATAATTCTTTAGTTCGAGAGAGGAGAAAATTTGGTGAACGTAGATGAGGAAATTTTTGATCGATTACAAGGTAATTTTTTCATTATTTCTTCTGTTCTTAAATACATGTTTTATGGAATATCTACTATTTGTAGATACTTTAAACCTGTTTTGGGCAATTGTCATACGAAACTTGTTTTTTTGGCGCTCTAGTTCCTCGGAACGGAGTGCTTATCAATTTGCCCAAGTGTCTGTAATTTTGGAATTTTTGGCTGAAAATGGTCTCAAACGATTTGGTTCGACTCACTGATCAAGAATCCGAGTGCGAAATCGATTCTGTCCGGCCGGCCGACCGACGATAACTCTCGAACGAAAGGAGTAAGCGGATTGAAAATTGCAAGGTGGTTTTGGAGCGTAAATATCTCGGACATAAGTTCCTTCGATCTATCTGAAATTTAGCATCAAATTGTAGAATCAAGACCTTTATACGCATGTGAAGTTTTGTATTGACCAGATTACCGCAAAGTGTAAAAAAAAATTTTGAAAATTTAAAATATGTTTTTCCACAATAACTCTCGAACGGAATGAGCTAGGCAGTTGAAATTTTCAGAGTAGGTTAGGGAGATGAATATCTCGGTTAAGTTCGTTATTGGGCAAAATTGGCCAGATTTAATTCGATTTCTTCCATGGTGCAGTTCTCATTCTCATGATTGCTCATTTAATCTTGATAAATAAACTATTATTTGAATTGAATTTCCTTTATGATGCAGCTCTATCATATGTATACATTGATATAATTCCCAACTCAGAGAAACCAATAATACTTTCGGAGATATAATTTGTCTGTTTGAACTAGAGCGCCAGAAAGCTCCTGTCCACAGGGCTTGAACCCATTATTATTTTTAAACCTGTTTTCATCCTAATTTCTTCCTCGACAGGCGATTATAGTTTTCTATCTCATATTCAGAATCTGGGAGGCTGTTAGCTAAAATATTTGCCATCATCTATTTTTTTTGTATATACTTTTGGCAATTTATTCTCCATAACTTTCTCTGTTTCCTCTTCTGTCTTTCAGTCATATAACTTACAGTCTTAACTTTATTTTCAGCTTTCTTCCTTTGGTAATATTCCCTATCTTTCATACTCTCCATCTCTTTTTTTTTCAGGTGTTATTTTATTTAAAAACTTGCGCTTCCTTGCATTAGCCTTTTCACGATATTTTTCATAAGCTATACTGTCTTGTTTTATAATTTCCCCTAATACTCATACTAAATGGATACCTATAAAACCAAAATTTTGCATGGTTATGCTTTTGAAAGCATTAGAGTATCATGTTGCCTATAAAACATGTCATTTCAGAAACACCGGGTCATTTAGGGAACGCCCGTCATACGAGAACGTTCCCGAAATGACCGTTCCCGAAATGACTATTCGATAAATATTTTCATGTCACGCTTGACGCCGCCATGTTAGATATTAGTTTTTGAGGTTATGAACAAGTGACCTGTAATATTTATAAGAATTTCACAAAAAGTATGCAAATTTTCGAAAACCAAATCACCAAACAGCGTTCCCGTAGTGACAGGGAATTGAAGTACGCTTCACACATATCAAATTAAAAGGTACTTTTCAACAAAATTAATTATTTTTTTTCCGTAAACAAGACACACGCCTTTTACTTTGACTAGTGAAGTTCACACTGAAGCTCACTAACGTCACATAACGTGTATTGTTTTAATTACATCGACCGATATCTACCACGTTCCCGGAATGATTTGTTAAACGTCAGACAGCATTTGAATAGCCAAAATATGAAGAAATCAAACTGGTATTCATTCAATTTATACGTATATTCTTAATCAGATGATTTTCAACGCTTATATTAAAATATGACATTTATAAGTCGTAATTGTACATATTTTTGACTGGTCTGATCTATGAAACATGGTATACGGACGCATTCCCGGAATGACTATTTAGACCCTTTTTTCTTTAAAATAAATTAAAATATTATTATTGAAAAATAAAAATGCTAACTGCCTCGTAATTAAGCACAGAACCTTTATTTTAAAATGAATATTTCAGTAATATCATGTTATTTTATCAAGAAAACCTTTGTCAGAAGCGTAATGCTCACCTCTCTGATTTTGACTCTTATCAATTTGCCCAAATGTCTGTAATTTTCGAATTTTTCGATGAAAATGGTCTTAAACGATTTGGTTCGACTCACTGATCAAGAATCCGTGGTGGAAATTCATTCTGTCCGACCGGCCGTTCCGGCCGTAGGCACGATAACTCTCGAACGGAATGAGCTAGAGAGTTGAAATTTTCAGAGTAGGTTTGGGGGATAAATATCTCGGCTAAGTTCGTTACTGGGCAAAATCGGACAGAAGGTTTCGGAGTAATAAAAAAAAAATTTTTTTTTTACAAAACAAATTCCAAATTAATTTTTTTTTAATAAGCAGTTTTATCATAAGAATCCATTCATATCATTTTTAACTCTAACAAGCTAATACTTTCGGAGATATGATTTTTCAAAATTTCAATGTAAATCGTATTTCACAGATTGATATATAATTATTCTATGTATGAATTTTCATAATGTCAACTTGACAGAAGGGAATATTGTAACTTCAAAAATATTGGGTCAATTTTTCATTATTTCTTCTCTTCTTTAATTCATGTTTTATGGAATATCTACTATTTGTAGGTACTTTAAACCTGTTTTGGGCTATTGTCATACGAAACTTGTTTTTTTGGCGCTCTAGTTCCTCGGAACAGAGTGCTTATCAATTTGTCCAAGTGTCTGTAATTTTGGTATTTTTGGCTGAAAATGGTCTCAAACGATTTGGTTCGACTCACTGATCAAGAGTCCGAGTGCGAAATCGATTCTGTCTGGCCGGCCGACCGGCCGTAGGCACGATAACTCTCGAACGAAAGGAGTAAGCGGATTGAAAATTGCAAGGTGGTTTTGGAGCGTAAATATCTCGGACAAGTTCCTTCGATCTATCTGAAATTTAGCATCAAATTGTAGTATCATGACCTTTATACGCATGTGAAGATTTGTATTGACCAGATTACCGCAAAGTGTAAAATAAAAATTTTGGAAATTTAAAATATGTTTTTCCACAATAACTCTCGTACGGAATGAGCTAGGCAGTTGAAATTTTCAGAGTAGGTTAGGGAGATGAATATCTCGGTTAAGTTCGTTATTGGGCAAAATTGGCCAGATTTAATTCGATTTCTTCCATGGTGCAGTTCTCATTCTCGTGATTGCTCATTTAATCTTGATAAATAAACTATTATTTGAATTGAATTTCCTTTATGATGCAGCTCTATCATATGTATACATTGATATAATTCCCAACTCAGAGAAACCAATACTTTCGGAGATATAATTTGTCTGTTTGAACTAGAGCGCCAGAAAGCTCCTGTCCACAGGGCTTGAACCCATTTTTTTTTTATTTGCTTTGCTTTGTCGTCTGACATATGTTTCGGAAACGATGTTTCTATCTTCTGACACAAAGTGTTACTAAATCATGCTATCAATTTCTACATTCAAGTATGGGTTGACATTATATCCATAGCCATACACAGATTAGTTAGAAACATGAGTTGTTGATAGAGCTGAAAGCGAGGGTAAAAGGGTTGATAGTTAATAAGTAAGATAACAATTCCGTGGTCCCATAAAACGGCCAGCTTACTTTTTCTCGTCAACCGGTTAACTAATATTTCGCAAAGCAATGTAAACTTCAAGCAAGAAAGAAAGATAAATGATTTTCCAAATTGCGAAAAGCAATGGGTATGGTCATCAACTAGTCCAGAAAATTATCAACAATGAAGATCTCTTCAGGGACATAACCCTGACGAAAGAAAGCTGTCACATTCCATGCGAAAACAAGCAACAAATTTCAGAATATTTTAAAAAGGTTAATATAAAACTGTCTTTCAACATCTTCTAGGAAATACTTTCGATAACACTCCGGAGATGTTGAAATCGGGTATAATGAATTAAACGGTTATATTGCAGCAAGTGTTACGTCGGGGAAACAACCAGGAACATTATCACACGATATAAAGAGAATTCGGGACACATTCGGAACAACAACATCGATACATCGGCTGTTGCAATCACGTTTTAACAACTGGCCACTCAATTTCAGAAACGTCCGTCAAATTGTTAAAAAATTGGTTCAAGCACTGACGTGAAGTCAGAAGCTTTTGCGCGTATGTTCTATTGTCAATTCTTCTGCATTGGACACCCTTAATTTACCGTGGTAAATTCGAATTAAGAGTGTCCAATACAGGAGAATGGACAACATAATTTACCATGGTAAATTCGATTAAGGGTGTCCAATACAGAAGAATGGACAATAGAACATACGCGCAAAAGCTTCTGACTTCACGTCAGTGCTTGAACCAATTTTTTTTTCGTGATTTTTTTTTAAATTTTCTAGGGGTACGGTTCTTAAAAAATTTTTTTTCGTCATTTTTTTCAAATTTTCTAGGGGTACGGTTCTTATAAAATTTTAAACACGTCTTTAGGTTGATTTTCTACTACTAGTTACCAAGCTTCAATTCGATCGAATATTTATTTTTTGAGTTATCAAGGAAATAATATTTCAGGTGGATATAACTCGGAAACCGTTAGACCGATTATGCCCAAAAACGAACTCAACTCTCCCTTTCGGATACGCAACCTACTCTGAAAATTGCAAGTCCCTATCTGCTTTCGTTCGAAAGTTATCGAGGCAACGGTCACGCATCTACTGAACTCACATAAGAATGCTCGAATCTCCAACAATATTTAACCGATCGTATTGAAACTTGAAACTTGGCAGTAGAGTTAGGTATTGAAGGCTCTTGCAAAATTTCAGCAATTTGAAACGAATAGTTACTGATATATAGATTTTTTTTTTTTTTTTTCAATGATTTATTAAAAATTTTCTACAAATGCTATCCTCACCTTATTTTGCAAACATTTTCGCGTTGGTATTCTACAACTAATAACCAATGTTTGAATTTAATCGGTTCAGTATTTTTTGAGTTAATGAGGATCAAAAAACCACCAAATTTCAGAAAATTTCAGATGGCTATAACTCTAAAACCGTTTAGCCGATTATGCTCATAAACAAACTGAAATGTCGCGTTCTGGTGCACATCCTAACCTGAAAATTTCAAGCCGCTATCTCATTCCGTTCTCAAGTTATCGTGACAACAAAAATATATTTTAATAATTTTTTTAAAATTTTCTAGCCATACGATTCACACAAAATTTCACAAACGTGCTTAGGTTCATATTCTACAACTACTCAGCAAGTTTCAATTCGATCGGATTTTTATTGGTTGAAAACAAAATTATTACTCGGAAACCGCTGGGCCGATTATGCCCATTAACGAACTTGTCCGTCGTATTGCGATGCGCCATCCACCCTGAAAATTTCAAGTCGCTAGCTCTTTTCGTTCTCAAATTATCGTGGCAACGGACGGCCGGCCGGACAGAATCAAATTTGACCTCGAATTCTTCATTGGCGAGTCGAACTGAATCGTTTGAGACCAATTTCGTCAAAAAATTCGAAAGTTACGGACATCTGGGCAAAACTATAACGCGATGTTCCCCAGAACATACGCGCAAAAAGTAGGAAATCCGATAAATTGTACTTAGGAACACTTGAAGGGATCGAAATGTATAAGATAATAGTATATGTTTACCGAGTAAGAAATGCCTAACAGTCCTGGACGACTGTGAAGATCACTAAGTCTCAGAATGTGGCTTTTCCTACGCAGTAAACATACTATTTTTCCTCAAATCGTTCAAAAATCGACTGATATTGATTAATTTTGAAAGAATCGCGAATAATTTCATTCACAATTAAATGGCGCCTTTAAATTCGTTATAAAATTGGTTGCGTTACTATAGAAACGTATTAATGTTGAATTGTCAAACTTGACGCATATTAATTTAATAATTGCTGGTGTTTCCGAAAGCAAAACAGTGTAAAATGATAAGTGATGATGAATTTTCCATTCCTGGGACTCCCCCAGAGCTGTTTTAGGCAGTGAATACTGCTTTATTAGAGTTATTGCCAATAAATCAAGAGAAAAGTACGAATATCCATATAAACGAATATGCATATAAACTATTGAATGTTTTTTTGCGCGTATGTTCCGGGGAACATCGCGTTATAGTTTTGCCCAAATGTCTGTAACTTTCAAATTTTTTGACGAAAATGGTCTCAAACGATTAAGTTCGACTCCCCAATGAAGAATTCGAGGTCAAATTTGATTCTGTCCGTCCGGCCGTCCGGCCGTTGCCACGATAACTTGAGAACGAAAAGAGCTAGCGACTTGAAATTTTCAAGGTAGGTGGCGCATCCCAATACGACGGACAAGTTCGTTAATGGGCATAATCGGCCCAGTGGTTTCCGAGTAATAATTTTGTTTTCAACCAAGATGAATCCGATCGAATCGAAACTTGGTGGGTAGTTGTAGAATATGAACCTTAGAACGTTTGTGAAATTTTGTGCGAATCGTATGGCTAGAAAATTTTAAAAAAATTATTAAAAAATATTTTTGTTGTCACGATAACTTGAGAACGGAATGAGATAGCGGCTTGATATTTTCAGGTTAGGGTGTGCACTAGAACGCGACATTTCAGTTTGATTATGAGCATAATCGGCTTAACGGTTTCAGAGTTATAGCTATCTGAAATTTTCTGAAATTTGGTGGTTTTTGGTACCTCATTAACTCGAAAAATACTGAACCGATTGAATTCAAACATGGTTATTAGTTGTAGAATGCCAACGCGGAAATGTTTGCAAAATTTGGTGAGGATAGCATTTGTAGAAAATTTTTAATAAATCATTGAAAATAAAAAAAAAAATTCTATATATCAGTAACTAATAGTTTGAAATTGCTGAAATTTTGCAAGAGCCTTCATAACCTAACTATACTGCCAAGTTTCAAGTTTTAATACGATCGGTTAAATATTGTTGGAGATTCGAGCATTCTTGTGTGAGTTCAGTAGATGGGTGACCGTTGCCTCGATAACTTTCGAACGAAAGAAGATAGGGACTTGCAATTTTCAGGGTAGGCTGCGTATCCGAAAGAGAGAGTTGAGTTCGACTTTGGGCATAATCGGCCTAACGGTTTCCGAGTTATACCCACCTGGAATATTATTTCCTTGATAACTCAAAAAAAAAATTGGTTCAAGCACTGACGTGAAGTCAGAAGCTTTTGCGCGTATGTTCTATTGTTCATGCTTCTGTATTGGACACCCTTAATCGAATTTACCATGGTAAATTATGTCGTCCATTCTCCTGTATTGGACACTTAATTACTTTACCGTGGTAAATTCGAAGTAATAGTGTCCAGTATGGACAATAGAACATACGCGCAAAAGCTTCTGACTTCACGTCAGTGCTTGAACCAATTTTTTTTCTAGTGATTGTCTTTAAATTTTGCATGAACCTTTAAGAAGTTATTTCAAACGTAAATACTTAATTCATACTACTCGATCGAACCTGTATTTTCAGAAATATTGAAGAAATAAAATTTCTAATGAGTTTATTTCCGAAATCAGTGGATGGACGAGCAGAACCGAATTTAACTGCGCAATATTTATCAGTAAGTTAAATGGAATCGTTTCATACCATTTTAGGCTCAACATTCCAAAGATACAAACATTTGTGCAAAATGCTCCGATAAATGCTGAAACCCCGTTCGTGATATATACCATATTTATATCCAACCGTGGTTGATATGAATCAGTACCTGATGAAGATATTGTATATCAAAACGCGATATGCTCGATAGAAATTTGTGAAAATTTCCATTCTTTCAAAAAACACACGGCGAAATATTCGTCGAACGTGAACATCAACAAATATTCCCTCGTGAACATGGGCTGGCCACCATATCGCTCAGTGTTCCCCCAAAGAGGGAAGTGTCATTCAGGGCAGGTACGTACAGGTTTCATTGTTGTTAGCAATCATCAGCGTAACTAAGCCACTGAATGACAAACTTACAAGCTCTAGGAAACTCAAGCCCTATTGTAGCGAAGTAGTGGAAAGAAAATCTTACCAGCGCCACCTAGGAAGATCTTCGCCACAATAATTTTTAAGTTTCCTGGAGCTTCTAAGTTTGTTCTGATAGTTAGTAACAACCATGAAACCGGTACGTATCTTCCCTGACTGACACTTTCCCCTTTAGGGAACACTGGGCGATGAGGTGGCTAACCCGGATGCGTATTGGCATTGTTTACTATGCTACAACGCATACATGCTGTTACAACGCGGTAAAGAATGACTGAACCACAGCTCTCTCTACCCAGACATATCTTACCAGGACTCAGCACAGGCAGGTGTTCAGACGTAGTAACTATTGTATTATTGATATGCTGTCATTCTCGAGACATTGTTTACCGCGTTGCAGTCCCAACCACGTTCAAATTTGCTTTCTTCCGAGAGCGATGATAATTATTTTTTATACTGCATAGGTAGGCAGATATTGCATTTTGCGACTACAGTGTTGGCAGGGTGGAAGCTATTGTAAGGACCCTTACGCCATACAAAATAAGTTTGAAATAACGGTTAGGACCTGTATGCAAATAAACACCGATAACAGAAAAGTATTAGCACAATTAGCTCTAGGAGAAAACGAATCCCCAGAATTTTATGAAGGCATGTCAACTGATGTGAGTATAGAGTATGACTTGCCAACTAGTGCAGAGCAACAAAGCAATGTTTTTATGCAACAGGATAATTTTTCTATCGAAAAAATAAACATTGTCGAGAATGCCAATAAAACAAATTTAGGTGAAGAATATTCCCCAGCTGTATCAGAAAATTTTGAACGAATTAGTAAAATAGCAACCAAACATAATACGGTTGATATGGTTAATGTCATGCAACTTTATGAAACTTTAAACAAAATTATAACTCTCTGACTTATTAAATTTTATTCACGTATCAAAAAATCTCTCGCTAAAAAACTTTTCTGTTCAGCCAACATCAGTGAGCCGAAGAAAAATTAGACTTGGTTTATCATGCGGCGCAAAACGTATTAATAGTCCAAATGCAAAATCACATGGAAATGCACACTAGGATTATTCTTAAGTGGATTTTGCAGTTAATGTAGTTTTTTTTGTATTTTAGTGTAGTTTCATAAATTGTGTTTAGCGATACCTACTATATTATACTATTGTTATTTTTATGTGTATTTGTATTATATACTATGATTTTTTTTTTGTCTTTTAGAGTATTTTAGAGTGTTTTAGAGGTTTAGTAAACTATTTTTGGCGATAGTATGTTGCTGTTATATTTATTAACGTGGATGGGACTGCAAAGCGGTAAACAATGTCTGTAGAATAACAGCGTATCAATAATAAATAGTTACTACGTCTGAACACCTGCCTGAGCTGAGTCGTGGTAAGATATGTCTGGGTAGAAAGAGCATTGGTTCAGTCATTCTTTACCGCGTTGCAGCAGCATGTACATATGCGTTGCAGCATAGTAAACAATGCCAATACGCAACCCGGATCACGAGGGAATATTTATTGATGGTAAAAATCGAGTATTTCACCATGTGTCTTTTAGTTATTAGCAATTAGCTGCGGTACACCTCATTCTATGTCTTCTCTAACCACACCAAGCCAAGTGTTTTCATGTCACAACGGAATCATATACACCGCATTCATTTTTATAAAGTCTCCCGGTTTGCCATGAAAATTTTACACATTTCTCCATGTATATTTTGAAAATGTTAGGTTATAGTTTCAAAATGTGAATTTACTTCGGAAAAATAATGAATTTAAGAAGTTATCATGTGAATTCAATAATTCCACAGTCCTTTTGACTGTAGAAGAAAATGTTTCCTCTGTTGTTACTGGAAATACTTCACGTAAAATAAACTGGTTGGAAGATTCAATTATGCTATTTTCTTGTATGGAAATCAGGAATCAAGTGTTGGAATTTTATTGAAAAATAATGGATAGAGTAGTCCGTTACTTTATCATAGTTCATTTGAAAAAAGAATAAAAGTACCTGAATAACCCGGCAGGAAAACTTCTAAACGAACAGACGTACCTATGGAATTCCCCACTTTTCGAAATTCTCAAGAAATAAGCCTACTGAAGACATTTAAATACCTTGTTGCACAACTTGAAATACACCAGTTCCAAAATGTAGTATAGTAGTAGTACTACGAAACCCGAGTCATTCTTATACCTTAATGAAATATAATGATAGGAAATTAAGTAATTTCATTCGAGAGTTCAACATGTCAGAATGAACTTTTCCTATCGCAGATTTCGGTTCTGTATAGCAATTGTCTCTGCTTCTTCAAAACTACTTTCGGCATTTTCAATTACAAAGCGAAGAGTTTTTTATTATATTCGAAGATAATGGTCTGTGATAATATCTTGTCTCAGATTGATATTATGTTGAGAGTAGAAATTAGCAACGTCTCAGAGAGTTTTGACATTGACGATATTTTAGGAGTGCCAACCTGCCCTAGTTTTAGTTACAAAAACGTGATAGACCTAAATCATGGCCAACCGGGAGACTGTATAGAAGTGAATGGAGAATAGGTAGTCTGTATTGCAGTCTCTGACTCTCTCTTGCGACAAAAGAAGGAACGTCACTGAATATCGCTCACAGAGGATTGGAGTTCGTCCTAGGTGGCGCTGGTAAGATTTTCTTTCCATTACTTCGCCATCATAGGATTTCAATTTGCTAGAGCTTCTTCGTTTGTCATTCAGTGGGTTACGATGATGATTGGTAACAACCATGAAACCGGTACATATCTGCAATGAATGGCAGTTTCCTCTTTGGGAGGACAAGGAGCTTTGAGGCTGCTATCCCGGATCACGAGGGCATGTTTGTTGATGGTTAAAATCGACGAATATTTCGCCGTGTGTCTTTTAGATTTTAACTTTCATTCATTAATCATTTGGTCATTCTTGACCGCACCATGTTGTGGAAAACTTGTAATCTCGTGGACACGAATCTACTGAAACACCGCAACACTAATCTAATCTAACCTAACTTAATCTCCGTAAATTGACGTAGATTACGTTAGGTTAGTTTCAAGTTGCGACTTCATCTTCGTCTACGGAATTCCACGCAACCACAAAATTCCAGCGATAAATGTTAGTAAACTGAGAATTACCGCACATTTCACGACATAACTAGCCGAAGTCGTTTAAAGAATGATAATTTACTGATAATGGTGATTCAATAGGAGATTGCATCTCGAACGCAATAGTTGACAAGCCCGTAACTAGCGCAGGATATTGCCCTGTCTGGGACCTTTAATGCCTGGTCAAATCTCCTGTAATTTTTGGCGCTCTTGTTCCTCGGAACAGAGTGCTTATCAATTTGCCCCAATGTCTGTAATTTTCGAATTTTTGGCTGAAAATGGTCTTAAACGATTTGGTTCGTCTCACTGATCAAGAATCCGTGGTCGAAATCGATTTGTCCGGCCGGCCCTTGAAACAATAACTCTCGAACGGAAGGAGTTAGAGATTGAATCTTGCAGGGTAGGTTTGGAGCGTCAATATCTCGGACGAGTTCGTTAACGGGTGAAATCCACCTAGCGGTTTCGGAGTTATGGCCGTTTTAAGTAAAAACATTTTTTATGCATATTTTTCCGAAACCGATCACTCGATCTGTCTGAAATTTAGCTCCAAATTGGAAAATAATGTCCTTCATATGCATGCGAAGTTTTGTATTGATCGGGTTGCCGGAAAGGGTAAAAAAACAAAATTTAATTTTGTTTCTACAATAACCCTTGAACAGAATGAGCTAGGCAGTTGAAATTTTCAGAGTAGGTTTGGGAGATAAATATCTCGGTGAAGTTCGTTATTGGGCCACGGAGTAACGAAAAAAAAAATTATTTTTACATTACAAAATTCAAATTAAATTTTTTTCAAGATGCTGTTTCGCCATAAAAATACATTGATATCATGTTCAGCTCTAACAAGCTAATACTTCGGAGATATGATTTTTCGAAATTACAATAATGAATAGTACTTCTGTTTTCACAGAATACTGTACCTTATTAATTATTATATGATATGAACTGGTTCGTTATTCCTGATATTAAATACACATCCTGTTCTAGAAAGAAAGCAAAATGACCAATGAAATAACCTCAGCTATCGTAGAATTATGAGGATGATATGATATTATACTTTTAAGGTAATAAGATAAAATAATAATAAAATGCCCCTGGTTAATCCATATGATGATGGAAATAGATTCTTTGGATAAGATACATTATCAAATTGGGTTCAGAATATCTTCCGTAAAAACAGAACTGCAATATTGTCTAAGTTTTAATTGATATAATATAATTTTCAGAGTAGATTTGAGGAATGAATATCTCGGATAAGTTCGTTATTGGGTAGAATGGGTCTATTCGAATTTAATTTCTTTCATGATGCCGTTCTATCGTAAGAATCCATTTATATCATTCCCAGAGGGCTTGAACCAATTTTTGCGCGTATGTTCTGGGGAACATCGCGTTATCATTTTGCCCAAATGTCTGTAATTTTCGAATTTTTCGCTGAAAATGGTCTCAAACGATTGGGTTCGAATCCCTGAATTCGAGGTCAAATTTGATTCTGTCCGGCCGTTGTCACGATAACTTGAGAACGGAAAGATAGCGACTTGAAATTTTCAGGGCAGGTGGCGCATCCCAATACTACGGACAAGTTCGTTAATGGGCATAATCGGCCCAATGGTTTCCGAGTAATAATTTTGTCTACAACCAATACTAATCCGATCGAATTGAACCTGGTGCGTAGTTGTAGAATATAAACATAAGAACGTTTGTAAAATTTTCTGAGAATCGTATTGCTGGAAATTTTTTTAAAAATTTATTAAAAACAAAAAAAGCACTGACGTGAAGTCAGTACTCTTTGGCGCGCGTGTTCACGGTGGCTAATTTGAATTGAATGATGAGTTCTTCAAGCTCAGTGGATAGAGCGAGCCGAAGATCTACCCAAAGGATAGTGGACACCATTCACTGTCGGTTCAAAAATTAACAGTGCTATATCTAAGCAGCCATCAGGATAGAGTAACAAAGTTGGAAAAGAACACAACTGACTCTCCTTAGTCGCACAAGCTCCTAGAAGATTTGGGAGGGTCAGTATAATCCTAATCATGTTTATAGCACGCGCGCCAAAGCAGATTGACTTTTTACACTTTTTCATTCATTGTTGAGTCAATCTGCTTTTGCGCGCGTGCTATAAACATGATTAGGATTATACTGACCCTCCCAAATCTTCTAGGAGCTTGTGCGACTAAGGAGAGTCAGTTGTGTTCTTTTCCAACTTTGTTACTCTATCCTGATGGCAGCTTAGATACAGCACTGTTAATTTTTGAACCGACAGTGAATGGTGTCCACTATCCTTTGGTTAGATCTTCGGCTCGCTCTATCCACTGAGCTTGAAGAACTCATCATTCAATTCAAATTAGCCACCGTGAACACGCGCGCCAAAGAGTACTGATCTCACGTCAGTGCTTTTTTTTCAAGTTCCTTTAACAAATATATAGCTATCAATACAGTTTGGCTGTTAGCTTTACCGTAGATCGAAAAAAATTGCGGTTGTGGGACCTCCGTTAGGACCGCAATTGCCTATTCTCCAAATCCGAACGTATTTTAATATAGATCTACCGAATATAGTTATTTATAAATTCGCCTCAGGGCCACCATACAGACATTTCAACTCGGAAACAACGCTATTCCCCACAAACTGACTTGTGTCCGTGCACTGAATTGACCTGAATATTCTCTTAAAACCTCACAATATCGGCTCATTACTCCCAACATAACCCATACAACCCAAAAACAGTCACTTCTCTTCTGCGCATGCGCAATCTACTTGCGGCTGCAAGTCCTCCCAAAATTACACACCTCACGAAAAACTCCGATTCTCCAACACTAGGGGTTCAGGAGATATCGCTTCTTGAATCCACGCATGCGCAGACCCTCACCAGGGGATTCTATAGAGGAATAGCACTCGCCACCTCAAAACCCCAATCCTCTGTGACGAAAGCACCAGCAGTAAAATCACTGATGATCTACTCATGCGCATAACGAAAAATGCCCGTAAGGGGTAACATCAATTTCGAAATTAGCCCCAGGGCCACGGTACGGACACTTTAACTCGGAAACAACGCTACATCCCCCAAACTGACTTTTCCTTGCACTGTATTGCCATGAATATTTCTTTAAAACCTCACAATATTGGCTCAGCACTCCCGACATAACCCATACAACCCAAAAACAATCACTTCTCTTCTGTGCATGCGCGATCTAATTGCGGCTGTAAGTCCTCCCAAAATCACACACCTTACAAAAAACTCCGATTCTCCAACACTAGTGGTTCAGGAGATATCGCATCTTGAATCCTCGCGTGCGCAGATCCTCACCAGGGGATTCTATAGAGGAATAGCATCGCTACCCCAAAACCCCAATCGTCTCTGAAGAAAACTTCAGCAGTTAAATCACTGATGGTCTGCTCATGCGCATAACGAAAATGCCCGTAAGGGGTAACATCAATTTCAAAATTGGCCCCGGGGCCACGGTATGCACACTTCAACTCGGAAACAACGCTATTTCCCCCAAACTGACTATTGTCCGTGCAATGAATTGACATGAATATTCTTTTAAAACCTCATAATATCGACTCATTACTCCCAACATAACCCATACAACCCAAAAACAGCTACTTCTCTTCTGCGCATGCGCAATCAACTCGCGGCTGCAAGTCCTCCCAAAATCACACACCTTACAAAAAACTCCGATTCTCCAACACTAGTGGTTCAGGAGATATTGCATCTTGAATCCACGCATGCGCAGACCCTCACTAGTGGATTCTATGGAGGAATAGCATCCGCCACCCCAAAACCCTAATCCTCTCTGACGAAAACACCAGCAGTTAAATCACTGATGGTCTGCTCATGCGCATAACGAAAAATGCCCGTAAGGGGTAACATCAACTTCAAAATTAGCCCCAGGGCCACGGTACGGACACTTCAACTCGGAAACAACGCTATATCCCCCAAACTGATTTGTCCTTGCACTGAATTGCCATGAATATCCTTTTGAAACCTCACAATATCGGCTCAGCACTCCCAAAATAACCCATACAACCCAAAAACAGTCACTTCTCTTCTGCGCATGCGCATTCTACTTGCGGCTAAAAGTCCTCTCAAAATCACACACCTTACAAAAAACTCCGATTCTCCAACACTAGTGGTTCAGGAGATATCACATCTTTAATCCACGCATGCGCATACCCTCAACAGGGGATTCTATGGAGGAATAGCATCCGCCACCCCAAAACCCCAATCCTTCCTGACGAAAACACCACCAGTTAAATCACTGATGGTCTGCTCATGCGCATAACAAAAAATGCCTGTAAGGGGTAACATCAATTCCAAAATTAGCCCCAGGGCCACGGTACGGACACTTTAACTCGGAAACAACGCTACATCCCCCAAACTGACTTGTCCTTGCACTGAATTGCTATGAATATTCTTTTAAAACCTCACAATATCGACTCAGCACTCCCAACATAACCCATCCAACCCAAAAACAGTAACTTCTCTTCTGCGCATGCGCAATCTACTCGCGGCTAAAAGTCCTCTCAAAATAACACGCCTTACAAAAAACTCCGATTCTCCAACACTAGTGGTTCGGGAGATATCGCATCTTTAATCTACGCATGCGTAGACTCTGATCAGGGATCTGGATTCTATGGAGAAATAGCATCCGCCACCCCAAAACCCTAATCCTCTCTGACGAAAACTACAGCAATTAAATGACTTCTTATCTGCGCATGCGCACAACGAAAAATGCCCGGAAAGGGCAGCATGAACCTCAAAAAAATAGGTTTCGGCATTTTAAGCGAAGTATTCCGCAAAATAGTAATTATTTTTTTATTTTTTTCATGTCACGTGATCTTCACGGAATTTTGCAAAAGGTTTGCATTGGTCTTTTGCATCTAACTACTTACTGAGTTTCAATTTAATCAGATCAGTATTTTTCGAGTTTCGTGAAAACAAAATTTTAAAATTTATTAAATTTTTTTTTGCCACCTTAGGGCCGTCCGGTCAAAACAAAACTTCGCAGGCATATGAAGGTCATGATTCTACAATTTGATGCCAAATTTCAGAAAGATCGAGTGATCGGTTCCGGAAATATTCATAAAAACGTTTTGACTAAAAACGGCCTTAACTTCGAAACCGCTCGGTGGATTTCGCCCGTTAACGAACTTGTACGAGATATTTACGCTACAAAACTACCCTGCAAATTTCAACGCTCTAAGTCGTTCCGTTCGAGAGTTATCGGGCTAACGGCCGGCCGGCTGGCCGGACCGGACGGACAGAATTGAATTTGACCTCGAATTCTTCATCAGGGAGTCGAACCCAATCGTTTGAGACCATTTTCGAAATAAAATTCGAAAAATACAGACATTGTGACGAAATGATAGCACGCTGTTCCTTGCGGAACACGCGCGCAAATATATTATTCACGTCACGATAACCTAAGAACGAAAAAAGATAGCGACTTCAAATTTTCAGGTTAGGTTGAGAATCTGAATGCGCCATTTGAGATTGTTAATAGGCATAATCGGCGAAACGGTTTTGGAGTTATACCCATCTGAAATTTGGTTGTTATTTCCTCAATAACTCGAAAAGTACAAAACCGATCCAATTCAACCATGGTTATTAGTTGTAGAATGGCAACGCAAAAATTCTTGCAAAATTTTGTGAGGATCGTATCACTAGAAAATTTTTAAAAAATCATATAAAATTATTGAAAAAAAATTCTATATATCAGAAACTATTCCTCCGACATCGCTGAAATTTTGCGAGAGCCTTCAGAACCTAACTCTACTACCAAGTTTCGAGTTTGAACATGATCGGATCTATATTGTTGGAGATCCGAGCAGCCTTGTGTGAGTTCAGTTGCTGGATGGGTGACCGATAACTCTCGAACGAAAAGAGATAGGGGCCTGCAATTTTCAGGATAGGTTGCACATATGAATGGGTGAGTTAAGTTCGCTGTTGGCCATAATCGGCCTAACGGTTTCGGAGTTATACCCATCAGGAATATTATTTCCCCGATAACTCAAAAAATATAGACTCTATCGAATTGAAGCTTGGTAACTAGTTGTAAAATATCGACATGAAGACGTGTGTAAAATTTTGTGAGGACCCTACCACTTGAAAATTTTTAGAAAATTACGAAAAAATATTATGTATCTCATGATTCCTTGAGAACGGAAAGAAATAGCGACTTGCAGTTTTCAGGGTAGATTTCGCATCTGAATGCAACATTTGAGTTCGTTAACTAGCATAATCGGCCAAATGGTTTTGGAGTTATATCAATCTGAAATTTGGTTGTTATTTCCTCAATACTCGAAAAATACAAATCCGATCCAATTCAATGATGGTTATTACTTTGTAGAATGCCAACGCGAAAATTCTTGCAAACATTCGTGAGGATCGAAGCACTAGAAATTTTTTAAAAAATCATTGAATAAAAATATTGGTTCAAGCACTGACGTGAAGTCAGGAGCTTTTGCGCGTATGTTCTATTGTCCATTCTCCTGTATTGGACACTCTTAATCGAATTCACCATGGTAAATTCGATTTAGAGTGTCCAATAAAGGAGAATGGACAAGATAATATACGCGCAAAAGCTTCTGACTTCACGTCAGTGCTTGAACTAATTTTTGAATAATGATATGATTAACGGAAATGCACAGAATAACAATTTGACATATGATTGGTTACGGTGATAACACTCGAAAACAAAATGAAGTAAGTCGCTTGTTTCATGAAAAAAATTCGAATTTGCTGCCTATAACCCAAGGGACAATAAGTAAAATAGATAAGCAGTTTCGCGAGTTTTGGCATGTAAGGCAGGTTCAAAAAGCAGCTGCTAATACACTGTGAGAGGAAGTGAAATTTGATGTGATGCTTGACTTTTAAGAAAATCCACATAAATCGTGTGGATATGCCTCCACAACATTCAATGTCAGCCGTACATCGATTCTAAGGATATTAAAACAAAATAAAATGCATCCCTATAAGATGATACCTACCCTGGGGCTCTTGGAAGACGACTTTGATAGGAGAACTTATTTTTGTGAACAGATGATGGACATGTTGGATAACAATATTATCCAATTAGTAGACGTTTTGCTTTCTGATGAATGCACTTTTTTCTCTCAACGGCCATGCTAATCGTCAAAATTGCCGCTCCTGGTCTACCGATGATCCCCACTGGATGAGAGAGGAACCGAGGGGTAAAACGCTAGGAATTCTAGTGTACAAGAATGTTGAATTCCAGAAGTCCAATGGAATTCGTAGAATTACTATTGAATTCCGTGGAATTCCTATCGAATTCCGAGGAACTCCTGTCGAATTCATTGGAATTCCTATCGAATTCCGTTGAATTCCGCAGAATTCCTATTGAATTCCGCAAAATTACTATTGCATTCTGCAGTATTCCTATTGAATTATAAAGAATTGCTATTGATGTAAGAGTTTGGCACCTATCGGACAATCATGTAAACAACTCCAAATAGTTGGTTTGAACTGGATTTTAGCAGTTAGAAGTGGATGCTTTTCCTAACCTATACAAAAAAAGCCACAAGCATTAAATTTTTAAAAACAAAAATATACTTGGCAATAAACAGACAAATTTACGTATTATGGAATACGGTGACTATTGTTACAGTATATTTCAATTCTTGGAGTTTTCAATATTTCACATCTGATAAAGATCCAGTAAACAGCTTTCAATAGATATTCTCGTGAATTTTTCATTCTGTTTGCGTCTGTCTCTATGTTGGATAGTGAAATTGATATTCCTCTTTTTTTATGTATTTTAATACATCCATGCAGATCATAATTATTGCTATTGATTATTATTATTTATTATTATTATTGATAAGGGGTTACGTTGCACCGCGACCTTGAGATCTATTGTGCCCCCCATCAGAGCTGTTCGCACCATTACGCCATCTACAGCTCGCCCTCCAGTTCCAGAGTATAAATGAACCTCAATATCTGGGAAGGCTTCAAGGATATTACGTCTTCACTCCTACAAGTTTCCTGTCCAAAGCATTCCTTTCGCTGACTTGCAATGGCGAGGCATTCTGTAACAAGGTGAAGAGGAGTTTCTTCCTCCTCCCCACAGAATCTGCACTCGTCAGTATCTGATAAACCTATTCTCATCAAATGCTTCCTGAGGCGACAGTGTCCTGTGAGGAAGCCAGTGACCAGGTGTAACTTATTCTTACAGATATCCAGATACCTTTTGGATCTCACTTCTTTAAAGTTCCTAAGGAACTTTTTGGAATGAACCAAACCTGGAAGATTCCGCCAGAGTGTCTCTCTTTTGGTTTTCTCCTTCTCCAGAAACTCTTTCTTGTAGGTGCATTTTCCTATACCGCAGAAAGGTTCTGGGCCGATAAAAGGAGTTCGTGCTGCCTTTCTGGCAAGTGTATCGGCCTCTTCGTTCCCCTTGACTCCCGAGTGACCATTGCTATTGATACTATTTAACTGATCCTCCAATGTCTTTCCAAGGAATCCTCAAGAGCTTGAGCGAGTTAGGAGAATCAGTTGTTTTCTGTGTAGGCTTCGTTACTGTGTTCTTGCGTCACGTTAGGAACAGCACTATTAATTTTCGATACAACAGTGAATGGTGGCGATTGCCGTGACCCGAAAATTAGTTATCCAGCCCCTAGATTGAACTCAGGACCTCCGGCCCCTGTGTCAAATGTTGTAACCACTGAACCAATCACGCTTCAATGGTGAAATCTTCTAGTCTATTTCAGGTGTCACACAAAGGATAGAGACGAAAATGCTTCGACCGAAAGCTATCTACTAAGTTTTATGAAATATCCTAGATCGAAGTGTTTTAACTTCAATATGAGTTTTGGTTTCAATTGTTCAAATTTGTAAAAAAATAAAATAAATAAACAATTAGTGCGCTTTGCGTAGAAGTTAATTGATGATTTATGATTTCTTCGAGCATTTTCCGTTCAATTCTAAAAAATTTAAAAATACTGACATTAGTTTAGTCTGCTTCGGCGCGCTTGTTCATGTTGACCGATTAGAGTAGAATGTGAACAAGTGCGCTGAAGCAGACTGAATTAACGTAAAAATCAAGGACATTCAATGTAAATCCTGGAAAAAAAAAAATATTTTTATTCGTAATTTCACTAGTCATTCGATCCTTTCGAAATCAAATGTGTCAAATGTTCATCAGTCAGTCTAAAGCAATGAGTTTTTTGCAATTCTATTTGTTTTCCTAGATTCCAAAATATTTCCAATGGAATTCCAATAGAATTCTAATGGAATTCCAATGGAATTCCGGTTAAATTGGAATTCAAGTGTACACATTTTTGTCAGCGGTTTCCCCCTCTAGAGGAACATACGCAATTCCCTCAAAAGGTTAATGTTTGGGCTGGAAATGTTCGGCCTCCTTGATTTGAATGACCTTAAAGATCGAATAACACTTGCGATTAGGTCGATCACTCCTGATATGTTGAATAATGTTGGAATTTTTTTTTTATTTGAGGTTTGGATGTTGCCAATACGCTCACGGTGAACACTTTGAACATCTACTTCATTAACATTCATAATTTGTTTGCTACATTTTGTATTACATTTTAGTTTTTGATATTGTAATTTCGCTAATCACTTGATTTCATTTTTTCCTAATTTTATTTTTGCAATTAACATGAAAGTGATAACATTTCTGAATATAGAATGTCAGGACCTTTCAAACCATGTGTCACAAGCCAATCATTCCCATTTGAAAAATTGGGGGTTGTACGTGCCTTCAAAGTTCGCATTTTTACGAAGAAGAATGACAATTTAAATTTGACGTGTTTCGGGATTTTCTATAAGTATGTACTGCAACCAAGATAATTAATTTATTCCATTTGGCTTTTCCACACTGTATAAGCATTCTTGTCTTTATGAATTATGTTCATCGATTGTTAGCAAGGGGAATGATAGAAGGAAAACATACAAGAACAAAAGTCATCATTTCAACTCTGTTTCAATACCACAGATAAGGAACATGACTCAACATCCTAGCATGACGTGAAGAGATCGTCGGATTCGAAGCGAGTTGATTAAATTTTTAATATTGATATTGAATGCTTAGTAAAATGAACATTAGGAACAGTTTTTGGCGCTCTTGTTCCTCGGAACAGAGTGCTTATCAATTTGCCCAAATGTCTGTAATTTTCGAATTTTTGGCTGAAAATGGTCTTAAACGATTTGGCTCGACTCACTGATCAATGTGGTCGAAATCGATTCTGTCCGGCCGGCCGTTAACACGATAACTCTCGAACTGAATGAGCTAGACAGTTGAAGTTCGTTGTTGGGCAAAATCGGTCAGATGGTTTCGGAGTAACAAAAAAAAACATTTCTTTTACATTACAAATTTCAAAATAAGTTTTTCTCAAGATGCAGTTTCACCATAGGAATCCATTGATGTCATTTTCAACTCTAACAAGCTATCGATCTGATCTATCTGAAATTTGGCATCAAATCGTAGAATAATGACCTTTATACGCATGCGAAGTTTTGTATCGATCGGGTTGCTGTAAAGTGTCAAAAGGATTTTTTTTTTATTTTTAAATTTTGTTTCTACAATAACTCTCGAACTGAATGAGCTAGGCAGTTGAAATTTTCAGAGTAGGTTTGAGGTATAAATATCTCAGTTAAGTTCGTTACTGGGCGAAATAGGCCAAATGGTTTCGGAGTAACGAAAAAAAAATTTTTTTTAACTTACAAATTTCAAATTCATTTTTTCTCAATATGCAGTTTCACCATAAAAATCCATTGATATCGTTTTCAACACTAACAAGCTAATATTTTCGGAGATATAATTTTTCGAAATTTCAATAATGAATCGTACTTCTATGTTTTCACAGAATGCTACAGTTATTCTATCTATGAATTATTATATGATCTGTGTTCATACTCGTACCTGTCAACCTGTTCTATAGAGAGGTTGAAATTCATTTCAGCTATTTAAATCTGATTTCTTCCATGGTGCAATTTTCATTCTCAGATTGCTCATTTAATCTTTATAAATAAACTATTATTTGAATTGAATTTCCTTAAGATGCAGTTCTTTCATAAGAATACATTGATATCATTCCCAACTCGGAGAAAGCAATACTTTTTCGGAGACATGATTTGTCAAAATTTGAACAAGAGCGCCAAAGTTCCTGTCCACAGGACTTGAATCAATTTTACTGAAATTTTTGAAATGCCAAAATTAAAATCAATCTGATAGATGTTTGCGGAATTTCAAACAAAATATTACAAAAATAATTAAACATTTTTTTAATGTTTTCTAGTCATGCTATCCTCACGAAATTTTGCACAAGTGTTTCCCTGGGTATTTTGCATCTAGCTGCTGAATTTAAATTCAATCAGATAATTATTTTTCCAGTTATGGTGAAAACCAAATTTTCTAATTTTTTTGTGGTTTGTAGCCATCCGATCAACACAAAACAATGAACTACAATTGGATGCTAAATTTCAGATAGATCGAGTTTCGGAAATATCCATAAAAAATGTTTTTTCTAAAAATATGGCCCTAATTCCGAAACCATTTGGTGGATTTCGCCCATTCCGAACTTAACCGAGATATGTACGCTCCAAAACTGCCCTGCAACTTTCAACTCTCTAACTTTTCTTGTTCGAGAGTTATCGTGCTAACGGACCGGCCGGACTTACAGAATTGGTGATCCCGGATTATTCATCAGTGAGTCGAACTCAATCGCTTGAGACCATTTTCGGCAAAAAATTCCAAGAATTCAGACATCCGGGCAATATAATAGGCACGCTGTTCCTTGAACATTTCTTTGAAAAAGGAGGAAAATCCTGTGGCAGGAGCTTTGGCGCTCTTGTCCAATCTTTGACAAATCATATCTCCGAAAGTATTGGTTTCTCAGAGTTGGCAATGATATCAATGGATTATTATGATAGAACTACATCATGAAAGAAATTAAATCCCTTTGCATCTTATCTTTAAATGATGGTCCAATTTTGGCTACAAACTATCAGGAGTCATCCTGAAAATTGAGTATATGAAATAGCCAGTTTTATTCATGAAACAAATCTAATGTAATCAGTCCAGAGAGAACTGAAACCAGAATACTTATGTAGGAAATCTTAAATAGTGTTACTAAGGAATAACTACCTGACAATTAGTTCTAAATCTTCCATAATTAGAGAATGACTCGTAAATTATGCTCGATCATTCATTTTTGACTCACTAACCAAAAAACTCTGCCTAGGAACTTAGCGAATCCAAATTTCAAATTGTCTACATGCTTATATCAACTAAACTCTCCAGAAATACACTTTTCATTTGACATTAATGACCTTTATCTTTCAAACTGGACAAACGTGTGCTTCCGTAAACAGATAGAACACAGACAGATAAAATTCGCACTCTGTGAAAACATAGAAGTACGACAAAAAAAAATTGATGGTTAAAATCAATAAATATTTCACCGTGTGTCTTGTTTTAGTTATTACCAATTAGCCACAGGTCACCGGATTCAATAGAAGTACGATGTATTATTAAAATTTTAAAAATCATTTCTCCGAAAGTATTAGCTTGTTAGAGTTAAGAATAATATCAATAGATTCTTATGATGAAACTCCATCTTAAAAATAAAATAATTCGAAATATGTAACGTAAAAAAAATTGGTTCAAGTACTGACGTGAAGTCAGAAGCTTTGCGCATATGTTCTATTGTCCATTCTTTTGTATTGGACACCCTTAATCGAATTTACCATGGTAAATTATGTTGTCCATTCTCCTATATCGGACACTCTCAATTCGAATTTACCATGGTAAATTCGAATTTAGTGTCCAATACTGGAGAATGGACAACATAATTTAGCATGGTAAATTCGATTAAGGGTGTCCAATACAGAAGAATGGACAATAGAACATACGCGCAAAAGCTTCTGACTTCACGTCAGTACTTGAACGTGACTTTTCGTGATTTTTTTCAAATTTTCTAGGGGTACGGTTCTTACAAAATTTTTAACACGTCTTTATGATGATTTTCTACTACTAGTAGTCTAGTCAACAAGTGCTATTTGGACCAACTTTTTTCAGCAGTCTCCGAAAATTATGTATGAGGTGTCATTCGATTCGGAATGGCATCTAGATGATTTTTGAAAAAAATGAAGTTCCGCTTGCAAAAATTGTAAAAGTTATTAACAATCAACTAAAAAGAAAAAGGGGGTGTTAGTTTTTTGTAAATATCTCAAAAAATAATAAAGATTTTTCAAAGCTGAAAAAAGATTCAAAAAGAGGAGGAAATTTTCTAAAAAAAGTCTTGACTCCCGAAACTGTACGATAAATATTTATAATTTTTCCAGAGGGATGAAAATAAGGCCGAAAACGGGTACTCTGGCTTGGAGAAGCCACGTCCACTTCGGGCACTTCAACAATAAACATTTTTTAAACATAGTAAATATGAAAAAAAAAATTGAAAAAATTCAGGCAGCAACTGAATAGATGAATGAATAATAATCCGCTTGAACTAAATTTTTATAATAATTTTTCATTTAGTTATTCAATAGTTAATTAATAACTTTTTTCTGCTTGCACATTAACATTGCAAGTGTGATAATTGCTAAACTATAAGCTTTAGATTTTTTTCCTCTCTTGGAGCAATTCTTCATAGGCTTAAGAATAGAATCCCGTTGGGAAAATTAAAAAATGTTTATTTTTCAATTTTTTATTAATAATTTTCGTTGTTGCAAAATTAAAAACTCAAATTAATCATCGAACAAAATTTTTTTTTTAATATTATTAACGATCCGTTTTCATGTTATTAGAAACTGCATAGAAAAACTTTTTTGAAATTTTTATCTCTAATTGTTTAAAAAATTGTTATAAACAAATGCGTTGTTTAGAAGATAATTGAAATTTTTTTTTTGGAATTTCAATCTTTGATACAAATATTGATTTTTAAAAGAAAAATTGTTCCTTAAAAAAAAAATTTTATTGCTTAAAAACGCATTTGTTAATTAACAATTATTTTCTCCCACTTCTAATTAATATTAAGGAACGATATTTTTTTTAAAAATCATTATTTATTTTTCTTTTCGATATAAAAAAAAAATTTTCATTTTATTTATTTTTTCATTGTTTATGCAATAAACAATTTGTTATAAACAAATAAATTTTTACCTTTTATTTTTTTTTTCTATTCTTCTTTCTGTCACAAAAGCAGAAATGCATAAAAACTGATCGTTAATAATATTAAAAAAAAAAATTTTTGTTCGATGATTAATTTGAGAATTTAATTTTGCAACAACGAAAATTATTAATAAAAAATTGAAAAATAAACATTTTTTAATTTTCCCAACGGGATTCTATTCTTAAGCCTATGAAGAATTGCTCCAAGAGAGGAAAAATCTAAAACTTATAGTTTAGCAATTATCAGACTTGCAATGTTAATGTGCAAGCAGAAAAAAGTTATTAATTAACTATTGAATAACTAAATGAAAAATTATTATCAAAATTTCGTTCGAGCGGATTATTATTCATTCATCTATTCAGTTGCTGCCTGAATTTTTTCAATTTTTTTTTTCATATTTACTATGTTTAAAAAATGTTTATTGTTGAAGTGCCCGAAGTGGACGTGGCTTCTCCAAGCCAGAGTACCCGGTTTCGGCCGTATTTTCATCCCTCTGGAAAAATTATGAATATTCATCGTACAGTTTCGGGAGTCAAGACTGTTTTTAGGGAATTTCTTCCTCTTTTTGAATCTTTCTTCAGATTTGAAAAATCTATATTAGTTTTTGAGATATTTACAAAAAACTAAAACCCCCTTTTTTTTTAGTTAATTGTTAATAACTTTTAGAATTTTTGCAAGCGGAACTTCATTTTTTTCAAAAATCATCTAGATGCCATTCCGAATCCAATGACACCCCATACATAATTTTCGGAGACTGCTGAAAAAAGTTGGTCCAAATAGCACTTGTTGACTAGTCTACTAGTCACTAAGCTTCAATTCGATCGAATATTTATTTTTTGAGTTATCAAGGAAATAATATACCAGGTGGGTATAACTCGGAAACAGTTTAACCGATTATGCCCAAAAACGAACTCAACTCTCCCTTTCGGATACGTAACCTACCCTGAAAATTGCAAGTCCCTATCTCCTTTCGTTCGAAAGTTATCGAGGCGACGGTCACCCATCTACTGAACTCACACAAGAATGCTCGAATCTCCAACAATATTCAACCGATCGTGTTAAAACTTGAAACTTGGCAGTAGAGTTAGGTTATGAAGGCTCTTGCATTATTTCAGCAATTTCAAACGAATAGTTACTGATATATAGATTTTTTTTTTCAATTTTCAATGATATTTTTAAAATTATTTACAAATACTATCCTAACGAAATTTTGCAAGAATTTTCGCGTTGGCATTCTACAACTAATTACCATGGTTGAATTCAATCGGTTAAGTATTTTTCGAGTTAATGAGGAACAAAAAACAACAAAATTTCAGATGGCTATAACTCTAAAACCGTTTGGCCGATTATGCTCATAAACAAACTGAAATGTCGCGTTCTGGTGCACATCCTTGAAACTTCAAACATCCTGAAAACTTCAAGCCGCTATCTCTTTCCGTTCTCAAGTTAACGCGAGAACAAAAATATTTTTTAATAATTTTTTTTTATTTTCTAGCCATACGAAACGCACAAAATTTCACAAACGTGCTTAGGTTCATATTCTACAACTACTCACCAAGTTTCAATTCGATCGGATTTATATTGGTTGAAAACAAAATTATTACTCGGAAACCACTGGGCCGATTATGCCCATTAACGAACTTGTCCGTCGTATTGAGATGCGCCACCCACCCTGAATATTGCAAGTCGCTAGCTCTTTTCGTTCCCAAGTTATCGTGGCAACGGCCGGACGGCCGGCCGGACAGAATCAAATTTGACCTCGAATTCTTCATTGGGGATTCGAACTAAATCGTTTGAGACCATTTTCGTCAAAAACTTCGAAAGTTACAGACGTTTGGGCAAAACTATAACGCGATGTTCCCCAGAACATACGCGCAAAAAATGTTTGCTACTCCGAAACTATCCGGCCGATTTTGTCCAATAACGCACTTAACCGGGATATTTATGTCCCAAACCTACTCTGAAAATTTCAATTGTCTAGCTCATTCCGTTCTAGAGTTATCGTGTTAACGACCGGACGGGCGGCCGGACAGAATCGATTTCTACCACGGATTCTTGATCAGTGTGTCAAACCAAATCGTTTGAGACCATTTTCAACCAAAAATCCGAAAATTACAGACATTTGGGCAAATTGATAAGCACTCTGTTCCGAGGAAGAAGAGCGCCAAAAAGTAAAACATTTTACGAACGATCCTGAAAATTTCAAAAATTCATACTTGCATTCAACCTATTTTAGATTTGACATTTGGTATATTCTGATGGTAGACTCAGCTCTAAAATCACCCTGTATATAAACTCGTCCTACCTTCTTCATCCAAGATAGCATCGAATCATCAAATATTTATCTCATTTCTCAATAATGGAATACTTCAAACTTAGCTCGCCTCGAATCAGACTAATTGGATAAGTTTCAAATCAAAAGTTTCACGATTTTGACTCATGATTCCAGGATGAGTAACTGAAAATTCTTCATAGTTACGTGGCAATTTCAAGTTTCAATTCGATATACTAATTGTTCGTCAACTTCTTGTAATGAGAACGTTACTGAAGTGCGGAGAAAACGATATTAGGAAATGATTTGATTACGACACTGTATTTTTTCCCTCATGAATTTGCAAACTAAATTCGAGTGTTAAAATCGCGGCTTCTGTACAAAACTGTAACCAGTAGAAGATACTCGATGTTTTTGGTAGTGGTACGTCTAAAAAGAATCGGTTCAAGCACTGACGTGAAGTCACGAGCTTTTGCGCGCATGTTCTATTGTCCATTCTCCTCTATTGGACACTCTTAATCGAATTTACCATGATAAATTCGATTCGACATGCGCGCAAAAGCTCCAGACTTCACGTAAGTGCTTGAACCAATTTTTCTTTTCGATATTTTTTTTATATATTTCTAGGGGTATGGTTCTCACCCCTTGAGTGAGTTCAGTAGCTGGATGGGTGACCGTTGGCTCGACAACATTCGAACGACAGGAGATAGGAACTTGCAATTTCCAGGGTAGGTTGTGCATCCGAATGGGAGAGTTAAGTTCTTTTTTGGGCATAATCGGCCCATCGGTTTCGGAGTTATACCCACCTGGAATATTATTTCCTCGATAACTCAAAAAATATGGATCTGTGTCGATATTCTACAACTAGTTACCAAACTTCAAATCGATCGAGTTATCGAGGAAATAATATTCCAGGTGGGTATAACCATAGCCCCCTATATCTACTAGCCTGGAAGATGATAAAATGGCAACACCGCTCTGAGTCGTACGCCAGGCGATTCAGTCGAAGGTTTGTTATTGTAAATGGACGATCGCTTCTGATTCTGGAGTTAACCATTATTTTTGTTCGCGGGCATTTCCTGATATTTTTGTGTATAACGGTGTGAAATGTGAATGAATGCAATGCAGTTATAAATATGGTAGGATATTTGTATGTTCTGTGATTAAACTGCAGTGTGTAAATAGTGAAATTTTCTTTGGATTATCTCTACTTTGAGATGAGTACATTTCAGTTGAGACTATAGACAACAAGATGGACTATTAATATGATTGAAATAGAACTTTCATTTCTTCCGATTCTATAAAACATTTTGATGACCTTTCTAATAATTGTTCAACAAAAATTGATACATCTGGATGGGAGATCAAGAAGCTCAAAGAATCTATTTATTTTTATATATGTATTCAATTTCCAAAAGTCTGCATCTGTAGATGCTTCAGTTGAAAACAATAAGGACCTTATTCATCTTAAATTATTCATTAAGAATGTTCAGATTTCCTGCAGTGATATGAAATGGATTATTGCTTTCGATCTTACCCGGAGCAGATGACAAATCTGCTTTCCCGCTACAGAAATATGATTAATGGGAATTCAGATTCGGAATTTAACAAATTGTTTCATCAATATTTTTACACAGTTCAGATCAAAAATTAATTTTATGTGAATTTACTCTTAATAGCATTGAATTGATATTCTGAATTCACAGAGACTTGTAGTTGTGGTTTACATTCGTAAATCATTCTAAATTCACTTTGTTCTGTTTTCGCAAATTTAATTTTGAAAAATTTTGTAGAAAATACGAATTACAATGTTATTGTCCACCGAATGGAAAATAAACAGAAACATTTGTAGATAGCAGAAACTCACCATTATAGTATGAACCAAAACAAGACAAACTCTAAGATGATTATCACAATTTTCATTAGCCTACATTATTAGTGTTATATAATAGTTATGTTTGGGAATATATTTTTATTTTGAGAATTTCATTCAAGTTTATAATTTTTTTGGCAATAGTTAACCCTACACCTTTCGTGATTCTTGCTGAACAATGAATTGAAAACCAAAGTTTCTATTTCAACGTGATCTCAAGAATATTGTGCAGAATGAAATGTAGTTATTCAATTTATTGAAAAAGTAGGGTCTCATATTGTTTATTCATCCAGGGATTCCAAGCAAGAAAACCTGTTCAATGAGTTCACTAGAGTTTTAAATTGGAAATATACGATATCCAGCGCTACCGCATTGAATAAGTATGCCTCTAAGAGACGATAAATTGCGGCGTTGTCAGACTGAGTTCCAGGCTATCTCTATAGTGGGCTGTGGTATAACTCCGAAACCGATGGGCCGATTATGCCCAAAATCGAACTTAACTCTCCCATTCGGATGCGCAACCTACCCTGGAAATTGAAAGTTCCTATCTCCTGTCGTTCGAAAGTTGTCGAGCCAGCGGTCACCCATCCAGCTACTGAACTCACTCAAGGCTGCTCGAATCTCCAACAATATAGGGTAGAGGGGGGCAGGTTCGGACATGGGGCACCTCCGGACATTTCATGTTTAGCGCTTCCCGCTTGTTCTAGATATCTGTAATCACATAATTTGGCAGCAGTGGTCGCTTGAACGCAGGTTACCAAACGACGCTCATCCAAACGGCCTATTTCGTCAAAAAAATTGTTTCTCTATTTCAGTATCGTAATGAGTCCATTCCAGCACTAAAAACAGTGCTGGAATGAACTCATTCCCGCATTTGTTTTGTGGTAGTCAGCACTGACATTCGATCCTATCAAATTTCAACACACGTCAATTGTCAATATAATATAATCTGGATGTGGTGAAATAATTGTTGAGAGGAAAAGTTTTATTTTCATTAAAAAATAAGGTACTAGATATTTCCTTCTTGCTAATTTTGAATCATTCCTGTTATTAGGAAACTGTTTTAAATATGATCTCCACGCCCTACGTACGATTGAAATTCCGTAATATGTCAACTTTCGTAACAGTCACACCAACTGCCAAGATACAATACAAAAGTCACTAGGATGTATAGTCCGAATTTTTCATTGAATTTCAACAGTATTTTACAAATCTTGACTGAAAGAGAGAAAATATCGTCTAATACTCGTTGCAGAAGGCTATTCCAACACTCAATTTCGCATTCGTGTTCGAATAGGAGCCCATTCTAAAACTTGTTTTAGAATATACTATTTTGTTTTTAAGTACCACCAAAAGTAATTACTTCACACATTATTCCTAGGGAGCTCAACTATTTGGGGTCATCATATTTCTCTTTTTAAGAGATGCATGTGACAGAGTAAACATTTGTATACTACATATCCTATATTGTAACCGACAGGAAGATTCAGAAATAACGGTTAAGTTGTTGAAAAAGTTATCTTTACCGAAGGGGTACATTCGGACACTTTGGTCGGGGCACATTCGGACTGTCCGGAACTGCCCCAAGTATAATCAGAACTTATGTAAGGAAAAAGTAGGTGTCAGACGTGCCCGAATAGACGATAGGAACTGCGGCGAGGGGTTAATTTCCAGGAAACAAAGTCCAGACTGCGCAAGACAGGCGATCGTGGAAGCAGTTGGAGGAGGCTTTCGTCCAGGAGTGGACGGCGAATGGCTGAAGAAGAAGAAAGTGTACACATGACTGTGTGTTTCGGAATTTCCTATGATTTCCCAATTAATTCCCATGAATTCCCAATGAATTCCCATGAATTCCCAATGACTTCCCATGAATTCCCAATGACTTCCCATGAATTCCCATGACTTCCCGTGATTTCTCGTGACTCCCACAACAGTGTACACAATACACATAATATTTCCCAGGTGTGGTCGTCAACGCAGATCTTGACTGGTCTGAGCATATTATGGAGACTTGCAGTAGATCCAAAAAATCGACCTACCTCATTCAGCGGTCTTTTGGCGGCTGTAGTATAAGGACTGCAAAATTGTTATACACAACATATGTGAGACCAATTCTGGAGTATGCGGGTCCAGTTTGGTGGGCCGCTCTAAGATCTGACTCGCAACTTCTTGAGTCTGTTCAAAGATGGTGCCAAGAATCCCATTTTCCTCCTTCTCTCGACCTGACTACCAGACAAGGTTGGGTTTATTCGGGCTAACCAGCTTTGAGGACCGGCGTACCAGAGGCGACATGATAGTAGCTTTCCGAGCAATGCATGGATTCTTCGGTATTGACCTTGCACAGTTATTCCTTCCAAATCGGAACAACCTTCGCGGACACGCTTATAAATTGGCCAAGGAACCATTTCGAACCTCCTGCCGAATGAACTTTCTATCCAACAGAATTTTTGAGGTTTGGAATCGTCTCCCGGGTGCAGTGGTGAATGCAGCATCCACCAATGGATTCAAGAACTCTTATGACCAATGCGGTGTTAATTAGTTTCTATTTTTCCTTTACAATTCTAGCAGAATACTTTTAATTTTGGCTTTTTTGATTGCATAGGTTCTACCTCCACTCTTATTGTAATTTAATAATAATAATAATAATAATAAAAAAATAACCCCTCGCTCTTAGGATAGTTCAGATTCACAATTTGGCCAGGTAGGTAGCGCAGCAATTGGTTTATAGGAACTCCAAAACGGATTGATACATTTTGATGAAATACAAATAATAAATAAATAATCGTCACCGTTGCTACTAACTAATAAAAATATAGTATATGAAAAAAATATATAAATAATAGAATTCGGTGCTACTAATGTTATTATAAAATGTTATCTCTAAAATACTCAATAATAAATCACAAAGTTTCCTGTTTCTTAAGTAATTTGTAATTTTTGTAGATAATATTTCTTGCTTTCTCACAAATAAAAAAATGTGGGAAAGCCTTGTGGACAGGAGCTTTGGCGCTCTTGTTCAAACTTTGAGAAATCATTTCTTCGAAAGTATTGGTTTCTCAGAGTTGGGAATGATATCAATGGATTCTTATGATAGAACTGCATCGTAAAAGAAAATAAATTCAAAAAATCATAAAATTACGTTTAATTATGGAAATTTTGAAAAGTCATCTCCCAAAGTATTAGTTTGTTAGAGGTGAGAATGATATTAATGGATTCTCATGATGAAATCTAAAAAAAAATTGAATTTTAAATTTGTAATGTAGAAAAAAAAATTTGTTTTGTTACTCCGAAACCACTGATTTTGCCCAATAACGAACTTTTCCGCGATATTTATCTTCCAAACCTACTCTGAAAATTTCAACTGTCTAGCTCATTTCGTTCGAGAGTTATCGTGGTTACGGCTGGACGGACGGCCGGACAGAATCGATTTTGATCACGGATTCTTGATCAGTACCTCGAACCAAAACGTTTAAGACCATTTTCAGCCAAAAATTCGAAAATTACAGACATTTGGGCAAATAGATAAGCACTTTGTTTCGAGGAACACGAGCGCCAAAAAGGAACTTGACCAATAATTTCAATTGGTCCAAAAAAATATACAGGGTGTTCCTTAAAGACATGCTAATGAGAGAGTGATTCTTTGACTTATTTTAAGAAAAAACTTCCTATGAACGCATGTCCTAAAAGTCTTAACTTTGAGATATAGGGTGATAAAATTTTGAAAAAAACATCATTTTTTTAATAATAACTGAGATAATATTGTAGACATCTCTTTAAAATCGGTACATGTCTTTTATGCAGCAAGGTGCATTTTGTGATGTACAAAACCGTTTGGACGATTATGCCTATAAACAAAATCAAATGTCCGATTCAGATCCACAACCTTACCCGAAAATTTCAAGTAGCTATCTCTTTCCGTTCTCAGGATATCGTGACATAAGTAATATTTTTTTAGAATTTTCTAGTCATACGATTCTCAAAAAATTGCACAAACGTCCTTAGGTTTGTATTCTACTCGGTATTCTACAACTACGCACCAAGTTTCAATTCGATTGGACTTGTATGGGTTGAAAACAAAAGTATTACTCGGAAACCATTCGACTCATTATGCCCATCAACGAACTTGTCCGTCGTATTGGAATGCACCACATACCCTGAAAATTTCAAGTCGCTATCTTTTTCCGTTCTCAAGTTATCGTGACAACGGATGGCCGGTCGGACTCAATGAAATTTGACATCGAATTCTTCATCAGGAAGTCCAACCCATTCGTTTGAGACCATTTTAGGCAAAAAATTCGAAAATTGCAGACATTTGGGCAAAATGATAACGCGATGATCCCCAGAACGCGCAAAAAAGGTTGAGTGTGATTACCAAAAACATGTCTTCTCAGTTGGAGTTTACATAATTTAACAACTATTTCCGGTGATTTCCGATGAATTCCCAATGACTTCCCTTGAATTCCCATGAATTCCCAATAAATTCCCTTGAATTCCCATGAATTCCCACTACAGTGTACACATATTTCCCAGGAAATTAACCCCTCGAACTGCGGTTAAGGATGTTTTGTCTAAAAATATGCCCTCACGACAGGCCGCTGATCGACTTGGAATCAAAAATAAGATAATTGAAAGCTCGAAACATGGACGATAACTCCGATTCCGGGACCGAAATGAACTATAATGTATCCGGATTATCTAAATATGAGACCCGCCAGGTGTTTTCGCCAACAGAGGAACTTGAACTTGAAAAATATCTTAAGCAGTTGTACGAAATTTTGCATGGGTTAACTTAGGGGTGCAATCAAGAATAAGAAAAATACAAGCTCTGACAAATCATATCTCCTAAAATATTGGGTTTTCCGAGTTGGCAATTATATCAATGGATTCTTATGATAGAACTGCATCATCAACTTGGTTCGATTAAAGATCAGCTGTACATTTCAGACATCAGATTAACTTTAGGATAATGTGTCAGTCATATTACTTAATCCTTTTCGTCTCCCTATTATAAGTGTAACACTAGTCCTAAGAGATTAATAGTTCATTTTGATGTTTTTGGGTAAATAATTGTTACCGTTAGTTTCATTTTCCTATTCAAATACTGGTATTTTAGAATTATTCTAGTTATTTTACTCCCCATATTTAAACGTCCGAAACTACCCCAGGCATGTCCGCAACAGCCCCCATATGAGGTACATTCGGAAAAATGAAAATTTATATTTGTTTGTATTTTTCAATGGAATCTCGGTTATAATCAACCAACATACCTAACCTAACCTAACCTAACCTAACCTAACTCTCCATCACTTTGGATTGTACAGCCGATTAGAAAAAAGTGTCCGAACCAGCCCCCCTCTACCCTACATAGATCCGATCGTGTTCAAACTTGGGACTTGCCAATAGAGTTAGGTTCTGAAAGCTCTCGCAAGATTTCAGCGAATAGTTCCTGATATACAGTGCTTCCCAACAAGAATGACTTTTCTTTCGTATTGATATTTCCTACTTTTATTAATCACAAAAAGTTGGTGCATCAAAAATTCGAACTTTTTTTCGGGAAGCGCTTTGAGTAAACTTGTTTGAAATAACAATTTAGATCCACATGCTAAAATTCAGGTCGGAAAACCGTAAAAAAACATGTTTTCTGTTTTCGCTTTAACTATTTTAAAACTTGAATAATTACCTAATGGATTTTTTTTCGGTGACTTCACGACATTACTGTCAGCATGAATATGATTGTAACTAGTAAATTTTGTTTGAACTTGGTTTTTCGATATTTGAATTTTCCATCAAAAGTAGTTTCATTCTGGTTGCTCCTATTCTATTTTTCGCCATTGAAATCTATCAATTCCACATTTAATTCACGTCCGAGAATCCCAAGAATTCAAATCTTACTGCAAATTACCAATTTATAGCTAGAATAGAAATAGAATTTTGTCAGGAATATCCATCGTTAGTTCAATTTCAACACCAGTTAATTATTTCCTATGATCACAGATTTGTGAAAATTGGAAGAAATGTCGAAAAACTAAGTTCAAACAAAATTTTCTATACTTTTTATGCTGACGCTAATATTGTCTAGCCCTCAAAAGAAATTCCGTTCAGTAATTATTTTCAATTTTTAAAAGAGGACTTGAGGACCTGAACTTTTGCACATTGATCTAAATTGTAATTTCAAACAAGTTTACTTATTAGAGCGTTTCATACAAAAAGTTCGAATGTTCCTAGATAGTCGAATTTTTGTTTAAAAATGGCTATTTCAGCTCAAACCGAAAGTCGCAATTGGCTGACTTTTATATAATTTTTTATCATTTTTGATGCACCAACTTCTTATAAAAAATAAAATTCGGAAATATTAATACAACAGAAAAGTATCTCTTGGTGCGGAGTTGCTGGGAAGCACTGTCTAGAATTTTTAAAGATTTTTTAAAAATTACGATCCTCCCGGAAATACGATACGATCCTCCCGAAATTTCGAGTTCGCATTCTACAACTAATAACCATGTTTGAATTGGATCGGTTTTGTATTTTTCGAGTTATTGAGGAGTAACAACCAAGTTTCAGATGGGTATAACCCCGAAACCGTTTGGCTTAATATGCCTATAAACAGACTCAAATGTCGCTTTCATATGCACAACCCAACCTCAAAATTTCAAGTCGCTATCTCATTCCGTTCTCAGGTTATCGTGACATTAATAATATTTTTTTTTAGTTTCCTAGTGATGCGATTCTCATAAAATTTCAAAAACATCCTTAGGTTTGTATGCTACAACTACTCTCCAAGTTTCAATTCGACCGATTCTTATTGGCTGAAAATAAAATTATCACTCGGAAGCCGTTGGGCCGATTATGCCCATTAACGAATTTGTCCGTCCTATTGGGAAGTGCCACCTACCCTGAAAATCTCAAGTCGCTATCTCTTTCCGTTGTCAAGTTATCGTGACAACGGCCGGCTGGCCGGAAGGACAGAATCAAATTTGACCTCGAATTCTTCATAAGGGAGTCGAACCCAATCGTTTGAGACCATGTTCGGCAAAAAATTCGAACATTACAGACATTTCGGCAAAATGACAACGCGATGTTCCCCAGAACATACGCGCAAAAATTGTAAAAGCTCTCACGTGGCGCCAGGGGCGTCAGCGATCGTTTGTTGAATGGTAAATAGATTTCACTAATTTGTACACCACTGAAATTCATGGTTATGTGAGATCCGTCATGTAAATGGGTTCATTTCCGGCGCCAATGACGTCCAGGCGGACAAAATTACGCTTGTCCAGGAATTCTAGATAAGTATAAGTCTAATTTAATCATTTGAGACCATTTTCGGCTAAAAATTCGTAAAATAAGTAAAGCACCGGCTATGAGGAGGCTGAAGGTTAACAAAGCCCAGTTTAGTTGAATCATAGCCTACTATATTCAACAAGCCTGGAACATGATAAAATGGCAACACCAGGCGATTCAGTCGAACGTTTGTTATTGTGACGGACGTAAATGGACGATTACTTCTTATTAGGGAATTAACTAGTATTGTTTTTCGCGGGAATTTTGTGGTACTTTTGTGTGAATTAGTGCAATGCAGTGATATTTATGTTCTGTGATTGAACTGCAGGGTATAAATAGTGAACTTTCCTTTGGATTATTTCTACTTGGAGATGAGCACATTTCAGTTGAGACTATAGACAACAAGATGGACTAGAAATATGAGTGAAATAGAACTCCAATTTCTTCCGATTTCATAAAATATTTTGATGACCTTTCTAATAATCTTCCAACAAAAATTGATACATCTGGATGGGAAATCAAGAAGCTTGAAGAATCTATTTATTTCTATATATGTATTTGATTTCGAAGTCTTCATCTGTGTATACTTCAATTGAAATCAATAAGGACATTATTCATCTTAAATTATTCATTGAGAGTTCAGATTTCCTGGAGTGATTTGAAATGGATTCTTCCTTTCGATCTAACCCTGAACAGATGTTCTCAACTTAATAATCTGCTTTCCCGCTATAGAAATATAATTAATGGGGTTCAGATTAAGAATTCATCAATTTGTTTTATCAACATGTTTACACGGTTCAGATCAAAACATAATTTTATGTTAATTTACTCTTCGTAGCATTGAATTGTTATTCAGAATTCACAGAGACTTGGTTTACATTCGAAAATTATTCTAAATTCACTTTGTTCAGTTTGTTCACTTTGTTCGTTTGAAAATACGAATAACAATGTTAATGTCGACTGAATGGAAAATAAACAGAAACATTTGGAGGTAGCAGAAACTCACCATTATATATAGTAATAACCAAAAAATGACAAACTCTATATAGACCACATTAGTTAGGTTAGGCGGGAAATTTGAATTACGATCCATCCGTGCACTGAATTCCCCATGCATTTAGTATGGACCTAAAATTTACGCGAATTTCTCGCCTCTTTTTAAATACTTTGGCTAATTTCTTAAGGTTTATTTTGGTTTAAATAGATTCTGTGAACCTTTCTCAACCATCTAGAATCAAGTTTTCATAACAAAATTGTATATTTCCAAAATAATTAATAAATATAAAAGTGTTCACTAAATTCGATTGACGTATGTTTTAGCTCACTCGAAATCAGTCAAAAATAATAACATAACCCTAAATCGGCCTTGTAATGACGCACAACAGAAGTCATCTACGACATACGGAAATCTTTCGAACTAGAATGGTTTCAATTTTGATTTAAGAATAAATAGAGGTAGATTTTAATGTGGAAATAACATGAAAACATGCACTAATGATGAAGGTACCCAATACTTGTTGTCTCTGTACTAACAGTCTCTTTTAAATAGGGTGGTTTCATCTCAAAGTTGAAATTCCTTGTTAAAAAATTTGAATATGGATCTCCCGCCAAGCGAATGATTCTAACCTAACTAATGTGGTCTATATGATTATCACAATTTTCATTAGCCTACCTCATTGGTCTTATAATTGTTAAGTTTAGGAATAATATTTATTTTGGGAAATTTATTTGAGTTTATAATTTGTTTGGCAATAGTTAACCCTACACCTTCTCGTGGTTCTTGCTGAACAATGAATATACTTAAAAAGCTGTCGTCCGATTTCGTCGTTCCATGAAAAGTATAGGAAAGAAAATTTTGAACGACAGCGTCGTTGCTTTTCAACGAGCTGTTCAACGACAGAATCGTCTCATTAATTTTCTCCTGTACGCCTCTAATGAATACACGCTCAATATTATTGTACAATATTTTATATTTGTGCAATATAATTGATCATGTGTGGGCGATATTGAAAGATTGCACAATAGCGCAATATATTGCACAATCATCAATATCGCCTCCAAACGATAGAAATGTTTGATCAACCAACATATTGTACAATAATATTGACCGTCTAGGGGCCACCGTCAATACATTGTGCAACCCACATTGCCACAAGTTTGTGAAATGAGCGGAGCGTATTTCACGAATAAAATAAAATCACTTTCAACACAAATATCATACAATGTCTTTGGTATAACTGCCCTATTTCGATAATAAAATAGGTGAATTTGGAATGACATTAAACTTCAAAATGAATTTTAATAGCCTTACTTTCGATTGCAAACACTAGCTAACTGTTTACGTCTGTTAGCATTTTGCATTACTTTCATTTGAGGTTGCTTGCTACCAGAAACAACCTGGTTGCTATCTGTTTGCGTCAAACAAGCAAACATTCTCGGATATATGTTTGCTGTTATTTCTACATTGTGACTTGTGAGGGAATTGGGTTATGTTAAAAATTTATGAAGATTCCTGAATTTATTTATTTCTATCCGCTTTGTTTGGCGCTCTTGTTCCTCGGAACATAGTACTTATCAGTTTGCCCAAATGTCTGTAATTTTCGAATTTTTGGCTAAAATGGTCCTTAAACTATTTGGTTCGACTCACTTCTCAAGAATGCGCGGCCGTTAATACGATAACTCTCGAACGGAATGAGCTAGACAGTTGAAATTTTCAGAATAGCTTTGGGACATAAATATCTCGGCTGAGTTCGTTATTGGGCAATATCGGTCAGATGGTTTCGGAGTAACAAAAAAAAAAATTTTACATTACAAATTTCAAAATAAGTTTTTCTCAAGATGAAGTTTCACCAAAGGAATCCATTGATGTCATTTTTAACTCTAACCAGCTAATACTTTCGGAGATATGATTTTTCAAAATTTCAATAATAAATCCTTCTGTGTTTTCACACAGTGAATAATTATAATATGATCTGTGTTGATACATGTCAACTTATTTTCCTGGGACATGATATGTCAAATTTTTATATTTAATGCCCATGGTTAATCCATATGATGATGGGAATGGTAGTGGTAAGTTAATAATATTGAGTTCAGAATATCTCCAGTAAAAACAAAACTGAAATATTGGCTAAAGTTTCAATTGATCTAATATAATTTTCAGGGTGGATTCGAGGAAAAAATATATCGTTCATCATAGAATTGAGGAACGAATATCTCGGATGAGTTTGTTCTCGGGTAGAATTGGTCTATTAGTTTTGGATTAATAATTTTTGGCACTCTTGTTGAATTTGAATTGTTTTATGATGTTTGAATTTAAATTCTGCTATTATGAAGTTCTATCATAAGAATCCATTGATATAATTCCCAACTCTTACCAATACTTTCGGAGATATGATTTGTCAAAGTTTGAATAAGAGCGCCAAAGCTCCTGTCCACAGAGCTTGATCCAATTTTGTCACTAAAGAGCGAATTCTCACCCCTTTGAATCTTATCTTTATATGACGGCCCAATTTTGGCTACAAGTGTTTCAAATCCTGGCTAAGTTCGTTATTGGGCAAAAAAGGTCAGATGGTTTCGGAGTAACAAAACAAAATTTTTTTTTACATTACAAATTCCAAAATAAGTTTTTCTCAAGATGCTGTTTCATCATAGGAATCCATTGGTGTCATTTTTAACTCTAACAAGCTAACACTTTTGGAGAAATTATTTTTCAAAATTTCAATAATAAATCGTACTTCTGTGTTTTCACAGAATGCGATACTTATTCTATCTATAAATTATTATAATATTATCTGTGTTGATACATGTCAACTTATTTTCCTGAGACATGATATGTCAAGTTTTGATATTTAATGCCCTTGGTTAATCCATATGATGGTGGGAATGGTAATGGTAAGTTAATATTAATTTTTATTTTATAGATATTAATCAGAGTTGGGAGAGAAAACCCAGAAAGAAACGGTCTATTGGTTTTGGATTAATAATTTTTGGCACTAATGTTGAATTTAAATTCTTTTATGATGTTTGAATTTAATTTCTGCTATTATGAAGTTCTATCATAAGAATCCATTGATATAATTCCCAACTCTTACCAATACTTTCGAAGATATGATTTGTCAAAGTTTGAACAAGAGCGCCAAAGCTCCTGTCCACAGGGCTTGAACCAATTTTTTTAATTTTCATTTTCCCAATATTTCCGAAATTATTAAACTTACGTATAGGTGAAGAATAACAACTCCAAGGTTCATGTGTCATGCGAACCATATCACAAGAAGCGGCTATGTATAATCGGATATTATGAGCCTATATCGTCTTGCTGACGGTAATAATATATAGGGTCAAACTCCCTTGGTGTATTATATGGGGGAATTGAGGTCTCGTAATTACCAATTTTGCAGGTAACGATGGAACGAACTGTAATTACTTGTTAATTACCTGATTTCATAGAGTTATGTTTGTTTTACGATACAATGGTTATTCCATAGGTTAAGAAGAAGAATATTGTCTGTGGAAGGGGAGCTATCCTAGAATATGATATACTACATGTTTTAGAGGTATCATAATGAATTAATAAATGGTTGAGGAAAACTAGTCAAATAATTCCAAAGGCGCCCGCAGACATTATTCTAGGGGTGGCAAGACCGAAATATATACAGGGTGATTTCCGAAGACTGTTCGGTAGAATATTTCGTAGAAAGACTCGATATAAACACTTGAAATTTTATAGTTGAGCTTTGTTAGGAGAGATGAATTCAGATTCGTTCGACTGCCGGTTTCAGCGGAAATCAGAAAGCTAGAAAATTAGGAATTTCCTTGCAAAAATCTACAAATAATTAACATTGGAATGAAGTCCTATTTGAGAAAATTTAAAGGGTTTTTTCAGATTTCACACAAATTTGCTGAGGAAGTGACACATTAAAACAATGTAGAATTCAATGGGTAATCTGATCATCAATGAAAAAAGTGGGTATTACATTTAAAAAACGAAAGCTGATATCATTTCTGGTGAAACCGGAAGTCGAACGAATCTGATTTTTTTTTCCAACAATTCATCTCTCCTAACAAAGCACAACTATGAAATTTCAAGAGTTTATCTCGATTCTTTCTTTGCAATATTCGAACGAACGGTCTTCGTGAATCACCCCGTATACAAGGTCATTCTTTTAACCCTTTATAGGTCATTGGGATACTATTGTCCCACCCATGCTACAGTGAACGTTCTTTGGGATTAATGTGTCCCTATCTCATTACCACACGCGTAGGTTGCTGTAACATCATTACAGAATACCCGGTCTCTAGAATTCGGCTATTGTTCGCTAGAGGTCGTTGAAATTGAGCAAGGTGGGACATATTTGTCCCAATGCCCACGGGGAATCCCCGATTTATTAATTTTACATGCAGTGAATAGTTTATGTTCGTGAATATCATCCTCCTCTGATTGTTTTTTGTTATTCAGTGTTTCTGTGCAGAATTAAGGGTAAGTAGGATGATTTACAATTAAAAAGTACAGGAAAATAAGCAGCATTTTGAAATTTCGTTCAGAATAACTAGCTAAATCAATAATAACGATTTTTTATCAGATTGGAATTATTTTTTTTTTGGAAAATACTACATTTTTTTTTAATGATTCAACTTGTTATTGTTTGTACACAATCTACCCTAATACCATCTAGGAATTTTTAAGAGATATTCATTTCGGCTAGGAAGATTTTTCATGAATTTGAACAAAATCTACCTAATACCCAATTAGTAAAAATTAAAATTTATTAAAACTTGGTTATGTGATTATAATTAATTTCTGTCTTCTGAGCAATATAAAATTTTCTTTTGTGCATTTTATCAGATTAATGATTAATTCAGTTTCGACGCTGTAGTAGCGAAAAATCCAGTGGCGTAGGTGAAAAAGGTAAGTAATTGCTTTTCATTTCAGATTATGGCGGGTTTGTCTCAGAAGGAGCTTGAGAGGTTAGTTAACCAAATCGCATTAGAACTTGAAGGAATCACAGATGAGCAGGCTGAAAATTCCGATATTGATGGTGACAGCGACGCAGATGATGAGTTTCCGTTGGAGTCACTGAGAAGTTCTGCTTCCACGAGTAGAGGGAACAGCGTAGACACAACAAAGAAGCGTAAGGAATTTTCAAAAGCTGATAGTGGGACACACGAAGAAGAAGAAAAGGAAGAAGAGCGAAGATGTAGAAAAGAGCAGATACGTAATAGTGAAGATACTTTCAGATTGAGTGAATCGGAAGACGAGGAGGAGGAAGACGAAAGAGAGGAGGACTTGTTTGACTGGAAATCACATGGAATAAATCCAAAGTTATTTAACTTTTCAGATTTTTTGTAATAAATAATATATTCAACGAAATAGATGTGTTTGGATTCTTCTTTAAATGGTGGGACAATATTATCCCAATATTCCCAATGAACATAGGAGAAAAATATCGCGCGCAACGAACATTGGGACGATAATGTCCCACCAAAAATTTTAGGTTTAGACCTAATTTAGAAAAAAATTGAAAACGTTCTTAACATTATAGATCTTATAGTAATCAGTAAACAAAATTTCATAGCAGTAGTTCAATTGCCACTCTTTTGCCCTATAAAGGGAAATGAGATTTTAAGGGGACAATTAGCCCTGTATGGGAAAGTAAAAAATGATAAGCTCATAAAAATTCTCACACAAAGGTTTTTGACATTGAACTACTTTTGTTTAAATATTGACAGATTTCTACGACTTCCGGTTATAACGGAAGTAGCTATCAACTTCTTTATTTTAAATGGCAACCCTAATTTTTTTATTCCACGTTTAGAGTCCTCTTCGAAAAATAGGGCGGTTTATTCAACCATATATCTATGGTCATCTTTGATTGTTTTGGAGATATTTGCATTCTAAGAAAAAATTTGACGCCTTGTGTCTCAGTGACTGTTACACGTAAAACCATGAAACTTTGGGAGTACCTATAGGAGGTGCTGTTTATTCAAGTCACCATAATCATTTTTCACAACAATCCACAGGTTCTTCAAAAATGATGAATATAGTTTTTTTTTTAAATCTCTGTTTTTGGCGCGCTGTTCTATGAACAGAGTGCCAATCAATTCGTCCAAATGTCTGTAATTTTCGAATTTTTGACTGAAAATGGTCTCAAACGATTTGGTTCGACTCACTGATGAAGAATCCGAGGTCAGAATTGATTCTGTCCGGCCATCAGCACGATTACGCTCGAACGAAAGGAGGAGGATTGAAATTTGCAGGTTATGTTTGGAGCGTAAATATCTCGGACGAGTTCGTTAACGGGCGAAATCCACCAAGTGGTTTCGGAGTTATGGCTGTTTTTAGTAAAAACATTTTTTATGAAAATTTCCGAAACCGATCAGCATCAGATTGTATAATAATGACCTTTATACGCATGCGATGTTTTGTATTGATCGGATTGCCGTAAAGTGTAAAAAATTTTTTTTTTTAATTTTTTTTTCTACAATGTTTCTCGAACAGGATGATCTAGGAAGTTGAAATTTTCTCGGTTAAGTTTGTTATTGGGCAAAATAGGCCAGATGGTTTCGAAGTAATGAAAAAAACATTTTTTTTAACTTACAAATTTCAAATTCATTTTTTTTTAAGATGCAGCTTCTCCATAAAAATCCATTGATATCATTTTCAACTCTAAAGAGCTAATACTTTCGGAGATATGAGTTTTCGAAATTTCAATAATGAATCGTACTTCTATGTTTTCACAGAATGCTATAATTATTCTATCTGTGAATTATTATATGATCTGTGTTCATACTTGTACATGTCATCCTGTTCTTCAAGAGAGAGTCAAATTAGTTTCACCTATTTTAATTTGATTTCATCCATGGTCCTCATTCTCAGATTGCTCATTTAGTCTTGATAAATAAAAACAAATCTTGTCAAAGTTTGAACAAGAGCGCCAAAGCTCCTGTCCACAGGGCTTGAACCAATTTTGAACCTATAGTGGAAGAATGTATTCGAATGAGACCTTATGCCACAAGCAAACACAGCACTGTACATTTTCGAACAGTGTATGTATTGAGTCGAAACTAATCGTCTGATACTATTCTTGGCCAAAAAGTGTACCATTTTTTTGGACGCTTGTTTTTACTTTCGGTTTTAAATTCTTGTTTAACAAAAACTGTCACTCGGGAATGAAAGGAAATGGGTAGCCAACATATTGGAGTGCATCAGAACTCTAGAACTGGAAGGCAAGCTGTAGATGGTGATGGCATCCACATCTCTGGGGGGGTTGGGGGGCACAATAGACCTTAAGGTCATAGTACAAGTGCAAGTACAGAAATCTGTACAGGAAAAAATGTCAGCAATAGTTAAATTAAAGGAAACAAGTTCTTTCAGCTTTACAAAATTCAAAATATTCTTGTAGTTATCAATGCAATGTATTCATTAGGTTCATGCACATACATATTATAGGTACATATATATAGGTACATATATACAGGTACCTACATAGCATTATTCTGTGTCACAGTCAACGTGAATATTGACTGTGTCATGTAATGCATGTACTCGAATGGGTCCTTATGCTACCACAAACGCAGCAGAGGTTGATTTTGGCCCAACATAGCGTATGGTGTCTATTCAAATACATAATGTATGTATTTGAATAGACACCATACGCCACACATCACTGTTCATTTTCGAACCAATACTGGATGAATCTACTTGAATGGGTCCTTATGCCACCACAAACACAGCACTGTTCATTTTCGAACCAACAGTGACTGTATGCATGTGAGTTGAAACTAATCGTTTGATACTATTCTCCGCCAAAAAATGTACCAGTTTTTTTTGGACGCTTGTTTCAAAATTGAATGCCTCTTTTAGCGGCCATGTTCTGTGGAACAGCGTGTTATCATTTTGCCGAAATGTCTGTAACTTTATAGTCCCACCTCTCGTACGAGATCACAACGCTCCTCTACGACATCAACCGACCAAATGTCGCGAATTTTTAATAGGGAAGTTATGCTGCCGTGCCTGTAAATATATCGCAGATAAAAAAATGTAGTAATTTTGCAAGCAATCTAATACCAGTGAAAAAAATACGAATTTCCAAATGTTGATTGCCACTTCAGGTAGATATATCCGAAAGTAAGATTTTTTTTTTAATTTTTTCGAAAGGTATAGCATTTTAAATCTTTATAAGCTCGCCATCACTTTTCATAGTGCTTCCACAGACTACGGTTTGTATATTAAGTTGTGATGTTTTAATGCTGAGGTGGATGTACAGTGTGGAAAAGCCAAATGGAATAAATTCATTATCTTAGTAATCTTAGTGTGGATTCATGCAGCATCAAATAACAATTATGAATTACCAAGTACAAACATGCAGCATTCATGCACTCAAATTAGCAATTAAGAAATAAAAACCCACAAGTCAAAGATCCGAGATATTAATTTTTCAAAGTAACCTCTGTTCCCCCTATATTTGAAAACAAGTGTTTAAAGTTCAATTTCCCAATGTGATAACACGGAACCTACATAAATACACACCAAATAAATAAAATATTTCACAAATTGAGGTTATATTTACATTATAGGACTGTCTAATCTGCGTTCAGCTGCGCACGAGTTGCGTACAAATACAAAATCTTGTTCAATTAAAGTAGAAAGTTAAGAGTTGGCGAACTCCTAGTTGTTATTCGTTAATTGATAATTGTTACTTGGCTGCATGAACACTCTCATCGAGATATATGAAGTTCAACTTTTACTCACTATTTGTAGTTGTTACTCGATACGTGTTAATTTGGGCTGCATGAATCCACACTTATAGCGTATTCCATTGGTAGAACTCGTGCGCACTGAGTGCATGAATCGTATTCCATTGGGGAATTTCGACAAGCATTTTGACACATTTTGACGTCCAGTGCAACATTTTTTGCACTCAGTGCGTGCTCAGTGCAACACTGGTGCTGCCAATGGAATACGCCATTAGTAATACATATACATATTTATGGAAAATTCCGATAACGTCAAATTTATATTTTAAATTGTCATTCTTCGTAAAAATGCGAACCCTACCTTCAACCAGAGCTGAGCCGAGGCATTGTGCTTAGTGCTTGTGAATGTGCTTGAAGCCTTTTTGTGTTCCCGAGCACTTCTTAAAACCAGTGCTTAGTGCTTGGTAATTCAAGCACTTCATGAAAAGGCTTAGTGCTAGTAATTCCTTAAGTGCTCCCGAGCACTTCCGAGGATTACTAAGCGCTAAGCCTTTCCGAAATCTTGTCGTAACACGAATAGACGCTGACGCGCTGCGGTCGGAGGAGTTAACGACTACCAAATTTTTTCGATATATGCATTTAAATTTCTATCTTATATACAATACTAAATTGCTTATGAATCACAATAGAAAATAATGCTACCCGATTTCTGCGGATACAATTTTTGACATTTTGAGAAATTAAAAAAAAACTGACTTCATGTTGATCAATTAAAATTCAATTATGTATTAATGAAAAAATGCCCCAAAGAGCATTGAATTCACGTCAGTGATTTTTTTTTTTATTATAAAGGGAAAGAAAATACTTGGCCTAAGTTTCATAGTATGATACTATGTTGTTGTCATAATTATATGTATATGGTTCGGGTTTTGTCCCATTTTGAAATTGGGAAATACATTTTACATGTGCAGAAAAAACTAAGACGCTTATAGAATTCATACTTTCATTCATTGTATCATTTCCTTAAATAATAAAGACCTTTTCAATATGTGTAAGAATAGTTTGAATTTTGAGACCGTTTTATAGAAATTTGTTTCGCTGCACTTTATTTCTTATCCTTCAATGATGCATATGAGCAATGCAAGTTTGCTAGTTTACATGTTTCTCCAATTGAATACAATTTTATATAGGTAACAATTCGCAGAGAATATCCTCATTTCGATCTAGTAGTGCTTAGTGCTCGAAAAACCGAATTACTTATATAAAGTGCTTAGTAATCTCAAGCCTTTTGTGAAAATGCGGTGCTTTGTGCTCGAGGCTCGGGATCATTTTCATTGAGTGCTTAGGGCTCGAAGCGCTTTTCTTCAGTGCTCGGCACAGCTCTGCCTTCAACCCACTTTGAAAGACTGGTAAAACCCCCCATTTTTCAAATAGGAAGTATGGGCTTGTGATACGTCGTTTGAAAGTTCTCGTCATTCTCTATTCAAAAATGTTATCACTTTCATGTTTATTGCAAAAATCAATAAAATCAAGTGATTTGTCGAAATTTGGTACAATATCAAAATCTATAAAATGTAATACTTATACTCCATTCATATTTATAAAGTCTCCCGGTTGGCCATGAAAATTTGACACATTTCACCATGTATATTTTAAAAATGTTAGGTTATAGTCATTTTCCTGTCAGATAACTACGCAACGTTGTCCTCTCTACATAGAAGTCCTAGTAATTACGTATTTTCACAATGTGAATTTACTTCGGAAAAATAATGAATTTGAGAAGATATGTGAATTCAATAAGTCCTGGCAACAATAGAAGGAAATTTTTTACTCTGTTATTACTGGAAATATTTCACGTACATAAACTTGTTGGAATATTCCATTATGCTATTTTCTTGTATGGAAATCAAGAATCAAGTGTTGGAATTTTATTGAAAAATATTGGATAGAGTACTCCGTTACTTTGTTATAGTTCATTTGAAAAAGAATAAAAGCACCTGAATAACCCGGCAGGAAAACTTCTAAACGAACAGACGTACCTATGGAATTCTTCACTTTTCGAAATTCTCAAGAAATAAGTATACAGAAGACATTTAAATACCTTATTGCACAACTTGAAATACACCAGTTTCAAAATGTAGTAGTACTACGAAACCCGAGTTATTCTTATACCTTAACAAAATATAGTGATAGGAAACTAAGTCATTTCATTCCAGAGTTCAACATGTCAGAATGAAGTTTTCCTATTGCAGATTTCGGTTCTGTTCTTTATTATATTCGAAGATAATGGTCTGTGAATAACTAGTTCTAAGACTAAATTATGATTATGTTGAGAGTAGAATTGGCAACGTCTCGGCGGATTGTTTTGACCTTGACGATATTTCAGCAGTGCCAACTTGCCTTAGTTTTAGTTACAAAAACGTGATAGACCTAAATCATGGCCAACCGAGAGACTTTATAAAAGTGAATGGAGTATACATAATGCAGCAAATCAGTTATGGATGGTAATAAAGTCGATGTTCAAAGTTTTTCGCGATTTCCTTGGCAACATTCTAACCTTAAATAAAAATTTCTTCCAATATTATTCAACATCTCAGGAATCATCGACCTAATTGCAAGCGTTATTCGATCTTTTAGGTCATTAGGTTTAGTTTCGTACACAATGCTCTTCACATATCGCCATAAAAGGAAATCTAATGGATAAGGGGATCGCGCTGGCCATTAGATCGTTCCTCGCGTTCCTATCCACCGATTTGGAAATATTGCGTCGAGGTAGATACTGTCGGACATTGCGTTGGTAATGTGGTGGTGCTCCATCCTGTTAGAACTATATGGTATTCCGTCGAACTTGACGATTTCCTTGATCAGGATATAAATTTGCCAAAAAACTGCCCTACATGACCAAACTCGCGAAGCTGCTATTATATTTTACTCATTGTCCCTTGGGTTATAGGCTATATTATATAGGTATAGGTTATAAAGGGTTTTCCAATAAGAGGTGTTATTTTGAATTGCCCGTTATTTCGGTAGATGTCACTTTTGAAGCAGTCATTTTTTGACATTTGACAAGTTAACTACGCCATCAATAAAAATGGAACGATACACGCTTCAAGAACGCATTGAAATTATTAAAATTCACTATAAAAATGGTGAAAATTTGGCAGAGACGGTTCGTAGAACTCGAACATTTTTGGGTCGTCGTGAAGCACCTTGTCGGACCGCAATAATGAAATTGGTGGAAAAATTTAAGCTGTTGGGACAAGTTAGTTATGTGAAGAATAAAACCCGTGCACGTCGCTCAAGAACAGCCGAGAATATTGCTGCTGTAGCCGAAAGTGTTGAAGAAAACCCAGGTTTGTCCATTCCTCGTCGTTCTTTGGAATTAGGCATTCCACAAACGTCATTACACCGTATTTTGCATAAAGATTTAGGTCTTAAGGCTTATAAAGCTCAGTTAACACAAGAACTCAAGCCGGTCGATCATCAACAACGTCGTGTCTTTGCTGATTGGGTCGTTGAAATGCATGAAAATGATCCGGAATTCCATCGAAAAATCATCTTGAGTGATGAGGCCCATTTCCACCTCGGTGGCTTCGTCAACAAGCAAATTTGTCGCATCTGGGGCTCGGAAAACCCAAGAGTTATTGCTGAAAAGCCTCTCTATCCTCAACGTGTGACTGTTTGGTGCGGTTTATGGTCCGGTGGAGTCATTGGACCTTACTTTATCGAAAATGAGGCTGAGCAACAGTTACGGTGAATGGATTGGGCTATCGAGAGATGATTAATGATTTTTTATGGCCGGAATTGGATGGTATTGATCCGGACAACGTTTACTTTCAACAAGACGGCGCTACGTGCCACACAAGCAACGAAACCATTGATCTTTTGCGGTAAAAGTTTCCGGACCGTGTTATCTCTCGAAGAGGTGATCACAATTGGCCACCGAGATCTTGGGATTTAACACCTTGCGACTTCTTCCTTTGGGGCCACGTGAAAGAGAAGGTCTACGCCAATAGCCCAGCGTCGATTCAAGACCTCAAAGATGGAATTCGTGAGGCTATCGAGGACATAGGGCAGCCACTTTGCGAATTTGTTATGGAAAATTTCATTAAAAGGATATGGTCCTGTAAGCGTGGTCGTGGTGGTCATTTGCCTGATGTTATTTTCCACTATTAACGGCATAGCTTCCTCTTTATAATGAAATAAACATCTTATCGTTTATATTGAAAAATGGCATTTTTCTTAGAATATCAAAATAACACCTCTTGGTTGGAAAACCCTTTATATTGTTATTTTGTGAAACTCCGTTAATCGAACCATTATTCTAAATTGGAGTGAAATTCGAACACAAATTAGACAACTTGTTAACTACAACTTTTCAGCACAAAACAAATTGCGAAGGCGTTCTAAAGAAACTAACATTGCCGCAGAAAGTGTTTTATGTAGTTTTCATGGTGCCATCTGGAAAACACAATGTTGTTGGCGCTCTCGTTCCTCGGAACAGAGTGCTTATCAATTTGCCTAAATGTCTGTAATTTTCGAATTTTTGGCTGAAAATGGTCTCAAACGATTTGGTTCGACTCACTGATCAAGAATCCGTGGTCGAAATCAATTCTGTCCGGCCGTCCGTCCGTTAACACGATAACTCTCGAACGAAAGGAGTTAGAGGATTGAAATTTTCAGGGTAGGTTTGGAGCGTAAATATCTCGGACGAGTTCGTTAACCGGCGAAATACACCAAGCGGTTTCGGAGTTATGGCCGTTTTTAGTAAAAACATTTTTTATGAATATTTCCGAAACCGATCACTCAATCTATCGGAAATTTAGCATCAAATTGTAGAATAATGACCTTTATACGCATGCGAAGTTTTTTATTGATCGGGTTGCCGCAAAGGGTAAACAATTTTTTTTTTCAATTTGAAATTTTGTTTCTACAATAACTCTCGAACAGAATGTGCTAGGCAGTTGAAATTTTCAGAGTAGGTCTAGGAGATAAATATCTCGGTTATGTTCGTTATAGGGCAAAATAGGCCAGATGGTTTCGGAGTAACAAAAAAAAATTTAACTTACAAATTTCAAATTCAATTTACTTTAAGATGCAATTTCACCATAAAAATCCATTGATATCATTTTCTACTCTAACAAGCTAACACTTTCGGAGATATGATTTTTCGAAATTTCAATAATGAATCGTTGTTTTCGCAGAATGCTATTATTATTTTATCTATGAATTATTATATGATCTGTGTTCATACTCGTACATGTCATCCTGTTCTATAAGAGAGAGTCAAATTCATTTCAGCAATTTTAATTTGATTTCTTCCATGGTGCAGTTCTCATTCTCAGTTTGCTCATTTAATCTTGATAAATAAACTATTATTTGAACTTTATTTCCGAAGCAGTTCTATCATAAGAATACATTGATATCATTCCCAAGTCTGAGAAACCAATACTTTCGGAGATATGATGTGGCAAAGTTTGAAGCCGAAGCTCCTGTTCACAGGGCTTGAACTAATTTTTTTTTTTCATTATCTTTCTATCGCATCTTGAAGGCAAATTAGTTTAGTATTATTGTAATAAGATTTGGGAATATTCGAGGGATTATTAAAATGAATTTCGGCAATAATATTTTTTTTCCATTTTGTGTTTTACAATGAAAATGAAAGTGATAACATTTCTGAATAGAGAATGACGCGACCTTTCAAACGATGTATCACAAGCCCATACTTCCTATTTGAAAAATTTGAATTTGGCGTGTTTTGGGATTTTCAATTAAATATATAGTAACCAAGATAATGAATTAATTATATTTGGCTTTTCCACACTGTATAATATTCCATCAATATTTTACATTTGATTCGATTATTTTCTTATAATGTACTAGATAAATACATACCTATGTAGCCACCATTTCGTTTTTACTTCTTCTTGCGCGCATGTGCTAGGAAATAGCGCCCAAATGTCTGTACTTTTCGAATGTTTTGCCGAAAATGGTCAAAAACGATTGGGTTCGACTCCCTGATGAAGAATTCAAGGTCAAATTCGATTTTGTGTGGCCCACCGTCCGTTGTGACGATAAATTTCAAACGGAAAGCGATGGTAATTTTCAAGGTGGCACATCCGAATGTGACAGTTAAGTTTGTAGGGCATAATCGGTCAAACAGTTTCGGAGTTGAAATTTTGTTCTCAAAGAATACATTTCCGATCGAATTGAAAACTGCTAACAAGTTATAGAATGCCGACACAAAGACTTATGCCGTAATTTCCTGAGGATCGTGTAATTAGAAAATTATTAAAAAATATTTTGTATCTCAGAAACTATCCGTCCGATATCACTGAAATTTTGTGGGAGCCTTCAAAACCAAATTCAATAGCCACATCTGAACACGACTGGGTGGGTCTACATTGTTGAGGTTATTGAAAAAATACTGGAAACTGAGCAGCGTTAGGTGAGTTCAGTATCTGGATGGGTCATCGTTACCACGTTAATTTTCTAACGGAAAGAGATGGCGAATTGCAATTTTCAGGATAGGTTACGCATCCAAATGCGAAAGTTAAGTTCGTTGAGACCTAATGGGCCAACTGATATTTTGTTATTATTTCCTCAATAACTCAAAACATACATATCCGATCTAATTTTAACTTGTTAAATACTTGTAGAAAGCTGGATCACTAATAGTTTCGATATTTCTTGACGATTGTATCACTAAAAAAAAAATTATCTTCGAATATTTTATATTTCAGAAACTATTTGTCAGATTCCACGGAAATTCCGCAGAAATCTTCAAGCCGGATTTTATTTTCCCAATATTTTCAAAAATACAGCTCCGATGTAATTGAAATCTAGTACTTTCTAAAAAAAATGGTTCAAGCACTGTGGAGTGGAGCTTCGGCGCTCTTGTTCAAACTTTGACAAATCATATCAATAAAATTATTGGTCTCTGGGAATGATATAAATGGATTCTTACGATAGAACTGCATCACGAAAGAAATTAAATTGAAACAGACCTATTCTCCCCAATAACTAACTTATCCGAGACATTCATTCATCAATTCTACTCTGAAAATTATTTTATATCAATTGAAACTTACACAATATTGCAGTTTTGTTTTTACTGGAGATATTCTGAACCCAATTTAATTAGGTATGTGTCTTACCAAATAATGTATTTCCATCAACATAGGTTTTATCCACGGGCACTGTATTATCACCTTGAAAGTATAATATCATATCATCCTCATATTTCTACGATAGCTGAATAAACGAACCAGAAATAATTTTGACATTTATCTCTCATAGGAAAATAAGATGACATGTAAGAACACAGATCATATAATAATTCATAGATAGAATAATTGAGAACAGCATTCTGTGAAAACATAGAAGTGCGATTCATTATTGAAATTTCGAAAAATAATATCTCCTAAAGTATTAGCTTGTTAGAGTTGAAAATGATATCAATGGATTTTTATGGTGACACTGCATCATGAAAGAAATGAATTTGATATTTGTAATGTAAAAAAAAATTTTTTTCCGAAACTGATTCAGCCCAATAACGAACTTCACCAAGATATTTATCTCCCAAACCTACTCTGAAAATTTCAACTGCCTATTCTGTTCGAGAGTTATTGTAGAAACAACTATTTAAAAAATGTTTTGACCACTTTACGGCAATCTGATCAATACAATACTTCGCATGCATATTGAGGTCATTATTCTACAATTTGATGCTAAATTTCAGATAGATCGAGTGATCGGTTTCGGAAATATACATAAAAAATATTTTTACTAAAAACGGCCATAACTCCGAAACCGCTAGGTGGATTTCGCCCGTTAACGAACTCGTCCGAGATATTTACACTCCAAACCTACCCTGCACATTTCAATCCTCTAGCTCCTTTCGTTCGAGAGTTATCGTGTTAACGGCTGGACGGACGGAATCGATTTCGACCACGGATTCTTGATCAGTGAGTCGAACCAAATCGTTTAAGACCATTTTCATCGAAAAATTCGAAAATTACAGACATTTGGGCAAATTGATAAGCACTCAGTTCCGAGGAACTAGAGCGCCAAAAATAGGTTTCTAATTTCCATTTTGAGCCAAAAATTCGAAAATTACCGACATTTGAGCAAATTGATACACACTCTGTTCCGGGGAACAAGAACGCCAAAAAGACGGTTTGAAGGTTCATGCGGTATTTCGTGAGGGTGTGTGAGGCGTGAATAGACAGAAGAAGATGCGCGCAAAAGCTTCTGAATTGTTGGTCCTAAAATTTTATATTGGAATATTACTAATCTTTCTCCAAATCTATAAATTCGTAATTGCTTTCGAAATTCTGGGGGGAAGGCAGCTGCCACCCCTCGTGGGTGCATATGAATAATTCTAAAGAATACGTGTGAAAACAATGCAATAAAATTGGATAGCGCGGATATGTAAATTTAATGGAAAAAGTTTATCGCGATATTCCGCAAAGGAGCAGGAAGAAAACATACGATTGGTACTTGCCAACACGTGTTTCTGCTTATTGGCTTCTTGAAGGCAAGAAAACGAAGAAACCAAGGAAAAGATGGGCAATTGCATGATATTTTCCTGCTCCATCGCGGAATATCCCGATGTGCTTTTTCCATAGAATACAATAATTCACATCATAATGCAATATGCAATTTGATTTACTTTACTTCGTACTACTTGCTACCAAAATAGCACATAAAATAAGTGTCATTTCATTACAAAACATGAATTCATCAAAGTGTTTGTGAATCGGTGGCTACAGTCGCACCTATGTCCAGCCCTACAATCGATCCATTATTTAATAATAGCTCATCAACCACCGGATAGCATCGTAATGCACTTCGAATGAGTTTCGTGGGGAAAATCCCTCTCCAACTATATTTCTTTATCGGCTCCTGCCTATTTCTGGGACCAGTTTCATTTGTACCTTCTGTCATAACATTTGTTTTAGTTTGATATTTTCTCAAATATCCTCTACAATCGTACAGCGAAGACAATTCTATAACCCCTAGTTTTCAGTTCGAAATACTTCCAAAGGTTTTCCGTTTATAAGTTTCATTTCGAAAAGCTGGCATTTTTGCCATCTGTAATGGTTCCCCACTTGAAATTTTCAGGATAGGTGGCGCTTCCAAATACAACGGACAAGTTCGTTAATGAGCATATTCGTCCAACAGTTTCCGAGTACTCATTTTCAGTTCAACTGATACAGATCCGGTCGAATTAAAACTTGGTAGCTAGTTTCAGAATACTGACACAAAGAAGTGTGAAATTTTGTGACGATCTTGTCACTAGAAAACTTAAAAAAAATTTAAAAAAATAATATAACTTAAGAACGGAAAGAGATAGCGACTTATTATTTTTAGGGTAGGTTGCTCATCCGAATGCGATATTTGAGTTAGTTAATGGGCATAATCGGCCAAATAGTTTTGTAGTTATAACCATCTGAAATTTTATTTTTTTGGCGCTCTTGTTCCTCGGAACAGAGTGCTTATCAATTTGCCCAAATGTCTGTAATTTTCGAATTTTTGGCTGAAAATGGTCTTAAACGATTTGGTTCGACTCACTGATCAAGAATCCGTGGTCGGAATCGATTCTGTCCGGCCGGCCGGCCGTTAACACGATAACTCTCGAACGGAATGACCTAGACAGTTGAAATTTTCAGAGTAGGTTTGAGGGATAGATGTCTCGGTTAAGTTCGTTATTGGGCAAAATCGGTCTGATAGTTTCGGAGTAACGAAAAAAAAATTTTTTTTTTACAATGCAACTTCTAATTCAAATTTTTTTAAGATGCTGTTTCATCATAATAATCCATTGTTATCATTTTCAACTCTGACAAGCTAATACTTTCGGAGATATGATGTTTCAAATTTTCAATAATACATCGTAAGTTCTATGTATTCACAGAATGTGAACACAGAATCTGTCTGTGATCACTATTCATAAATGTCATTTTTTCTAGCTATCAGAGATTGTCAATTCATAGTTGTTATTTTCTCTTGGAAAGTATTCGATTCTTGAATTTGTGAATATATACCAGACTGTTTTGATGTAGTTTATGGAGGCAATAGGAAAGAAGAACATAATGGAATCATCAAAAGAAATTACTGTTCGTTGACCACTGAGGTTAATTTTACCTTTTACTTCCTTAAGTAGTGGTAGTGAGACATGTTCCTATATACAGTATTTTCATAATGTTGTTTGCAAAAAATACTGGAATATGGATCTACATTTGTGTATCAATCATGTTTTCTTGAGTTAAGGTTCATAATACAGAAAAGAATGTGTTAGTGGTATGAACTATTGAATTTCAAATTATGAAAAGAGGATAGTATTTTATTAATATATTTTGAACTATTAAAATAATTTGTTCGTAATCCACTACCTAGTCAAATATCAGGAATAAATGGACAATCTGCTATGATTGTCTCCAGCCTTGCTCTAGACATTTCGATTATACTTTCCTTGGGTATTTCGAGTTGTGAAAACTATGCACCTAGTGTGAGTTCAAACAACCCATTCCACGAGGTTGAATCATTGCAGATTGCTCATTTGATCTTGATAAATAAATTTAATGACAAAATTTGAAGCATTAAAGCTTTGAAGCGTTGGAGATTGTTTTTTTTTTAAGATAAAATTTTGAAGCATTTTTTTTAAACATCACTTTTTTTTAATTTAATTTCTTTCATGATGCAGTTCTATCATAGGAATCCGTTGATATAATTCCCAACTCTGAGAAACCAATACTTTCGGAGATATAATTTGTCGGTTTAAACAAGAGCGCCAAAAAGCTCCTGTCCACAGGGCTTGAACCAATTATTTTCCTCAATAACTCCGAAAATACATATTCGATGCAATTTAATTAGTTGTAGAATGTCGACAACTAGCAAGAAAAATTTCGTGAGGGTCGTAGCACCAGCAAATAAAAAAAAATCAATGACAAAAATTCAATATATCAGAAACTATTTTGCGAGAGCCTTCAGAACAGAAGAATTTTCGAAGATTTTAAAGAAACAGGTCAACTTCTGTTTTGAGGGGACGAACTTCCATCAGTTTGTTCCGAAAAAAACACCCCTATGAAGGTGGCATCAACCCCCAACATTTTTTGAATAGGGAAGAGATGTCGGGTGATGGTTAGTTTGGAAGTTATTTATGTTCTGTACACAACCCAGTTAAAATTTTTAAAATCGGTTCATTATTCGCGAAATAATTTAATAATTGAACTTACCAAAAAAAGGTGATGTTGAACAGACATTTGAACCGCCCAAACTGAAGAACCTAAGAGTTTTGACTTTTTTCATCAAATGCTCAACATATTGGTGACTTATAGTATTTCTTTCTGGATGATTGTTATTGAAATACCTTGCAATTAATCGAGCATTTTCGTCATTGCGATAGTATAATTTGAGAATTTCTATTCTTTCTTCTACCTATAGACCTTTTTCGCCCACGTAAGTAAGTCTCAAACCGAATTATGATGCAGAAACGAAAGACTGAAACACAAATTCAAATTGTTCCAGCATTAAATAAAAAAATGAGGGGGGTCAAATTTTCGTTGGGACACCCTGGATACAGTGCTTCCAAGCAACTCCGCATCAAGAGGGACTGTTCCTTTATATTAATATTTCCGAATTTTAATTTTTACATAAATTTGGTGCATGCAAAAGGATATAAAACTAGTCCAACTGCGACTTCCGGTTTGAGCGAGAATCACCATTTTTAAACAAAAATGTTGACTATCACGGAAACTTCGAACTTTTTGTAAGAAACGCTCCGAGTCAACTTGTTTGAAATTACAATTTTGATCAATGTTTAAATTCAGGTCGGACAACCGTGGAAAATAATTTTGCTTTTTTTGCTACATTTCTAAAAATTGAATAATTACCGAACGGATTTTTTTTGTGACTAGACAATATTAGTGTCAGCATGAAAAGCATACACTTTTTTTTTCAACCTAGTTTTTATACATTTGTTGGAATTTTCCCAAATCTGTGATCATATAAAATAATTAAATGGCGTTGAAATTGAACTAACGATAGATATTCACGACAAAATTTTATTTCAATAAAAAATTTAGCTATAAATTGACAATTTGCAGCAAGCATTCTTGGGATCCTTGGATGTGAATTGAATGTGAAATTGAAAGATTTTAATGTCGAAAATACGAATAGGATAAATTTTCCACTTGAATTACACGAGTTTTGAGGAAAAATTCGAACAAATGTCGAAAAACCAAGTTCAAACAAAATATAATAGTTAAAATCATATTCACGCTGACACTAATGTCCTCTAGTCACCGAAAAAAATTCCGTTAGGTAATTATTCACATTTTAAAAGAGTTATGAGCAAAAAGAGAAAACAAATTTTTCATGGTTTTCCAACCTGAAATTTGGCGGATGGATCTGAATTGTAATTTCAAAAAATGGGTTCAAGCCCTGTGGACAGGAGCTTTCTGGCGCTCTAGTTCAAACAGACAAATTATATCTCCGAAAGTATTGGTTTCTCTGAGTTGGGAATTATATCAATGTATACATATGATAGAGCTGCATCATAAAGAAAATTCAATTCAAATAATAGTTTATTTATCAAGATTAAATGAGCAATCATGAGAATGAGAACTGCACCATGGAAGAAATCGAATTAAATCTGGCCAATTTTGCCCAATAACGAACTTAACCGAGATATTCATCTTCCTAACCTACTCTGAAAATTTCCACTACCTAGCTCATTCCGTTCGAGAGTAATTGTGGAAAAACTTTTTTTAAATTTTCAAATTTTTTTTTTTACACTTTGCGGTAATCTGGTCAATACAAAACTTCACATGCGTATAAAGGTCATGATTCTACAATTTGATGCTAAATTTCAGATAGATCGAACGAATTTGTCCGAGATATTTACGGCCAAAACCACCTTGCAATTTTCAATCCGCTAACTCCTTTCGTTCGAGAGTTATCGTGCCTACGGCCGGTCGGCCGGCCGGACAGAATCGATTTCACACTCGGATTCTTGATCAGTGAGTAGAACCAAATCGTTTGAGACCATTTTCAGCCAAAAATTTCAAAATTACAGACACTTGGGCAAATTGATAAGCACTCTGTTCCGAGGAACTAGAGCGCCAAAAAAACAAGTTTCGTATGACAATTGCCCAAAACAGGTTTAAAGTACCTACAAATAGTAGGTATAAAACAAATATGAAAAAAGATAAGTAATAATAAAAAATTACCTTGTAATCGATCAAAAATTTCCTGATCTCCTCTCTCGAACTACAGAATTATGCTTTCAATATTTACGTAATATTTTCAAACATTTTCGGGTGAGGTCCCCGTTGCATCGCTAAAATACGAGTATTTCAACCCCAATATTTTTGAAGTTACAATATTCCCTTTTGTCAAGTTGACATTATGAGAATTCATACATAGAATAATAATTATATCAATCTGTGAAATACGATTTACATTGAAATTTTAAAAAATCATATCTCCGAAAGTATTAGCTTGTTAGAGTTGAAAATGATATGAATGGATTTTTATGATAAAACTGCTTATTAAAAAAAAATTAATTTGGAATTTGTTTCGTAAAAAAACATTTTTTTTTTGTTACTCCGAAACCATCTGTCAGATTTTGCCCAATGACGAACTTAGCCGAGATATTCATCCCCCAAACCTACTCTGAAAATTTCAACTCTCTAGCTCATTCCGTTCGAGAGTTATCGTGCTTACGGCCGGCCGGACAGAATGAATTTCGACCACGGATTCTTGATCAGTGAGTCGAACCAAATCGTTTAAGACCATTTTCATCGAAATATTCCAAAATTACAGACATTTGGGCAAATTGATAAGCACTCAGTTCCGAGGAACTAGAGCGCCAAAAAGTTTTCCTAATACGCAAAAAATAATGGCGATTTCCGATCAAACCGGAAGTCTCAGTTGGCCCAGTTTGATATCATTTTAAATCATTTTTGATGCACCAACTTTTTGTAATTCATAAAATTCAGAAATATTGGTAGAAAAGAACAGTCCCCCTTCGTGCGGAGTTGTTGGGAAGCAATGTATATTACATCTCAAAACTTCTAAATAGGATTTCAAAAATTCTTCCATTCAAACAAGGGAACAGATTATTCATATCTGTTCAATAGCTAATATGATATCTCTTGGAAATTACTTAGGGGAATAGAATCCCAACTAACGAATAATTCACTCTTGATTCCATTAGCTTGTAATTCCAGTATCATTTATCATTCGTCGTTCTTTCAATGAAATTACTCTTTGGTCATCACAAGGTCTGTTGTAAACCCAGAGAAGGAGTTAGGCTCAGCAATTATGCAATGTACCCAAAATCACGTTTAATAAAAACTTAAATCCAAAAATTCATTTACATGTTTGAAAATTTCATTTCTACAAACCTTATGCGAACTATATAAACTATTAAATCAATTTATTTTGTATAATAAAAAAATTTGGTCCACACTGGAAAGGGAGGAAAAGTAACCTCTCACTAACAATCATTTTGGAACTCATCATTGTTAATATGTGATATGTGTGATGTTTCAGGATGTTTCAGGACCAACTACTATGTTACAATCATTTATAGGCCCTGTAGCTTATGCGGGATCTCCCTTAGAGGGGACAGACCTTGGAGTGTCATAATAATATCAGTTTCTTCAAGAAGAACTATTCTTAGATATATGAGGGATTCTTAGAAAATATAAAAGAGCACTGACCTGAAGTAGGTACTGTTTGGCGAGCTTCTTCACGTTGGCGAATTTGAATACTCATCAGACGGTTGTGGCTATTATACTCAGTTTGGTCATAAATTAACAGTGCCTTGCCTAAGGTAAACAATTGAAAAAAGCACGGATGTGAGCTCAATCTACTTAACGTCGCTTACTTATGATGTAATTATTATTATAGGATTATACGATTATGTGTAGGCTCTGTTACTGTGACCTTACGCCACCGCCACAGCTCTGTTAATTTTTGACCCAACTGAGAATGGTTGCCACTACCGTCTGACTAGATCTTTTCATTCCTAGCTTTCAAATTGGTCAACGTGGGCAATCACTCCTAACGGCACCGACTTCACGTCTGTGTTTTTCCATATTCGAGACTTTAATGCTTATTTTGATCCATACTACCATATATGTATTACCTTCGGTAGGAATATTTCGACTCAATAAAAATCCAGACACTCAATTACAATTGTGTGGCTTCTTCAGAGGTCTAGAAAGTGAACATAACCAATGAACTACAACAGTTGAAACAATCAAAACTCCAAACAACTTATCAATGTGAGATCTGTCTCAACTACAAAACCATGCTTCATACTAATCAACGCAACGACAGAACAACCGAAAAAAAAATCAGTTGTATCGTTCCACTCCGAACTAATATTTTTTTTCACACCTGTGTATATGATTTTGAAAACAACAATTTACAATATCAAACAGGATGGATCAACAATAATTAACTCTATCAAGAAAACAATCGTTTTGAAATATCAACAAATAATAAAAGTCCACGCAATACCATTCACAACTGAATAAAAGAGGTTAAGAGTCATAGAATAATGTCAAAACAAAAACAAATAACCTATGAAAAACAAAACACGGAATAAAACAAATTAAAAGATATGTCAATATTGATAGTTAAACAACTGTTACAAACTGTAAAACAAAAACAATGAAGAAAACAGTAACAAACTTCGAAAACTAAGCATCAAACTTATTCAACAGTTGTTCTACTATCAATATTGACAGATCTTGTAATTTGTTTTATTCTGTGTTTTGTTTTTCATAGGTTATTTGTTTTTGTTTTGACATTATTCTATGACTCTTAACCTCTTTTATTATGTTGTGAATGGTATTGCATACAGTTTTATTATTTGTTGATCCATCCTGATTGATATTGTAAATTGTTGTTTTCCAAATCATATACAAAGGTGTGAAAAAGAATGTTAGTCCAGAGTGGAACGATACAACTTTTCTTTTCTTTTCGGTTGTTCTGTTGTAGTTGAGACAGATCTCACATTGATAAGTTGTTTGGTGTTTTGGTTGTTTCAACTGTTGTAGTTCATTGGTTATGTTCACTTTCTAGACCTCTGAAGAAGCCACACAATTGTAGGCGAAAGCTTAGATTAATATAGTTAAGAGTATTTTAAGACTACTTGGCGATATTGACTCCGCATGAACCCGATAACTAGAGTGTCATATATTACCTCCTTTAATATTTTAAACCCTTTTCAACACCCTGTGAATCCTCACGGGTATCGAACTCCAAGAAGCAATATTCCTTTCAAAACACCCGAGGTGTAAAAATATATTTCCTATGGAAGCATATTGAGGTTGTGAATCTGAGACAGATTTCAAAACGTTCTGAATCTGTGCGGCGAATTAAGAAGATATTAGGTTCGGCTTAGCCTCGTTCAATCATACGCTTCTATATTCGTCTTACTGACTTCGGTAAAGTCAGTTATATGGTTCAAGGGATATACGAGCGGCTCATGATGTCGAAGCGGAGAACGAATTTAATTTGATCTCAAGCCAACCCTTCGAGATAAAATGGGCTAGTGAGGACAGCCAGTAATTGGGGTCAGTGAGGTTGGTGATTGAGGATCCTCTTTGATTGCCAATTTGATATGGTATATCGATAATTTGTAGTACCTACATTAAATCATTCAAAGAATAATTTTCTTAATGACCGCTACTCTGGCTCCAGATAACTGATAAATGTATACTCCATTCACTTTCATAAAGTCTCCCGGTTAGCCATGAATTAGGTCTATCGCGTTTTTGTAACGAAAACAAAGGCAGGTTGGCACTTCTGAAATATCGTCAATGTCAAAACAATTATCTGAGACGTTGCCATTTTCTACTGTAAACAATCAACATAATGATCCTTCTTAGACAAGATATTATCACAGATCATTATCTTCGAATAATAAACAACTCTTCGCTTTGAAAGTGAAAATGCCGAAAGCAGTTTTGAAAGAGCAGAGATAAAGTATGAGGAAGTGATATACAGAACTGAAATCTCCAATAGGAAAACTTCATTATGTGTTAGGACATGTTGAACTCTCCAATGAAATTACTTAGTTTCCTATCCTATCACTATATTTTATTAAGGTTTAACAGTGACTTGGGTTTCGTAGTACTACTACATTTTGATACTGGTGTATTTTAAGTTGTGCAACAAGGTATTTAGATGTCTTCTGTAGGCTTATATCTTGACAATTTCGAAAAGTGGAGAATTCCATAGGTACATCCGTTTGTTTAGAAGTTTTCCTGTCGGGTTATTCAGGTACTTTTATTCTTTTTTCAAATGAACTATCACAATGTAACAGACTACTGTATCCATTATTTTTCATTAAAATTTCAACTCTTGATTCTTGATTTCTGTACAAGAAAATAGCATAATTGAATCTTCCAATCAGTCTATATACGTGAAATATTTCCATAGTAACAACAGATGAAAAATTTTCTTCAACTGTCGCCAGGTCTTTGGAATTGTTGAATTCACATTGAAATTGTTGAATTCACATAATATCTTCTCAATTATTTTTCCCAACAAAATTCACCTTATGAAAAATACATAATTACTACGACTAACCTTTTTATGTTCCAAATACACTGTAATTTTTTGGATTAAAATTTTTTTTTTCACCTTAATTTGACTTAATATCGAAAAAGCATCCTAATTTTCAATAAAAAATCCTCACGTCAAAATATCTGCTTTTTTAAAAAGGTAGGTGGGCTTTTTGTTCGTTGAAATCTCTACTTTCTGATGGTCTAAAAAACAATGGGTTCAAGCCCTGTGGACAGGAGCTTTCTGGCGCTCTAGTTCAAACAGACAAATTATATCTCCGAAAGTATTGGTTTCTCAGAGTTGAGAATTATATCAATGTATTCTTATGACAGAACTGCATCATAAAGGAAATTCAATTCAAATAATAGTTTATTTATCAAGATTAAATGAGCAATCTGAGAATGAGAACTGCATTATGAAAGAAACCAAATTAAAATAGCTGAAATGAATTTGACTCTCTCTTATAGAACAGGATGAAATGTACGAGTATGATCAAAGATCATATAATAAAGCTTAGATAGAATAATTATGCCATTCTGTGAAAACATAGAAGTATGATTCATTATTGAAATTTAGAACTTCATCTCAGCAGAAATTTAATTCAAACATCATAGAAGAATTTAAATTCAACAAGAGTGCCAAAATTTATCAATCCAAAACCAATCGACGAATTCTACCCAACAACGAACTCATCCGAGATATTCATTCCTCAATTCTATGATGAACGATAATATACCTATATATCTTTCCTCGAATCTACTCCAATACACCAATATTCCAGTTTTGTTTTTAGTGGAGATATTCTGAACTCAATATTATTAACTTACCATTACCATTCCCATTATCATATGGATTGACCATCGGCATGAAAATATCAACCAACAAAAAGTATGATATTATATTATAATTCTCATATTTATACGATTGCTGGAATGAATGACAATGTTATTAACTTACCATTACCATTCCCATCATCATATGGATTGACCATAGGCATGAAAATATCAACCAACAAAAAGTATGATATTATAATATAATTCTCATATTTATACGATTGCTGGAATGAATGACAATGAGACAACGTCATGTCTCAGGAAAATGAGTTGACATTATAACAATTCATAGAACACCCACAGAATAATTCTGTGAAAACGTAGAAATACGATTTACATTCTGTCCAGAAAGTACCGGGAATTATCGATTTAAATTTGGCGGGGCAATGAGGCAGGTAAAATTTTTTTTTCCTAGGTTGGTGCCACTGTCCTTAATTACTATGCCAAGCTTGAGCGGGATCTGTCAACTAGTGTGTCTGCAACAGCTGGTTAAGTCAGTCGATGTCAGAGTGCGTGCCGACTTTTACTATGGGTGATTACGTTGAGCAAAGAATTTGTTTAAAGTTTTGTGTTGCAAATGAATTTTCGTGTGCCGATGCATTGAGAATGTTGCAAAAGGCCTTTGGTGATAATGCTCTATCGAAAACTCGTGCATATCAGTGGTACAGAGCCTTCAAGGGCGGTCGTGAAGTGGTCGAAGACTTGCCTCGTTCCGGACGCCCATCGACGGCTTCGACCGAAGATAACGTCGATAAAATTAAGGAAAAGGTGCTTGAAAACCGTCGTACCAGCTTGAGAGAGATAGCACATGATCTTAAGATATCCCACGAGTCTTTTGTGGGCGAACAACTCATGGATTTTGCATGACGATAACGCGCCTTCTCACCGAGCTACGATTGTGACTGACTTTCTCGCCAAAAACTCAACAAACGTGCTTCAGCAACCACCGTATTCGCCGGATTTGGCTCCCTGCGACTTTTTCCTCTTCCCAAAACTAAAATTGCCCCTTCGTGGCACCCGTTTTGAGTCGATAGAAGCCATAAAACAAAATTCGGCGCGAGAGCTAAAGTCCATCCCGGAAAGCGCCTATAAAAAATGTTTCGATAATTGGAAGTGCCGTTGGCATAGATGTATTGGAGCAAATGGAGCCTATTTTGAAGGCGACTCAATAAATTTTGACGATTAAATGTAAAAATGTTGTTTTAATTGAAAATTCCCGGTACTTTCTTGACAGAGTAGTACATTGAAATTTTTAAAAATCATATCTCCGAAAGTATTATTTTGTTAGAGTTAAAAATGATATGAATGGATTCTTATGGTAAAACTGCTTATTGAAAAAAAATTAATTTGGAATTTGTTCTGTAAAAAAAATTTTTTTTTTGTTACTCCGAAACCATCGGTCCGATTTTGCCCAATAACGAACTTAGCCGAGATATTTATCCCTCAAACCTACTCTGAAAATTTCAACTGTCCAGCTCATTCCGTTCGAGAGTTATCGTGCCTACGGCCGGACCGGCCGGACAGAATGAATTTCGACCTCGGATTCTTGATCAGTGAGTCGAACCAAATCGTTTAAGACCATTTTCATCGAAAAATTCGAAAATTACAGACATTTGGGCAAATTGATAAGCACTCAGGAACTAGAACTCCGAAGAACTAGAGCGCCTAAAATATACATTACTACGGTAAATTTTCTCAGAAAATTCTACGAAATAACGGGCAATAAGGCCCAGACCCACCCCACTTCTCTATGAAATACCTGACATTGATTGATGGGCTGAAATTTTTCGTGGGTTACTCAGATATATAAGTTATCATAAAATAGCAACAAATAGGAATCTAAGCATATAATTTAGAGAAGATGCCGAGGATGATTGATTCTAAACTTTCATAAAATATTGTTATGACTTATTAAAAATATTAACTTTCTTAGCATTTTCTGAGGAAATTTACCATAGTAATGTATATATTTTTTTTAGACCATCAGAAAATATAGATTTCAACGAACAAACAGTGCACCAATTTTTTTTAAAAAAGCAGATATTGTGGCGTGAGAATTTTAGATTGAAAATTAGGGTGCTTTTTCGATATTAAGTCAAATTGAAACATAAAAAAAAATATTTTAAATCCAAAAAATTATTTATTTATTATTATTATTTATTTATTATCCAGTGTATTTGGGACATGAAAAGGTAAGTTTTTACCAAATTTAGTGAAAAAAAAAATTTTTGTAAAAAATAAAAATTCAAAACCAAGAACGTGGTTATTTGAATTTTTCACATAAATTTTGAGGTTATGTGAAAAAAGTGTAAATACAAAAGTTGTAGATCTTTTTATTACCTACAACTTTGCCATTTGCCATAGGACTTGTAGTCTTGTCGGAAATCGAGATGGACCGTTTTTACCTTTAAAAAGTCACCCCCTTCCACTACCCGAATTCAGATCGCCCGTAAATTATTTTTTCTATCATTTTTGTTATATTCTCTTCCTTTTCCAATGGGTTTCATTTTACTATCATTTTTTTTCACTTTTTACCATTTTTAAAGGCTTCGACCCTGGTCTATAAGAGTGTCCAATACAGGAGAATTGACAATATAACATACGCGCAAAAGCTCCTGAATTCACGTCAGTGCTTGAACCAATTTTTTCTCTGTATTCTGTGTCAGCACTTTATAGACGTACGCGTTAGGCTTGTTTCACATGCATTCGGTTCGGCTCGTTTTCGGTGTCATCCGAAAATATTCCAATAAAGACATATTTAAAAACAATTTTTTTTTTAAATATTATGGGATTGCCACAAATCAGTCTGGTCGATGATTATATTAGAATTAGACTCACACCCGGTTTCTGAAAGGCTGATCACCACGAATGTTAACTAATAAGAAGTCAAATCTCTTGTTAACCATCATTTCAGTTGCGCAAAGCGTGATTATGCACTTTGAATTTATCATTGATTAGTTGACAGATTTATCAGATTTAACTACAAAATTGGTTCAAGCACTGACGTGAAGTCAGGAGCTTTTGCGCGTATGTTCTATGGTCCATTCTCCTGTATTGGACACTTTTAATCGAATTTACCATGGTGAATTATATTGTCTATTCTCCTGTATTGGACAGCCTCAATCGAATTCACCATGGTAAATTCGATTACGAGTGTCCAATATAGGAGAACAGACAATAGAATTCACCATGGTAAATTCGATTAAGGGTGTCCAATACAGAAGAATGGACAATAGAACATACGCGCAAAAGCTCCTGACTTCACGTCAGTGCTTGAACCATTTTTTTTTCGTGAAGTCAGGATAGAAAGCAATGATGAAAAAGTTTAACACATTATTGTCTACCTTCAATTCTTCTTTAAGAGAAGAATACATAATTATTCTTGAAAAATATTACTGGAGTTAATGTAATATTTAAATAATCAAAGTAAAGAAAATTATAAGTTTAGTTACTAACATATTGAATGAAATTCAATTGAATTCCCGTAATATTCAATTACTTATTCTTAACTAATAAATGTCCATTTATAGATCTAAAGGTGATGAGGTGAAACATAAAGATATATTCTCATTAGTGATAGAAAAACTGGCCTAAAATTCCTCTCTACCCATCACGAGATTTAATATCCACAAATGAGCCTCTCACCTCAGAAGCCTTCAGCAAAATTTCAGCGATATCATATTAAAAATAATACATAACCTTTCAAAAGTCCCCTCTCGCAAATATACTCCTCTGAAGGCACATGGATCTCTTGAAGAAGAATCGCCTTCTCTATTTCTCAAAGATATTCACTCTTGTTCATAGAAATCCCTTCAATATTTAGTTGCCTCCTCCTAAGGATGATCTCTTTCAAAACCAGGTCTGACCACTAATGTAGGGCTATCATCTCCTATAGATTTGTGATGAAATAACACGATTTTTCCATAACATACGCGCAAAAATATGTCATCATGACATTCATATTTTATTTTTGAAGGTTCTCGCAAAAATACGACCATAGAAAACATATACGACGAATCGCATCCGCTACCGCTACCGCTACGCTACCGAACTCACAAAAGGCTGCTCGGTTCTCCAACAATATAGATCCGATCGTGTTCAAACTTGGAATTCTGCAGTAGAGTTAGGATCTGAAGGCTCTTCCAAAATTTTAGCCATGCCGGACGAATAGTTTATGATATATAGAATTTTTTTCAATTATTTTTAATTATTTTTTTTTAATTTTCTAGTTATACCATCCTCACGAAATTCTGCAAAAATTTTCGCGTTGGCATTCTACAACTAATAACCATGTTTGAATTCAATCGGTTTTGTATTCTTCGAGTTAATGAGGAACAAAAAACAACCAAATTTCAGAAAATTTCAGATGGCTATAACTCTAAAACCGTTTGGACGATTATGCTCATAAACAAACTCAAATGTCGCATTCAGATGCACAACCTAACCTGAATTTTTCAAGCCGCTATCTCTTTCCGTTCTCAGGTTATCGCGACAACAAAAATATTTTTTAATGATTTTTTAATAATTTTCTAGCGATACGATTCTCACAAAATTTCACAAACGTGCTAAGGTTTATATTCTACAACTATTCACCATGTATAAATTCGATCGGATTCATTTTGGTTGAAAACAAAATTATTACTCGGAAACCATTGGGCCGATTATACCACTATTAACGAACTTGTCCGTCGTATTGGGATGCGCCACCTACCCTGAAAATTTCAAGTCGCTAGCTCTTTCCGTTCTCAAGTTATCGTGGCAACGGCCGGCCGGACGGCACCACAGAATTAAATTTCACATTTGGGCAAAACTATAACGCGATGTTCCCCAGAACATACGCGCAAAAATGAGTTCAAGCCCTGTGGACAGGAGCTTTCTGGCGCTCTAGTTCAAACAGACAAATTATATCTCCGAAAGTATTGGTTTCTCAGAGTTGGGAATTATATAAATGTCTTCATATGATAGAACTGCATCATAAAGGAAATTCAATTCAAATAATAGTTTATTTATCAAGATTAAATGAGCAAATCATGAGAATGAGAACTGCACCATGGAAGAAATCAAATTAAATCTGGCCAATTTTGCCCAATAACGAACTTGACCGAGATATTCATCTCCCTAACCTACTCTGAAAATTTCAACTACCTACCTCATTCCGTTCGAGAGTTATATCTATGTCTATGGATGAAAAGCAGTCTCACTACTCTCAGATCTCTTACTTCATGTTCCGTTCCGAAACGTAAGACTTTTCTGAGAAAAACTAATTTCGGAGCAAACAACTGAGATTTTTCTCACTTCGCTCGCAATTCTTCGATTGATTGGATGATGTCATGTCTCAGGAAAATAAGTTGAAATTATGACAATTCATACATAGAATAATTATATCATTCTGTGACAACGTTGAAATACGATTTATTATTGAAATTTTGAAAAATCATATCTCCGAAAGTATTAGCTTGTGAAACAGCGTATTGAAAAAAATGTAATTTGGAATTTGCTCTGTAAAAAAAAATTTTTGTTACTCCGAAACCATCTGTCCGATTTTGCCCAATAACGAACTTAGCCGAGATAATTATATCCCAAACCTACTCTGAAAATTTCAACTGTCTAGCTCATTCCGATCGAGTGTTATCGTGCCTACGGCCGGCCGGACAGAATGAATTTCGACCACGGATTCTTGATCAGTGAGTCGAGCCAAATCGTTCAAGACCATTTTCATCGAAAAATTCGAAAATTACAGACATTTGGGCAAATTGATAAGCACTCAGTTCCGAGGAACTAGAGCGCCAAAAAAGGCATGTCATACAGCATTTCGGGTTTCTGAAAGGCTAGTTACGCGTTGATCATAGATTGAAGGAATATCAAAACGTGTGTCAACTAATCTGCGGTTGTTGGCTAATTGACTATATAATTTTATGAAGAAAATTTATTATTTACGTGAATCTAACATTTTTTCTGCAGATATTGATTTTTAAGAGATGTTAGTCACATTTATAATGAAAACATTTTTTAAAGGCACTGAGGTGAAGTCAGGAGCTTTTGCGCACATGTTCCATTGTCTATTCAAACCTCATACGAAGTCCTTCGAGCTGAAATTCGGTACTCGATTGGAAAATGGTGGCTCGGAGGTATGCACGAAATTTCATTGTACTCTGACGAATAGTTTCTGAAATATAGAAATTTTGAAGAAAACAGATTTTTTTTTTTATAGTGATACGATATTCACGAGATTTCGCTAAAATTAGTGCATCAGTATTCTACAAGTAATAATAGTTTTGATTGGCTTGGACTTGTATATTTTTAATTATTGAAAAAATAACAACCAAATTTAAGATGGATATGACTCCGAAATCATTGTACCGATTATGGCCAACAACGAACTTATCTGTCCCATTTGCATGCGCAACCTATCCTGAAAATTGCAAGTCGCTATCTCTTGCCATTCGAAAGTTATCGTGACAACGGTCACTCATCCAGTTATTGAACTAACCTAAGGCTGCTTGGATCTCCAACAATATAGAAACGAGAATTTGGGACTTGAATGCAAAGTTAGGTTTTGAAGGCTCTCGGAAAATTTTGGGATATTGGAATAGTATATTCTAAAACAAGTTGCAGAATGGGCTCCTATTAAAACACGAATGCGAAATTCGAAAACGAGCGACGAAGGAGCGAGTTTTGGAACGCATGAGTGTTGGAATTGCCTTCTGCAACGAGTATTAGACGATATTTTCTCTATTTCAGGCAAGTTTTGTAAAATACTGTTGAAATTTAATGAAAAACTCGGATTACACATCCTAGTGACTTTTGTATTGTATCTTGGCAGTTGGTGTGACTGTTACGAAACTTGACAGCTCACGGAATTTGAATCTGATTCGTACGTAGGGCATGGAAATCAGATTTAAAACAGTTTCCTAATAGCATGAATGATTCTAAATTAGCAAGAGGGAAATCTCTAGTACCATATTTTTTAATGAAAATAAAGCTTTTCCTCAACAATTATTTCAGTATATCCAGATTATATTGTATTGTCAATTGACGTGTGTTGAAATTTGATAGGATCGAATGTCAGTGCTGACTACCACAAAACGAAAAATATAACTAGAAACAATGCGGGAATGAGTTCATTCCAGCACTGTTTTCAGTGCTGGAATGGACTCATTACAATACTGAAATAGAGAAAGATAGTTTCATACGAATTTTTTTCTATGATTTCTTTAAAATTTTAAAGTGTTTGAATTGGATTGGATTCGTATTTTCTGAGTTGTTTAGGAAATAACAACATTTCAGATGAGGATAACTCTAAAACCGTTTGACCGATTATGCCTAGTAACGAACTTAAATGTGGCATTCGGATGCGCAACCTACCCTGAAAATTGCGAGTCCCTATTGTATTCCGTTCCCAAGTTATCGTGAGATACATAATGAGTTTTTTTTTCTGGTGTGTTGGTATTCCACAACTAGCTACCAAGTTTAAATTGGATCGGATCAGTATTATTTGAAAACAAAATAACTACTCGGAAACCGTTGGGCCGATTATGTCCATTAACAAACTTAACCGTCGCATTCGGATTTTCTACCAACCCCGGAAATTTCAAGTCGCTATCTCTTTCTGTTGGAAAGTTATCGGGGCGACGGACGGACGACCGGCCGGACAAAATCAAATTTGGCTTCGAATTCTTCATCAGTAAATCGAACCTAATCGTCCGAGACCATTTTCGGCCAAAAATTCTAAAATTACAGACATTTGGGCAAAATGGTGTTCCCCAGAACATGCGCGCAAAAATTAAATTTTCTTCTATTCCTTATTTCTTCACAAATAGTGTTGAAATGACAAAAAAAAATGTTTTCTGCTGTAGTTTTATCATCCGTCCGTTGGACTTGAGTACCAGCTTTCAATTAATTCTAAAAGTTTAAACTTTACTCTTTCGGTGTTTTTTTTTTCCGTGTGCTCATTCTAAAGTAGAAAATGTCCTCCTAAATTACATAAGAAAACGTAGGCGATTTGATATTCACAGCAATGCTATCTTTTGGCGGTAAAGAAAGTTCATATCCGGCTACGGAATGCCGAATGTCAAATCAGTTTGATCATTGATTACTAAATTTTCTATGATCAACGTTTCAGAAACTCGGACTGATTTGACAGCGCTGTTAACTTAACAGTTCTGTCAGTTGATCAACATTTTGACCAGCCTCTCAGAAACCGGGGGACAATGTTATGAACTAATTCAAAAATTTCTATCTATATAAATCAAATAATTTCATATCGTCCTTGAGACATTTTCGTCTGAATATCCATTGTATTCAGGATCATAACTGACCTGTTTTGAAATTTTGACTATTCTCATTTGATTCTGGTTTATTATTTACTCAAAGGATCTTTGGAATTGCGGAGCAACAAAATATTTATTGTATTTTTTTATTGCAGATATGTGATTTTGGTTTAGCGAGGGTAGCAGATCCCGACCACGACCATACAGGCTTCCTAACAGAATATGTCGCAACTAGATGGTATAGAGCTCCTGAAATTATGCTCAACTCAAAGGTAACTAACTAAACTTACGTCAAAGGTCGTCGACCGAAGTCCTTCATGCCTGTACATTTCACACAACTTACAAAAAAAAAGTTTATTGTGGTATTAAGTTTCATAACAAATAATTTAATTATATTTCGGGGGAATTACTGAATAACCATTAGGTACTATCGGTTGTACCAGTCTCCATATTCCTTCAAAGTTACGAGAATTCATTGGTTGAACTCTGATTATCACACTGTTATAAAAAATCTTAATACTGAACCAGTTTATATGCATTACTATTGTATACCGGGTGTCCCAGTATACATGTTCTAATAGTTCCAATGGATTATCTCAGCCATTTCAAAAGATAATAATTTTAAAATTTCTATTCGTTCAAGGAACCTTCAACTGAGAAAAACAAAAATTGAAAGTCACTTTCGGTTTGATCGGAAGCGACTCTGACTTTTTCATCTCAAATAGCACCCTATATAATTTTTGCAATTTTTTATTTCTACTCAAAGTTACCTTTCCAACGATGTATCATACTTTGTATTTTACATTTGTTTTCATGGAGAAATAGTCAATTGATATTTCAAATTGAAAGAATTGCAGTAGGCTACGATATTTTGTGTAATCTTGATTTTGACTTCAATAATCGAGATCGATTAAAAAAAACCTTCCTCAAGTTGAAATCAACTATGTATTATACCGAACGTTAAAAAAAGAATGAATAGTAAAAAGAACAAAAAATTACAAAAACCGGGGGCAAAAAACCTATAATAACTAAAGCATATGTTCGAAATGTTGACCATCTGCTTCTTCACATCTTTCAGCTAGGTGGCACGCGAAGTAGCACTTCTCAACATCTCAGCATTAAGGGCTCTACAACTACATGCATTCCTTATTTGGTTCTTTAGATCTTTCAAATCAATAGGAGGAGTCTGGTACACACGATCTTTCAATTATTCCCCAAAGGAAGAAATTTAGCGCTCTAAAAATCTGGAGATCTTGCAAGCCATCGTATCGGTCCATTTGAAGATAGATGGATCGGCACACACAGACTGATAAGATAGCCTGCAAGATCTCCAGATTTAACACCGCTGGATTTCTTCCTTTGGGGTTATTTGAAAGATCGTGTGTACCAGACTCCTCCTTTTGATTTGGAAGATCTAAAAAACAAAAGCAATGCATGTAGTTGTAGAGCCCTTAATGCTAAGGTGTTGAGAAGTGTTACTTCGCGTGAACTAGTCCATCTAGCTGAAAGATGTGTAGAATCAGATGGTCAACATTTCTAACACATGCTTTAGTTATTATAGGTATTTTTTGACCCCTTTCTTTGTAATTTATTGTTTCTTTTACTATTCATTTTTTGTTTAACGTTTGGTAAAATTCATAGTTGATTTCAACTTGAGGAATGTTTTTTTCATTGAAGACGATTATTGAAGTCAAAATCAAGATTACACTACATATCTTGGTCTACTGCAATTCTTTCAATTAGAAATTTCAATTGACGTTTTCTGAATAAAATCAAATGTAAAATACAAAGTGTGATACATCGTTGGAAAAGTAATTTTGAGTAGAAATAAAAAATTGCAAAAAATTTATAGGTTGTCATTTGAGATAAAAAAGTCAGTGTCACTTCCGGTCAAACCGAAAGTGACTTTCAATTTTTGTTTTCTTCAGTTGAAGGTTACTTGAACTAATTGAAAATAATAAAATTTTCAATTTTTTATCTTTTGAGATGGCTGAGGTAATCCATTGGAAGTCCAGGGATGTTGCGAATATTCGCATCCGCATCCGCAAATGCGGAACTTCCGCATAGATTTGGACATCTGCATCCGCATCCGCATCCGCATTAATCAATGCGGATGTTCATGCGGATGCGAATTTCATGCAAGTAGCGCTAGCGACAAGAAAGAATTTGGGCGGGTCCTACTGTTTATTAAGTATAATGCTCCTATTTTTAATTTCACTTACTAATATAAGAACCAGTAGGTGTTTAATATCAAAATTGGTTCAAGCCCTGTGGACAGGAGCTTTCTGGAGCTCTAGTTCAAACAGACTCCGAAAGTATTGGTTTCTCAGCGTTGAGAATTATATCAATGTATTCTTATGATAGAACAGCATCATAAAGGAAATTCAATTCAAATAATAGTTTATTTATCAAGATTAAAAGAGCAATCTGAGAATGAGAACTGCACCATGGAAGAAATCAAATTAAAATAGCTGAAATGGATTTGACTCTCTCTTATAGAACACATATACGAGTATGAACACAGAGTATATAATAAAGCTTAGATAGAATAATTATAGCAGTCTGTGAAAACATAGAAGTACGATTCTTTATTGAAATTTCGAAAAATCATATCTCCGAAAGTGTTAGCTTGTTGTAGTTAAAAATGATATCAATGGATTTTTATGGTGAAACGGCATCTTAAATAGAAATTGAATTTGATATTTGTTCCTTAAAAAAAAATTTTTTTTGTTACTCCGAAACCATCTGGCCTATTTTGCCCAATAACGAACTTAACCGAGATATTTATCTCCCTAACCTACTCTGAAAATTTCAACTGCCTAGCTCATTCCGTTCGAGAATTATTGTAGAAAAACATTTTTAAAATTTTCAAAATTTTTTTTTTTACATTTTGCGGTAATCTGTTCAATACAAAACTTCACATGCTTATAAATGTCATGATTCTACAATTTGATGCTAAATTTCAGATAGATCGAGTGATCTGTTTCGGAAATATTCATAAAAAATGTTTTTACTAAAATCGGCCATAACTCCGAAACTGCTTGATGGATTTCGCCCATTAACGAACTCTTCCGAGATATTTACGCTCCAAATTACACCTTACACCTTACAAATTCCAATCCTCTAACTCCTTTCGTTTGAGAGTTATCGTGCCTATGGCCGGCCGGCCGGACCGGCCAGACATAATCGATTTCGACCTCGGATTCTTGATCAGTGAGTCGAACCAAATCGTTTGAGAACATTTTCAGCCAAAAATTTGAAAATTACAGACATTTGGGCAAATTGATAAGCACTCTGTTCCGAGGAACTAGAGCGCCAAAAATACATACTTACGTTTGATTTGATTAAAATAAAAATGTTAATAATTAAGTTATCATTGTTTTAATTCTTCATTAATAGACTTTTTATTATTATTATTATTATCATTATACTGATCCTCCTGGGTCTTCCACAAGGAGACCCCTCATAAGCTCTAAGAGCTTTCCCTGAGTTAGGAGAACCAGTTGTGTTCTGTGTAGGCTTTGTTATTGTGTCCTTACGCCACCTTAGGCACAGCACTGTTAATTTTTGACCCAACAGCGAATGGTGGCGATTACCGTGACTAGAAAATTTCTTTCCTAGCCTCGGAGTTGAACTTGGGGCTTCCGCTCCCAAGTTAATTACTCTACCACTGAGCTAATCGCACTGTATTTACATAATCTCTCAAACATCCGCATCCGCATCCGCGGATGTGAGCTTTCAAAACTCCGCATCCGCATCCGCGGATGTGAAAAAATGAGCATCCGCAACATCCCTGATTGGAACATGTATACTGGGACACCTGGTATATATAGATTTATATATATTAAGTTAAGTTTATATATATATATATATATATATATATATATATATATATATATATATAGAGCTATGGGGATGCACATGCAGATCTAATACGGCGATAAAACAAAGAGCACAATCAAAAATACTTAGAACAATAATGAATGCACTCTGGTATGTATCTAACTACACAATACACAAAGACATCAAAATTCCCTTTGTAAACGAGGTAATTAAGGAATACATCAATAAACACTTAAACAAGCTAGAAGTACATCAAGACCCTCTACTACAGCCACGTATACAACCCACAAACAATAGAAGATGTTGGCCAACGGATCTAAGGGAAAACTAAGGAAAAGTCACTGGACGTTTACCTTCCATGTCACTAGAGTGCATTTTTTTTATATCATGCACTAGTCATCACATTGGCTTAAAGATTGTGTATATCTGATTTTCAATTTAATTTGAAATAAAAAAAATTACTATTATTATTGGCAATATTGATGACTGGTAAACCATATTGCAAGATATTCATCAAAATTTCTGTCAATTCTATTATGTCAATTAAAATTGTTGCGTTGGGTGCTTCCTTCAGCATAAGCTGAAATCAAGATGATATCAGTTGATTTTCACAGTCATCCCAAACCTAATATTTATATCAAAAATATGAAAGAGCACTGACGTGAAGTCAGTACTCTTTGGCGCGCTTGTTCACGTTGGCTAATTTGATTTGAATGATGAGTGATTCAAGCTCAGTGGATTAAGCGAGTCGGAGATCTAGTCAAGAGGGTAGTAGACACCATGGACTGTCGGGTCAGCCTAGAGTAGAGATACTGTAACAAAGCCGACAAAGAACACAACTGACTCTCCTCAGTCGCACAAGCTCCTAGGTGCTTCTGAGGGATCTCCTTGGGGAAGACCTAGAAGGGTCAGTATAATCATAATCATGTCTATGGCAAGCGTGCCAAAGCAGATTGACTCCGCGTCAATGTTTTTTAGCGTTCTTACTTCTTTCATAGTGCAGTCAATCTTCATTGGCGAGCTTGCTATGGACATTATTATGATTATACTGAGCCTCCTGGTCTTCCCCTACACAAATTTGATATAGATCTTCCAAATATATCCCCAGGGCCACGGTACAGACATTTCAACTCTGAAACAACGCTATTTCCTCAAAACTGACTTGTCCGTGCACATAATTGCCATGAATTTTCTTTCAAAACCCCGCAATATCGGCTCAGCAACAAAACCACGACCGCTACACGTAAACCACTCCCAACAGAAGCCATAGAACCCGAAAAGAGTCACCTCTTCTCTGTGCATGCACAATCTACTCGCTGCTGAAAGTAATCTCAAAATCATACACCTCACACAAAACTCTGATTCTTCAACACCAGTGGTGCAGGGTGCAGGAGATATCGCAACTTGAATTCACGCATGCGCAGACCTTACCAAGGGGATTCTATGGAGGAATAGCATTCTGCTCCTCAAAAATCCAATCCTCTGAAATGAAAACTCCAGCAGTTAAATCACTTCTCGTCTGCTCATGCGCATTACGAAAACGAAAAATTACCGAAAAGGGTAACAAGAATTCCACACATTGGCCCAAGGACCACGTTATAGACACTCCGCCCTAGGATACTACGCTATTTCCTCGAAACTGACTTGCACACTCACAGAATTGACATGAGGTGGTAATATGACCACCAAGTTCCACCCCAATCTCTCAACTGTCAGACAAATTTTGAAAAACAATTTAAAATTCCCATTTATTCATTTGGCACCGTATATACACGTCCATATTCAAATTAGTTGCCCTTGTACATACTCTAGCCATCCCCATAATATAAAACACGTGTGGAAATTGAAGTCGAATGTATACCAGATGTGATTTTCTACATAGGAAAACAACTGAAATAATTTGGAAAATTTCGGAAGTTTTAAATTATAAATAACCTCTTCTTTTCTTAGAGGAAACAGGAATTTATTTGGATTGAAAATTTTGAGCGACCCATATCCTATCAGAACGCCCAATTGTGTTCATGATCTAAATTTTGTATATCTTATTTTTAGGGCTACACAAAATCCATTGATATATGGTCAGTGGGATGTATTTTAGCTGAAATGTTATCTAACAAGCCTATATTTCCTGGGAAGCATTATTTAGATCAATTGAACCACATATTAGGAATACTTGGATCACCATCACAAGAGGATCTCGATTGCATTATCAATGTGAAAGTGAGTATCTTTTGTGTTCTATAATTGAAAAGTATTGTTATTTTCCTTATGGTAAATAACACATCGATGACAATAGAGGATTCCATTCATTCAATTCAATGTTCAAGTTTAAGTATTTCTGAGTGTTCCCGAACATATAAAACAGAATATTAATGTTGATAGGAAAAATATACAATATTCTGGGGGATTTGACTATTGTACGTTCGTCAACCTCTCATTTTATTATCCTAGATGTCATATATTTCGGCATGTTTTATGCAGAAAATACGTTGTTTTGTTTAATTATCAGAAAAAACAAATCAACAAATATTATGTCTTGCATAAAACCTCATAAAACGATTGAATAAAAGGTTTGACAAACGTATAAAAGCCAAATTCCCTAGGATATTGTATTTTTGTTCATATCAACATTAATATTCTGTTTTATGCTCAGAAATCCTTAAAATTGAAAATTATGTCCCTTTTAACTTTGAATCATATCAATAAAGGCCTATAAAATGTCAGACATTTTGGGCCTGAAACTAGTAGTGGCAACATTGAATTGAATTAATGGAATCCTCTATTTAGAGAGGAGACTAGTTCAGATTGAATATATCAACAAGTGTTTTATTTTAGGCAAAGAGTTATCTACAATCTCTACCCTATAAACCAAAAATACCATGGGCTAAACTATATCCAAATGCAGATCCTAAAGCCCTAGATCTTCTGGACAAGATGTTAACCTTCAATCCACATAAGAGAATAGAGGTTGAAGATGCTCTAGCCCATCCTTACCTGGAACAATATTATGATCCTGCTGATGAGGTAGGTTGAAATTCTGATAAAAAATATCAAACATTTATCTAGAACGGTTTTCAAGATAATATGATCCTTGGTAAGCCATCATAATCATGAAATTTGTCAAAAAGAGTGGCCTACAGTAACACAGATAAATTTGACAAATGTGGGGCATTTCAAAATTAGAATTGAAAACAGGGTGATATCGTGTTTCTCCAATTTTGAACCAGCCTATAGGGTCGAAAATAATTTTACCTTATGCACTGAGTAGAATCGATTCCGCCAAACTTTTATTCAGAGTTATTGACTGATTGGGCAATGCCAACACACCCTGTATAGGTAATATAGCTTCTGGAAAATTTTTATTTGCAGGAATGTGCTATATGTATTATCTTATTTCCGAACTCGTTTATGATTTGCAAATAACACCGCCAGAGGGCATCAATACACCGTTTTGTAGCTGCTGGGTTGCGTTTGGATATTAACTCCGTAGGGTTTTATTTACTAAGAAGCGTTCAAAAACCGAAAAGTGTATATTTTACTGAGACTGTCGTTCGAAAATATCAGAGTATTCCACTCAGAGTTAACTCTTGTAACTCTACAAAATAGCTGGGTGAATTTAACTCCACAAAATTGACATAACTCATGGGACGGAAAATCTCTTATTTTTGTCTGACTGTTTTATGAAGAGTATATTTTATGTTCTGTGAGTAATCAAGTTGAGGTAATTTAATAGTTTTAATACTGCCCACAATAATATTTATTATTAAAGTTGCAATAATAATATGTTCTTTCTTAATATCAACATAACCTATGCTGATATCGGCACCTTCTGTACTTGAACTCCAAATGAAAACTGGAACCTTCCGATTATTACATGAAGTGTAGTCAACTCCAGAGTAAATTCATCAAACCTTCAAAAACTCTACTCTAGCTAATATTCGGCGCAATCCTGAAAACAGTGGCCATATTATAATAGAATGTGGCTTGTCATTCTAATTCTATACATATTGTGTGTTCTGTGGGTTGACCGCTGTGCAGACATGCCAGAATTTGTAGTTGAATTCTTTGTGTGTTCATGTTGAAGTGTGATGTCGGGGTGTAATGATTGTCAAATTTTAATGTGAAATGAATTGCCCTCTAAAATATTTTGTTCTTCACAGCCTATCGCTGAAAGACCATTCAGGTTCGATACTGAGCTGGACGATCTGCCAAAGGATGTTTTGAAGACTTTGATCTTCGAGGAAACACTCATCTACAAACAGCGACAACAGGACACGACTCAGCATCAACAAATGGGTACAACATAGTTATTCGAAATAAACGTTTAATTCAATAAAATTTTCTACTTGTTTTATAAATTGGTGAAGGTTATCAGTGCTTTCAGGTTAGACAAACTTGACCACAATTACAAAATTTGCCATACAGAATAAATCAACATCAAATGGATGTACATATGAAACTCTAGATGAAATTAGCTACAAAAGCTTTATGCAGGATCCATATGTCTTATATATTTTTCTGTAGATGTTGAAAAAACCTTCTGATCAAATCAATTTTTTTCAGTTTCGAATTCTTTGTAAATAGCCATCTCTATTATCTACAAATTATTTATTATTACAATGTTATTCCTACATGTTTAAAGCGCAATTACTTGGATTTATTAGGCAGAAGGTTTTTTATAATTGCAAGATATTCTTGCGCCTATTTGTGAATAATTATTTTCTTCATTTTACCAATTAAGGAGTACAAATCACCTTTAGTGTATAGGAATTTTTGTCACACCTTTTCCTAGATTACTAGTTTTGAAAAACTCCCTTTTAGTAGTTGCATTTTTTTAGACCAAAGTACGAAATATTCATGGTCATACATTTTAACATTCAAAAACATAATGCATGAAAAGTTTCATCTTGTCAATCTTAATCTTGATTTCAGTATTTCTTAGTCTGGTTTGTGGCAATCATCTTTTTAATTTTTCAAGATTTTGAGTAAATGGAAAATATCATCAAAACATTTAGTATCTTGTTTCAAATATAATTTAATTTGTTTGAAAGTGATGGGAAATAAAAAATATATTTCACAACTGAAATAATTCATTGATCGGAGATCATGTGAGATAACATTCTAATCCAATGGCTTGGAATGTTCTGGGATCATTGCTCATGGTCCTATATTTGATTGTTTTGGTCCTCACTTTTTGATTGTCAATATAGAATGCTTCAACTGTAAATTCAACAACTTGGCAAATACAGTTCTATTTTACTTTTTTTTTTTATCTTGGAATGGTTTGATCTCTCGAAATCTTTCCGCGTATAATCGGTATTATTCGCCCGGACTCTCGAAAAACTAAGAGAGTATATTCGTAAACATGCAACATTGTTCAATGAATTCACATGAACTCGGTATCAAATAAATCGATAATTGCACAATTTGCCGGATATCATGTTAGACTAGTTGAAGCCTCAATATGATCTTAAGAACAGGTTAACGGCAATCTTTTTGTAAGCGATTCTTTTGGAATAGTTTATCTCAGTGAGTTCTAACTCTTGAGAAAAAATTCTCACCTTTGAAAACACCCTGTATACAAAGTGATTATTTGAATGATTATTGATATAGATTGTTACTTATAGTATGAAATTTTATAATGGGGGTTTTTATTGCATTCAGTTTTTCAATAAACTCATGCATAGGAAATTTAAGAGTTCGGAAGAATAATTTAGTATTTATTTCAGTTATTTTCATGCATTGCTGGAATTTTCTTTTTATATTATTCTTATTATTTCATGATATCATATTTGAAACATATACACTATGTTTGTTCAAAAGTAATAATAAGATAACATGTTTCTTATGAATAAAAACTGTCCTAGTATGAGAATCATGTCAGGTTAATTCTTGTATTAATTTCAATTGATTGCAATGAAAATAAGAAATGCATGTATGTTCATATACTCGAAATTTGTATTAACATTTAATATAGTCCAAGTTGATCAATAAAATTCAATATATTTTATGAACATTATATATTGTAAATCACGCACATATAAGAGTCACTTCAATTACTATTTTATTTGATAAATATTGCTGTAGGTTCCGCAAAGAAGTTCAAATAGAATGGAAGCAATATTTAATATATGGATACTAACAGATATTAAGCGAACGCCCAAAATAACACTAAAACTATTCCAAGCTTATCAGAAATGGAAGCAGAATTTTTAATTCATCAGAATTAGAGAAATGATTAATGAAAATCCTGCGAGAACCTGAAACGGTCAAATATATATCATGTTAGTATTCATATCACAAATATTAATTTGGAATAAACTCAATCACATTATCAGGTGATGTTTATAGTTGTGATTGAGCCACTTATTCTAGATTCTTTTAATACTATAGGAAAATAAGTCTTAGGAAATATAAATCACAGAACAAGTTGAATGACATAGGTTTCAATAATCCTTGGTACAATATTTAATGGGTTTTAAAAGTTCTCCATTTCACAGTATAATATATAATATTTAAGGAAATCTACAATATAGAAAGAGTGTCATTAAATTTCCGATTTATATGCGAATTTATGAGGACCCATATTTATATCCTAGGAAAGATGAAGTGCTTTATGGTGATTTTGTTCAAGATATAACACGAATGAGTCTTGAATATTACATGTGGGAAGAATAACACTATGTCCTAATTGGGACATGATCGTACGACCGTGCGTCTAGCGATGGTCGGACGCTCGTACGAGCATAAATCAAACCTAGGAAACATAGGAGGGTGTCCGAATCAATTCGGACACCTTCCTATGTTTGATTTATTCTCGTACGAGCGTCCGACCATCACACAACGCACGGTCGAACGATGACTTCCCAATTAGGACATAGAGTAATATAATGATATTATGTTCTCCTCAGTAGGGTGTATTATATCGTTATTTGTGAAGTTACCATTGATTTCCTTCATGAAGTAATTAAACAGCTTTATATAAAACATGTCTATATATAAAAAAATCAGTTAATCTTTATCGCTTTATAAAACTGAAATTTTATTGAAGGTCAATTCATCTTTTGAAAAAACTGATTTTGGTATTATGTAAACCAATGATAAATCTTTAAAATCAGTGTTTTTATCAATGTTGTCTCCAATATGAAATTATACATTATATAAATTATCTATGTGATTGATACATTTTTATGTGAGAAGAATGATATGAATCTATTCTCAAAGTTGAATTTCTTTGACATTTTTAAATAATTCATCATAACTCTGAATCTTGTTAATATTCTCTTTATTTCAAATTCTATTTCCCTCGAAAATTGATAATATCGGATCTGGTTTAATATTCAAGAAATAGTGATATAGATTACCACTTATTATTTTAACATTATAGTGTGAGTGCTCATATACCTTGAACAATATGTTAACTAATGTAAGTCTTGATATGAAATCATAAATGGAAAAGTCGAAAAAATCAATTCCTCATATCGTGAAAATTATAACCCTTAAGCAATTTTCAATAGCAATGCCAGTGTAGTCTTTCATTAGTAACTAGTGACAATGAGTTTCTATTGTAAAATTGCGCATGGGTACTAATTAATGGGATGCAATTTGTGTATGAATGCAACATCATATTTTCATCTTAAAACAAATGAATTATTTTTAGTCTTACTAAATCTTGAATATTGTACAATGAGAAAATAAATAGGGATGATAAGTGTGCCAGTTATGGCTTCGTATAAGTGCAAAATTTACAAATGGTTGTTGAATAAGGCCTAAAATTTTCTCAATTAATGTTGTTGAAAATTGTTGTTACATGGTATTAAATCTTCATATTCCAAAAATTCTGTAGTCGTAATATATATAATAAAATATCTCATGTGCAGCTGATTTTACTCATTCGAACCTGACTACCCGAAAATTGCAAAATATTGCAAATATGTTCTCTCCTCCCTATTACGGGATTTGGGTCCAACTAAGATGTCTAAACTATGGTGTATGGACTGCTCGCAGTTCGAGAGATAAAAATTCGACCAATTTGGGCGTCATGGCCCGTATGGGCACTGTTTCATGGCGGTGCCACCATCTCAATTAATTGCATCGTTTTCATTCGTCAATGAATGAGGAATATTACTGATATTTTGATATAAATAGGTACAAAATATACCCCTAATTGAATGTTGGCAGGTATAATTCCTTTTTCGCTAATACGGAATTCTTATCTAAAAATATAAAAAGGCACTGACGTGAAGTCAGTACTCTTTGGAGAGCTATTTCACGTTGGCTAATTTGAATTGAATGATGAGTGCTTCAAGCTCAGTGGATATACTGCCGAGTGAAAAATGAACAGTGCTGTGCCTCAGCTGGCGTACGGATACAGTAACAAAGTCGACAAAGAACACAACTAGCTCTCCTTAGTTGCATAAGCTCCTATATAGGAGCATCTGAGGGATTTCCTTGGGAAAGACCTAGGAGGACAACTATAATCATAATCAATGTCTATATCAAGCGCGCCAAGTTCAAGTTTCTTTGACAGTTATGTCTATTAATATAGCCTGGCTTTTAAGTTTTACCGTAGGTCGAAATGAAAATAAAAGATTTCGGTTAGGGGAATCCCGTTAGGAACGCAATAACTTAGGCTTATTCTTCAAATCTGAATGTAATTTAATATAGATCATCCAAATACAGTTATTTATAAATTGGCCCCAAGGCCATCGTATTGACATTTCAACTCGGAACCGACGCTATTTCCTCGAAACTGACTTGACCGTGCACAGAATTTGCATGAATTTTCTTTTAAAATTTCACAATATCGGATCAGTACCAAATCCATGACCGCTAGACGTAAATCACTCCCAACATAAGCCATACAACCCAATAATAAGAGCCACTTCTCCTCTGGACATCCGCAATCTATTCGGCTGAAAGTCCTCTCAAAATCACACACCTCACATAAAACTCTGATTCTTCAACACCAGTGGTTCAGGAGATGCAGCAGCTTCAATCGAGGCATGCATGGACCCTACCATGCAAGGGGATTCTATGGAGGTATAGCTCATCCTGCACCTCAATACCCCAATCCTCTCAGACGAAAACTCCATCAGCAGCTTAATTACTTCTCGTCTGCTCAAGCGCATAACGAAAAATGCCCAAAATGGTAACAAGAATTTCAACAAAAATATAGACACTCCACCTTCGGACACTACGCTATTTCCTCGAAACTGGCTTGAACAATCACAGATTTGACATGAGGTGGTAATATAGCCCTCGAGTTCCTTCTCAGTCTCTCAACTTTCGGCCAAATTTGAAAAACAATTTGAAATTCCACACCTCGTTCACCCATTTATTCAGCATATACGCGTCCATATTCAAATTAGTAGCCATTGTATATACATAATGCTAGCGATCTCATAATATTCAAATGAAACCAGATGTGACTTTACATCAATAATAATGTGTTCTTGATTATTAGTTTCCACTGCGTAAACAAGTTGTTTTAAATGCCTCGTACAAAATAATCCAAAGGACTCAAGTCAGGTGATCTCGCATGCCATATAGCACCACGCCGCCCAATCCATCTCCTATTAAAAGTTTAGTTTAACCAGGTGACAACATTTCGGCCAACATGCGGTGATGTTCCGTCGTGCTGATACCACATACGATTGTATACCAAATCCACAGGAAAATCTTCTAGTAGATTTGCGAGATCGTTTTTTAAAAATTACAGGTACGCATCGGCATTAAAACGATTAATTGTCCGTTAAACACTCCGTCCCCTACATTGATAGATAATCTTTGTTGAAAACCTCTGATTTTAAAAGCGAGAGGATTTGCATTGCAGGTCTCTAGAAAATCCTCACGCGTGGTTAAACCAAACTTTTAATAGGCTTGTTTTGGTTCGCAATTCGGACTGTCCTAGAACAGTTCAAAGTAGTCACACAGTCGTTTATTGTAATTGGACTTGCGCGAATGGTAGTGTTGTGAGTGTGGAAAATGTCTTAAATACTCCTCTGATAAATACTGAAAAATGTCCGAAAATTATCATTACTTCTAAAAACAGTCGACATTTAGAGTTTTTTAGTATTTATGGAAATTATCGAAAATGTCTGGATAAATATCATAAATTTCTTTTCTACTTAAACATTTTTTGAAAATTTTCATTTTGTCCGGTATTTATTCTTCTTTTCTACTTGGATCGAAGATGCTCAACGATCTAAGATGCCAATTTTACAAATATTTTTAATGAAGTTTATTTTTTTCTACTTGGATCGACGATGCTTAACGATTTGTGTTGCCATCATACAGAGTTTTTTCTTAAGCAGTTCATTCTTTTCTACTTGGATCGAAGGTTCCTAACGATCTGTGAACCAATTGGAAAATTATACAAAGTTTTTTTTAAACAAGTTTATTTTTATTATTTAACAGTCTAATTAAATCGATTTTTCTAATACTAATTCTTAATTCAGAACCTGGCTCCGGTCCTTTATCACTGATACTCAATAAAATAACACGATAATATCTCATTCAATGATAAGTTATTTGTTATTTCCAATTGACCATGAAAAATTTCTTAAAATGCCTCAAATTGTCCTGATATTTTATCTTAACATGTGACAATTGTCATATTTTTCCCGATTTTTCCACAATCAGACCTATTCTGTTCGCGCATAGCAATATTGCTAAGAAAAAGATATTGCTACCACAGCAAGATCTGAAATATTGCTATTCTGATCATCGTTTTTGAGCAATATGATCTGTCATTTTGATAAACATAATCCTAGCTTTCTATTTGACGCTGTATCACTTCCAAAGTGATGCGAAATCAGTTCAAACCAGAGAAATAGAGGGAAATTCCGGCTATTTCTGTGGTTTAAACTGATTTCGCATCAGTTTGGAAGTGATACAGCGTCAAATAGAAAGCGCCTATTGTTATCCACATTGCTATCTCAGCAACCTCAAAATAGTACTTGCTAAGAGCATAACAAGATTTGGAATATGGCTGAGAACCACTTTTTTCTTCCAAGAAATCGAAAATATTGAAAATAGGTAGGTATTTTGATAAATATAGGCATACATAATCGTATATATTTATAAAGGTACTTTAAAATACTTAATTTCAAGGGAATTTCTAAGACTTAGGTTTAACACTAACAACCCCTTCTATTCGTAAACAGAAAAGTTCATAAACTATTCAACATCAATAAGAGGCTGAGCGAATTTTATTCATATATTTATTAGTTCATGAGCAAACTAGGATAGATACTGTTTCTTTTATGTTAGAGGCATTCGAAGACTGATCGACTGGATGAAATAAATAAAATAAACTATTAATGCAGCCTTAGTAAAAAGATGACTGCCTTTGATTTCATTGAAGAGACGAGGGTATTTTATTCATTCATTTATGTGTTCATCAGCAATCTATCATTTTAAGTTAGATATGCATTCGAAGACTGACCGACTGGATGAAATAAATTAGATAAACTATTAATTCAGCCTTAGTAATAAATATGACTGCCTTTGATTTCATTGCAGAGCCGAGGGTATTTTATTCATTTATTTATTTGTTCATGAGCAAACTATAAGATATGCTGCTTCTTTTAAGTTAGATATGCATTCGAAGACTGACTGGATGAAAAAAATTAAAAAAACTATTAATTCAGTCTTACTACGAAGATGACTTCTTTTGATTCAGTTGAAGAACTGAGGGAATTTTTTCAGGAGAAAATAGGAGACATACTGTTCCGTACTTGTGCATTCGAAGTCTGACTGAAGACAGGAAAAAATGAAAATTTAATATTTGTTTGGGTGTTTGCAAGTCTTCAATTTTTCGGTCATGGTAGCGGTTACCAAAATTCGATGTGTTTCCTGAAAATGTGAAAATTGATCAATAACTCCATCTTGTTAGTTTCATGAATAAAATACAGTTCGTTTTTGGCTTTCGTGACATTTATATATTTTTGGTTAGGAATTAAGAATAACCACCGAAAAACGGACTAAATGTTTATCAATTAAGGTTAGATTCTTCTTCTAATTCACATAAAAGTCATGAAATACAGTGTTGTTAGCTCTAAAATCAATGAATTTTGACCTACTTCATAGCAATATTGCTGGGAGAAAATTGATAACCAACATTGCTATAACAGTCCGAACAGAATACGTAATACGATAGTCATATTGTTAAAAATTAAGAGGATAGCAATATGACTTGAATAGCAATGTTTATAGCAATACGCAAACAGAATAGGTCTGAATGTCCGTAAATACTTAAATACTCAAAATGCTCGACCTTGGGGGAAAGTTTCGGACATTTTTCCAGGATATTTGTCCTTAACTTAAAAACTCGAGTATTTCACATCACTACCAGTGTTGTGAGTGTGGAAAATGTCTTAAATACTCCTCTGATAAATACTGAAAAATGTCCGAAAATTATCATTACTTCTAAAAACAGTCGACATTTTGAGTTTTTTAGTATTTATCGACATTATTGAAAATGTCTGGATAAATATCTTTTCTACTTAAAAATTGTTTGACAATTTTCATTTTTGTCCGATATTTATTCTTCTCTTCTACTTGGATCGAAGATGCTTAACGATCTGAGATGCCAATTATACGAAAATTCTTCAAGAAGTTTATTTTTGTCGACTTGGATCGAAGATGCTTACCGATTTCTGATTTGTGACATTATACAGTTTTTTTCGCTCTAGTTCCTCGGAACTGCGAGGGCTTATCAATTTGCCCAAATGTCTGTAATTTTCGAATTTTTGGCTGAAAATGGTCTCAAACGATTTGGTTCGAATCACTGATCAAGAATCCGAGGTCAAAATCGATTGTGTCCAGCCGTAGGCACGATAACTCTCGAACGAAAGGAGTTAGAGGATTGAAATTTGCAAGGTGGTTTTGGAGCGTAAATATCTCGGACAAGTTCATTAATGGGCGAAATCCATAATGCGGTTTCGGGGTTATGGCTAATTTTAGTAAAAACATTTTTTATGAATATTTCCAAAACCGATCACTCGATCTATCTGAAATTTAGCATCAAATTGTAGAATCATGACCTTTATACGTATGTGAAGTTTTGTATTGACTAGGTTACCGCATAGTGTCAAAAAAAAATTTTGAAAATTAAAAAAAAAATTCTACAATAACTCTCAAACGGAATGATCTAGGCAGTTGAAATTTTCAGAGTAGGTTAGGGAGATGAATATCTAGGTTAAGTTCGTTATTGGGTAAAATAGGCCGGATGGTTTCGGAGTAACGAAAAAAAAAAATTTTTTTAAGTAACAAATTTCAAATTCAATTTTTATTTGAGATGCAGTTTCACCATAAAAATCCATTCATATCATTTTCAACTCCAACAAGCTAATACTTTCGGAGATATTATTTTTCGAAATTTTAATAATGAATCGTACTTCTATGTTTTCACAGAATGCTATAATTATTCTATCTAAGCTTTATTATATGATCTGTGTTCATACTCGTACATGACATCCTGTTCTATAAGAGATAGTCAAATTCATTTCAGCTATTTTAATTTGATTTCTTCCATGGTGCAGTTCTCATTCTCAGATTGCTCATTTAATATTGATAAATAAACTATTATTTGAATTGAATTTCCTTTATGATGCAGTTCTATCATAAGAATACATTGATATAATTCCGAACTCTGAGAAACCAATACTTTCGGAGATATAATTTGTCTGTTTTGAACTAGAGCGCCAGAAAGCTCCTATCCACAGGGCTTGAACCCATTTTTTTTAAGAAGTTTATTCTTTTCTACTTGGATCGAAGATTCTTAACGATATGTGATGCCAATTGGGAAATTATACAAAGTTTTTTCAAACAAGTTTATTTTTATTATTTAACGATTATTATTATTAATCGATTTTTCTAATACTAATTCTCAATTCAGAAACTGGCTCCTGTCCTTTATCTCTGATACTCAATAAAATAACACGATAACTATAATTCAATGATATGTTATTTGTAATATCCAATTGACCATGAAACATTTCTTAAAATGCCTCAATTTGTCCTGATATTTTTACTTAACATGTGACGATTGTCATATTTTTCCGCAATGTCCGTAAATACTTAAATACTCAAAATGCTCGACCTTGGGGGAAAGTTTCGGACATTTTTCCAGGATATTTATCCTTTACTTAAAAACTCGAGTATTTCACATCAGAAGCCGCATCGCAATAAATTATGTTTACGTTTGTATTTTTAAAACAAATTAAATATAACCAAAAACACTTTTTATCGATTTGCTCATTTTAATTAGGTTACGGGCCAACACTTACTATGCAGACTGTTTTCTCTAAATATATAAAAAATCGCAACAAACGGCATTATTTTCAATTTCAACCACATCAAAACGCATATTGGCTGCACTTTCGCACATGGCCAGTGACAGTGACCGATTTTGATGTTGCGGGTTGCCTAACACACAGCTGTCAGGGGCTAATGACACTGAAGTGGAGTCCGGTATTCATGCAAACATACCTAACTCTCTTAAGACCAACCTGCAACCTCCTAGTGGTGAGAGTCGGGCAACGTTCTCTTTGAGAACGGCTAATAGCAGGCAATGGCAATTCCCTCTACCATCGGGATAGGGGCTCCAGAAGTGTGCAGCCCACACAAGTGGCCAGCCGGTCTTTCGTGTTTTTCTGGGGCCCTGAATTAAAGGCCGGGGGCACAGGGGTTGAGAGCCCCAGCTGCCGTCAGGCTTGCTACCTGGCGGCAGAATTGTAGTCTGCACCCGTTGAGCCAGAAAATTTACCGGGTATTAATCCCGGCGGCCGGGGGAGGCCTCGGACCCCCGGTCAGACTACCCTTGCGGAGGATGCGTCGGCCCCTTCTTCCTCCCTGGCGCAATCCGATGTCCTGCCCGCAACAACATCCGCGAGAGTGACATGCTTTGTGTGCCAGCCTCCGAGGACTTTTAATTCCTCACGAGGACTGGCCAACCATCGGCGCACTCATCGCGGCACCGTCATCGCCGCGCAGCAGCCGACAACATCAGCTGCTGGTACCTCGCACTCGGTGTCACCCGAGCAGCAGTTTTTCGCGTGCCCCGATTGCCCACGGAGCTTCACTACCAAATCCGGGCTGGGGGTTCACCGTAGGTCTGCCCATCCTGACGCGGTGAACAATGAAGTCGACGTCGACCGCGCTCGCAGGGGGCTTTCGCGCGATTAGTTGCGCTTAGCTGCGCATGAGGAGTCCTACGTCATCAAGCATGGCACCGATAGAGCGGGCAATCCTGTCCGCTTTATAAATATCTTCCTGGCTTCCTACTTTCCCGGAAGAAATTCCGGTGGGATCAGGTACGCCAGGAAGACCAAAGCATATGAAGATCTGCTTGGTCAGGCACTTAGTGCCCTTGATGGCGAACAGCCTTCTCCTCCACCTGCTCCTCGTGCCGAACCATCATCTTCGGAGAGCCCTGCCACACCACCGGCTTCTGTGGCTTCGGAGGAATGCGCTTCCCCTCGAGACCTTTGAGAGGTCTATCGGGCTGCAATTTTGCAGCTCAGGCGGGCCATTTTATCGGAGGGTGGCTCGCTCGCGGATCACCCGCTACCTCTCTTGGCGCACCAGCTTCTCGAGGGCCAAGACGTGATGCGTGGCATCGCGGAGTGGATAGAGTCTGTCGCAATAGCGATGCCTCGGAAGAAGCGCAGGGCGCCGAAGTGACGCCCGGTCGACGTCGAGGCCCGGCCGAGCCGCCAGAAGATCAGGCGCAGGGAATATGCTCGTATGCAGTCTCTGTTCAAGGCTAACATGAGCAGAGCTGCTAAGCTGGTCTTGGACGGTGAGATTGAGGCAGCAACACCTTGCCTCCGAGACATGGTCGATTACTGGTCTCCGGTTTTAGGCCATCCCTCCATTCCCGTCGCTCAACATCCCGTTCTGCCAGAACACCGGCAGAAGGCCAGCTTGGCTGATCCCATCTCCGTCAAGGAGGTGCGATCGGTAAATGTTCCCTGCGGCTCAGCCGCTGGCCCAGACCGCATAACACCCGCGGTCTGGAGACAGTGCCCTGTCCTTATACGCGCACTCCTCTACAACATGATCCTCTATATAGGATGCTTCCCGGAAGACGTTCTGGTGTCCAGAACGATCTTCATTCCCAAGAAGGCAAATTCCAGCCGGCCTTCCGACTTCAGGCCTATTTCTATCGCCTCGGTCGTTGTGCGCCAGCTGCACAAGATCTTAGCTGGCCGTATGATGGCTCACCAATTGGTCGACGAGAGGCAACGCTGTCTCGAAGACGGCTGTGCTGAAAACATAGTCGTCTTGGCCTCTATCATCGGTCACGCCCGGAGTAATCGTCGTGAACTTCACATCGTGTCTCTGGACGTAGCCAAGGCCTTCGATTCGGTGAGCCACGAGGCGATAACATCTGCCATGACCGAGGCAGGGGTACCTGAAGTCCTAGTAGGGTACGTCGCCTCCGTCTACAGGGCCTCCACTACCATCTTGGAGGTTCCAGGTGGAAGGTCTGGGAAGCTTATTGTGAGGAGGGGGGTGCGTCAGGGTGACCCGATGAGTACTATCATCTTCTCGTTGGTCACCGACAGGGTTCTGCGCTCGATCCCAGCCACGGTGGGTTACGAACTGACCCCTGGCCACCTAGTGAACGCCGTCGCCTACGCAGAAGACTTCTGCCTGGTTACGTCATCCACCACGGGTATGTCGGTGGCGTTGACAGCAGTCGAGCAGTCGGCCAATCAGCAGGGGCTTGCGTTCAATGCTTCCAAGTGCGTTGCCACCTCCATTGATCCATCTGGGAGGGATAAGAAAGTCAAAGTTCTGACTTCCCCCCAATTCGCGCTCCGGGATCAGGTGCCCATCCACCAACTAGGGCCCACTGAGGAGTGGAAGTACCTCGGTGTGAACCTGAGTCCAACGGGCGTGAGGCGGGTGAGCCCCTCCTTGGAGGTCAACGCATTACGCGAGCCCCTCTCAAACCTCAGCAGCGCCTTACCATCTTGCGCTGCTTTCTGATAACCAGGTATTATCATCGCCTGGTTCTGGCCGGCTGCACCCTGAAGGTCCTACGTCAACTCGACCTTCAGGTGCGTGCTGCTGTCCGTAGGTGGCTGCGACTGCCCAAGGATGTACCAGTGGGGTATTTCCATACATCCTGCCGAGATGGCGGCCTCGGAATTTCCTCGTTCCTCACCACTGTCCCAGGTCTGATACGCAGCCGGCTCATGGCAATGAAGGATTCTTCATTCCAGTCCGTCAGGATTGCCCATGGGTCGGCATGGGTCCAGGATAAGATCGTCTGGACCGATAGAGTCTTGAACCGTAATGGTGAGAGGCTCTACAGTTCCCAACAACGAGCAGCGTATTGGGCCAACAGTCTTTATGAGTCTGTGGATGGTAGGGAACTGAGGGAATGTGGGAAGACCACCGCTTCCACCAGGTGGGTTGGTGCGGGGGTGTCTGGTGTGCCCGGAAGGGACTATATCCAGTACCACCATACCCGTATCAACTGTCTTCCCACCCTGGTCCGAACATCTAGGGGCCAGAGGCGCGTGCACACCGACATCAAGTGCCGTGCCGGCTGCAGCTGCACGGAGACTGCCGCACATGTCATCCAGTCCTGCTTCCGTACCCACGGAGGCAGGATTCGGCGGCATAATGCAGTTTGCAGCACGTTGGCCGACCATTTCAGGGCGAGGAGGATGGAGGTTCATTGTGAGCCCCACCTCCGGACGGCAGTCGGGGTCAGGAAACCCGATCTTTTAGTGAAGCAGGGCACTCGGGGGTTCATCGTGGATGCTCAGGTGGTGTCAGGCGCAACATCGCTCGACGCCAGTCACGGCAGGAAGGTGGAGAAGTATAACTCTCTACCTATAAGGGAGGCGGCCGCCAGCTTGCTGGAGCTGCCCTCCTCCTCCGTGACTGTTCTGTCTTGCACACTCTCCTGGAGAGGTGTGTGGAGCAGTGCCTCTGCGGAGTCTCTGCAGACCCAGCTGGGTGTCCCGATTGGGCTCCTGAGCGGTATAACCACTCGCGTGTTACAAGGGTCCCATACCAACTGGACCCGGTGGGGCCAAATGACATCCAGAGCCCCACGAACGCGCGAGGGAGTGGGTTGAGGCCGGCTTGCCTTCCGCCACAATCCTGGGTAACTCGCACCCAAACACCGTTTAATTCGGCAGCGAGCAATAAAGCCGTCGCCCCAGACCATCTCGGGGTAAGAGGGGGGGTTTTAGCGAGTATGCCGGCAGTGCCGGTGAGTCTCACACTACCCTGGCGTAGGACCAGGGTGCCTATAAAAGGTTTCCCCCTCTACAAAAAAAAAAAAAAAAATCTGGATTATATTCAACGCTCAATGGTTTTGATGTATTTGAAATTGAGTTCATTTGAAGCTTCAATTTCTACGTAATTTCAGTTCTAGAAATATGAATTATTAAATGCATATATATTATATAAACTGTTTGTTTTAATTCCAGGAACCACCGCGTTTCGGAGATATAAAATTGTGAAAATTGAAAATTTCACTTACTGCGTCGGAAATTTAGTATCTGGCCAGTGACCAATTTTCTTCATACTTGTTTCTGAGATGCATTTCGGCATAACAAATCGATCCCTGTTTGTTTTAATTTCAGGAACTTCCACGTTTCGGAGATATAAAATTGTGAAAATTTCACTTACTGCGTCGAAAATTTAGTATCTGCCCAGTGACCGATTTTCTTCATACTTGTTTCTGAGATGCATTTCGGCATAACAAATCGATCCCTGTTTGTTTTAAATCCAGGAACTTCCGCGTTTCGGAGATATATAATTGTGAAAATTGAGAATTACACTTATTGCGTCGAAAATTTAGTATCTGGCCAGTAACCGATTTTCTTCCTACTTATTTCAGAGATGCATTTCGGCATAACAAAATGATCCCTGTTTGTTTTAATTCCAGGAACTTCCGCGTTTCGGAGATATATAATTGTGAAAATTGAGAATTACACTTATTGCGTCGAAAATTTAGTATCTGGCCAGTAACCGATTTTCTTCATACTTATTTCAGAGATGCATTTTGGCATAACGAATCGATCCCTGTTTGTTTTAATTCCAGGAACCACCACGTTCCGGAGATATAAAATTTTGAAATTTAAAATTTCACTTACAGAGTCGAGAATTTAGTATGTGGCCAGTGACCGATTTTCTTCATACTTGTTTCAGAGATGCATTTTGGCATAACGAATCGATCCCTGTTTGTTTTAATTCCAGGAACCACCGCGTTCCGGAGATATAAAATTTTGAAATTTAAAATTTCACCTACAGAGTCGAGAATTTAGAATGTGGCCAGTGACCGATTTTCTTCATACTTGTTTCTGAGATGCATTTCGGCATAACGAATCGATCCCTGTTTGTTTTAATTCCAGGAACTTCCGCGTTTCGGAGATTTAAAATTGTGAAAATTGAAAATTACACTTATTGTGTCGAAAATTTAGTATCTGGCCAGTAACCGATTTTCTTCATACTTGTTTCAGAGATGCATTTTGGCATAACAAATCGATCCCTGTTCGTTTTAATTCCAGGAACCACCGCGTTCCGGAGATATAAAATTTTGAAATTTAAAATTTCACCTACAGAGTCGAGAATTTAGAATGTGGCCAGTGACCGATTTTCTTCATACTTGTTTCTGAGATGCATTTCGGCATAACAAATCGATCCCTGTTTGTTTTAATTCCAGGAAATTCCGCGTTTCGGAGATTTAAAATTGTGAAAATTGAAAATTACACTTATTGTGTCGAAAATTTACTATCTGGCCAGTAACCGATTTTCTTCATACTTGTTATAGAGATGCATTTTGGCATAACGAATCGATCCCTGTTTGTTTTAATTCCAGGAACTTCCGCGTTTCGGAGATATAAAATTGTGAAAATTGAAAAAAATGTGAAATTTTAAATTTCAAAATTGTATATCTCCGGAACGCGGTGGTTCCTGGAATTAAAACAAACAGGGGCCAATTTGTTATGCCAAAATGCATCTCTGAAACAAGTATGAAGAAAATCGGTCACTGGCCACATACTAAATTCTCGACTCAGTAAGTGAAATTTTAAATTTCAAAATTTTATATCTCCGGAACGCGGTGGTTTCTGGAATTAAAACAAACAGGGATCGATTCGTTATGCCAAAATGCATCTCTGAAACAAGTATGAAGAAAATCGGTCACCGGCCAGATACTAAATTTTCGACGCAGTGAGTGGAATTTTCAATTTTCACAATTTTATATCTCCGAAACGCAGAAGTTCCTGAAATTAAAACAAACAGGGATCGATTTGTTATGCCAAAATGCATCTCAGAAACAAGTATGAAGAAAATCGGTCACTGGCCACATACTAAATTCTCGACTCAGTAAGTGAAATTTTAAATTTCAAAATTTTATATCTCCAGAACACGGTGGTTCCTGGAATTAAAACAAACAGGGATCGATTCGTTATGCCAAAATGCATTTCTGAAACAAGTATGAAGAAAATCGGTCACTGGCCAGATACTAAAATTTCGACGCAGTAAGTGGAATTTTCAATTTTCACAATTTTATATCTCCAGAACGCGGTGGTGCCTGGAATTAAAACAAACAGGGATCGATTCGTTATGCCAAAATGCATTTCTGAAACAAGTATGAAGAAAATCGGTCACTGGCCAGATACTAAATTTTCGACGCAGTAAGTGGAATTTTCAATTTTCACAATTTTATATCTCCGGAACGCGGTGGTTCCTGGAATTAAAACAAACAGGGTTCGATTCGTTATGCCAAAATGCATATCTGAAACAAGTATGAAGAAAATCGGTCACTGGCCAGATACTAAATTTTCGACGCAGTAAGTGGAATTTTCAATTTTCACAATTTTATATCTCCGAAACGCGGAAGTTCCTGGAATTAAAACAAACAGGGATCGATTTGTTATGCCGAAATGCATCTCAGAGACAAGTATGAAGAAAATCGGTCACTGGCCAGATACTAAATTTTCGACGCAATAAGTGAAATTTTCAATTTTCACAATTTTATATCTCCGGAATGTGGAGGTTACTGGAATTAAAACGAACAGTTTATATAATATATATGCATTTAATAATTCATATTTCTAGAACTGAAATTACGTAGAAATTGAAGCTTCAAATGAACTCAATTTCAGGTTTCATAATTTCAAAAACATCAAAACCATTGAGCCTTGAATTTAATCCAGATATACCATAGTCATGTTTGCATGAATACCGGACTCCAACCTTGAGATTTCATTAGCCCCTTACAGCTGTGTGTTAGGCAACACACAACATCAGTATCGGTTCACTGGCCATGTGCGAAAGTTTTACCCGCATATTATATACAATATGGGATGAATCAAAACGCATTAAGTCCAAACGTTATTACCTTTAGATTATAAATTATAAGCCAAGATGGAAGAAAAAATCGTTTTTCGTTGATTTCCAATAAAATGGTTTTTGGCACAGAACACAAATAATACGTTTTTGGACTAAATGCGTTTTGAAAAGTTGCTCCTCAATTAATGGAACGAATTATTAATGCTGCCAATATAGGCAAAACATGCAATTAGTATACGATTCCCTCATTTTGTGTTGTCAAGCCTGTATTGATGTTAATTGAAATTTTTGAATATTGGATTTATTTATTTTTGTATTTTTATAAAGTTGAAAATTGATGACATGCAGAAACTTTGAATATGATATCTCGGAAACAAAGCCAAAATTCCAAAAATTTTATTCTACATTTTTTATCAAGAATATCAACATGTATACGTTTCTTAATTTTTTGCCTCGAGTTTTGAATCACCCTGTTTCTCCTTTCGATCAGTAAGTTATCGTGGCAACGGCCGGCGTTAGGCCAAAATTATATCACGCCGTTCCCTAGAACATGCACGCAAAAATGACATCGTAAACTGTGAAATGCCTGCAGTCATTGTATATATATATACAAATATATCTATATACAATGCTGCAGTATCAGTGCTTTGTCCGTGCTTCATGGACCTCCGATGATAACAGCGGCAACGTCTAATCCACAGAACACAGAACATTATAAGCAATACCTGATAGAGTACGAACCAGAGACAATAGAATCCTTCTATTTTTAGCAGTTATTAGCATTTAGTCTAAGGTACGAACATTGTATATAGAGATATCTATATACAATGGTTCGAAGGCTACGATAAATATAAAGAGTTCAGTGATCAGATCTGTTCTATGCTCAGAGTATAGAAATTTTTTAATGGGGACACCTGTCATTAAATTAACCTCAATCAAGATTTCAAAACAAGAAAACAGCGCTGAATTGGCTGATTATATGATGAAATATATCACCTTTGATTTGCAATAAACTTTAAATGTACCGGTGATAAAGAATATACTTTTGGTTCTTACACTTGAAATATGGTGTTGAAGGCCAAAATATCCAGTTTCTCATCTATTTACTTGGATCTGTTTTTCCTTATATATTTCTCATCAACTTTAACTTGTGTGAATAGTTCTGATCCTGTAATATATGCAGTGAATTGTGGCGGAGACGCCCACACTGACGTTCTGGGCATAAGATACGAAAAAGATCCTCTTAATGGAAAAATAGGAATTGATTCTGATTATGGAAAAAGATTACTCATTGGAAGAGTTCCACCAGAGGACCATATATTGTATCAAACAGAAAGGTACCATACAAATACCTTTGGTTACGATATACCCATTACATCGGATGGAGATTATGTACTAGTTTTGAAGTTTTGTGAAGTTTATTTTAATGCTCCCAACCAGAAAGTTTTTGATGTGGTTCTGAATGGTGAACATATGATAGTATCAGACTTGGATATATTTGACAAAGTTGGGAGGGGTTTTGCTCATGATGAGTATATTCCCTTCAGAGTAAGCAAAGGTAAAGGTTTATTGAATATTGATATTTTACCTATATAGAAAATTACTCTCTTTTGAGTTACAATATTATATTATTATATGGGTTGTGCTGGGCAGACAAAACCCGCCTCTCCACTGCGACCAATCGGTCTATTGTGGCACACCTGTAGTATGTAATCTATACTTCACCCACAAGCTCAAGTCTCTGGATATGAGACTGGTGGGTGAGAACTTGTCCAGTTCCCTTAGTGTCAGTTTGTGGACTCCTAGTTCCTCCAATCTGATCCTGTCCCCAGCGGATCAGTCACACATGATGTGTTCGATAGACGCGTCGTCCTCCAGGCATACTCTGCACTGGGAGTCTTCAGTCAACCCCAGTGTATTGAGGTGTTTCCTGAGGCCACAATGGCCCGTGTATATAGCTGTAAGGATTCTCAGGTCCGCCCTAGAGAAATTCAGCCAGTTTTTGGCTCTTTCAGCTGATAGGCCAGTAATTGTTGAGCGAGCATGTCTGTGTCCAGGTATGCTGCTCCAGATTTCTTGGACCTTTTGATCCACCCATCTGTTGTTTTCCTTCGCCGCTGCTCTGAGAGAGATACCGCAGGCCGGTACAAGCGGGGATTTGCAGTTGTATGAAGTCAAGGCCTTCAAGGCAGCTTGGCTATCCGATAGGATCTTGATTGATCCGTGAGTCCAACCTTTCTCAAGTATGAGCTTCGCACAGTGATCAATGGCGAGAATTTCTGCTTGAAAGACAGTCGCAAAACTACCCAGGCTGATGGATTCACCCCTAGCAATTCTGCAACCGCTGACTCCCGCTCCCACCCCTTGGGTAGTAGCAGAGCCATCTGTGAACCAGCAGGGACCCTCAAGCAGTCGAGTCTCAGAGACGGCCCAGTCGTCTCTGCTGGGAAAAACGACTCGGTAGGGCCACTTTGTGTAGGTTCTGGTTTTAGATATGTCCGATCGCATGCCCATTATCTCATTGGCCTCCAATTCAGCCTGCAGAGAACTAGGCACGTAGCCGATCGCATCTGGCTCATTGTGAGCCGTATGCAGAAGTCTGTATGTCGCCATCCTGGCCACGCTCCTGATCACCAGGTGAAGAGGGGCGAGGTCCATTAGGCGTTCCATGGCTGCGGTGGGGGTGGAGCGAAAAGCCCCTGTCACCATCAAGCACGCAGATCTCTGAATTTTTGCAAGCTTCAGCTGAGACTGCACTTTTACAGTACACTCCCACCAAGCAATGCTTCCGAAAGTGATCTGTGGTCTCACCACCATCACGTACAACCAGTGGAGCTGTTTCGGAGCCAGTCCCCACCTCTTTCCACAAGTCCGCTGGCACGCCCAGAGAGAGTGCCTAGCCTTATTTATTTATTTAAAAAATTTATTTAAAAAATACAACTACAAATCAACTGACAAGGTTGTTATCGTAAATGGTTTTTTAACAGTAACTTAAACTTATGAAAATTATCACAGTCTTTGAAAGGTAACTTATTAAATTTAACTGTACTAGAGTACAGCGGAGAACTCTTGGCTAATTCTGTATTAACTTTCTTCAGATAACAGTTATTTTTGTTTCTTGTGTGGATTTGATGTACATCACTTACTTGTTTTAGTATAATTTCACTTTTTATCATATTATTCTTGATTCTGTAAACTAGATTGCATTGATTTAATTCCACTAGTTTATTAAATTTTAATAAAGGCATCATTCTATAAAGTTCGGATGTCGGAGTGTCAAATGGAATAGAATAGAATAGAGATTTTAAACACTTGTTCTGCAATCTTTGAATGCGATTCAGGTTGTTTTTTGAGGTAACTCCCCAAATTACTGCCAGGTAACTTAGTACAGACTGAATGTGAGCCGAATACACAAATTTTTTACAATCATCTGTTAAGAGATTGCCAATCCGTCTGAAGGCCCCAGTCAACCCAGATAGCTTTTTCATAATGGCATTCACATGTTCGTCCCAAGACATATTGTCTGACAAATGAAGACCCAAATATTTGGTAGTTTTAGCTTGCTTTACAGGTATTTTATCGATGAATAATTTAGGTGGTCTAGAGATCCTGTTTTTTGGTTTGAAATACAAAAAGACTGTTTTTTCCTTGTTCAATATTAATTTGTTTTTGTTGAGCCACATACTTAGTTTTTTAAGGTCTTTGTTAATGGAATGTTGTAGTGTTTTAGAGTCTTTTCCTCTGTATAGTATCACCATATCATCAGCAAACATTAAATATTTTCCTAATAGCCCAGCATTACATATGCTCTCCACATATAGCAGGTAAAGGATTGGTCCTAACACACTTCCTTGCGGTACACCACTTTTTATTTTAATTTTTTTACTTTTGCACCCATCGATCTGTACATACTGACGACGGTTTGTTAAGAAATTTTGAAACAGTCGAAAAGCTAGACCTTGTATACCCAATTTCTTCAGTTTTTTCTAGAGTATTTTAATATTGATGGTATCGAATGCTTTGCTGAGATCTATAAATATGGCTACGAAGTTTTCACCTTTATCCAATCTAACAATTACATTTTCGATTAAGTCAACAGCGGCCCCCTCTGTTGAACTATTTTTCTGAAACCCGTACTGGCTGCTTGAGATCTGTAAAAATTTAAGAAATCTGACCTTGATTATTTTCTCTAGAATCTTTGCGAATATTGAGGTGATCGAAATTGGTCTGTAGTTTCCAGGTTCTGTTCTGCAGCCTTTTTTATGTATAGTGACGATTTTAGAGATCTTGCAGCTGTCTGGAAAGGTGCCTTCTTTAAAGCATCTGTTAATTGTGCCAATTAGAGTTTTTTTAATGATAGGAAAGATTTCCAGGATGTCATGCGCTGTGACATTGTCAGGACCCGGCGAGCTATCCTTTTTAATTGACGTTAATATTTTTTTTAACTCAAATTCATCTGTTGGATGAATTAGGATAGTTTTATTGTTTGTCATTTCAGGAGTATGATGTTCTTGATTAGATATATTTTTTTGAAGGGTTGTAGCAATATTGACATAGTAGGTGTTGAGTATGTTACATATTTGTTTTTTGTTTTCATAAGTATTTTCTCCAACTTTCTGAATTTTGGGGTGAGTTTTTTTCCTGTTTTTTGTTGGTAGAAGGGAGTTTATAACTGACCATACCTTTCTTGTATTATTGCCTGTCTTTTTCAATCTATTTGAAAAGTAGAATTGTTTTCCTTTAGATAAAGCTTTAGTTACCTTGTTCTTTAGTATTTTGAACTGAGACCAGTAAGTCACATTGTCTGGGTTTTTTACTACTTTTTTATATATTTTGTCCCTTTTATTTAAAAGTGACATTATATGGGCATTGAACCAGAGTTTGTTATTTCATCCAATTCTTTTTTCATATTGCTCTGACCTTCCCTCAATTCCAGAATTTCTTTTTTCAAGTCTTTGTTAAGCACATATTCAGTAATAATGTTTGAAATGGCACATTCAGGTATAGTGTTAAAACTAAGCAGGTATGCTACGTTTGTTGTAAAATTTGGTGCCACACCATTTAACTGCAACGAGTAGATATCTAGAAATATCTATATTTTGGTCACTCAATATTTCGGATTATTCAGTAGCTAGTGCCATTCCATACTTAGCATAGCATAATGTTTCAATTGCGTTTTTCTGAAAACAACAGTTCCTCAGACATCCTGTTGCAGCATTGAGTGGACAATATTTTTTCGCGAGTACATTTTTGGTATATTACACAAGCTGATAATTTCGGCGAAAGTTTAGGAATTTTTTACGAGAACAGGTTCAATCATAAGGTCCTCAATTTATGAATAATATTATATAAGTCGAATTTAAGCGAATAACCGGAACAGTGCGGTTAAGACCAATCCCTTGCTAAACATAACTGATCGGTTATAATAGCAAGGGATTGGTCTTAACCACACTGTTCCGGTTATTCGCTTAAACTCGACTATGATATTTCATTAAAATCTATCTACAATCTATATTGTGAATCAATCGGTGAACTATTTGATTAATGTTTCACGTCATCATAAACCTTTTGTTATACTTTTGTTTTTTTTTTTGAAGGACGGCTGATTTACAATGAAGAAGAATCTGACATAAGAGGTAGTAAGATACGTGTTGAATTCATAAAAGGAAATAAAGACAATCCAAAAGTTAACGCAATTTATGTAGTAAAAGCAAGATTGGAAGACGTACCAAAACTGCCCCCTATCCAAATGGAACCTGAGAAGTTTGAAGAACATGAGAAGGAGCCTGAGGTTATTCCTAAAAATCGACGTCCAGGGGCTGCAAAACAACCTGATCCATATACCATGGATGATTCTTCAATAATGCTCCCAGTCTTCATTGCAATAGGAGCTTTTATACCACTTTTATTTTGTTTATGTAAATTATGATTTTTTAAATCGAAATTTGTGATAACTTTCTTCTTTGTTTCTTAGAAAAATTGTCGATTCATAGCAACTAGTCAATCTGAATAGAAATCTAGTTGAATATGAAAGATAAGTATGGGAACCTAGAATAGGTTTTGCTATAGAATAATGAATTTTTTCATTGAAAAATTTTGTAAAGGTAGTATTGTTTGTTATTCATTTCTAAGATCTCCTATTGTATTAATTGTTTAATCAGTATTTTATTGTTGATAATACTAGAATTCTGGTTTTAAATTTCTTCTTGTACAAGGTGAAGGTGAAGATAACGTGATAGTAATAGGAACACATTGAATTTCAATTTAATATTGAACAGGTCATAAATTCAATCAATAAAATGTTGGAACGCGTCAAATTTTCATTTAGAAGTCTCATTTATCCAGATGATTTCTTTAGGGTCCTATTTGTTCACGTAATGAGTTTCAGCAGAATGTGAAATTTTGCCAAGTTCTTTCTATAAAGAAATTGTGTCATGACATTTGAAAATATAAAATATTGTGGACTGAGTCCCTTGAAAGTATAAAATAATTCAAAATCTCGTTAAGTCTTTTCAAAAAAGCACAAATTTTCTATAAAAGTAACGGATAACAGTCATTTAGAGACTACTTGGGAAACCTAAATAAAATTCAAAAATATTTATTAATTTTAATGTAAAATTTCCAGTCGATGTAGAATATTGTCTGAGTTTTGAATATACCAATACATCAAATTAAAGCACTCAAAGGTAATGATACGGAAAAATATTTTTATGAAACATAGGGAGGAAAGGATTTATTATCGTCTGAGGTGCAAGAATGATTTACTACGAAGTAAAAAATATCAAAACAAGTTTCAAAATAAATTTCTTCTATGACAACATCGAAAAATGTTCATATGAAGAGTGTAAATTGAATCATAAGACGGAGGTTACAAGGTATCAGTTTCCCGTCTATCAATCCATGATTGATGTGATGCGAGACTGATTGATATCTGTAACCTCAGTCAGGGCCGTAGCTAAGAGCTTTTCCGAGGGGGGGAGAAACGGATTTTGGCGCCCCTAATTTGTAAAAATATACTAAAATCGAAAACAAAAAAATATGGATAAAGTATATAATATTGATAAATTACTTTCTTGATAAAGAATGAATTATAAATTAATATAACTATGAATGAAAATTATTTTCTCTATTTCAGTAATGAGTTCATGGTTCATTACAGCACTAAAAATAGTGCTGTAATGAACTCATTCCCGCATTGTTTCTTGTTATATTTTTCGTTTTGTGGTAGTCAGCAGTGTCAGCACTGACATTCGATCCTAGCAAATGTCTACACCAGAGAAATAGAGAGATTTCCCTCTATTTCTCTGGTCTACACTCTACACACGTCAATTGTCAATATAATATAATCTGGATATGGTCATAGTGAAATAATTGTTGCGTGGAAAAGTTTTATTTTCATTAAAAAATAAGGTACTAGAGATTTCCTTCTTGCTAATTTTGGATCATTCATGCTATTAGGAAACTATTTTAAATCGAATCTCCATGGCCTACGTACGATTCAAATTCAGTAATCTGTCTACTTTCTCAACAGTCACACCAACTGCCAAGATACAATAAAAAAAAAGCACTGACGTGAAGTCAGTACTCTTTGGCGCGCGTGTTCACGGTGGCTAATTTGAATTGAATGATGAGTACTTCAAGCTCAGTGGATAGAGCGAGCCGAAGATCTACCCAAAGGATAGTGGACACCATTCACTGTCGGTTCAAAAATTAACAGTGCTGTATCTAAGCTACCATCAGGATAGAGTAACAAAGTTGGAAAAGAACACAACTGACTCCTTAGTCGCACAAGCTCCTAGAAGATTTGGGAGGGTCAGTATAATCCTAATCATGTTTATAGCGCGCGCGCTAAAGCAGATTGACTTTTCACACTTTTTCTTTCATTGTTAAGTCAATCTGCTTTTGCGCGCGTGCAATAAACATGATTAGGATTATACTGACCCTCCCAAATCTTCTGGGAGCTTGTGCGACTAAGGAGTGTCAGTTGTGTTCTTTTCCAACTTTGTTACTCTATCCTGATGGTAGCTTAGATACAGCACTGTTAATTTTTGAACCGACAGTGAATGGTGTCCACTATCCTTTGGGTAGATCTTCGGCTCGCTCTATCTACTGAGCTTGAAGTACTCATCATTCAATTCAAATTAGCCACCGTGAACACGCGCGCCAAAGAGTACTGACTTCCCGTCAGTGCTTTTTTTTCAAGTTCCTATTTTTCAAGCTCCAAATATAGCTATCAATACAGTTTGGCTGTTAGCTTTACCGTAGATCGAACAAAATTACGGTTGTGGGACCTCCGTTAGGAACGCAATTGCCTCTTCTCCAAATCCGAACGTATTTTAGTATAGATCTACCGAATGTAGTAGTTATTTATAAATTTGCCTCAGGGCTACCATACAGACATTTCAACTCGGGAACAACGCTGTTCCCCCAAACTGACTTGTGTCCGTGCACTGAATTGACATGAATATTCTTTTAAAACCTCACAATATCGGCCCATTACTCCCAGCATAACCCAAACAACCCAAAACCAGTCACTTCTCGTCTGCGCATGCGCAATATACTCGTGGCTGCAAGTCCTCCCAAAATTACACACCTCACAAAAAACTCCGATTCTCCAACACTAGTGGTTCGGAAGATATCGCTTCTTGAATCCACGCATGCGCAGACCCTCACCAGGGGATTCTATAGAGGAATAGCATCCGATACCCCAAACCCCAATCCTCTCTGACGAAAGCACCAGCAGTTAAATCACTGATGGTCTGCTCATGCGCATAACGAAAAATGCCCGTAAGGGGTAACATCAATTTCGAAATTATCCCCAGGGCCACGGTACGGACACTTCAACTCGGAAACAACGCTACATCCCCCAAACTGACTTGTCCTTGCACTGAACTGCCATGAATATTCTTTCAAAACCTCACAATATCGGCTCAGCACTCCCAACATAACCCATACAACCCAAAAACAGTCACTTCTCTTCTGCGCATGCGCAATCTACTTGCTACTGCAAGTCCTTCCAAAATCACACACCTTACGAAAAACTCCGATTATCCAACACTTATATAGTGGTTCAGGAGATATTGCATCTTAAATCCACGCATGCTCAGACCCTCACCAGTGGATTCTATGGAGGAATAGCATCCGCCACCCCAAAATCCCAATCCTCTCTGACGAAAACACCAGCAGTTAAATCACTGATGGTCTGCTCATGCGCATAACGAAAAATGCACGTAAGGGGTAACATCAATTTCAAAATTAGCCCCAGGGCCACGGTACGAACACTTCAACTCGGAAACAATGCTACGTCCCCCAAACTGACTTGTCCTTGCACTGAATTGCTATGAATATTATTTTAAAACCTCACAATATCGACTCAGCACTCCCAACATAACCCATCCAATTCAACAACAGTCACTTCTCTTCTGCGCATGCGCAATCTACTCGCGGCTAAAAGTCCTCTCAAAATAACACACCTTACAAAAAACTCCGATTCTCCAACACTAGTGGTTCGGGAGATATCGCATCTACGCATGCGCAGACCCTCATCAGGGATCTGGATTCTATGGAGGAATATCATCCGCTACCCCAAAACCCCAATCCTCTCTGACGAAAACTACAGCAGTTGAATGACTTCTCATCTGCGCATGCGCACAACGAAAAATGCCCGGAAAGGGCAGCATGAACCTCAAAAAAATTGGTTTCGGCATTTTAAGCAAAGTATTCCGCAAAATAGTAGTAATTTTTTGATTTTTTCATGTCACGTGATCTTCACGAAATTTTTTTACTGAGTTTCAATTTAATCAGATCAGTATTTTTCGAGTTATCGTGAAAACAAAATTTTTGAAATTTTTTTTGCCACTTTAGGGCCGTCCGGTCATTACAAAACTTCGCAGGCATATAAAGGTTATGATTCTACAATTTGATGCCAAATTTCAGAAAGATCGAGTGATCAATTCTGGAAATATTCATAAAAAACGTTTTGACTAAAAACGGCCTTAACTCCGAAACCCCTCGGTGGATTTCGCCCGTTAACGAACTTGTCCGAGATATTTACGCTACAAAACTACCCTGCAAATTAAAACGCTCTAAGTCGTTCCGTTTGAGAGTTATCGTGCTAACGGCTGGCCGGACCGGACGGACAGAATTGAATTTGACCTCGAATTCTTCATCAGGGAGTCGAACCCAATCGTTTGAGACCATTTTCGAAAAAAAATTCGAAAAATACAGACATTGTGACGAAATGATAGTACGCTGTGCCTTGCGGAACACGCGCGCAAAAAGGATATATAATCCGAATTTTTCATTAAATTTCAACAGTATTTTACAAAACTTGCCTGAAATAGAGAAAATACCGTCTTATGCTCGTTGCAGATGGCAATTCCAACACTCATGCGTTCGAAAACTCGCTAGGAGCCCATTCTGCAACTTGTTTTAGAATATACTTTACAAACAAGACTGCATTCTGAATTTGTATTTTTGAGTGAAAAAAAATTGTTTGCATATCTCAAAAGATCCAGGAGCAAGAAGACTTGTATTTGACAAAAATGAATATAAACAACAAGGTTTCGAGATGATAAGAATAATCTGTGAGTTCACATACAAATATCTATATTTATAAAAGAAAGTCGTGTTAGTTACTTCACTTATAACTCAAGAACGGCTATACCGATTTGGCTCAAAATTGGTGGGGAGGTAGCTTAGAACCAGGAGACGGACATAGGATACTTTTTTGTGTTACACAGGGTGTTTTTCTTTTAACGTCAGTCAAAACTTGCTGTTTTTCCTGCCATAATCGTACAATTTTAGTCATGTGTGTTTAAAAATAAACTTTCGAGGCATACACCATTGAAAATAAAGCATTACTATACAGGGTGTCCTTTTACTCATGGCACAATTGTACGTGATTGAAGTGATTTGTGTCACAAACAAAGCATTAACTAAATAGGTACCTTGGATGGATTCTCATAATGTATTCTTCCGAAATCTCCATACAGGGTGTTCTTCTTTTAACGTCAATTGCAACTTGCTGTTTTCCATGCCACAATCGTACAATTTCATTCATTTGTGTTAAAAAATAAACTTTAGAGGGATACATCATTGAAAATAAATCATTACTGTACAGGATGTTTTTTTTCTAACGTGTATAATAAAATCTAAAATCTGCTTTATTTATTGCCTCTAAGGCGGAACAGAGTTCGCTGGGTCAGCTAGTTAAGAATAAAACTTTCGAAAAATGATATAGCAATGTCATGTTACAATGCATCTAGAGTGGAATGTTTCAACAATTCTTCGAAAATATCTGATATCAATATTGAATGAGTTTTATGTAATTCCTGAATTGAAGCAATATTTTTTTAGTCCTTCTGAATTCCACTCCAGTCGGTTTGAACTTTAAATAATGCGTTTAAATTGGGTTTTCGATTTTAAATTTCAATAAATATTCAGATTCACTAATAATTTATATAAAAAGTACAAGGTTATGTTTCTTTAAGCAGCAACAAAGCTTTCTACAATGCGGTCGCTCTAGTACAAACAGTAGTACTAGTATCTATAATCTACTACTATCTATAATCTATCTACTATCTATAATCTATCTACTAGTATCTATCATCTATGAGTACAAATAAATCGACTAGATGACAGGGCCATTCCAGGGCCGTCGCTACCGGGTTGGGGGGGAGGGGAGGGATGGGAGCCTCCCCCCTCCCCGAAACAACATAACGAAGAAACAACTATATCGTAACGTTTCGGAGTCTATATCAGACTCCTTCGTCAGACGCTTAATGAAATTCGTTAGAATTATTTTGTTGATAGTTATTCTGTGAAATTCAAGAATTGTCACATGTGACAATTCTTGGATGATTTAAAAATTTTCCAGTGATACAATCCTAACGAAATTTCGCAAGGTTTTCCGTTGACTCTAAAACTGTTTGCTCGATTATGCCTTTAAACAAACTCAAATGTAGCATCAAGATGCACAATCTAACCTGAAAATTTCAAGTCGCTATCTCTTTCCGTTCTCAGGTTATCGTGACATAAATAATATTTTCGGATATTATCGGACTTGTATTGGTTGAAAACAAAATAATTTCTCAGAAACCATTGGTCCGACTATGCCCATCAACAAAGTTGTCCGTCGTATTGGGGGGTATCTCTTTCCGTTCTCAAGTTATAGTTGCAACGGCCAGCCGGCCGGACAGAATCAAATTTGACCTCGAATTCTTCATTGGGGAGTCGAACCAAATTGTTTGAGACCATATTCGTTAAAAAATTCTAAAATTACAGACATTTGGGCAAAATGATAACGCGATATTACCCAGCAAAAAAGAGGACTGTATTTTCGAATAGAGCGAGAAGCGTAAGTTTTGGCGATTGCTGACACATAGTTTTTAAGGAAAGTGTGTCACCTTGTGAATCTCCATTCAACAACAGCACTGACAGATTGAACTATAAAACTAGACGTGAGTATTTTTTCGTGAAATTTTCGATTGTGTGCCATTGACGATTTAATTTTCTATATATATACATACTACAAAACTCTGAGAAACCAATACTTTCGCAGATATAATTTGTCTGTTTGAACAAGAGTGCCAAAAAGCTCCTGTCCACAGGGCTTGTTTCACTTAATTTCGTGAAATTTTCGATTTTCGATACTACAAAAATTTTCAGGGTGATGTGTACAAAAATATTGCTTTAATTCAGGAATTACAAAAAACTCATTCAATATTACAAATAGCAGATATTCTCGAAGAATTGATGGAACATTCCACTCTAGATAGCAGCAGGGTAACATATGATATTATTGCTATATCAGTTTTCGAAAGTTTTAGTTTTAATATTTGTGAACTCTTCAGATTATTCTTATCATCTCGAAAGATTGATGTATATATTTATTTTTGTCAAATACAATTCTTTTTTGGTCCTGGATCTTTTGAGAGATGCAACAATTTTTTTCACACAAAAACACAAATTCAGAACGCAGTCTTGTTTGTAAAATAATTTTCATTCATAGTTATATCAATTTGTAATTCATTCTTTATTAAGGAACTATGTAGTATTTATCAATATATGTACACTTTATCCATATTTTTGTATATTTATTCAAACTAGGGGCGCCAACAGCCGTTTCAATTTGAGTAACTTACCAAAGAATATATGTCCATCATCATATGGATTATCCAATGGCACTGGCTGCAGCCCCAAAGACCCCCCCCCCCCCCCCCCAAAGATACCACCATTTTCAATTTTTTCTGAGTTAATCGTCAAACATTCCTCATTTGGTTGTTCAGTTCAGCCCCCCCCCCCCATAACGATATTTCAGCCCCCTCCATAATAAAATCCTGGCTGCGCTACTTTCCAATGGCATTATATTATCACCAAAAAACTATTCATATAATCTTCATAATTCTACGATAGCTCTGAGGTTATTTCATTGGTCATTTTGCATTCAATCATACTTAACTATGAAAACTAATTCGTTTTCTAGAACAGGAGGGCTATTGTATATCATGAATAACCAACCAGAAATAAATTTGACATGTCTCTTATAGGAAAATAGGATGACATATATTCATAGATAGATTAATTATTACGGCATTCTATGAAAATATAGAAGCACAATTTATTATTGAAATATAAAAAATCATATCGTTATTATCATTTACTCCAAAACCATCAGGCCATCAGTTTTGCCAATTTCAACTGTCTAGCTCATTCAGTTCGAGAGTTATCGTGTTAACGGAGGGAAGGCCGGACAGAATCAAGTTCGACCGCGGATTCTTGATCAGTGAGTCTTCGCCAAATCGTTTAGGACCATTTTCATCCAGAAATTCGAAAATTACAGACATTTGGGAAAATTGATAAGCACTCTGCTCCGATAAACAAGTGCGTCAAAAAGGAAAATGTACCGTCGAAAGCATAGGCGTGAATGAACTTGTAGGCTAACAGGCCTGTATTTAAAATTGCTAAACCACGAATTATACACAGGAGTCACAGGACACTGCTTTCGTCGATCTTCAGCAACAATTATTCTTGTGGATGCTGGTGGTGACATAACTACTTTGAAGCGTCTGGGAGGCTGGAAGTCACGGCAATCGCCGAGGGATATATCGATAAATCGGAGGAAAATAAATTTGACACAACTAATAAAATTATATAAATGCATTTCAAATATACCATCGACTTCAGGAATAGAAAAGCGTGAAATGCCATATCTATTTCGAGGATGGAAAATTGCCAATATCAAGAAAATTTTAGTATTCAACATTCCACAAATTCTACAAAAAAACTTTAACAATAAATAAAGTACGTTGGTAAGAAGTTAATTCATAGTTATTCTTCTTAATTGGTTGGGCACTGCTGTCCCGGCTCTGCTAATGAACAGGTAATTTAATATTTTTATGGATCCAAAGCAATAAATAAAATATTTGTATATTTACTTGTATCTATTTTTATAATTGTCATTGTCGTTGAAAATGTATAGCATGCAATACTCGCACAAAATAGCAATTTATTTGCACTCGTTGGAATTGCAACACTCGCCTTCGGCTCGTGTCGCAAACTTTCCAACTCGTGCAAAATATGCTTCACTTTGTGGTTGTTACATAATATACTTTAAGTGGGAAGGTTTAACGGGTACTGCCACGCGCCTTACTCCATCGAAGACCTATTGCATCGACACCACAGAACACAAATAATCGACACTCTACTGCATCGAACGTTGACTGCATCGACGAAGCAATCTATCGAAAACTGACGCCCACTTTCTCCTGATTGGCCGAACGTGAAAACTTCTATATCGATCGTCTTCGTCCGTAGTTTGGCTGGTTGAGAGGTAATTTGTTTCATGGAGTGTACGTCTGTACGTCAACTCGTCAACAAACCGTAACTGTCTAACCTAAAATTTGAAATAATTGTTGGAAGAATATGTTCGACAATTATGGAAAATCTTCGTACCTATGCGTTATAAGATGAATTTTGTAAAGTACAGAAATTTCACAAGAAGAAAACATCCTCAAGTGATATTGCTAATGTAAATATCATGATCTACTTAGTAATCAACCAGGACTATGGCAATTTCGCTGAATTGGAAGTATGATAAAAGATAACATGGTATAACAATGGGAATAGAAGAACATATTATTTAAAAAATTTACTGTACACTGATTGTCCATGGTTTTTGCGCGCGTGTTCCGCAAGGAACAGCGTGCTATCATTTCATCACAATGTCTGTATTTTTCGATTTTTTTTTGCGAAAATGGTCTCAAACGATTGAGTTCGACTCACTGATGAAGAACGAAGATTTTTCGTATTTGGGCAGCTGTTGACCGAAGGAAAGAATAGTCAGAGGATCTGGAGAATACGACAGTTTGTAGGACTTGCAAAATCACTCTATCTGTTGCTTTTGCAAGACTTGACGCAACTTCATTATTTGTTTTATAATGTAACGCAGACATTCGTTTTGTCTTCGACACTGACGTGAAATCAGTAGTCTTTGGCGCGCGTGTTCACGTTGGCTGATTTGAATTGAATGATGGGTATTTCAAGCTCAGTGGGTAGAGTGAGCCAGAGATCTACTCAGAGGGTAGTGATCCTCACTCAATGTCGGGTCAAAAATTAAAAGTGCTGTGTCAAGGCTGGCATACGGATAGAGTAACAAAGTCGACAAAGCACAACTGATTCTCCTTAGTCGCACAAGCTCCCAGATGGAGCCTATAGGGCTATGGGACCTATAGGAGGGTCAGTATAGTCATAATCATGTCGATAGCACTCCAGCAAATGCAGATTGACTTCACTATGAAAGAAAGAGGCTAAATACTCACGCAAAATGCAGTGACCTGGGGTCAATCTGCTTTGGCGCGCGTGCTATAGACATGATTATGATTATACTGACCCAAGGAGATCCCTTAGAACCTCCTAGGAGCTTGTGCGACTAAGGAGAGTCAGTTGTGTTATTAGTCTACTTTGTTACTCTATCCTCACGCTAGCCTTGACAGAGCACTGTTACTTTTGGACCCGACATTGAATGATGTCCACTACCCTCTGAGTAGATCTCCAGGGCCCCTATTCACGAAATATTGAGGGAGATCTCTCCTAAGATATTCATCACGTCAGTGACTCTGCGCAAACTCCGTATGTGAATTGTCGGTTGAAATGTGTTTCTCTACTACTAAATAGTGAGGGAGAAGTGAGATGAGATCTCTTGTAGGAGTTCTCGCATGAGAATACTCATCTCTACGTACGTCGAGTATACGGAGCCAGCTCGCTCTATCCACTGAGCTTGAAACACTCATCATTCAATTCAAATTAGCCAACGTGAACACGCGTGCCAAAGACCACTGACTCCACGTCAGGGCTTTTTAATATTCTAATATTAGAGATGTCAGCGGATTACTCAATGCAGTATTTCCTACTCTTTGCTTGAAATATTTGAGATTCCATAATTTTTTAAGAATGTTAGCAACACAATCAGAAAGTTTATGGTAATTAGTTGTTGCTCATTACATAAACAAAATTCTAATCAGATTCCATAGCTTGAAATAATTCCAGTTGCAGTATTATCAGGATAATACTGCAACTATTGCATTCTCTTCACTATTTTAACAAGAGATATGAGTTAATGCAATATCATATAGTCTAGTCAACAAGTGCTTTTTAGGTCAAAATGTTTGCGTATTCCCCGAAAATTATGATTGAGGTGTCATTCGATTCAGAATGGCATGTAGATAGTTTTTGCGAAAATGCTAAGGCCGTTCGCAAAAATCTCAATAGTTATAAACAATTAAGTGAAAAAATAAGAAGGGGATTTCGTTTTTAGCCAATATCTCAAAAACTATTTGAGATAATTCAAATTTGAAAAAATATTCAAGAAGAGGAGGAAATGTTCTCTAAAAAGGCCCAACTCCCGGAACAAGGACCAATATTAATAATTTTTCCAATGGGTTGAAAATACTCCCGAGAGCGGGTACTCCGGCTTGCGTAAGCCTAGTCTCCTTCGTATCGTTCATTAATAAATATTATTTAAACTTATTAAATATGAAAACAAAAAATTGAAAAAATTCAGGCGCCTGCAAGTTAGATAAATGAACAATAATCCGTGGCCCTAAAATGTTTTTCGCGACTTTTCAATTAGTTAGATAGCGACTTGAAATTTTCAGGGTAGGTGGCGCACCCGAATACGACGGACATGTTCGTTAATGGGCATAATCGGCCCAACGGTTTCCGAGTAATAATTTTGTCATCAACCAATACAGATCCGATCGAATTGTAACTTGGTAGCAAGTTGTAGAATACAAATACGAAGACGTTTGTGAGAATCGTGTGGCTAGCAAATTTAAAAAAACATTAAAAAATATTATTTACGTCTCGATAACCCGAGAAATGAAAGAGATAGCGACTTGCAAATTTTAGGGTAGGTTGTGAATCTGAATCCGAACTTTGTATTTTTTTTTTTGAATTTGACTCTCTCCTATAGAACAGGATGACATTTATTTATTTATTTGAACAAATAGGAATACAAACAAGTCTATGCCCAGAAACAGTAGTCACTTAATTAACAAAAAAAAAACAAATATATCCAACAAAAAATCAACACGCATTAGCTGCAAACGTACAATACCCACACATCCAGCAAAAAAAAGGAGAAACAACTAATTATAGAAAATATACAGTCAATTATAAAATTAAGAAGTTGATTATAAATTTACCAAATTATAAAACAAATAATTGAACGAATCATCAATGCAAGAATTTTCTTTTTGGACTACGTTTTAATGTAAACAAGGAAGAATTGAATAAATCAATGTCACTACAGGAAGAATTGAAAGTCTCCAACACTCTGCAGAGAGAAGAATTCTGAGCAGCATTTGTTTTCCTGAAAGGAAAGTGAAATAGATCATTGTTTCAAAGCCTCAAATCCGCCACTCTAAAATTAATTCCCCACAGAATGTCAGGCACATCAAAAATTCCGCGTAACACCTTGTACAAAAATATAACATCAGCAATTTTACGACGGTCCGCTAGTGTTATTATTCCAAATGCCTCTCGAATAGCAGAATAATCATGATTCTCAACAGTCATGTTGTTTTTATAAGCAAGAAATCTGAGGAATTTGTTTTGGATGCTTTCAAGCCTCTTTACATAGCAATTATATTGAGGACTCCATATCACAGAGGCGAAATTAACCTTACTGAAAACAAATGAATAGTACAGGGAGAGAAAGGTTCTATTGCACTCAAGAGATCGGCTATGGCGAAATACGAACCCAAGCATTCTGTTACAACCGTTGATTACATTCTCAATGTGTTTGTCAAATAAAAGTTTATGATCATAAATGACGCCCAGATCCTTGATTTGTTCAACCTCAGTCAGAGGCTGTTCCTGAACACTATAAACACCTCGAAAAATTTCTCGATTCCTACTGAAACTCATCTTACAACATTTACCAAGATTTAAAAAGAGGGAATTCTCTCCACAATACTCATTCAACCGATTGGGATCATCCTGAATCAGCCCACAGTCATCCAAGTTTCCTACTCTGCGAAAAAATTTGAGGTCATCGGCGTACATAAGGAAGTCAGTGTGCTGAAAACATTTCCAGACATCATTAACATACAGAATGAATAATAAGGGTCCCAGGTGTGAGCCCTGTGGCACACCAGAAGTACTATAAAAAGGGATCGATGTTTGACCATTGACAGTTACGTACTGGGACCTATTCACCACATATGAGAAGAGCCATCTAAGCAAGTCACCGCTTATACCTGCCTGGGCAAGTTTATGACTCACCCTGTCGAACGCCTTTTTGAAGTCCGTGAATATCACATCGACCTGCGAACGGCAATCAAGACTATTCTGCAGGTATTCCGTAAAATAGAGAAGATTAGTGTCCAAGGTTCGTCCTCTATAAAACCCGTGCTGCCCGGCATTAATGATTGACGTGATTTGCAATATATTTGTAAACAAGACTCTCGAACAATTTGGGGACTGCGGACATTATACAAATAGGCCTATAATTTTCAATACAATTTTTATCACCGCCTTTAAATATAGGAATTACTGATGAGGGCTTCCATTTGTCAGGAAAGATTGAAGTCTCAAGGGACTTATTGAAAATGAGGTAAAAAGGAAAACATAGATTTGCAGCACAATTCCTTAGAAATTTATTAGAAGTAGATAGATAGAAGTATTTATTTATATGCATAATCGGATAAACGGTTTCGGAGATATGTGAAATTTGGTTTTTATTTCCTCAATAACTCGAAAAATACAAAACATGATCCAATTCAAACCTGGTTAGATACTAGTTGTAAAATGCCGACTCAAAAATTCTTGCAAAATTTCGCGAGAATCGTATCACTAGAAAATTAAAGAAAAATAATTGAAAAAAATTCTAAATATCAGAAACTATTCTACCGCCATCACTGAAATTTTGCGAGAGCTTTCAAAACCTAACTCTACTACGAAATTCCAAGTTTGAACATGATCGGATGTATATTTTCGAAGATCCGAACAGCCTTGCATAAGTTGAGTAGTTGGATGGGTGACCGTTGCCTCGAAGTAGGTAGAGAATGTATGTGCAAGGGTTCAAAACCGGTTTTGGTGACCTTGACCATATATGGAGTTTACCTATGGTCAAGGTCACCAAAACCGGTTTTGTACCCTTGCACATACATTCTCTATAATCCCCACTTCCAATAATTTGCATTACTTTCATTGCCCCCACCCAAATTACCCCTCCTTCACCCCCACTCAAACTGGCGACCAAAGATGTTACCGCCTCCCTTTCATAGTTCAAGGTCAAGGACACTATCCCACTCCTATCCCCACTATTATCCCAGGTTAAGGGGACTCCTCCACTACTATTTCCACTCTTTGTCTAGGACAAGGACATTACGTCGAAACCCGTCCTCACTTTTAGCTCTAGGTAAAGGATGCATCGCGACTAATAGGTACTTGAATCCTTTATTGAAATTTGCATAAGGAATTACTTCAACTAAATCAACTTGCTACATATCATTTATTCCTTTCACTATAACTCTTCTACGAGGGAAATTGATTCGCACCGGTTTATGAAGTTCATTGACCACTTCTCTTTCAATATTCGAATTCATGGTGAACTGGTAACTTCAATTATAAAAATCCGGATTCTTTATGACTTGTTTCTTGTTTCAAGCGCATTCCTTCTTGTACTGGCACGGATACACATCTTGAGTACGAATTTCATTAAATTCGATATAAATTATCATTTGATTTATAATTTCAAGACCAAATTAGCTCCACTATTATCAAACCATACAAATAATATATAATTTTAGGATATATCAAAATTCTATCAGTTGAGGGTTATTGTTGTAGTATGATAAAACAACTCTAATTATAGGTTTTGTTGTTTAATAATCTTGTGGTTATCAAATGACACTATATATGAAGAACTACGCTGATAAACAACGTAGAAAGTATTCAAACTCTAACGTGATAGGAGGTTCTTTAATAAATAAATTAATTGATAAGTTACCTGTGGAATTACATTTACCTGGTTAGCAATTCTGTGGACCAGGTACTCATTTAGAGAAAAGATTGAAACGAGGAGACTTGGGAATAAATGAGTTAGATAAAGCCTGTAGAGAACACGACATTATATATTCTAAGTATTCGGATTTTGAGAAAAGAAACGGGGCAGACAATCTCCTTATTAATAAAGCTTTCGAACGTATTAATTCGAAGCAAGCTAGCCTAAAAGAGAAATTAGCGGCCGTCATTGTCTTCATTTTGATGAAAGCGAAAACTAAAATCGGAATGGGTACTAAGGGGAGAAAGAAATCTATGAGAAAAAGAAAACCAAGAATATTAGTAGCTCCGAAACGTGGTGGTTTTTTACCAATACTCTTGCCTCTATTAGGAGCTTTAGGTGCATTGGGAACCGGAGCTGCATCGATTGCAACTGCTGTAAATAAAGCAAAATCTGATAGAAAAATGATTGATGAGGTACAGCGACATAACAAAGCAATGGAACTTGTTAGAGAAAAAAGTTTATCTCAGGGAAAAGGTTTATTTAGAAGAAAGGTTTCTGGAAGAAGAGCATTAGTTACCGGAAAGAAGTCAAAAGGAAAAGGTTTATATATTGGTACGTATCAATGGTCCCAGAAAAAATTCCAGTGAAATTACCTCGGAAACCTCTTACTAACATACAACTCAACAAATTTGCTCATTCGTTACAAATACCGTTTTTTAGGGGAATATTTATGAGAAATGATATACCCACTAAAATTAAGAAATATGAATCAGGAATCATCAATCATGACGATCGTGATGGTCCAGGAACACACTGGACAGGTTATGTGAAAACTGGAAGAAAAATATTATACTTCGACAGCATCGGACACTTAAGACCCCCGAAGGAAGTAATAAGATATTTTAGAAGCGATAGTAAAAAAAACATAATAAAGTATAATATTCAAAGGTATCAAAAATTAAATGCTGATAATTGTGGTCAGCTGACTCTAAAGTTCTTATATATGTCGACTCATCATGGAAAAATTATTATTATTATTATTATTATTATTATTATTATTATTATTATTATTATTATTTCAATAAACTTATAATAATAATAATAATATACTTGAACTATAATGTTGTTTATGTTGAGTGGAAAATCATCAATTCTCACTTCAGATTTCAACCCCCCTATAGACTTAAAAGACGGCAATTATGTTTTGGGTCTAACGAACTTTGAAACGTTTAATTCTATTCCTAATATCGATGAAAATTGTAATAGTATACAAGTGGGATCAAAAGAAATAATAATTCCAACAGGGTGTTATCAAGTCGTAGATATTAATAATTATATCGAACGTGAATTACGATTGGATCCGAAGACTAAGGGTATAACATTCGAATTGACACCGAATAATAACACACTTCATACTCATATTAAATGTACAGCGGATGTGGATTTGAGAAAATCAAACAGCATAGCTCCCTTGATCGGATTCGAACGTAAATTCTTACCTAAAGTTGATAAACACCAATCTGACCGTATTGCAGATGTGATGACTGTTAATTCCATTTTAATAGAATGTAATATCACAGTAAATAGTTATGCAAATGGACAACCACAGCATATTATTCATCAATTTTTTCCAAACGTTCCACCTGGCTTTAAAATAGTGGAATCCCCGGATCATGTAATTTATTTACCTATCAGTGTGAATACAATAAGAAATATCATAGTTAAAAAAGTGGACCAGACAGGTAAACTTATCAATTTTCAACAAGAGACCATAACAGTAGGTCTACATCTACGAAAAGAGACTTAAAATGGCCATCGATTTTAAAAAAGTGCATTCTCCATCACCATATAAAAAGAATCTACATGTTCGAAGATGTTCAGTAGAAGAAAATACGTCCAGCAACTAACTGTTACTAACAAAAAGTTCCTCAAATCTTTAGGATTTAAATTGTTGAATTAACAATGTTTGATGTCAACCAGGCAGTGTCTCTAGAAGAAAGTGTTGTTTCTTACAAATATCATATTCACGAATCATTCACATCACGATATGAAAATAATGATGAAATTCGAATTCCTCTTCAAGAAGACTTATGCACTAGACCAAGTGAAAGTTATTTATACATAGAAGGACAATTAGTAAAACCCGATAATACTCCAGCAAAGGATACACATTTTGTGAATAATGGCTTTGCATTTTTATTCAGTGAAATAAGATATGAGGTAAATGGTTATGTTGTAGACGTTAATACAAAACCAGGGCTCACAAGTACTATGAAAGGATTGGTATCATTCAATAAAAGCGAAGCATTAAAAAATGAAAATGCCGGATGGTTTCCAAATAACGACAACAATATTGTTAAAGATGGTCGATTTAGTGTTTGCATTCCGCTACAAAATTTACTAGGATTTGCTGAGAACTACAAGAAAGTTATGCTGAATATAGCACAAGAGCTGATTTTGATACGCAGTAACAATGATCAAAGTGCATTAATGTGTTCTACGAATGAGAATGCTAAAGTAGTCATACATAAAATTATGTGGAAAGTGCCACATATAATGCCAGGTCTCAGAGAGGAAGTAGCATTGACAAAATTTATTGAAAAAGGGAAAGATATAATTGTTCCATATAGAAGTTGGGAATTACATAGTTATCCATCTCTTCCAAGCACTATGAAACATAGCTGGAACGTTAAGACTTCTACAAGATTAGAATCTCCACGATATGTTATTATTGGTTTTCAAACTGGACGAGAAGATTTGAAGAAAGACAGTAGTCAATTCGACAATTGCGATTTCAGCAATATTCGACTTTATCTAAATAACGAACGTTATCCTTACGAAAACCTAAATATATCTTTCAAAAACAATCACACTGCCGCATTATATGAAATGTTTTCACAGTTTCGACCCGCATATTATTATGAATATAAGTCAGAAACAGATATATCTCCCACACAGTTCACGAAGTCCTTCCCACTTATAGTAATAAATTGTTCTAAGCAAAAAACAGGATTTCAAACTCAATCTGTCGCACTTAGAATTGAGTTTGAATCTAATTCTGCAATTCCTAATAACACTAGTGCTCTTGCACTAATGATCTGCGATCGAATGTTCACATATAACCCTCACACAAAAACTGTCAAGTGAATACATCATGGGACTCGCAATTATTGATGTTCAAGGGTTTTTCATAGAAAAAAAGAAATTTACACCAAAAGAGCTCACTTTGTTGAAAAATGGCCAAATTGCACATTTTGTATTCAAAGAACCGTATGATTTTGACAAATTACCTGACGTATATAAGAAACAAGTAGTATGACTCTCCAACAACCACCACTGTATTAAATGGAAGTCTGGGTTCATACAACCATGGAAAATTCGTGACATTCTCCAAAATCTTACTGATAATGTCCGTGTGGTTTACGTAAAAGGCCATGAAAAAACTGAAATTATAAGGAATTATATACCATCAAAATGCGTTATTGAACTTCCAGAAAGTCCGACATTTGCACCAGATTTACCAATGTGTGTCTTTCATGAATATAATAATTGTTACTGTACTTTGAGAAATGTTCATTTTATAAGAGAAAATTTTACAGATTTCATTAAAGAGAATTTTATAAAACTCAATAAAAAAAATGGGTTCAAGCCCTGTGGACAGGAGCTTTCTGGCGCTCTAGTTCAAACAGACAAATTATATCTCCGAAAGTATTGGTTTCTCAGAGTTGGGAATTATATCAATGTATTCATATAATAGAACTGCATCCTAAAGGAAATTCAATTCAAATAATAGTTTATTTATCAAGATTAAATGAGCAATCATGAGAATGAGAAAAGCACCATGGAAGAAATCAAATTAAATCTGGCCAATTTTGCCCAATAACGAACTTAACCGAGATATTCATCTCCCTAAACTACTCTGAAAATTTCAACTACCTACCTCATTATCCGTTCGAGAGTTATATCTATGTCTATGGATGAAAAGCAGTCTCACTACTCTCAGATCTCTTACTTCATGTTCAGTTCCGAAATGTAAGAAATTTCTGAGAAAAACTAATATCGGAGCAAACAACTGAGATTTAACTCACTTCGCTCACAATTCTTCGATTGATTAGTCTCAGGAACATGGAACATCATTTGACATTATGACAATTCATATTCATACATAGAATAATATCATTCTGTGACAACGTTGAAATACGATTTATTATTGAAATTTTGAAAAATCATATCTGAGATTTTTCTCACTTCGCTCACAATTCTTCGATTGATTAGCATAGACAAGATATACTATGATTTATTAGTCTCAGGAACATCATTTGACATTATGACAATTCATATTCATACATAGAATAATATTATTCTGTGACAACGTTGAAATACGATTTATTATTGAAATTTTGAAAAATCATATCTCCGAAAGTATTAGCTTGTTAGAGTTAAAAATGATATGATTGGATTCTCATGAAAAAACTTTTTATTAAAAAAAATTTAATTTGGAATTTGTTTCGTAAAAAAAAAATTTTTTTTTTGTTACTCCGAAACCATTTGTCCGATTTTGCCCAATAACGAACTTAGCCGAGATATTCATCCCCCAAACCTACTCTGAAAATTTCAACTCTCTAGCTCATTCCGTTCGAGAGTTATCGTGCCTACGGCCGGCCGGCCGGCCGGCCGGCCGGACCGGCCGGACCGGCCGGACAGAATGAATTTCGACCACGGATTCTTGATCAGTGAGTCGAACCAAATCGTTTAAGACCATTTTCATCGAAATATTCGAAAATTACAGACATTTGGGCAAATTGATAAGCACTCAGTTCCGAGGAACTAGAGCGCCAAAAATGAATGCATTGATTATAAATATGATTATAGTTATTACTTCGAACCAATGGAAATTTCTAGTTGAATTATACACAGAATATATTGTATAATTTTTATGAAAATTAAACACTATTAAAACCCCGTTTTTGTTTTATTTTAAAATTCAAGAAAAGAACCATTTTCGCTAAAATTAACCTTATAAATCCATATGGGAATAAACATGTACAAATCACTGAACAAGAATCCGTGCTGGAGGGACCTTGAAATAGGCTAGGTGGTTGACGTTGTATAAACGCCATGTGTGCAATTGTGGTTGACCTTTATCATGGTTGACATTGAGACATCTAAGGTAGATGACTTTGTATAGACGCGATATGTGGGGATTGCTCATTGATGATAGAGGCGGGTGTGGGGTGGGGGAGGGGGGTGGTTGGTATATTATAAAATGAAACGATCCTGATATTTGGTCATTGTTTGTTGTGCTTTTGTACGGTGAATTTGTTTGAAAAATTGAAGAAATGGCGGCGAATTATTTCAGTGAATTTTGTGGGTCGCAGTCATGTAGCTCAAATTGTGAACGTGTTAGTGAGAAACCAAATAATGCACCCGTAAGTCTTTTGAGAAATGCTCTTTTAAAGCCTCGTATTTTATCAAATGTGTTGATACGGTCTTCCTTCCCAACTAATTTGATAGAAACAATCGACACGCCATCACTATTACCAACCAATGATTTAACAAGTACACAGTCACAAACTGCAAATTTTCATAGTGAGCCATTGATTCAAAATTCATTGGACGAATTAAAATTATCCTCTGTCGATATAGCGAATACACTGTATAAGGAATCTATACGTATGCAGTTGGATAATGATGATTTATTGAATGTGGATATTGAACCATTGTTAAAATCCTTATCACCATCGAATTCGCAGTTACAGACTGTTACCTCAATAAATGATGAGTTGGATAATAATGATTTTTCAAATTTCGATATTGAAACATTGCTTGAAAATCCTCTGTCCAAAGAATCGGTATATATGCAGTTGGATAATGATGATTTATCAAATTTGGATTTTGAAGCATTGTTAGAATGTTCATTACACCCATCGCAATTATTATCCTCTGCTAATTTCTCAATTCCACTGTCTACAGAATTGATAAATAAGGAGTTGGATAATAACGATTTAGATGGTGTGGACATTTGTACAATATCCAATGAATCTTATCCATCACAGTTAGATACAGTTGAACAATTTGTTGATATTGTTCCATTTTCTGAACTTCCCATAGAAAAATTAACTGCTGATGAACAAGATGAATTTGACTGTCGATCTTTAAGTACCACATTAGATACACGTCCATTCAGTCTGAAACGTAAATTTAGGGAAGCGCAAATTTTGCCTAAAAACAAAATTCTAAATTCAAAATTATCCTCTTCTGATGACATAAAAGTTTCTTCCCCCAAAACATCTGATCACATCCAAAATTTTACTATATTTTCAAATACTAAATTAAATACCTTAGACACTGAAGTGAAACCTGACTTGGTAATAATGACCCCACAAGTGTCAGACTTGGTTGGGTACTCAGATTGGCCATTTTCTAAATTCACTTCACGTACCTCCGTAAATCTTCCCATTACTGCTACACAAATTTGTCCCTCTCAAGTTCACGAAAGCAGTAATGATATATATGAAGAAAAGGTTTATATTTGTAGGAGGAAAAATGGTAAAATTTTGGAAAAATCAATTAGAAAGAGAAAACTAGTATTCGAGGGGGGAAATAGTGAATCCTTCTTTTCGCAAGACGATCCACCTAAATCCTTTTATGATCGAAAAGCGGATGTTTTTAGAAAAAGGGGTATTGCAACATCGGTTGAAATGGTCTTACCCCATGTCCAACCAGATGTTGTAAAAGACAAAAAAATTAATTCAATCGAGGATTCACTTGAGAGCCCTTCAACTTCCACCTGTCGAGTGGATCCTGTTATCAGAGGAGGAAAAGAATTTCACAGACTCTATATGCTATATAAGGAAAACATAGAGAAGGGTTCTAAAGCATAATTTTCGAGAGTCTACAATTTGGTATAATTATTTTAAATTTTTATTTTTTTATTTAAATTTTTATGAACGTACATTTTATGTGGGACTTGAGAGTATTTCAGATTTGCGGGTAATTATTTGATTGTTTTTTCGAAATTATTTGTAGACAAATTTAAAAATCACAACAAACTATGGCAAGCAGGTCGTTCCTCCTCGTTGGTCTTGCTGGATATTCATAAACGATTACTAGTACAAAATTTAATGATATACATTTCAAAGTGTTTAACTCAAAAAATCGTTTATGATAACTAATGACGACCACAATACTTATTTTTTCTTTTTCTTTTCAAATTAAGAAAGAGAAGTGTTTCGAATGCCCAAACTGCGTTTCTGCATTTACATCAGCTAAGGGATTGAAGAGACGTAATGAAGAGTCTACCCATGTCAAATGTGAAGCATGTGATGTTGAAGTGTTACCAAATTTATTATACTCACATTCGAAAACAAGAACACATAAGGAAAATACTGCAACTTCAATAGGCGATGGTATCAAGATTATCGCATCAGCCTTTAAAAATAGGATCAAATCATATAGGATAGATGCTGAAAAACATTTCATCGATCTAAATGATTTTTTTAATTCAATAAATTCAAAATTAAGGCACCTGATCAAAATTAATTTGCGTAATTTGATAACCATGAAAGTGAACTTTGAATTGAATGCTTTATTCACTATTGAAGTAAAAGATACTTATGACATCAAATCATTTAATACTAAAAACATCATCATAAATTTTGGTTCAAATATTGCCGAAATCATCAATGATGTTATTGAAGTTCTTCTACGCAAGATGGCTGAATTTGCAGAACGGGATTCAGGTAAGTTAATAATCTTCCAAAAATTATGGAGAATTATATTGCATTTTGTTACAGGTTGGGCATTGGTTCGAATTCTCAGTCTTGAAATTAATGTGAACGAGTATAACCCACTAAGAGCATCGTCCTTCATAGATCTTCCCCATCCTCTTAAAAGGAAACGTGCAATCATTAACGTTAGGAACTCTGACGCACATTGCTTCGGATGGGCTTTAGTAGCAGGTATTTTCGAACCGGAAGGTCCTGATTATCTTACCACATCATATCCACATTTCTCAGAATGCTTCAATTTTACAAATATTGAATTTCCAGTTAAATTAGATAATATTTCCAAGTTTGAAATGTTGAATCCTGGTATTTCGATAAATGTTTATGGTTTACAATTTAATCTAGAAAATGGGAAGAGAAAATATGAGATCGTAGGCCCCCTTTATTTTAGTGGCAACAAGAAAGAAATTCATGTTAATATGCTACTTTTAGATGATGATAATGGAAATTTACATTATTGTACCATAAAAAATTTATCGGCCTTGGTGTCATCTCAAATTTCGAAACACACAACACACAACTAAAAAACTTATATGTGATGGATGTTTACAATATTTTCCAACTGAGGAAAAATTAAATATACATTTTGAAAGGGACTGTGATCAGCTATATGCAAAACTTCCTTCTACAAATATTATTCAAAATAAGCTGCAACCGTTTTTACCTGCAAACATGTTACGTTTTTGTAATTATCATAAGCAGATCAAAGTTCCTTTCGTATTTTATGCTGATTTTGAAAGTTTACTGAAACCTTACTGAAACTTCACAACCTTCACTACTTCACAACCAGACCCCCAAAAATCTTTTATTATGAAGACGTTTCAACATGAGCCTTATTCATGTGGTTACTACATGGCGTGTTCTTTCGATAATTCACTATCAAAATATGTGTCGTTTAGAGGTTCAGACTGCTGTGACAAATTTTTACAATCTTTGGAAAATGACACAAAATGTATTTATTCTAAATATTTATCACGTATAGCGAAGATGGAACCCCTTTCTGATATTCAAGAAAATGAATTCCAACTTTCAACTACTTGTCATATTTGCGAAAAGCCATTTCTTGATGGGAGTTTAAAAGTTAGAGATCATGATCATATAACCTCTTTTTATCGTGGTCCTAGTCACCAAAGTTGTAATGTAAACTACATCACGCCAAAATTTATTCCAGTATTAATTCATAATTTAGCGCATTATGATGCGCATCTATTTATAAAGAGACTTGCTCTTCGAAACGAGGAGATAAAAGTTTTAGGTCAAACTAAGGAAAAATATATATCGTTTTCGAAATTTGTTCACGTAGGTGCGAAAATAACCAAACAAAATACTTTCAAACAACTTAATATGGAATTAAGATTTGTGGACTCTTTTAAATTTTTAACTTCTTCATTAGATAAACTTGCTGCTACGTTGGAAGATTCACATTGTCAAATTGTTCGTGAGCATTTTCCAGATCCTAAAAAATTTGAATTAATTCGTCAAAAAGGAGTTTTTCCTTATTCTTTTATAGATAGTTGGTCCAAACTTGACTATTCCGCATTGCCTGAACAGCAAGACTTTTACGATAATTTACATGATGAGCACATAACTGAGGAAAAATATTCAAGAGCCAAATTAGTCTGGACGACATTTGAATGTGTAACTTTGGGTGATTATTCTGATTTATATCTGAAATCTGACATATTATTATTAGCTGACATATTTGAAAATTTTCGTGATACGTCATTAGCATATTACAAACTAGATCCTGCACATTATTTGACTGCGCCATCTTTAAGTTGGGATGCGATGCTCAAAAAAACGGATGTATCACTAGAATTACTTACTGATATAGACATGATTCACTTTATCAAAAAAGGTATACGTGGAGGTGTTAGTACATGTGTTAAACGTTCAGAAGAAGCAAATAATCCATTTTTACCTAATTATGATCCAAATAAAGATACATCATATATTTTATATCTAGATGCGACCAACTTATACGGATATGCAATGAGTCAGTTCTTACCCGAATCAGGGTTTGTTTGGTTATCTGCTGAAGAAATTGAAATCTTGCAAATTTTGGAGTTACAGGATACTTCGCCAATAGGATATATATTTGAGGTTGATATAGATTATCCATATCACCTACATAATAGTCATAATGACATGGCTTTATTATCAGAAAACTTCATTCCTCCTGGTGGAAAATATTCAAAATTGATTCCAAACTTAAATCATGAAAAAAACTATATTGTCCACTATTTAACTCTGAAACAATGCTTAGAACATGGCTTAATTCTAATAAAAATTCATCGCGTGCTAAAATTCAATCAATCACCATGGCTTAAATGCTATATTGATTTCAACACCAAATTAAGAAATAACGCTAAAACAAAATTTGAAAAAGATCATTTTAAATTGTTAACAAATAGTGTTTTTGGGAAAACAATGGAGAACGTTGAGAAGCGACGAGACATCAAATTAGTTAGTCATTGGGAAAAAATTGGTAAAAAATTTGGTGCTGCAACTTGGATTGCCAAACCACACTTTGAAAATAGAGAAATTTTTACTGATAATTTAGTAGCAATCGAAATGAATAAGGTGCGCGTTGTCTATGATAAACCAATTTATATCGGTTTTTGTATTTTGGAAATAGCTAAGATCGTAATGTATGACTTTTTTTACAATTTTCTAAAACCAAAATATGGGGATAGAGTGTCTCTCCTTTATACTGATACAGATTCCAAAATTCTGGAGATTCATACAGAAAACGTATATCAGGACATGAAAGAAAGTAGCAAACGTTTTGATTTTTCAAATTATTCTAAATATAATATCCATTCTATCGAGCCTAATGATTCAAAAGTTGGTAAATTCAAAGATGAATATTCGGGAAACATAATTAAATCTTTTTATGGGACTGGTGCTAAGGCATATTGTGTTGAATTGATAGATAAAGTTGATAAGAAAGCTAAAGGTATCAGTAAACGTATTGTAGAAAAAAAAATTAGTTTGAGTGATTATAAAAATATTATACAAAATAACTGTTCAATATTTTGCATGATGTCAATATTTAGATCATGTTTACATGAAATGTATTCAGAAATGAGGAATAAAGTAGCCTTATCTTCATTTGATGATAAGCGAATAGTTTTAAGAGAATCAAGTAGAACTTTAGCATGGGGTCATACCAACTTAGAGGCTAATGTAGAGTTGAATAATCTTCTCAATGAATTATGTAAATATATTTGATTTTGGAAAATAAATACAATAGAGAGTATGAATTAGTATGATGTGAATATTTTATTTATGCTTTCCCTCCTGACAAAGCATTACATATAAACTCTAAAGTTCGAATCATATATTTTCAGTATAGTTCGGTATTTCAACATTAAGTTGATCAAACAGAAAGACAGATTCCAAGTTGAAAACCACGATTATTGTCAACCGTCTGCAAAATTTATACGTCATAGTAAACTTTTGGGTTCTGAAAGTAAACGTGGACTAATAGTAGGTGGTTCTGGTAAAGGTAAAACAAACACCTTGATAAGCCTGTTAGTTCATCCCAATGGTTTACGATTCATAAATATATATTTATATTCAAAATCATTACAACAACCTAAATATCAATTTTTGAAGAAAGATTTATATCCTATAAAAGAAGTTGGATATTATGAATTTGAAGATGGCGAAAATATTCTACCCCCTAGTCAAGCACAACCCTTTTCGATCATGATATTTGACGACGTTGCATGTACCAATCAAGGCATCATCAGAGACTATTATTGCTTTGGTAGACACTATGATATAGATTGTTTCTATTTATGTCAGACATATTCATCTATTCCTAAACAACTTATTCGTGATAACAGTAACTTTATATTATTATTCCCCCAAGATGTGACAAACCTCAAACATATTTATAATGATCATGTCAATGTTGATATGTCATTTGATCAATTTTTAAAGTTATGTTCGAAATGTTGGGAAACCCCTTTTGGATTTTTAGTTATTGATACAGATAGTGACGTCATTAGGGGGAGGTATAGAAAAGGGTTGGATCAGTTCATATCAATATAAATATATGCTTTCTGTATATTAAATGACAGTCTAAGTATTTCACTATGGATAAACGCTTAGCTTTAAAACTAGTTAACGCTAGAAAAAACGTTAAACGCAAATTACAAGGATTAAAAGAGGACATTCGATCTTCGAAACTGGAGTTTGAGAGAAAATTTGAACCAATAGCAACACCCATAAGAAAACTGTTATCTGAAATAAAATTAGAAGCTCCAATTAAAAAAGAAGACAAATCATTTATTCGAAAGAGAGAATTTGTAACTTCTACTCCGGAGTCTAAGAAATTCGACAAACATATTCCACAGTTTGAACCAAAAAAATCTAGGCGATCTAGAGATTTTCCACAAACATTGAAACCAACGAGATTAGGTCTTTCAGATATTGAACCATCATCAAATCCTGAAAGGTCTGTACAATTTTTAAGTAGTCAAGAAATAGCCTCCTCTGAACCTGAAAGAATATCTGATGAAGATGATGATGATGATACAGCAAGAGAAATTGAGAACCTACCACCATCGGAAGAAATGAAAGATCTTATAGAAGTATTCAAACACTCGGAAGTTTTTCAGAATTATATGACACAATACTCAGGATTATCACGAGAATATATTGAAGCGTGTATAACCGATACTAAAAACGAATTTGACCATGTATTTGGTGTACGATTTAATACAGATGATGAAACTTTTCGAATTGGGGACTCTAAAATAATTTTTGATGGTGATGATTTTTATCTCGACCTTGAACATTCACCAGAACCAATTTTTTATAAAGGTACAGTTGGTCTATTTGAACTAATTTTTAAAGCAAAACCTCAAACTTTTAATTCGAATGATCTTCGTGAATATCAGAATATTGCTAGGAAAACTAATCTATTACATAAGGAATATAATCCCAATAAGCCTCTTAACTACAATCAAGGTTATAAGTATATTAAAATTATAAAGAGAATTCAAAAACCTTTACCAATTGGTAATATTTCTTATACAACACCACGAATTCTAACAAGACAACGAACACAACAGCTTCAGAGACAAGACATAGATCCCTCTACGACTACTACACCTAAATCAGCAATCCCTACACATAAAGGTGGAGGATCATCAACACTCGTAAAAGATGAAAATTTCAAGAACCATTTTCTAAAAACTCTGAAGGTTACAAATAAAAGTTTGGAATTTGTGCCCTGGAAAAACCCAAATACCCTTGTAAATAGATTGAAAATTCTTATTTCTTCTCAAATGGCAGGTAATAATTCACATTCAAATGAGATATATCATATCATCGAGGCATTACGTAGAGCAAAAATAATGATATAAATGCACATCAAAGGATGAATTGTTTTCATTAGTAGATATCGACAGCACTAACAGAGCACCATGACGATCGATAAATTTTACAAACATACTAGCTGGCCCGGCAGACTTCGTACTGCCCTCCAACTCCAACTCCAACTCCAACTCCAACTCCAACTCCAACTCCAACTCCAACTCCAACTCCAACTCCAACTCCAACTCCAACTCCAACTCCAACTCCAACTCCAACTCCAACTCCAACTCCAACTCCAACTCCAACTCCAACTCCAACTCCAACTCCAACTCCAACTCCAACTCCAACTCCAACTCCAACTCCAACTCCAACTCCAACTCCAACTCCAACTCCAACTCCAACTCCAACTCCAACTCCAACTCCAACTCCAACTCCAACTCCAACTCCAACTCCAACTCCAACTCCAACTCCAACTCCAACTCCAACTCCAACTCCAACTCCAACTCCAACTCCAACTCCAACTCCAACTCCAACTCCAACTCCAACTCCAACTCCAACTCCAACTCCAACTCCAACTCCAACTCCAACTCCAACTCCAACTCCAACTCCAACTCCAACTCCAACTCCAACTCCAACTCCAACTCCAACTCCAACTCCAACTCCAACTCCAACTCCAACTCCAACTCCAACTCCAACTCCAACTCCAACTCCAACTCCAACTCCAACTCCAACTCCAACTCCAACTCCAACTCCAACTCCAACTCCAACTCCAACTCCAACTCCAACTCCAACTCCAACTCCAACTCCAACTCCAACTCCAACTCCAACTCCAACTCCAACTCCAACTCCAACTCCAACTCCAACTCCAACTCCAACTCCAACTCCAACTCCAACTCCAACTCCAACTCCAACTCCAACTCCAACTCCAACTCCAACTCCAACTCCAACTCCAACTCCAACTCCAACTCCAACTCCAACTCCAACTCCAACTCGAACTCGAACTCCAACTCCAACGTGAACTCCAACTCCAACGTCAATGCAAACCTCAACGCCAACGACAACTCCAACCCTAACGCCAACTCCAATTCAAATTGATCGTAGCCTTATCTGTCGGGACAAACTAAAATTAAAATAGAATAATATTGAATGCGATGATAGCGCCATCCGTCGAATCTGATGTAAAACATTCCAAAATCAAAAACTCCTTCAAATAAAAATTAATTAAAAAAACATCTGAATTCACAAAATTATTTATACACACTTCAAAACTCTTTAAAAAATAATTACATTTAATATTTTAATCAGCACATGAATTGAATAACAAAATTTTTTTCAAATTAATCGTAGCACCATCTGTCGGCACAAACTAAAATTGAAATAGAATAATATTGAATGCGATGATAGCGCCGTCCGCCGGATCTAATGTAAAACATTCCAAAATCAACAACTCCTTATAAATAAGAAATTAATTGAAAAAACATTTTCCAGTAGACCAAATTGTAAATCTAAACCATTCTCGAATCTCCACGAACACACACAAAAAATTTCATCAAAATCGGTCCAGTCGTTTAGGAGGAGTTCAGTCACATACACACGCACACAAGAAATATATATATTAAGATAGATCAACACAAATATGGTCAATTTTTGAATGAAGAATTGAATGAAGCATTAAAAACATATGTCGACAAAAAACTCTTTTATTTTACAACACTTCAACTATCAGGTTATTCCTCACCATCTGAAAAGCAATATTACATACTTACCACAGGGTCACATTCTTATACATTTCCATATGATGCTGCTGAAATTATTGACGCGGTAACTGATAATAACTGTACTCTATTAATCAATGCAGTGCCAGTACAAATAGGAATGCGCTTGAAGAAACAAGATCGCCTACAAGTCATAAAGAATCCGGATTTTCCAGAAAAAACTGTTATTCAATTATTATTGAAGTTACCACTTCACCATGAATTCTAATATTAAAAGAGAAGTGGTCAATGAACTTCATAAACCGGTGAGAATCAATTTTTCTCGAAGAAGAGTTATAGTGAAAGGAATAAATGATCTGTACCAAGCTGATTTAGTTGAAGTAATTCCTTATGCAAAATTCAATAAAGGATTCAAGTACCTATTAGTCGTTATAAATGTTTTTTCGAAATATGTTTGGGTGAAACCCGTTAAAAACAAAAGTGGTATAGAAGTAACTAAAGCAATGGATGAGATTTTGAAAAAAATAAATCATTCTCCTAAGAATCTGCCAACTGATCTGGGAAAGGAATTTTATAATAAGGATTTCAAAAATCTTATGCTGAAATATAATATGAATCATTATAGTTTATATTCTAATTTGAAGAGTAGTGTCGTGGAAAGAGTAAACCGGACTTTGAAAAGCATGATGTGGAAAGAGTTTAGCGTTCGTGGAAACTATAAATGGATTGATATTTTGCAAGATATTGTATCAGCATATAATTCCAAAAATCATTCTACTACTGGTTTCAAGCCCAAAGATGTAAATGAAAAAAATGAAAAATTGGTGTTGAATACAGTTTACAACAATATAAAAACTATAGATCCTAGGCGTAGTAAATTTAAAATTGGCGAATTTGTTCGAGTTAGCAAGACTAGACAAGTTTTCAAAAAATCTTACACTCCAAATTGGTAAAATGAAATTTTCATCATAAGTAGAATTAAAGCTACTAATCCTAGGACCTATCTATTACAAGATTCAAGCGGTCAAGATATCAAGGGTGGATTCTATGGATATGAACTACAAAACGTCAAGTATCCGAACGTCTACTTAGTAGAAAAAGTATTACGTCGGAAAGGCTCAAAACTTTATGTATCATGGCTTGGAATGGATAAGCGACACAATTCATGGATAAATAAAAGTGATTTACAATGAAAGAAAACCCATAAAATTTTATGAATTTTTTATTGATTTCGAACAACATATTGTTATAACATTTTTTCAATAAAGTTTATCAACCAAAAATCTTTGTAATCAATCGAAAATAAAACACATTATAACCATTATTCAGCAAATCTAGATATAAAAATTCTATGTCTATGCTTAGGTTCTAATATTTTAAACAATATTGATTCTAGTTTCATAATTCTATGCTTAAACCTAAAACTATCGATAGCTATAAATTCCCAATAACGCTTACGAGCTTCTCTATAAGCAAAATTCCATACATAAGTGTATCGAACTTCAATATTATCACTAAAACATACTTTTTTCACCATTATATTAATTCAATAACAAAACATGTCTTTAACAATAATTGGGGAAAATATTTAATATATTCCTTCATTATTAAGGTTGTACTGATCCCACCCAAAAATGCTACGTTAACCGTGACTCAAGTGAAGCTATTCAGTTATTTAACTCTATGGCTGTGATTTTGATCGTCTAGTGAACAAAGAAGGACTTTACGTTGTGTATGCAACCCAAAATACTTTTAGATACCCAGAGTAAGAGAGATTGTTGGGAAGGTCAGGAGGGAATGAAATAAAACATCATAATATAAACTTGAAGAGTTTAATGTACGTTCGGCGCATTAAATTACCTGAGAGAGGGGAAAAGAACGTACAAGAAAAACCCCCCTCTTTACACGCTTTAGATCATCTCAAATATTGTATATATTCACTGATAGATGTAAAATGGTGAAATCAACAGTATATAGATGTATGCTGGATCAAAATAGCTAATAATGCATAGCCACAGGTACATGGTCAATTGCAATAAATACATAGCAAACAGTTATAGGTACATGGTCACTATCCATAGATATATCGTGTATCATGTAAAATGGTTAGCCGGCTCCGGTGGTCCAGTGGGTATAAAGACCTGCTGTGGTGCCGGAGGTCGCGGGTTCGAATCCCGCTCAGGGCATGGATGTGGTGTTGGGGTGGTGGTGTATGTCCTAAAAATTAATTTAAAGAGTCTTCTGAACAATATAGAACTGTGTAGATGGCCCTAGTTGCCTGGCACAATAAAGGATATAAAAAAAAAAAAAAAATGTAAAATGGTTAATTCAACAGTGTATAGTTGTATGCTGGATCCAATAAAGTCATAATGCATAGACACAGGTACATGGTCAATTGCAATAGGTACATGGTAAATGGATATAGGTACTTGGTGAGTAGCCATAGGTATATCGTGAAGATCAATATGTGTATAGTCAATAGCAATAGGTAGTAGAACGAAATAATGATATGGTACATCAAAACAGGTACATAGTGGAAGCAATAACATTCTGGTGTATGGATATCATCCAAATTACACATACAAGTAGCTTGCACATTTGTTCATAGGTTTCCGGTAGCTTAGGTGTAACGTCACACATCTCCCTTTCATTTCGACACTCATTCTCAGGTAGCTAACAGTGTGGATACGAGGGCCGAATTATACTACTCCAGATACCCAAGGTCGTGTTTCAGACAATTTTCTTCGGTGTACATCAAAGGCCATGCTAATATCAAGTGTGTGGTGGTTTTCAATGATAATTATAATAGAAACATGCAACTCATAACGGAACGCTTGAATAGCATTACGACAATGCCCGATCCCGGACCTTCGACTTCCACCGGGGAAAATGTTGCCCTAGGACTCATATACTGACATTCATACACACTAGACGTGGACTGAACCCTTTAAGCCACATAAAAAACCCAATGAACAAGCTTAGCATTCAATATTTATAGCAAACACCGGAATTCCATTGGTCCCACTAGGTAAATGCATAATGTATATCAGTGATATCAAGCAAATAGGATAATTATTCAATTCTTGTAATACAGAAACTCTGATTTACGAACAAGATTGCACACTGAAAGAAAAGTAATATAAGCTCCATGAAATTGTTAAGTAGTACCATATTTTAGTCAAGGCAGTATAAAGATCTGGTAAACCAACACAAAAGCAGTGTTAATAATCATTATCAATGCAGAACACTTACTTGTGGACTTACAATACCATATAACTACACTTCAGAGAAATCATTCAAACTGTGGAACGATCTCGTTATTGCAGCACACACAAACGACGCCAAGCGTACTAGGTACTTGAGATAATTCAAAAGCCATTGGTCCTATCAGAAAACACCACATCATTTATTTACATCCGGACCATCGAAATTCATACAAGCATAGAACCTATGAACAGAGCGTTTTATTGCGAACATAAGAATCACAGTACTTTAATTATGGTTATTTTTATGAAAATAGAAATTATTGCTATTTATTTAAATCACGGGATATTACAAGGTGTTGAACATATTTTTGTACGACTCATCTAACAGAAAGTGTATGTTCTTCATTAAATCCCCATTCATTTTGGATGCAGAACATAGAATTAGCCTATAAAATTCAGGAAAATCATGACAATTTAAGAATTCACAATATTCAGTTATGAGACTTGCTGATGCAAATAATTCCAATAATGTTTCCTTTGCAAAATACACTTCACTATAATCATTTTTTAATCCCACAATTGGTATGTTATTCAGTTCTTTTATAAATAGTTTACACTGCTTTAAATATTTAGTATCCATATAATTCTTATTTTCGATTCCTTCTTCCATGAAACCCCGAAGTTGTAACAACGATTGAAATCCATCCAAATCAAAATCGATAGACTGGTTCTGCTTCATTCCCCCAACTCTTATAATGATTCGAAAATCCGAGCATAAACCCGACGCCACATACTTGCCCTTGGATTTATTAAGATAAATTATTTTTGGACACAATAACTGTTGTTCACACATTGGCTCGTTTGAGTTCATTACACTGTATCCGCTACTATGCATTTTATCGAAGATATTGATGTCGATGGTATTGAAGCACGTTTGATGAAGTAAGAAATTGTAGTCTTTTATATAAAGAAAATTTGTCCTTGAAATATTTTTATGGTGGGGCATATAGTGGTGGGGATGTAAGATGGTGGGGGATTAAACATCAACCGGATTACATTACCGATTTACATGCTCCACATTTTCTTTGACTTACAGGAGGACCATCTCGGTGTGTATTGGAGTCAGGTTGATTGTAATGTATGAAACATGGTAGATGTGTGTTTAACTTAAAACATTCGGTCATAGGTTTCGATAACTTATGGAAGATTTGTAAAATGTTAATACTTGACATGTTTTGTACCATTTAGTCAACAGGAAAGTATTTCAATTCCTCTTCAGTAAATTCTTCAAATCTCTTACCAAGACGACTATGTTCTATTACAACTGTCTTTGATTTTGGAAAAAGTTTCAGCATCAGCTTCTCAGATAAACATAAGTGATTAAGAATCCATTGCTCCAAAATAACACTCAGACGTATTAGTTGTTGACATAATTCATCAATTCCGATATGGGAAGCAAGAAATTTACCACATAGATCCTTAGCATTCTTTTCAATTGTGCTTGGAAGTGTCAAACCAGTTACCCAAAACAAATTAGTATAATTTCCTTCTTTTTTTCCAATTTCGTACTCCAAAACTCTCTTCAAAGCTTTAATTTCCCAAATCAATTCCTGCGACTCCATTTTATTTGAATTCCAAACTATAACCTTGACATCCTTTAGGCTCCACACTTATCACACTTGTAACAGTTTTACCACAGTCCTGGCAGTTTTTAACATATTTTTTCAACAGAAAATCCAACTCGGATTCATATTGAAACTTGTTTCTTGAATTTTATTTGGAATTTTAGAGAAACACTCAGAGCACACTACGGTTTTATCAATAATTCTATCGAATTGTTCTTTTTCAAAGTTCCAATGACCTAACTGATTTTGATATTGAATTTCTGTCACTATTATTCCACCACTACATTTGAATCGATAAAACATATTGGAACTCACGATGGTTACTTATTTTCAAACTGTTATGCTACCTCATTTATAGCCACAAAACCAATCCCCTCCAATACCCTCGAATTAATAGTGGGGGTATTTTGTCCTTGAATTAGTAATCAAATGATAGTTTGGATATAGAAACTGATTAGTTTGTGAATTTTCATATAATATTTCTATTAAAAGAATATTTACAAAATTATTTACATTTCTTACACTATTGATGCGAAATAACTTAAATCTATATATAAATAACTAAAAAACTAATTAAACCTAAACTTAAACCACTTATGAATTAAAAAAGCGTTCTCTCGCGCACACCGTAGTCCATTTCTCATATGTAAATTACAATGGAAGGTATCAATTCCTTCTGGAGTGAATCGACACTTCAATTGTTCCATTTTTGGGTACTGTTTTAGTCCAACCACCTTACAAAAATATTCACTATTCACATGCCTCATTTGATCTTGGAAGAAACGTCCTTTTACACTATCCATTACATATACAATAGAGTTTTGCCTGCACAAAATGTTTCTTAAAAAGTCCGCTAAACACGCAAAATGAATGTCTTCATCCGGATAGTATGAATCGTAATCCAGCCCATGTACTTTCAACATTGCGTACGACAAATGGTGCCGAAAATCTGAAGAAACGGTTTCAAGGTCGAACCATAACTTAACCCGTTTATGATGAACCTCTTCAGTTGCAATATTTATTATGCAGATTTCCCGGATGTAATATGGATCGTATTTATACTGAAAGCCTTGGAAATCTGCAATGAACGCCATTTTTTCTAGCACCACTTAAAAATTGCACTGGACTGAAACTATTAAGTCACACTAAAACTATCTAATTTTATCGTAACTACAACTTAACTATATCTCAAGTATAACTGAAATATATTAACGTATTCGAATTCAAGATGTGTACCTTTCATTACTGATTTATATATGCGTGGATACGTCCTTTACCATGAACTAAGTGTGGATTCATGCAGCATCAAATAACAATTATCAAGTAGAAAGTATCAAATAACAATTAAGAATTACCACGTACAAAAATGCAGCATTCATGCACTCAAATTAACAATTAAGAAATAAAAACAGACAAGTCGAAGATCGGAGGTATTAATTTTTCAAAATAACCTCTGTTCCCCCTATATTTGAAAACAAGTGTTTAAAATTCCATTTTCCAATGTTATAACACGGAACCCACATAAAAACACACCAAATAAATTGAATATTTTACAAAGTAAGGTTATATTTACATCATCGGGCTGTCTAATCTGCGTTGAGCTGCGCACGAGTTGCGTACAAGTACGAAATCTCGTTCAATTAAAGTAGAAAGTTAAAAGTTGGCGAACTCCTACTTGTTATTTGTTAATTGATAATTGTTACTTGGCTGCATGAACACTCTCATTCAGATATATGAAGTTCAACTTTTACTCACTATTTGTAATTGTTAATTGTTACTCGATACTCGTTAATTTGGGCTGCATGAATCCACACTAAGTGTGGATTCATGCAGCCCAAATTAAGGAGTATCGAGTAACAATTAACAATTACAAATAGTGAGTAAAAGTTGAACTTCATATATCTGAATGAGAGTGTTCATGCAGCCAAGTAACAATTATCAATTAACAAATAACAAGTAGGAGTTCACCAACTTTTAACTTTCTACTTTAATTGAACGAGATTTCGTACTTGTACGCAACTCGTGCGCAGCTCAACGCAGATTAGACAGTCCGATGATGTAAACATAACCTTACTCTGTAAAATATTCAATTTATTTGGTGTGTATTTATGTATGTTCCGTGTTATAACATTGGAAAATTGAATTTTAAACACTTGTTTTCAAATATAGGGGGAACAGAGGTATTTTGAAAAATTAATACCTCCGAACTTTGACTTGTGGGTTTTTATTTCTTAATTGTTAATTTGAGTGCATGAATGCTGCATTTTTGTACGTGGTAATTCATAATTGTTATTTGATACTTTATACTTGATAATTGTTATTTGATGCTGCATGAATCCACACTAAAAATTGATGGGCGTGAGAGGAATATCCTTGAACTGCTAGTGGAGGTAGTAGTGGGGGAGTGTCCTTGACCTTGGATGATAGTGGGGATAGGAGTGGGGGAGTGTCCTTGACCTTGAACTATGAAAGGGAGGGGTAACGTCCTTGGTCATCAGTTTGAGGGGGGGGGGTGAAGGGGGGGTAATTTGGGTGGGGGCAATGAAAGTAATGCAAATTATTGGGAGTGGGGATTATAGAGAATGTATGTGCAAGGGTACAAAACCGGTTTTGGTGACCTTGACCATAGGTAAACTCCATATATGGTCAAGGTCACCAAAACCGGTTTTGTACCCTTGCACATACATTCTATACCTACTCCTCGATAACTTTCGAACGAAAAGAGGTAGGGAGTTGAAATTTTCAGGCTTGGTTGCGCATCCAAATGGGAGAGTTAAGTTCGTTGTTGGGCATAATCGGCCCAACGGTTTTGGAGTTATAGCAATGTGGAATATTATTTTCTCGATAACTCAAATGATAGAAACCCGGTCAAATTGAAACTTAGTATCTATATGTAGGATGTCGACATAAAGACGTGTGTGGAATTTTATGAGGATTGTAACACTAGTAAATTTTAAAAAAATTACGAAAAATTATTATGTATCTCATGATAACTTGAGAACAGAAGATACCGATTTGTAATTTTCAGGGTTGGTTGTGCAGCCAAATGCGACATTCGAGTTTATTTATAGGCATAATCAACCCAACCGTTTTGGAGTTATACCAATCTGAAATTTGGTTGTTATTTCCTCAATAACTCTAAAATACGAATCCAATCCAATTGAATCATGGTTACTAGTTGTAGAATACCAAAGCGAAAATTGTTGCAAAATTTCGTGAGGATCGTATCACTAGAATTTTTTTTTTAAAATCATTGATGATCATTGAAAAAAGATCTATATATCAGAAACTATTCCACCGACATCTCTTGAATTTTGCGAGAGCCTTCAGAACCTAACTCTACTGCCAAGTTTCAAGTTTGAACACGATCGGATCTATATGTTGGATATCGGAGCTCGGAGCAGCCTTGAGTGAGTTCAGTAGCTGGATGGGTGATCGTTGCCTCGATAACTTTCGAACGAAAGAAGATAGGGACTTACAATTTTCAGGGTAGGTTGAGCAACCGAATGGGAGGGTCAAGTCATTTTGGGCATAATCGGTCCATCGGTTTCGGAGTTATACCCACCTTGATAACCTTGATAACTCAAAAATATAGATTTAGAATATCGACTTAAATATGTGTGTAAAACTTTGTAAGAACCGTACCACTATAAAATTTTAAAAAAATTATGAAAAAAAAAATCGTTCAAGCACTGACGTGAAGACAGGAGCTTTTGCGCGTATGTTCTATTGTCCATTCTCCTGTATTGGCCACCCTTAATCGAATTTACCATGGTGAATTCTATTGTCTGTTCTCCTGTATTGCACACTCCTAATCCAAATGACCATGGTAAATTCGATTAAGAGAGTCCAATGACAATGGACAATAGAACATACGCGCAAAAGCTCCTGACTTCACGTCAGTGCTTGAACCAATATTTCTTACAGTATTTTTATACAAATCAAACTAATTTATATGAAAAATACGAGTATAAAACACTGAGAAAAGGTATACGCAATAATTGTATCCTACAAAAGCAGGAAAGTACCCCAAGCATTATTTTTAGTATACACAAATATGCGTCACTTCACCTTCAATTGCAACGATACCTATATTTAAAAAAAATGGTTCAAGCACTGACGTGAAGTCAGAAGCTTTTGCGCGTATGTTTTATTGTCCATTCTACAGTATTGGACACCCTTAATCGAATTTACCATGGTAAATTATGTTGTCCATTCTCCTTTATTGGACACTTAATTCGAATTTACCATGGTAAATTCGAATTTCAAACGAATAGTTACTGATATATAGAATTTTTTTTTTATTTTCAATGATTTATTAAAAATTTTCTACAAATGCTATCCTCACCAAATTTTTCAAACATATTCGCGTTGGCATTCTACAACTAAAAACCATGTTTGAATTCAATCGGTTCAGTATTTTTCGAGGATGAGGAACAAAAAAACACCAAATTTCAGAAAATTCCAGATGGCTATAACTATGAAACCGTTTGGCCGATTATGCTCATAAACAAACTGAAATGTCAAGTTCTGGTGCACATCCTAACCTGAAATCTTCAAGCCGCTATCTCATTCCGTTCTCAAGTTATCGTGACAACAACAATATTTTTTAATAATTTTTTAAAAATTTTCTAGCCATACGATTTACACAAAATTTCACAAACGTGCTTAGGTTCATATTCTACAACTACCCACCAAGTTTCAATTCGATCGGATTTATATTGGTTGAAAACAAAATTATTACTCGGAAACCACTGGGCCGATTATTCCCATTAACGAATTTGTCCGTCGTATTGGGATGCGCCGCCTACCCTGAAAATTTCAAGTCGCTAGCTCTTTTTGTTCTCAAGTTATCGTGGCAACGGACGGCCGTACGGCGCGGATGGCCGGACGGACATAATCTAATTTGACCTCGAATTCTTCATTGGGGAGTCGAACTTAATAGTTTGAGACCATTTAGACCCCAGAACATACGCGCAAAAAACTTATTTTCATAGTGAACTGATTTTCGTACGAATTTCAATTATTCATTTTCATTCCCCAGAATAATTGTCATTCGGACCAGTCGGGATCACGTATTAATCTAGCTTTTTAGCCGTTCGAAAAACACAAAAAACGGCAGCGTGATTTTCGACGCTAATTGATCTTGAATATTCCGGAAATCTGTGACCAATGAGTGGTCTCGCTGGCCCTCCTCCATTCAAAATTTCCCGAAAATTCCGACACGTGAATAATATATAAACTAGCTGTGCGCAGTCATTTCAGGTAGTCTCCAAATAGTTTTCAAAAGCGCAGTTTGATTCTTCTGACAGTTTTCGTAGACAAAGTTCTGATTATTCTTCATATAGTTTACGGAAGCAAAGCTGAATTCTTCCGATATAGTTTTCATAGACCCAGTTCTAATTTTCCACGAAGCTTTGATTTTCGAGTCCCCAGTCTTGGGTTTCATCCAAGAAACCCGTTTAGTTACATTATTTTGAGACAATTTCGCTTTAATTTTTAATCCGTCTCGAGAAAAGAATCAAGTAATTAAAATCAATATAGTGGTGAAAAACCAAGTAAGTAAGTTGGCCGTGGCCGACTGGCCGGAACCACATCTTTCCTATACTCTGATCAGAATTTGTAGTTATTTCTTTTTCGTTTCAAATCTCCCTGAAAACATATCGCACAACTTCCGTCGGAGTTGTAACTTAATTTCTGTTTTAATTAATCATTAAAGGATACTGTGGGAGGTATACTCCTTATTGAAAGATTTTTTCCTGGGTTTTCTCTCCCAAACTCTGCAAAATATCTATAAAATAAAAACTAATTATTTTGTGATTTGCTTCTGCGTAAGAAACACAAGATATTTGTCAGAAGCAATCAATTGAACAATGTTGCCTAACAAACAACAACGAAACAACATCAACGAAGAAACAACTATATCGTAACGTTTCGGAGTCTATATCAGACTCCTTCGTCAGACGAAAATCTTTAGAATTATTTTGTTGATAGTTATTTTGTGAAATTCATGAATTGTCACAATTCTTGAATTTCACAAACTGGGAGAGAAAACCCAGAAAAAAACCTTTCAATTAATTTCTGTTCTCAACTGCTTACACCGATGGGTGGCCTCACTTTGTGAGTGTTTCAGACAGAGTTAGTTGCAGGTCTGAGGCCCTTCAGTGAATAGAGTCAGGGTGAGCATCCTATCTGATCCCGACTGGTTGATACTTGACTTCGTTACTGGGGTGGTATGCAGTGGCCTGCAGTGGGTCACAACGTCTCTGTTGGATTCGTCATTTATATTTCTGTTTTCAACTGCTTATGCCGATGGATGGCCTCACTTTGTGAGCACTTGAGCCAGAGTTAGGTGCGAATCCGGGTGCCCTTCAGTGAATTGAGTCAGGGTGAGCATCCTTTCGGATCCCGATTGGTTGTTACTTGACTTCGTTACTGAGGTGCATTGACGTGCCGTCAGTCATGCCGTCTCCGTCGGGTACGTCACTTATATTTCTGTTTTCAACTGCTTCCACCCATGGGTGGTCTCGCTTTGTGAGCGTTAGAGATAGAGTTAGGTGCGAGTTTGAGAGCCTCTCAGTGAATTGAGTCAGGTTGAGCATCCTTTCGGATCCCGACTGGTTGTTGCCTGACTTCATTGCTGAGACGACTAAAATTTTGGCAATTACCTTTATAAGGGCAGGGGGTGTAAGGGTCACTTTCTGTAGCAAGTATTTGTAGATTTTTAAGAAACAAAATTACATTTCGTGGGGGGGGGAGTTTACCCCCAAAATCCCCCCTGGCTACGCCCTTGAGCAGGTTACAGAAAGCCCCAGAAAAGGTCGTCACAATATATAGGGTGTTTTCGAAGGCAAGGCTTGATCCTAATGTTTCTTATATCGAATGGATACCCAATATTTTTATTTAATCATTTTTCATTCTCCTGAAAATTCTAAATAGTTTTCATGTGACATACCCTGCCAAAGCCTATATAATTACAGACCAGATTATTCCGCGACTATGCAAAGTTGCAATTTCACATCGGAGGCCGACCGGCGTATTAGGTTTTCAGCTGGAATCGGTGTTGAAACTTTCGGGTTCATTAAATTTTCGGTTTGTTCGATTGTATCTTTAGTGCTTCAAGTGAATATAAATGTTTGAATTACCTTGTGATATTAATTGTTAATTATGAAGTGTTAGCGAGTGTGTGATATTAAGGAATTCATTACACTGGACATCTAGAAGGAACGTTATTTACACATTTTTTACAATCATTTTTGTGGGGGTATTCGAAAGGTTAATTTTTAGGGAAAGGACAATAAACTGTAGACAAAACGAAAGATTTATTGAACGAAAACGTGCATCTATTTAAAACCCACAATCAGGGCATTTTTCTGGGAGCTATAGAATGGCAAAAGAAAATGTGTAGAGCAGAATGGAAGACATGTAGAACACTTTTTTTAGAGACATATTGTTATTATTGTTTATTATTCTCCCAAATATTGAATTACCTACTTTAGGTTGTCAATTTTTTATGTTTAGTTCATATCTGACTTTCTGTTAAATTGTAAATCCGATACTTGTATTTTTCCTGTTATTGGGAAAACAAAGTTCCGGTGGAACCACTTGGCGTATTTTGCCCATTAACGAAATTTTCCAATATATTTAAAAAAATACTATTTTGTAGGGAGGAAATTAGAAGTAACGATGATCACGCACAGGCTCTCTGAAACTGGTATAAATGAAATTACAGGTTTATTTTGAAATTCATTTTGAATTATTCAACTTTTGTATTAAACTTTCTTCTACATAGTGGCACAAAAAAGTAAGAGAGGGAGCATTTTATAATCAATCACCCTGTAATCTTTAGGCTCAATTTATAGTATTTGAGAATAGAAAAGTTCTGTAAATGTATATATATTATTTATTGATAACTATGTATTCTAATTAGTTTTGAGGTAGTTGATGAAAACTAATCGAAATAACAAAAAAATCAGTCTTTTTTATTTTTTTTTACGATTATTTGTCGTATGATACGATAAACGAATACACTAATTTTAACAGTACCGAATGCCACAATAATACATATGAGACCGACGAAACCTATCACATCCAAGAGATAATACTGGTAAAAAGGAAGATCCCTTATTGGATTTCTTAAGAGCTTGGCTCCCTTATTCCTTATGACGTACTCAGTCCACCACACGACTTTCTCAAGACCTGTCATTTCAACATCAGTAGACAAATCAGCAATCTCAATGGCTTTCTGTTTGTACCTGGAAATGGAATGTTGAATTAACTATTAATTAAATATTGCTGTGGTGGGTTATATTTTGCAACAATGTTGATATCTTTATAGGAACTGTAGAGTGCATATAACAAAGGTTCGAGTAAGAAATGGTTATATTATGTTCTGACGTAGGTCGGAAGGTGTCTTGATAATATTTTAATTTCTGCTACTAGACATGGTTTCTCATTTTGATAGTTTTGATACTAATTCTGAGAATACTACTACTATGAAGCTGCTATGAAGCGTAGCCTACGTAAATAGCAGGCCGGAATGTTCCTCGAATATGCTGTGTTGCCAATTTTACATCGGAGGGACACCGGCGATTTGGGTTAATCTTTCATACCTATGTTTTTAGTTGTATTGTATTTAGCTGGAATCGGTGTTGAAACATCTGGGTTCTTTAGATTATTTCATTAGTGCTATAACTGAAATTAAGTATTTGAATTACCTAATAATTATTAATTCTGATGTGTTTAACTATAGTGTGTGATATTAAGACATTCAATAAAGTGGAGATGTAAAATGATCAGAAGGTACGTTATTTACATATTTGGAACTCTTAGACATGAGTTCTATCATGACTCGTACTTGGGCAGTACCTGGTTCTAAGCGTACCTAATTATAAATCCACACACGAAAAGTCCAGGTATTTCGATTCCCAAAATACCCTTTAAGAATACGAAAATTATTCAATGCAATCCAGAGGACAAAATAGTTAATAATGAAAAATGGCAATACCGTTGTTAATAAATCATTAATCCAGAGCGTTCCTGCCAAATAGGGTCTTTATAATGGCTTCGCATAATTAATATACTTATGCATATATTTCACATGTCAAATAAACCCCAGGGGATTCATTTATTTGCCGAGAAAGCAAGAGCAGAGGCGTTTCTGGCTTCTTGGCCTTCATCAGTACTCTGTAGCTTCTCAAAAAATTCAACTAAACTGAACCGAGTTAAGCCTATAAGAGCCGGCTTGGTCGATCATACCTAATCGCCCACGCCACCTATGAGATAAAACACGGAATTCAGCCTTTCCCCACCAGTGAAAATTGAAGCGTGAAATCATATGCTACCATTCACTCGATTTTAATCGAGAAACGAGTCCCGCAGAGCTCAGACAGTATCTTTCCATGGCCATGAACGCTGTTTAGCGTGTTCAAAAATAATAATGAAAAATGGGTTCAAGCCCTGTGAACAGGAGCTTTCTGGCGCTCTAGTTCAAACAGACAAATTATATCTCCGAAAATATTGGTTTCTCAGAGTTGGGAATTATATCAATGTATTCTTATGATAGAACTGCATCATAAAGGAAATTCAATTCAAATAATAGTTTATTTATCAAGATTAAATGAGCAGTCTGAGAATGAGAACTGCACCATGGAAGAAACCAAAGTAAAATAGCTGAAATGAATTTGACTCTCTCTTATAGAACAGGATGAAATGTACGAGTATGAACACAGATCATATAATAAAGCTTAGATAGAATAATTTTAGCATTCTGTGAAAACATAAAAGTACGATTCATTATTGAAATTTAGAACGTCATCTTAGCAGAAATTGAATTCAAACATCATAGAAGAATTTAAATTCAACAAGAGTGCCAAAAATTATCAATCCAAAACCAATAGACGAATTCTACCCAACAACGAACTCATCCGAGATATTCATTCGTCAATTCTATGATGAACGATAATATATATCTATCCTCAAATCTACTCCAATACACCTATATTCCAGTTTTGTTTTTAGTGGACATATTCTGAACTCAATATTATTAACTTACCATTACCATTCCCATCATCATATGGATTGACGGCATCGGCATGAAAATATCAACCAACAAAAAGTATGATATTATATTATCATTCTTATATTTATACGATTGCTGGAATGAATGACAATGAGACAACGTCATGAATCAGGAAAGCAGTTGACATTATAACAATTCATAGAATACCCACAGAATAATTCTATCATACTGTGAAAACGTAGAAATACGATTTACATTGAAATTTTGAAAAATCATATCTCCGAAAGTATTAGCTTGTTAGAGTTAAAATTGATATGAATGGATTCTTATGATAAAACTGCTTGTTGTAAAAAATTTAATTTGGAATTTGTGTTGTAAAAAAAAATTTTTTTGTTACTCCGAAACCGTCTGCCCGATTTTGCCCGATAACGAACTTAGCTGAGATCTTTATCCCCCAAACCTACTTTGAAAATTTCAACTGTCTAGCACATTCCGTTCGAGAGTTATTGTGCCTACGGCCGGCCGGCCGGACAGAATGAATTTCGACCACGGATTCTTGATCAGTGAGTCGAACCAGATCGTTTGAGACCATTTTCATCGAAAAATTCGAAAATTACAGACATTTGGGCAAATTGATAAGCACTCAGTTCCGAGGAACTAGAGCGCCAAAAATGGCGATACCGTTGTTAATAAATCAACAAGTCCAGGGCATTCCTGCCAATAGGATGCCAATAATGACTTCGCATAATTAATATACTTATGCATATATTTCACAAGTCAAATAAACCCCAGGGGAATCATTGATTTGCCGAGAAAAAAACCAGTATATTAATTATGCGAAGCCATTTTAAAGACGCTATTGGCAGGAACGCTCTGGACTTGTTTTTTTATTAACAACGGTAACTCCATTTTTGGCGCTCTAGTTCCTCGGAACTGAGTGCTTATCAATTTGCCCAAATGTCTGTAATTTTCGAATTTTTCGATGAAAATGGTTTTAAACGATTTGGTTCGACTCACTGGTCAAGAATCCGTGGTCGAAATTCATTAAGTCCGGCAGGCCATAGGCACGATAACTCTCGAACGGAATGAGCTAGACAGTTGAAATTTTCAGAGTAGGTTTGGGAGATAAATATCTCGGCTAAGTTCGTTATTGGGCAAAATCGGACAGATGGTTTCGGAGTAACAAAAAAAAAAAAAATTATTTACAAAGCAAATTCCAAATTAAATTTTTTTCAATAAGCAGTTTTACCATAAGAATCCAATGATATCATTTTTAACTCTAAAAAGCTAATACTTTCGGAGATATGATTTTTCAAAATTTCAATAATAAATCGTATTTCGTCGTTGTCACAGAATGATATTCTATGTATGAATTGTCATAATGTCAACTTATTTTCCTGAGACATGACATTATCTAATCAATCGAAGAATTGTGAGCGAAGTGAGAAAAATCTCAGTTGTTTGCTCCGAAATTAGTTTTTCTCAGAAAAGTCTTACATTTCGGAACGGAGCATGAAGTAAGAGATCTGAGAGTAGTGAGACTGCTTTTCATCCATAGACATAGATATAACTCTCGAACGGAATGAGGTAGGTAGTTAAAATTTTCAGAGTAGGTTAGGGAGATGAATATCTCGGTTAAGTTCGTTATTGGGCAAAATTGGCCAGATTTAATTTGATTTCTTCCATGGTGCAGTTCTCATTCTCATGATTGCTCATTTAATCTTGATAAATAAACTATTATTTGAATTTCCTTTATGATGCAGTTCTATCATATGAATACATTGATATAATTCCCAACTCTGAGAAAACAATACTTTTGGAGATATAATTTGTCTGTTTGAACTAGAGCGCCAGAAAGCTCCTGTCCACAGGGCTTGGTTTATTTGACTTGTGAAATATATGCCTAAGTATATTAATTATGCGAAGCCATTATAAAGACCCTATTGGCAGGAACGCCCTGCCCTTGTTGATTTATGACAAAATAGTTTCAAAATAAACGGCAGTACTGTAGTAAATGAAATATAAAACATTTAGTAGATGCAAATATTGTAAAAGAAAACTCTTTAGCAAACTTCAGAGTGCTCCTTTATTCCGTATTCCGTCAAACATTCCAAAATTAACTGATGATCATTCTCTTAATTTTTTTTTCATCAGTCTTCTTATAGAACGTCAACATTTTTCTTTAGTGGTAGTTAAATTGAAAAAAAATATTACGGTCCTCTAGAACAGCAGAATTCATTAAATTAATTCCCTCTTGGTGAAAAAGCGTCATGTTCGCTCGGTGGTACCAGGGTATTTTTTAACTGATTCTCTCAGAAATCTGATCAACAGTCCTTTGCATGACAGCCTCTTGTTTCCAAAGTTGCAGATTTGTTAGATATTTGGAAAAATAATTCCTGAAATGTTTACTCGAAAAGGGCACACCGGAAAAGTCCCACATATACATTTTTGGCGCTCTTGTTCCTCAGAACAGAGTGCTTATCAACTTGCCCAAATGTCTTTAATTTCCGAATTTTTGGCTGAGAATGGTCTTAAACGATTTGGTTCGACTCACTGAACAAGAATCCATGGTAAAATCGATTATGTCCGGCCATTCGTCCGGCCGTTAACACGATAACTCTCGGACGGAATGAGCTAGAAATTTTCAGAGTAGGCTTGGGAGATTTATATCTCGGTTGAATTCTTTATTTGGCAGAATTGGGCCAGGCGGTTTCGGAGTAATAAAAAAATAAAAATTTTAGAGTACAAATTTTAAATTTAATTTTTTTAAGATGCAGTTGTATCATAAGAATCCATTGCTATCACTCCCAACTTCAAATAACTAATACTTTCGGAGATATGATTTTTCAAAATTTCAATGATTATTCTCAATAATTCTATATGATTTCATAGAACACTCTAATTAAATTTGCTGATGTATGTAAATCCAACATGAGATGATTCATAGACCTACGTTTTGAATTGAATTACGAAAATTCTTGAAAACGGACGCACAGAAGCCAAATTGAAAAAGTGGGAAAGCCCTGTGGACAAATCATATCTCCGAAAGTAATGATTTTTCCGAGTTGGGAATGATATCAATGGATTCTTATTTAATTTTATGATGCAGTTCTATTATAAGAATCCATTGATATAATTCCCAACTCTGAGAAACCACTTTGGAGATTTGATTTGTCAAAGTTTGAACAAGAGCGCCAAAGCTCCTATCCATAGGACTGGCTCTCCCACATTTTTCATTTTGAAACAAACCTGTGAGGAACCGTACTTCTGGCCGAATATATGTTTTCAAAATTTCCTCATATGAATAGCATATTACCCTCCTGAGTCCTGAATAATGACAGTCATAATAAACGCATTAAATAATATGCTATTATTGGACAAATTTCAAACTGACAAACTTGAGAAACGTTTTGGTACTTATAGGCAATATAGCGGCTCAAATTTCTTGAATCATAAAAAAAGATTAAATCGTTGAAGTATTTTTGTAATTCAGATTCTGAGGAGACCAACTCCTTGAATGCATTTTGCAGAGATGTTAGTCGGTTTGATAATAACTGTAATATCCTATCGAAATCATCGAATTATAACATCATTATTTTTCGTCGTAGATTTTTTTTCAAGTAGAATTACCAAAAAAAGGCGCGTCTGTGAGTGATTATTTACTGTACATCACAATTCTTATTTGAATGTTCAATAGATTGTTACAAAATTCTAAACGCAATTCTCACTTCCGGTTATGAAATAATTTTGGTAAAGTTGATAATTAGAGAGTCTATATTTATGAAGTGAGGGTACTTGGGTTTTTATCACGACAAATGTTCAGTATGCCAGCAACCTTCTAAGGTTTTATTGAGTAAATGTTCTCATATTTAGTATAATGTCTATATTCCTCAATAATTATTCCAAAATGATTAGTGATAGAATTCCAAGAACAGCTATTTCCGACAGAAATTCGCTGATATTTAGTCGTTAATGACCAACATATATGTCGATCATTGTAAAAGTGGTGTAACTCCATACCTTTCAAATACATATTTTTCTGCCTTATTAGTCTAGTCAACAAGTGCTTTTTAGGTCAAAATTTTTTAGTATTCTCCGAAAATTATAATTGAGGTGTCATTCGATTCGGAATGGCATGTAGATAGTTTTTGAGAAAATGCTAAGCCCGCTCGCAAAAATTGCAATAGTTATAAACAATTAAGTGAAAAAAAATTGGTTCAAGCACTGACGTGAAGTCAGAAGCTTTTGCGCGTATGTTCAATTGTCCATTCTCTGTATTGGACACCCTTAATCGAATTTACCATGGTTAATTATGTTGTCCATTCTCCTATATTGGACACTCTTATTTCGAATTTACCATGGTAAATTCGAATTAAGTGTCCAATACAGGAGAATGGACAACATAATTAACCATGGTAAATTCGATTAAGGGTGTCCAATACAGAGAATGGACAATTGAACATACGCGCAAAAGCTTCTGACTTCACGTCAGTGCTTGAACCAATTTTTTTTTCGTGATTTTTTTTTAATTTTCTAGGGGTGCGGTTCTTAAATTTTTTTTTTAGTCATTTTTTTCAAATTTTCTAGGGGTACGGTTCTTACAAAATTTTAAACACGTCTTTATGCTGATTTTCTACTACTAGTTACCAAGCTTCAATTCAATCGAATCTTTATTTTTTGAGTTATCAAGGAAATAATATTCCAGGTGGATATAACTCGGAAACCGTTAAACCGATTATGCCCAAAAACAAACTCAACTCTCCTTTTCGGATACGCAACCTACCCTGAAAATTGCATGTCCCTATCTTCTTTCGTTCGAAAGTTATCGAGGCAACGGTCACCCATTTACTGAACTCATACAAGAATGCTCGAATCTCCAACAATATTCAACCGATTGTGTTAGAACTTGAAACTTGGCAGTAGAGTTAGGTTATGAACGCTCTTGCAAAATTTCAGCCATTTCGAACGGATAGTTACTGATATATAGAATTTTTTTTTTTTATTTTCAATGATTTATTAAAAATTTTCTACAAATGCTATCCTAACCAAATTCTGCAAACATTTTCGCGTTGGCATTCTACAACTAATAACCAAGTTTGAATTCAATCGGTTCAGTATTTTTCGAGTTAATGAGGAAAAAAAAACCACCAAATTTCAGAAAATTTCAGATGGCTATAACTCTAAAACCGTTTGGCCGATTATGCTCATAAACAAACTCAAATGTTGCATTCAGATGCACAACCTAACCTGAAATTTTCAAGCCGCTATCTCTTTCCGTTCTCAGGTTATCGTGACAACAAAAATATTTTTTAATAATTTTTTTAAAATTTTCTAGCCTCACGATTCGCCCAAAATTTCACAAACGTGCTTAGGTTCATATTCTACAACTACTCACCAAGTTTCAATTCGATCGGATTTATATTGGTTGAAAACAAAATTATTACTCGGAAACCACTGGGCCGATTATGCCCATTAACGAACTTGTCCGTCGTATTGCGATGCGCCATCCACCCTGAAAATTTCAAGTCGCTAGCTCTTTTCGTTCTCAAATTATCGTGGCAACGGACGGCCGGACGGCCGGACGGCCGGACGGCCGGCCGGACAGAATCAAATTTGACCTCGAATTCTTCATTGGGGAGTCGAACTGAATCGTTTGAGACCAATTTCGTCAAAAAATTCGAAAGTTACAGACATTTGGGCAAAACTATAACGCGATGTTCCCCAGAACATACGCGCCAAAAGGAGGTTTAGGTTTACACCAATATCTCAAAAACTATTTGACATAATTAAAATTTGACAAAAGATTCGAATAAAGGATGAAATTTCCTAAAAAAATTTAAAATTTTCCTAGAGGGTTGAAAATACGCCCGAAAACGGGTACTACGTACTACGGCGCAAGTTTCGCCCCCTTCGTACTTTTGATGAATAAATATTATTTAAACTTATTAAATATGAAAATAAAAAATTGAAAAAATTCAGGCGCCTGCAGGATAGATCAATGAACTATAATCCGTCGTCCAAAAATGTTTATTGCGATTTTTCACTTAGTTATTCATAAGTTAATTAACAATTTTTTGTAGCTCGAACATTAACATTACCCGTTAAACCTTTCCACTTAATATATATTACTCCGCATGATCCATATTTCTATATTAACATTGAAAGTACGATAATTGTTAAACTATTAATCTAAGAATTTTTTCCTTTCGTCGAGCTATTTTTCAAAAGTCTTAGAATAGATTCCTATTAGATAATTATAAAAATTGTTAATTTTCGTTTTGTTATGAACAATTTACTTAAGTGAAAAATTATAAAGCTTCAATTTATAATATTACTATCGATCCGTTTTCTTATGGTCAGAAACTACTGAAAAATGATTTTTAATAATTATTATCTCCTATTGTTTAAAAAATTGTAATAAACCAATGCATAGTTTATGAGATAATTAAAAATTTTCTTTTGAAGCATAATTGAAGCTTTATAATTTTTCACTTAAGTAAATTGTTAACAACAAAACGAAATTCAACAATTTTACGAATTTTCCAACGGGAGTCCATTCCAAGACCTTTGAAAAATAGCTCGACGAAAGGAAAAAATTCTCAGATTAATGGTTAAAAAATTATCGCACTTGCAATGTTAATGTTCGTGCTACAAATAATTGTTGATTAACTAATATATAACTAATTGAAAAGTCGCGAAAAATATTTTTGGGCCACGGATTATTATTCATTTAACTAACGTGCAGACGCCTGAATTTTTTCAATTTTTTGTTTTCATATTTAATAAGTTTAAATAATATTTATTCATGAACGGTCCGGAGACTAGGCTTTCGCAAGCCGGAGTACCCGTTTTCGGGAGTAATTTCAACCCATTGGGAAAATTATAAATATTGGTCCTTGTTCCAGGAGTTGGGACTTTTTATAGGACATTTCCTCCTCTTCTTGAATATTTTTTCAAATTTGAATTATCTCAAATAGTTTTTGAGATATTGGCGAAAAACCAAATCCCCTTCTTATTTTTTCACTTAATTGTTTATAACTATTGAGATTTTTGCGAGCGGCCTTAGCATTTTCTCAAAAACTATCTACAGGCCATTCTGAATCGAATGACATCTCAATCATAATTTTCGGGGAATACGCAAAACTTTTGACCTAAAAAGCACTTGTTGACTATACTATATGATATTGCATTAACTCATATCACTTATTAAAATAGTGAAGAGAATGCAATAGTTGCAGTATTATCCTGATAATACTGCAACTGGAATTATTTCATGCTATGGAATCTGATTAGAATTTTGTTTATGTAATGAGCACCAACTAATTACCATAAACTTTCTGATTGTGTTGCTCACATTCTTAAAATATTATGGAATCTCAAATATTTCAAGCAAAGAGTTGGAAATACTGCATTGGAAAATCCACTGACATCTCTAATATTAGAATATTAAAAAGCCCTGACGTGAAGTCAGTGCTCTTTGGCACGAGTGTTCACGTTGGCTAATTTGAATTGAATGATGAGTGTTTCAAGCTCAGTGGATAGAGCGAGCTGGAGATCTACTCAGAGGGTAGTGGACATCATCCAATGTTGGGTCCAAAAGTAACAGTGCTCTGTCAAGGCTAGCGTAAGGATAGAGTGACAAAGTAGACAAATAACACAACTGACTCTCCTTAGTCGCACAAGCTCCTAGGAGGTTCTAAGGGATCTACTTGGGTCAGTATAATCATAATCATGTCTATAGCACGCACGCCAAAGCAGATTGACCCCAGGTCAGTGCATTTCGCGCGTGAGTTTAGCCTTTTTCTTTCATAGTGAAGTCAATCTGCATTTGCTCGAGTGCTATCGACATGATTATGACTATACTGACCCTCCTATAGGTCCCATAGCCCTATAGGCTCCTCCTAGGAGCTTGTGCGACTAAGGAGAATCAGTTGTGCTCTTTGTCGACTTTGTTACTCTATCCTTATGCCAGCCTTGACACAGCACTGTTAATTTTTGACCCGACATTGAATGAAGATCACTACCCTCTGAGTAGATCTCTGGCTCGCTCTACCCACTGAGCTTGAAATACCCATCATTCAATTCAAATCAGCCAACGTGAACACGCAAGCCAAAGAGTACTGATTTCACGTCAGTGTCGAAGAAGAAACGAATGTCTGCGTTACATTATGAAACAAATAATGAAGTTGCGTCAAGCCTTGAAAAAGCAACACATAGAATGATTTTGCAAGTCCTACAAACTGTCGTATTCTCCAGATCCTCTGACTATTCTTTCCTTTGGTCAACAGCTGCCCAAATAGGAAAAATGTTATGTTTATGAAAATATTCCGATGCAATCATTATCTATTTACATTTGTGCAATCTTGACGAGTGTCATATTTGCCATCCGTATATTAGATTCTCAATCCTATCGTGATTCATGAATATGTCAATACTTACTTAGGGTTAGTTACAACTTCCAGAATTGCTTCTTTGAATTGATCTTTCGTTAGCGTAGTTTGATCCAAAGATATACCGAACCCTTTATTCTTCATTATCATTGCATTGGCAGGTTGATCCGCGAAAAATGGTAATCCTACTAAAGGCACATGATTCATTATTGCTTCTTCCATTGATTGTAGTCCACACTGGGTAATGAAAGCTTTGATATTTGGATGCCCTGAAATGTTATACGATAATTGACGACCTACTTATTATTAATATGAGAAGATGAAATAAACATATAGAGGTATCTTTTTGCGCGTATGTTCTGGGGAACATCGCGTTATCATTTTGCCCATATGTCTGTGAGTTTCGAATTTTTTGATGAAAATGGTCTCAAACGATTTGGTTCGACTCCCCAATGAAGAATTCGATGTCAAATTTGATTCTGTCCGGCCGGCCGTCCGATAACTTGAGAACGGAAAGAGCTAGCTACTTGAAATTTTCAGGGTAGGTGACGCATCCCAATACGACGGACAAGTTCGTTAATGGGCATAATCGGCCCAATGGTTTCCGAGTAATAATTTTGTTTTCAACCAATATAAATCTGATCGAATTGAAACTTCGTGAATAGTTGTAGAATATAAACCTAAGCACGTTTGTGAAATTTTATGAGAATCGTATCGCTAGAAAATTATTAAAAAATATTTTTGTTGTCACGATACCCTAAGAACGGAAAGAGATAGCGGCTCAGTTTAGGTTGTACATCTGAATGCGACATTTGAGTTTGTTTATAAGCATAATCGGCCAAACGGTTTTAGAGTTATGGGCATCTGAAATTTAGTTATTTTCTGTTCCTCATTAACTCGAAAAATACAGAACCGATTGAATTCAAACTTGGTTATTAGTTGTAGAATGCCAACGCGAAAATTCTTGCAAAATTTCGTGAGGATAGTATTTGTAGAAAATTTTTAAGAAATCATTGAAAATTGAAAAAAAAAATTCTATGTCAGAAACTATTCGTCTAAAATTGCTGAAATTTTGCAAGAGCCTTTAGAACCTAACTATACTGCCAAGTTTCAAGTTTTAACAAGATCGGTTAAATATTGTTGGAGATTCGAGCAGCCTTGTGCGAGTTCAGTAGATGGGTGACCGTTGCCTCGATAACTTTCGAACGAAAGGAGAAAGGGACTTAAAATGTTCAGGGTAAGTTGCGTATCCGAATAGGAGAGTTAAGTTCGTTTTTGGGCATAATCGGTCTAACGGTTTCCGAGTTATACCCACCTGGAATATTATTTCCTCGATAACTCAAAAAATAAAGATTCGATCGAATTGAAGCTTGGTAACTAGTAGTAGAAAATCAACATAAAGACGTATTTGAAATTTTGTAAGAACCGCACCCCTAGAAAATTTTAATAAAATGACAAAAAAAAAATTTTTGTAAGAACCGTACCTACCCTAGAATATTTGAAAAAATTTCGAAAAAAAAAATTGGTTCAAGCACTGACGTGAGGTCCGGAGCTTTGCGCGTATGTTCTATTGTCCATTTTCCAGCATTGGACACCCTTAATCGAATTTACCATGGTGAATTATGTTGTCAATTTTTCTGTATTGGACACTAAATTCGAATTAAGAGTGTCCAATACAGGAGAATGGACAACATAATTTACCATGGTAAATTCGATAAAGGGTGTCCAATGCAGGAGAATGGACCATAGAATATACGCGCAAAAGCTCCGGACTTCACGTCAGTGCTTGAACCAATTTTATATGTATGATTCTTTTATTATAATAATAAGAGAAAGGTACTTGCAGGTATCCATCAAGTGTGGGTACTACGTATATATGTATATCTTTGTTATATGGACTTGATTGGCTGAGAATGTGAATTTTTGGTGTTACTTCATAAGGATCAGAAGTCGATGGAATACGTTAAAAAATGATACCTCCAGTATCAAAATCAGCCGCTATCCACTACGGTAGTATTATATAATAGGTAATTATGGAGAACAGGATATTCAGCTCAAAAATTCACCATTTACTCTTGTAACAGTAACAGTATGTCAAGCGCACCAAAAAATCAATATTGTATCTAAATTCACATTACTCAAGTTCGTTATGAGACCATGTGTTTCACTGTTTTCTTGTTTGATAATTGTTATAAATTGAGTTTTCTTCATATTTCAGGCTTTTTTGGTGCTCTTGTTCCTCGGAACAGAGTGCTTATCAATTTGCCCAAATGTCTGTGATTTTCGAATTTTTCGATGAAAATGGTCTTAAACGATTTGGTTCGACTCACTGATCAAGAATCTGTGGTCGAAATTCATTCTGCCCGGCCGGCCGTAGGCACGATAACTCTCGAACGGAATGAGCTAGACAGTTGAAATTTTCAGAGTAGATTTGAGAGATAAATATCTCGGCTCAGTTCGTTATTGGGCCAAATCGGACAGATGGTTTCGGAGTAACAAAAAAAAATATTTTTTTTACATGACAAATTCCAAATTAAATTTTTTTCAATAAGCAGTTTTACCATAAGAATCCATTTATGTATATCATTTTTAACTCTAACAAGCTAATACTTTCGGAGATATGATTTTTCAAAATTTCAATAATAAATCGTATTTCTACGTTTTCGCGGAATGATATAATTATTCTATGTATGAATTGTTATAATGTCAACTTATTTTCCTGAGACATGACATTGTCTAATTCATTTCAGCAATCCTAGAATTATGAGAATCATAATATGATATCATACTTTTTGTTAATTGATATTTTCATGCCGATGGTCAATTCATATGATGATGCGAATGGTAATGGTAAGTTAATAATATTGTGTTCAGAATATGCCCAGTAAAAACAAAACTGGAATTTTGGTGTATTGGAGTATTGGAGTGGATTTGAGGAAAGAATATAAATTATCGTTCATCATAGAATTGAGGAATTAATATCTCGGATGAGTTCGTTGTGGGTAGAATTTGTCTATTGGTTTTGGATCGATAATTTTTGGCACTCTTGTTAAATTTAAATTCTTCTATGATGATTGAATTCAATTTCTGCTAAGATGAAGTTCTTTCATAAGAATCCATTGATATAATTCCCAACTCTGAGAAACCAATACTTTCGGAGATATAATTTGTCTGTTTGAACAAGAGCGCCAGAAAGCTCCTGCCAACAGGGCTTGAATCAATTTTTGTACTGGTAAATATGATGAAAATAATAGAGTACCTTTTATTCAGTCAAAACTAGACGATTGAACTGAACTTGAAATAAATACCGTCATGATGGTATGGTGTTACGGTAATGTTAATAGCTAAAAGGTATGGTATTAAGGTATTGGTATCGACATATGAAAGCAACCACAGACACCTTTATTTTGCGCTGTTGCGTTTGAGTACTGAAAGGAAGGTTCAATATGAATTGGTTTATATAGAAAAGGGAGATGACTCATAATATACAGTCATACCAGAGTAAAGTATACAGGGTGAGTGCTTTACATTGTACCTACATTAATTTTAACCATGGATTCCTCTCATCAAATAAAACTATTCATGGTTAAAATTAATTTACAACTGAAAGACTCACCCAGCACCTCGTATATTATGAGAAATGGAGGAATGTATTATCTCCCTTTTCTATACAATGTGAAAAAGCCAAATGGAAGACATTCTTTATCTTGGTTACTGTACGTATTTTTATGGAAAATCTCGAAACAAATCAATTTTAAATTGTCGTTCTTCTTCGTAAAAATGCGAACCATACCTTCAACCCCCTTCGAATGCCAGGTACAACCCCCAATTTTCCAAATTTTATTATAATTATAGGTTTGTGATAGATCGTTTGGAAGGTCTCTTTATTCTTTATACAGAAATGTTATCACTTCCATGTTTGCAAAAATGGAAAATCCCTAAACACTTCGAATTTTAAATTGTCATTCTTCTTCGTAAAAATGCGGAACCTACCTTCAACCCCCTTCGAAAGACAGGTACAACCCTTTCAAACTAAATAACACAATCCCATATTTCCTATTGGAAAAATTTGAGGTTGTGCCTGTCGGAGGAGGTTGAAGTCGAAACTAATCGTTTGAGACCATTCTCGGCTAATAATCAATAATGACAGACATTTGGACAAATTGATTGACACTCTGTTCAGGTGTAAAAGCTCACCAAAATTGCATGTGAACTGAAAATTAATCGAATTTAAATCCAAAATCAAGACCTTCTACAAAAACCACTTTTCTGCAAGTGGTTCGTGTCCTATATTCTAGTATTTCTCATTCTATTTTTAACAGCGTACTTACATTATTTTCACTAAATATATTCATTTCACTTACTGAGGACATCACTTTGAGGAACCCATTTTTGAATCATCACGTTATCAGGTTTATTCGAAAGTTCTTGATTTTCAAATTTCCATAAGATTTTATACGGTAATTCTTTAAATGTTTCAATGAAGACTTGCCGAAGATCATCTCTTAATAGAGCGCTTTTTACATTCGAGCCCAAACTGAAGTAGATGGCTCCATTCGAGGCACTGTCCAGAAACTTTTTCATTCCCTAAAAAAAATTGATTTAATAATAACAGTGCTTTATTTCAGATCATTTCCATTAAACTAAACAAAGTTGTGAGGAATGAAATGATATTTACCTTTACGTCATAATATAAATCAATTAAATGGTATAAAACTTTCTTCGTATGGTGCTTACTTAGACAGATTTTCTCATTAACTTTAGACATTAATTGATTGGATTTAGCAATAACGCAATAAAATGAGGGCATCCAGGGCATTAAGTAGATGTTTATGCCTCAAAAGTGACGACTTGCAAGTTTATAAGTCGCTCTTTTATGTCATACCAGTTTGTTATTCTTCTTCTTCCAGTGCCTATCCGTTCCGGATGTTTGCTATCATATCATACATGCTATCTTCACCTTGTTGACTGCTGCTCGGAACAGCTCGGTAATGTCCATATCATACACAATTTTGAAAATTCAATTTAAATTAATTCTATCATTATAGTGAACGCATATTAATTCTATGAGACGCACTATCATCGCTGCGGAAAAACTGTCAACTTCAAATGTAAACATTGACGAATTAAAAGAAAATTATGAAATTCCCGAAAAATATTCCGCAAAAGCAAAGAAGGCAGTAGAAAACTTACTCTGAAACATTTTCTGCAAGTTCCTTATGGTCCAATTATTCAATGCTAAATAAGACTTTGACGGTAAATAGGAAGATTAATATCGTTAATTACCAAAAATCAAGGAAGGTCAGAAATTTGGACACTGTTTCAAAAGTTTCCATTTTTTCACCAATTTTTCAAATATGAGAAATCTAAATGTTTACTCACTTATCTAACTCATTCTTTTGCCCATTTCTTCATAAGTTTTACAGTTTCAGGTGAACATTTATTTTTAGTATTGGTAGTGTAAAATAAGTTCAATGAAAAAAAAATTAAAAAATAAAGTTGAGAAAAGAGTATGGCCTCCTCGAACATCATCCAATGACAATGCCTTTGCATATTTTCGGTAAAAGCCGTCTGAGTTCATGAAGTGTATGTGGAGGTGGTTGATCCAAAGCCCTTTGTAGCTGATCCCAAGCGTGTTCAATGGGATTGAGATCTGACGACTCAGGGGGCAGGGCCAAATGTAGAATACCATGGATTTCCAGAGTCTCATCGATAATTCTCGCACGATGGGGTGGCGCATTCATGGTAGGATCTAGCACCAACAATTCATACATCCATTGAAACAAATACCTTCCCAAAAAGTAACTCTACCACCTCTGAACGGGTGGACTTCCTGAACCGATTTGCGATTTCTGGGCACCATAATTGAATTCTGAAACTCATAGCTTTCGCAACAAGGTCTTGCTTTAACTGTTAATAGTAATCATAATTCGACCGTTACTATTAATATTTATAATTCCAAATAATTTTTGTTCTTCCTATATTAAATGAATATCGAGTTAATACTGATTTATTTCAATGCTAGCATTGCTAGCAGGTGAAGTGACACTAGCTAGCCGGTAAAGTAACATTTGCTAGCCGGGAAAGAGAGATTTGCTAGCTAGGAATGTATGAAGTATGTAATGATTTGCTTCCCGTCTGTTCTGAAGGTTAGAAAAGTTATTTCTCAGTTTACATTATGCCCAAGGGCCATAAACTATTCAGATTATTCCCAAGGTTATAATGTACCCAATAACGACATGGTAACTCAGCAATAAAATCAAAATAATAAACTGGTATGACATGATACAAATTAAAAACCTACGCTTCTCGCTCACAATTCTATTATTGAAATTGCATATTATATCGATTTCGGACAGATTATCAGCTTTCGTATGAACGATTTTCATTGAGAAAAATCAACCAAAAGTTTCCAAATCGTTGCTTACTTCTGGTAAAGGCTTCGAGTTAATATCTATGTGTGTTCCACCGCCAAACATTATTGTATTTGGTGTGATGGCTCTAATTGGATGCAGCACCGGATTCACATTCAAGAATAACATGTCCACCTCTTTCAATAAATCGTCTACCGTTCCGCTCTTTTCTCCGAATACCTGCTTTATTATATCATTCATCATGGGCTCGACATAGAACAAACCATAAAGTTGTAAGAAGGTGTTGAAAAGCACACTAACCTGAAAAGAAGAGAATACGAAGTTTTAGATTTAATTGGAAGAAATAATGAAAATTAAATCGTTATATTGAATTGATAAATAATATAAGCACTGACGTGAAGTCAGAAGCTTTTGCGTGTATATGCGATCGAATCGAATTTACCTTGGTAAATTCGATCAAGAGTATCCAATACAGGAGAACCGACAATAGAATTCACCATGGTAAATTCGATTAAGAGTGTCCAATACAGGAGAATGGACAATAGAAGATACGCGCAATAGCTTCTGACTTCACGTCAGTGCTCGAACCAATGCTTTCAAAAATAATATTTCAAAAAATTTTCTAGTAATACAACCGTTATCTCTTTCCGTTCTCAGGTTATCGTGACATAAAGAATATGTTTTAATAATTTTTACATAATTTTCTAGTGATACGATTCTCACAAAATTTGCGGACGTCCTTAGATTTGTATTATACAACTACTCATCAAGCTTCAATCCAATCGGATTTGATTTGTTTTAAAATAAAATTATCACTCGGAAACCGTTTGGCCGATTATGCCCATTAACGAACTTGGCTTCGTATTGAGACGTGCCACCTACCCTGAAAATTTCAAGTCGCTATCTGTTTCCGTTCTCAAGTTATCGGGGCAACGGCCGGCCGGACAGAATCAAATTTGACCTTGAATTCTTCATCAGGGAGTCGAACCTAAGCGTTTGAGCGATGATAACTCGATGTTCCCCAGAACATACGCGCAATAAATCCCACCGTTTATGTGAATTTAGATGTGTTTTGCAAGCATGTTCTAGGCAACAGCGTGCTATAATTTTGTCTGATGCCAACAGCCGGCCGTCCGTTGCCAAGATAACTTTCGAGCGGAAAGAGACATCGATTTACAATTTTCAGGGTAGGTCATTAATAGGCAAAATCGGCCGAACAGTTTCGAATTCAAACCCATCTGAAATTTTGTTGTTATTCCCTCTTTAAATCGATAAAATTGAAACTTGGTAATTAGTTATAGATTGCCGAAGCGCCAAATTTTTCGAGAAAGCGTATCACTAGAAACAAAATTAAAAATCACTGACGTTGAGTACCTACTCTAGGACGCGCTTGATCACGCACAAATTTGAATTGAAATATGAGTGCTTCGAGCTTAGTGGACATTCACTGTCGGGTCAAAAATTAACAGTGCTGTGCCTAAGTTGGCGCGATGATACAGTAACAAATTCGACACATAACACAACTGACCCTACTTAGTCGCACGAGCTCCTAGGAGCTTCTGAGGGATCTCCTTGGGGAAGACCTAGGAGAGTCAGTATAATCATAATCATGTCATTAGCAATCGCGCCAATGCAGATTGAATCCGTCAATTCTTTATAGCGTTTTTAATTCTTTTATAGTGAAGTCAATCTGCATTGGCGCGCTTGCTAATGACATGATTATTATTATACCGTACCTCCTAGGTCTTTCCCAAGGAGATCCCCCAGAAGTTCCTAGGAGCTTGTGCGACTAAGGAGAGTCAGTTGAGTTCTGTGTCTACTTTGTTACTGTATCCTTACGGTAGCTCAGGCACAACACTGTTAATTTTTGACCCGACAGTGAATGGTGGCCACTACCGTCTGACTGGTTCCCCGGTTCACTCTATCCACTAAGCTTGGAGCACCCATAATTCAATTCAAATTTGTCAGCGTGAACAAGCGCATCAAAGAGTAGTGACTTCACGTCAGTGCTTTTTTATATTTTTTCAAGTTTCTTTAAAAATATGCTCATTACTAGAGTCTGGCCTACGCCTATTAGTTTTACACAAAACTCCGATTCTGAACACTAGTTGTTCAAGAGATGTCGCATCTTAAATACACGCATGCGCGGACCCTCACCAGGGTACTCTACGGAGGATTAGCGTCATCCACCTGAGAACCCCAATCCTCTCAGACGAAAACTCCAGCAGTTAAATCACTTCTCGTCTGCTCATGCGCATAAAGAAAAATGCCCTAAAGGGGTAACATGAATTCATAATTGGCCTCAGGGTCACGGTATGGACACTCCAACTCGGACACAACGCTATTTCACCCAAAGTGACTTGTCCGCGTAGGTAGAGAATTGCCATGAATTTTGTTTTAAAACCTTTCAATATCGGCTCAGCACCAGACCCATGACCGATTGTCCTAAACCACTTCCAACATTGCCCATACAACCCAAAACACTCAAAATCACAAACCTCACACAAAATTCCGATTCTCCAACACCAGTGGTTCAGGAGGTATCGCATCTTCAATTCACGCATGTGCGAAACCTAACAGATTTTATGGAGGAATAGCATCCTCCACCTCAAAACCCTAATCCTCTCAGGCAAAAACTCCAGCAGTTAAATCATTTCTCGTCTGCTCATGCGAATAACGAAAAATGTCGGAAAGAGGTAGCATCAATATCAATATAGGTTCCAAGAATTATGTTATGAACACTACACTGTTTTCTCGAAACAGGCTTGCACACTCGCAGAATTGTCATGGGTTGGTAATATGGCCTTCCAGTTACACCACCAGTCACTCAACGTTTAGACAAATTTTGAAAACCAATTTAAAATTCCACACATCGTTCACCCCCTAATTGAATCGCAACGGTAGTTATTCGTCTATATTTTAATCAGTCGCCCTCGTACATATCGCAATAATCAGATGAAACACGTCAATTGTTTACCAGATGTTATTTTCCACGTTGGAAAACAACTGAAATAATTTGCCCAGTTTAAGTTCAAAATTATTAATTTTTTTTTTCAGACTACTTGCGGTCTTTTCTCAGTGAAATTTTGCACACCCCAAGAGGTTATCATTGGTCACCGAAGTGTCAAAATTGAACTCAATCCGATATTTGGTGTCGGAATTTCGAGCCAAATATTCCGTTAATAATTAAACATTTTTTAATTTTTTCTACTCATGCTATCCCCACAAGTGTTTGAGTCGGTACTTTGCATGTAACTAGCAAGTTTCAATTCAACCGGATCAGTAGTTTTGTGAAAACAAAATTTCCAAATTTTTGATTTTTTTTTTAGTTATCAATACAAACCTTCGCACGCATATAAAGGTCATGGTTCTACAATTTGATGCTAAATTTCAGATAGATCGAGTGATGGGTTTCGGAAATATTGATAAGAAATGTTTTAACTAAAAATGGCCATAACTTCGAATCCGCTTGGTGTATTTCGCCGGTTAACGTACTTGTCCGAGATATTTACGCTCCAAAACTACCCTGCAAATTCCAAAAATACAGACATTCGGACAAAATGATACGCACTCTGTTTCTTACGCGCAAAAACTACACAGAATTCCGGACTTTCTGATGTTATACGCACATGTGTCGATCCGGCGGCATTGCAACGAAAATATTGACGGTTTCACACTTGTAGAGATTTACACGCTCAAATACAGGTTTCAACTTAAAAGAAAATTCGAATTTATATTGGCGATACAATCTAAGATCGACACTGGGGTGAAAATTTACCCCAATCGAGTTAAATCTAGAATTTCAGCGATATCTGAACTGCGATATAAGTCAATAAAGATCAAGAAAATTCTATGAAATCGTGAATTTTCTATGAATATTGCAGGTTATTATTAAATTCAACCTTAGAATTGACCTTAGGATATAACTGTTCTAGGAATCCATCTAATCGGTTGTCTCTTTATCCATCGCTCGCCAATGAAATGTACCAATTTCACATTCAATTCACATCTGAGAGCTCCAAGTATGCAAATCATCCTGCAAAATGCTGAATTTTTTATTATTATTATTATTATTATTATTATTATTCTTATACTCCTGGGTCATCCACAAGGAGACCCCTCATAAGCTCTAAGAGCTTGCCCTGAGTTAGGAGAACCAGTTGTGTTCTGTGTAGGCTTTGTTACTGTGTCCTCACGCCACCTTAGGCACAGCACTGTTAATTTTTGACCCAACAGCGAATGGTGGCGATTACCGTGACTAGAAAATTTCTTTCCTAGCCTCGGAATTGAACTTGGGGCTTCCGCTCCCAAGTCAATTACTCTACCACTGAGCCAATCGCACGACATAGAAATAGAATTTTGCCATGAATATCCATCGTAAAATTTCAACACCATTTAATTACTTTCTATGATCCCAAATTTGTTAGTTGCAAGCAGAAATAGAAACAATATTTTTCAAGGTTTTCAAACGAGTTGGTTAATGGGCATAATCGACCCAACGGTTTCCCACTAATTTTGTCTTCAACCAATACAGATTAGATCGAATTGAAACTTAGTAGTTAGTTGTAGAATACTAACACAAAGACGTTTGTGAAATTTTGTGAGAATCATGTCACTATAAAATTAAAAAAAAATTATTAAAAAATATTAATTATCTCATGATAACATAAGACAAGTAAGGGATAGCCACTCGTAATTTTCAGGTTAGGATGTGCATCCGGATGCGAAATTTGAGTTTGCTAAAAGGCATAATCGGCCAAACGGTTTTGGAGTTATAGCCATCTGAAATTTGGTTGTTATTTCCTCGATAACTCAAAAAAAATACTAGTCCGAGCTAATTCAAACCTGGTAATTAGTTGTAGAATGCCGACGCGAAAATTTTGCAAAATTTCGTATCGCTAGAAAATTTTTTAAAAATCATTGAAAATTCTATATATCTGAAACTATACGTCCGACATCGCTGAAATATTGCTAGAGCCATCCAAATTAAAACATTACAGTCACGTTTCAAATTTGAACGAGATCTGATCTATATATTGTTGAAGATTCGAGCAGCCTTGGGTGATTTCAGTAGAGGGATGGGTGACCGTTGCCTCGATAACTTTCGAACGGAAAGAGATAGGTTCTGGCACTCAAAAAATACAAATCCAATCGAATTTAAACTTGATAACTATTTGTAGAATTAGAATATCGACATAAAGATGCATATGAAATTTTGTGAGGATCGTACTACATCTCACAGTAAGTATCTCCTGATAACTTGAGAACGTGGAGACTATTTAGCTTATTTTTCTTTATTAATGGCAAACCTCCCGGAAAAATCAGATTTTTCTCCTCTTATTTGAAAACCTTTCATTACTCACAGTTCGGTCTCGAAATGAGGGTGATGTTGACATGCCTAACCCCAATCGGGAGTGCATTATTGGATGATCATCATTTCCCATCATTAAATGAAGCTTTCTATGTACATCAAGGGATGCAAGTCCAATAACGGGCGCCTTGAATCTTTCAACCAACCCAAAATGTATTGGAAACACTATTTCTAACATCAACAGATCAAAATATTCACTAGAATTACGTATCAAGGCCTGCACTTCTGGTTGTTGTACCTGGAATCTATGAGCCTCTAACATTGGTACCAAGGCATTTTTCATAAAGTGCCAAAAATTATTCGTGCTATTGTTCGAGACCATCGAACTGAAATTATACTGCTTCAAAACTTCATATGAATAACTCAGATCGATTTGTCTTAAATTCTTGATTTCACCCTTGATGGGATCAGTGGTGAGCAGTACCACTTCATGACCTCTATCCGCTAGATCCTTCCAAATTTTCCTGAAAGCTACCTGATGACTGTACGAGGGAGTTGAAATTGATGCCAAAATCCTAGCTCCACTGCTGAACTCCACAATGCACAATACACCGATTGAAACGATTATGATGAATTTTAAATTAGGCAACATGGGCATTTTGGAACGAACAATATCACACGCTTTCAGCACTATTAGTTTTATTTAGCATGAATGAGAGATGACTCGTGATTTTAATCTAATCTAAGTTGCGTCTAGTTTTTCACGCATGAATGGTTGAGATTATCCTCGAAATTACTTGATAAGATTTGAAATTAGAACGTCTTGAAGTGCCGATCTAATTAATTGTCTAATATGCTGCCTCAGTTATGCAGGGTGTTGAAAAACAACAGCAAATGATTGCAGGAGGTAATTCATTGGCAAAAATTGGGAAAGCCCTGTGGATAGGAGCTTTGGCGCACTTGTTCAATCTTTGATGAATACTATCTCATCATAAAAGATATTGAATTGAATAATCATAAAAGAACTTAAATTCAACAAGAGTGTCAACAATTATTAATCCGAAACTACCAGACCGATTCTAACCAATAACGAACTTATCCGAGATATTCATTCCTCAAATCTACTATTAAAATTATAATATATCAATTGAAACTTAGCCAATTTTTCAGTTTTGTTCTTACTGGAGATATTCTGAACCCAATTTGATTAGACTACCAAACTATATATTTCCATCATCATCACCATATGGATTATGATTAGGGAATCCAATCCCGCAAATGCTGGATCCCTCTGAAATTCTGCGGGATCAACATTGCGGGATTTTTCGTGCGGGATCTGCGGGAATCAATATTAAAATTCCGTATTCGACAATGGAAGCGCAAACGTCCCAGAAAAAGAAAAAGTACTTTTTCGTCGACCTCTACGAAAAGTGACATTTTACGTAATAATTTGGGACCGTAAAATCGACTATTATTGAAGGCAAGTACTTTGCGGCCGAGAAAGTACTTTCTCGTCCGCAAAATTACTTTCTCGTCCGCTGTGGTCACTATGAATATGGCATGATACGGTTCAATGAAAACATAAGTGTCTGTAAGAATAACTGTCAGTACTTTGTCACTATGGATACGGTTCAATACAAACGTAAGTGCCTGTGTCATTTGCTATTGTGAAATTATTTAAGAGATCAAAATTCATAAAAATATATATGGGACGACTAAAAAATGTAATATGCACCTCAGCGAAAAACTGTCTAATGTCTCGCCTGCTTTCTATCAATTTGCAGACTCGACTATAATAGACAGTTTTTCGTCCTTGGTACATAAATAACTATTTGCTCAATATTTACTTTCACAGCAAAACATATAAAAAAGATGATCGCACAGAAGATTATTTGATTTTTAAGGTTTCGAAAAGGCACAAATGTACGTTAGACGGTTGAAAAGTTCGTTATATCTGATGACAGACGATCAAAAATTAGTTAGTCCCTTTCTGGCGCCGCAAGGTGTCGCTCTTCTTCGGGACGAACGTCGCCCAATTAAACCCGAGTTAGGCAGACTGGACTATAATACAGTTTTTCGTCCTTGGTACATAAATAACTATTTTCGTCCGCAAAAGTACTTTTTCGTCCACTGTCGTCGCTATGAATAAGGCATAATACGGTTCAATACAAACACAGGTGTACCTATGTGAGACTAACTGAGTTCCGAAATTCATAAAAGTATGTAGAGGTCTACCAAAAAATGCAATATGTATCTCGGCGAACAACTGTCAATTGTACCGCCTCGGATAGCAATTTGCAAGGCACGACAATAATAGACAGTTTTTCGTCCTTGGTATATAAATAACTACTATGCTACTACTATAGTTTTTAATTGGCAGCCGGACAATCTTTTGATCTCCTGGCTAAAGTACATGATGTCTGGCGCGACACTGAACCCAATCGGGCCTTCTCTGGACCTATTCACAAGACATCTTGGATCAAGACTCAAGATCTGCCAGCGAAACAAATTTTTATACACTTTTATGTGTTTGTATCATGTGCAGCCATACGATAAATAAATAAATAAATAAATAATAATTGCATAAGACCTTTTTATTAGCATGTTTAATAGGTTGAGTATAAAGAGTATATATATCGTTAACAATCCCGCATTTTTGCGGATCCGCGGGATTTGCAGGATTGAGGTTTTGGTGCGGGATTGGATTCACTAATTATGATCATCACATGGATTCCAAGAGCTATCTAGCATAGCTGAGGTTATTTCATTGGTCATTTTTGCATTCAATCATATTTTGTTTTACATGTCTCCTATCTGACAGTGATGACATGTATGAACACAAATCATGAAATTCATAGATACTGACGTTAATTTTCGATACAGCATTTTGTGAAATCATAGAGTTACGACATAATATTGAAATTTTTAAAAAACATATCTCCGAAAGTTTTTATTTGTTAGAGTTGAAAATGGTATCATTGGAATTTTATGATGAAACGGCATCTTAAAAAAAATGAATTCGAAATTTGTAATTTAAAAAAAAATTCTTTCGTTCTCCAAAACCATCCGGCCGATTTTGTCCAACTCAACCGAGATATTTAACCCCCAAACCTACTCTGAGAATTTCATCTGTCTATAGCTCATTCCGTTAGAGAGTTATAGTGTTAACTGCCGGACCGGCCAGACAGAATCGATTTTGACCACGGATTCTTGATCAGTGAATCGAACCAAATCGTTTGAGACGATTTTCATCCAAAAATTCGAAAATTGCAGACATTTGGACAAATTGATAATCCCTCTGTTCCGAGGAAAAAGAGCGCCAAAAGTAGAATTAGTTTGTTATATCAAACTTTTTTGAATTCACACCTCTGAGTTATAACCGAGGTTATAACCCTTGACAAGATGAATTGATTTTTGAGTTTTGAATGTTTATCTACTGAACCAAAAAACCAATATATTTTGGAATTTTCTAATGAACCATACGTGATACAAGTACCACATTTTTTTCAACCCACTGCGATATCTATATGGGGTTGAAACAATCAACCCTTCCATAAATTATTTCAAGTCACAGATATCTCGGGGTCCCGTTATCAACCGTGGAAAAAGTGATTTTAAATTTCAATTATTTCCTTCGAAACTACTGAAGCTACGAAGTAAATAAGTGCATATAAAAATTTTCCATAATTGAATTTTCTACCGGAAAATATTTTAAAATTTCAGGAATATCTGAACAGTTATGGAATAATTTACGGAAGGGATTGTTTATTTCAACCCCATGTAGATATCGTAGGGGGTTGAGAAAATAGTGGTTCTTGTACCACATATAACGCCGTATTCACAAAGCATTCAATCTCCGTTGAGTCTTAACTGAGGTCCTCAGTTAAGGATAACTAAGAATCTCAACCTCAGTAAACCTGAAAATTAACGTTACATACGTTAATTGAGGTTGCGATTCTTATTTATCCTTAACTGAGGACCTCAGTTAGGACTTAAAGGAGATTGAATGCTTTGTGAATACGGCGGACTGTATATTAAAACTTTTCAAAATTTATGTGTTATATGTATTTTGGTTTGGTAGTTAAAAATTCAAAAATTATTCATCCTTTCAACGTAATATTTATTAATTATTATATAACAAACTAGGTAGTTTGTCCTCCGCTGTTGTTTTTTAACACCCTGTATATCAAACTTTTGCGCGCATGTTCTGGGGAATAGCGTGTTATCATTTTGCATAAATGTAATTTTCGAATTTTTGCCGAAAATGGTCTTAACCGATTAGGTTCGACTCACTGATGAAGAATTCGAGGTAAAATTCAATTCTGACTTGTAATTTTCAGGTTAGGTTGTGCATCCGAATGAGGTGGTTAAGTTGGTTAATGGACATAATCGGCCAAACGGTTTCGGAGTTATACTCATCTGAAATTTTGTTGTTATTTCCACAATAATTCGTAAAATACAGATCCGATCGAACTGAAACTTGGTAATTAGTTGTATCTGCCAAATGTGAGATTTGCGTAGATTAGATAGCCGTGACGGTTGGTTCTCCAGCTTGTCGCTCGGAAGATACTGGAGATCGGGGTTCGAATCTCTGCTGAGTAAGTTGACTACTTAGTTTATTTTAATATTTGAATTCAGTTGATGCCTGATGAATTTTTGCGCGCATGTTCTGGGGAACAGTGTGATATCATTTTACCCAAATGTCTATCATTTTCGAATTTTTTGGAATTGGCTGCCGTTTAAGTTCGACTCACTGATGAAGAATTCGAGTTCAAATTCGATTCTGTCCGAACACCCGTTGCCACGATAACTTTCGAACGGAAACAGATAGCTATTTGGAATGTTCAGGATGTGTTGCTTATCCGAATGCGACGGTTAAGTAAGTTAAGTTCGTTAATGGGCAAAACCGGCAAAACGGCTTCGGAGTTGAAATGTTGTTTTCAAACAATACAGGTCCGACCCTATTGTAGCTATTTGTAGAATGCCGACACAATCGCGAAATTTCGAGAGGATTGTGTCTAGAAAATTAAAAAAAAATATTCTGTTTCCCAGAAACTATCCGTTCGATATCGCTGCAAATTAGCGAGATTCTTAAAATTCATGATGGTGGAGATAATGAAAAAATACTGAAAGCAGCAGAATTGGGCGAGTTCAGTATCTGGATGGGTGACCGTTACTATGATAACTCTCGAACGAGATAGCGACTGATAATTTTCAGGATAGGTTGAGCATCCGAATGCGACATTTAAGTTCATGAATGGGCATAAAAAACCTTTAATAGCGGCCAAACCCTTTATCAAGCAAATATTACTTACAGTTCGATCTAGAATTGTGGGTGGAGTTGGGAGGATCAAACCCATCTGTGGATGCATTATCAATTGGTCATCATTTCCCATAAAGAGATGGAGATTTCTAGGTACATCGAGGGATGCAAGTCCAATCACAGGAACTTTGAACCGTTCAACGAACCCGAGGTGTATTGGAAACAAAATTTCCAACATGAACAGATCAAAATGTTCGCTAGCATTGTGAATCAATGCCTGCACTTCTGGGTGTTGAAGTTGGTATCTTTGGGCCTTACCCATAGAATCGATGGCATTAAATATAAAGTTCCAAATATTATTTGAACAGTTATTAGTGACTACTGCACTAAAATTGTATTCATTCATAATTTCGTACGAAAAGTTCAGATTGATTTGTTTTAAATTCTTGATGTCCCCCTCCATTGGATCAGTGGTCAGCAGCACCACTTCATGACCTCTATCCGCTAGTTCCTTCCAAATTGTTCTGAAAGCTATCTGGTGACTGAAGGACGGAGTTGCAACCGATGCCAAAATCCTGGCTCCATTGCTGAATTTCACAAGGCACAATACGCACACGAATATGGCAGAATAAAAATTATATGTATACATTTTCAAACGACTGATGTCGGATATTACCAGTATTGGATAATAGATCCATTATGTTCCTTTTCTTATCTTATCGGATTGCTACCTCTCATAATCTTGTGGAAATCGAGTAGAGATGCGCATAATTGAATGTGATGTAATTTATCGTGACCGTCAAAGTGCTGCGGAGTTCATTAATAATCTGGACAGAATATACTCTGTGTTGTATATATATATATATAGAGGTCAAGTCAGGAAGAGGCGTAAGGATGGGGATTCAATATTTATGAACCAACACTGCGCCTCAATATACGCATATACGCATGCAGACAGAGATACAGGGGGTCTATTCTCGACCATTCGCAATTTTAACGATCGGTCGCATATGCTATATATTGCTATAGAGATGCGAACGATCGTGCAAATTGCGAATGGTCGAGAATAGGGCCCCTGGTGGTGTACCAGGTTTCCCACCAGTGAACTCTATGGCCAAGTTCCACTAGGCGATCGCAACGTTCGTAGAGTCGTCTGCGCAGTTCTGCGAACGTGCGCGTGATCGTTGTGAGACCTTAGTGGAACCAGTGATGCCACACTGTCAAATCAAAAATTCCCTATATCCGCACCTCAAATTCCCTACAATTCTCTCCATTATTTCAAATTTCCCGCAGTTATCCCTTTCCTATTTTGTGGAATAAAAAACTGCAGTTATCTTCGTCCGACATGTTTATTATATATTATGCATGTTCTTTCGTACTGAACAAAGTGAATTATGTATCTAAAATATGTTGAATTACGACTAAACCATAGAAAACGAAGTGGTTCCATGTAACAAAAATCAGTTGGATCAGTTCGAAAGAATATCCCTATTATTTTGTTCACCATATAAGGCAAAATAAGGTAATCACTAAAACAAACATAACATAAACGAGGGAAAAGGAAAAGTCGAGAATGACAAGAATCGAAAAGTGACACTGACAAGTAGAGAAGATAGCTCTGACCACAGAACACTCAGTGCTCTGAGCACAGAACACTAATATCTCTGAGTCTGACAGTTGCCATTGAAATCGACGGTGTTGGCAACTGAACTCTATACCATCGAAGTATAGAGTTCAATGGTGTTTGGTGTTAACAGTTGGAGTTGGAACAGGTGGGGTCTGTTCCGAATTAGATACTTTCAGCCTTGTTCTGTTGAATCCAGATTTTTTTTTCAGACACGGAGTCGAGGATGTTTTGTCTTAAGTAACTGAAGTTCACAAGAGAATTTGGGAAATTCCTATTTTACCCTACAAAATGACATATTTAAAATTTCCTTCAAAAATCCCTCAGAAATCGATTAAACACAATATTTACCCTACATGTAGGGTAATTTCCTTCAGTGTGGCATCACTGAGTGGAACGCGAGAGGCCAAGTTCCACTAGGCGATCGCGACGTTCGTAGAGTCGTCTGCGCAGTTCTGCGAACGTGCGCGTGATCGTTGTGAGACCTTAGTGGAACGCGCCCTATATATACCTGGAAGGGACTCGCCTTGGGAGAAAAGCAGTGAGAAAAGTGAGGAAAAGCGATTTCTTAGGGGCTATCCACAGGGAGTAGTTCTTTCCCCTCTGCTATTGACTCTCCTGGTGGACGACGTGCTCGCCATAATAGGCACGCTGAATGTATATAGTTTGGAAAAGCCAAATGGAATAAATTCATTATCTTGGTTACTACACATATTTATGGAAAATCCCGAAACACGTCGAATTAAAATTTTAAATTGTCATTCTTCTGGGTAAAAATACGGATCCTACCTTCAACCCACTTTCTTGAGAGGTACAACCCCCAATTTTTCATATAGAAAGTATAGGCTTGTGATACATCGTTTGAAATGTTATCAGATTCATGTTTATTGCAAAACTAAAAATAGAAAAAATAAAATCATGTGATTACCGAAATTCATTATAATATATTCCCAAATCTTATTAAAATATGTAAAACTAAACGTATTTGCCTTCAAGATGTGATAGAAGAAATTGGTTCAAGCACTGACGTGAAGTCAGAAGCTTTTGCGCGTATGTTCTATTGTCCATTCTTCTGTATCACCCTTAATCGAACTTACCATGGTAAATTATGTTGACCATTCTCTTAAGGGTGATAAAGGGAGATACAGGAGAACGGACAATAGAACATACGCGCAAAAGCTTCTGACTTCACGTCAGTGCTTGAACCAATTTTTTTTTCGTGATTCTTTTAAAATTTTCTAGGGGTGCGGTTTTTAAAAATTTTTTTTTTCGTCATTTTTTTCAAATTTTCTAGGGGTACGGTTCTTACAAAATTTTAAACACGTCTTTATGTTGATTTTCTACTACTAATTACCAAGCTTCAATTCGATCGAATATTTATTTTTTGAGTTATGAAGGAAACAATATTGCAGATGGGTATAACTCGGAAAACCGTTAGACCGATTATGCCCAAAAACAAACTCAGCTCTTCCATTCGGATACGCAACCTACCCTGAAAATTGCAAGTCCCTATCTCCTTTCGTTCGAAAGTTATCGAGGCAACGGTCACCCATCTACTGAACTCACACAAGGCTGCTCGAATCTCCAACAATATTTAACCGACCGTGTTAAAACTTGAAACTTGGCAGTAGAGTAAGGTTCTAAAGGCTCTTGCAAAATTTCAGCAATTTCAGACGAATAGTTACTGATATATAGAATTTTTTTTTCCAATTTTCAATGATTTTTGAAAAATTTTCTACAAATACTATCGTCAAGAAATTTTGCGAGAATTTTCGCGTTGGCATTCTACAACTAATAACCATGTTTGAATTCAATCGGTTTAGTATTTTTCGAGTTAATGAGGAACAAAAAACAACCAAATTGCAGATGGCTATAACTCTAAAACCGTTTGGCCGATTATCCTCATAAACAAACTCAAATGTCGCATCCAGATGCACAACCTAACCTGAAATCTTCAAGCCGCTATCTCTTTTCGTTCTCAGGTTATCGTGACAACAAATATATTTTTTAATATTTTTTTAATAATTTTCTAGCGATACGATTCTCACAAAATTTCACAAACGTGCTAAGGTTTTTATTCTTCAACTATTCACCAAGTTTCAATTCGATCGGATCTATATTGGTTGGAAACATTGGGCCGATTATGCCCATTAACGAACTTGTCCGTCGTATTGAGATGCACCACCTACCCTGAAAATTTCAAGTTGCTAGCTCTTTTCCGTTCTCAAGTTATCGTGGCAACGGCCGGACGGCCGGACGGCCGGCCGGACAGAATCAAGTTTGACCTCGAATTCTTCATTGAGGAGTCGAACCAAATCGTTTGAGACCATTTTCGTAAAAAAAATCGAAAGTTACAGACATTTGGGCAAAATGATAACGCGATGTTCCCCAGAACATACGCGCAAAAAGATGAAAAAAAACATTGTGTTTTCCAAATGGTACCTATACCATGAAAACAACGTAAAACACTTCTTGTGGCAATGTTAGTTTCTTTAGAACGCCATCGCAAATTGTTTTGTGCTAATAAGTTGTAGTTTATAAATTTTCTAATTTGTGTTTGAATTTCATTAACCTCAATTTTGAACAATGGTTTGATTAACGGGAACGCACAAAATAACAATTTTACAAAGGATTGGTTACGGAGATAACACATGAAGAATTCGCTTGTTTCATGATACATTTCCAAGTTTGCCGCCTATAACCCAAGGGACAATAAGTAAAATAGAGAAGCAGTTTCGCGAGTTTGGGCATGTAAGGCAGATTAAAAAAAACAGCTGCTAATACACTGTGTGAGGATGTGAAATTAGATATGATGCTTAACTTTGAAGAAAATCCACATAAATCAAGTAGAGATGCCAGGTACTTTCGTTAATTCAAAGCACATTCAACCATACTTTTTGTAGTTCTCCTTTAGGAAACCTTCAAGAACACATAGCAATGAATAAAACTGAAATGTTGAAGTGAATGAAGCAACGCTAACCTATGAAAACTAATTGTTGATCCTGTTGGAACTTGGATTAGAACACTGGAATCTCAAATCAACATCAAAATTCATGAGGCACAAGCAACTGAATTGTCTAACGCTCGAAATTGAAATCAAAACGACCATAGAATAGACGAAAATGACGTCACAAAGTAGAATATGGCGGACCCAGAGTTGCGTTCGAAAATTAACTCCGTAGAGTAATATTTACTCCATTGCGTTCGAAAACTGAAAGGTTGAGTAACTTTTACTCTGTGACAGTCGTCCGAAAAGTCGGAGTATTCGAATCCGAGTTCATTTTACTCCTGTCAAAATTGACATAACTCGTGGGACGGAAAATCTAGTATTTTTATGTAACTGTTTTATGAATGTTTTGTGAGGTAATTTAATAGTTTTTATACTGCTCACAATATATATTTATGATTAGAGTTACATATATGTGAAGAAAACAATAATAATAGGATCTGTCTTAAACCAACATAACCTATTTTCCGATATTGGCACCTTCTGTTACTGTCAGTGTCAGTGTCAGAGTACTCAGAGTAACTCTAGAGTAAATCTGTCAAACCTTCAAAACCTCTACTCCGTGGAGTTAATTTTCGAAAACAACTCAGTAGTGTCCCGCAAAATTTGGATGCGCAGTGGTCGGAGCTCATTCTCTTTCCCTCTATTTCTCTGGTATTTATGTGGGTTCCGTGTTGTCACACTTGAAAATTGAATTTTAAACACTTGTTTTCAATTATAGGGGGAATAGAGGTTATTTTGAAACATTAATACCTCGGATCTATGACTTGTGGGTTTTTATTTCTTAATTGTTAATTTGAGAGCACGAATGCTGCATTATTGACCTTGGTAATTCATAATTGTTATTTGATACTTTTTACTTGATAATTGTTATTTGATTCTGCATGAATCCACACTAAGTTGACTACTTAGTTTATTTTAATATTTGAATTCAGTTGATACCTGATGACTTTTTGCGTGCATGTTCTGGGAAACAGTGTGCTATCATTTTGCTCAAATGTGTATGATTTTCGTTTTTTTTTTTAAATTGGCTGTCGTTTAAGTTCGACTCACTGATGAATAATTCGAGATCAAATTCGATTCTGTCCGACCACCCGTTGCCACGATAACTTTCGAACGGAAACAGATAGCTATTTGAAATTTTCAGGATTTGTTGCTTATCCGAATGCGACGGTTGAGATCGTTAATGGGCAAAACCGGCAAAACGGTTTCGGGGTTGAAATTTTGTTTTCAAACAATAGAAAAGATCCGACCTTATTGTAGCTAGTTGTAGAATACCGACCCAATCAAGAAATTTCGAGAGGATTGTGTCTAGAAAATTACAAAAAAATAATCTGTTCCACAGAAACTATCCGTTCGATATCGGTACAATTTAGCGAGATTCTCCAAAAACTAATTCTGCTGGCAAGTTCCAAATTTGATGACGGAGATATTGAAAAAATACTGGAAGTAGCAGAATTGGGCGAGTTCAGTATCTGGATGGGTGACCGTTACCATGATAACGCTCGAACGAGATAGCGACTGATAATTTTCAGGGTAGGTTGAGCATCCGAATGCGACATTTAACTTAATGAATGGGCATAAAAAACCTGTAATTGGCCAAACCCTTTATCAAGCAAATGTTACTCACAGTTCGATCTAGAATTGTGGGTGGAGTTGAGAGGACCAAACCCATCTGTGGATGCATTATCAATTGGTCATCATTTCCCATAAAGAGATGGAGATTTCTAGGTACATCGAGGGATGCAAGTCCAATCACAGGAACTTTGAACCGTTCAACGAACCCGAGGTGTATTGGAAATAAAATTTCCAACATGAACAGATCAAAATGTTCGCTAGCATTGTGAATCAAGGCCTGCACTTCTGGGTGTTGAAGTTGGTATCTTTGGGCCTTACCCATAGAATCGATGACATTAAATATAAAGTTCCAAAAATTATTTGAACTGTTATTAGTGACTAATGCACTAAAATTGTATTCATTCATAATTTCGTACGAAAAGTTCAGATTGATTTGTTTTAAATTCTTGATGTCCCCCTCCATTGGATCAGTGGTCAGCAGCACCACTTCATGACCTCTATCCGCTAGTTCCTTCCAAATTGTTCTGAAAGCTATCTGGTGACTGAAGGACGGAGTTGCAACCGATGCCAAAATCCTGGCTCCATTGCTGAATTTCACAAGGCACAATACGCACACGAATATGGCAGAATAAAAATTATATGTATACATTTTCCAACGACTGATGTCGGACATTACCAGTATTGGATAATAGATCCATTATGTTCCTTTTCTTATCTTATCGGATTGCTACCTCTCATAATCTTGTGGAAATCGAGTAGAGATGCGCATAATTGAATGTGATGTAATTTTTCGTGACCGTCAAAGTGCTGCGGAGTGTTTAATAATCTGGACAGAATATCCTCTGTGTTGTATACATAGATGTCAAGTCTGAAAGAGGCGTAAGGACACTTTTAATCGAATTTACCATGGTAAATTCGATTAAAAGTGTAAAATACAGGAGAACAGACAATAGAATTCACCATGGTAAATTCGCTTAAGAGTGTCCAATACAGGAGAATGGACAAGAGAACATACGCGCAAAAGCTTCTGACTTCACGTCAGTGCTTGAACCAATTTTTCTTCCGATGATTTTTAAAAAATGTTCTAGTGCTACGATCCTCACGAAATTTTGCAAGAATTCTCGCGTTGGCATTGTACAACTAAAAACCACATTTGAATTGGATCGGATTTGTAATTTTTCCAGTTATTGAGGAAATAACAACCAAATTTCAGATTGATATAACTCCGAAACCATTTGGCCGATTACGCTAGTTAACGCACTCAAATGTCGAATTCAGATGCGCAATCTACCTTGAAAACAGCAAGTCGCCATTTCTTTCCGTTCTGAAGGAATCATGAGATACATAATATTTTTTCGTAATTTTTTAAAAATTAGATCAAAATCTAGTGGTACGGTCCTCACAACATTTTACACACGTCTTCATGTCGATATTCTACAACTAGCTACCAAGCTTCAATTCGATCGAGTCTATATTTTTTAAGTTATCGAGAAAATAATTTTCCTGATGGTTATAACTCCGAAACCGTTGGGCCGATTATGGTCAACAGCGAACTGAACTCTCCCATTCAGATGTGCAACCTATCCTCAAAATTGCATGTCCATATCTCCTTTGGTTCAAGAGTTGTCGAGGCAACGATCACCCATCCAGCTACTGAACTCACACAAGGCTGCTCGGATCTCCAACAGTATAGATCCGATCATGTTCAAACTTGGAACTTGGTAGTAGAGTTAGGTTATGAAGGCTCTCGCAAAATTTCAGTGATGTGTGTAAAATGGCAACGCAAATATTCTTGCAAAATTTCGTGAGGTATGTTTAGAAAATTTTTCAAAAATCATAGAAAATTATAGAAAAAAAATTCTATATATTAAACACTATTGGTTGTTGGACCAATAGTTTTTAATATATAGAATTTTTTTTCTATAATTTTCTATGATTTTTGAAAAATTATCTAAAAATACTATCCTCAAGAAATTTTGCAAGAATATTTGCGTTGCCATTTTACACCTAATAACCATGTTTGAATTGGATTGCTTCTGTATTTTTCGAGTTATTGAGGAATTAAGAACCAAATTTCAGATGGGTATAACTCCAATACCGTTTTGCCGATTATGGCAATAGACAAACTCAAATGGCGCATTCAGATTATCAACCAAACCTGAAAATTTCAAGTCCCTATCTCTTTCCAGTCTTAGGTTATCGTGACGTAAATAATATTTTTCAACAATTTTTTTAAAATTTTATAGTAATACGATTTCCACAATATTTCACAAACGTCCTTAGGTTCATATTCTACAACCACTTACCAAGTTTCAATTCGATCCAATCAGTATTGGTTGTTGACAAAATTATTACTCGAAAACCATTGGCCGATTATGCCCATTAACGAACTTGTCCGTCGTATTGGGATACGCCCCCTACCCTGAAATTTTCAAGTTGCTATTTCTTTCCGTTGTCAAGTTATCGTGGTAACGGCCGGCCGGCCGGACAGAATCAAATTTGACCTCGAATTCTTGATCAGGGAGTCGAACCCAATCGTTTGAGACCATTTTCGGCGAAAAATTCGAAAATTACAGACATTTGGGCAAAATGATAACGCGATGTTCCCCAGAACATACGCGCAAAAAATGTTCTGTTCAAAAGTTGTTCCAAATCAACTGAATTTTTCCAGGACGATTTCACGAATTGAAACATATACAGGGTGGAAAAGATATTGAGTGCAACTTAATTTATTTAAATGAAACACTATATATTTTTCACATTTGGCTAGCTTTTTCTCTCCTGATTGCGAATATACAGGATGTCCGGAAATGATGAGCAAAATATTCAGGGGTGATTTCTAGACCAAAAATAACTGGTACTTCTTACTATAAAATTTTTTCGAAAATTGATTATTAACGAAGTTACAGGGTGTTCAAGTTAAATTTCATTCACAATTTTTTTGGTCCACGTTTTAAGGAAGGAATATTCCATAGAATCCGTCGGAACTTTATGGTTATGTGTTATTATTATTATGTCTGTATTGAGCTACGTTTAAGGTTGAAAACAAATTAAAAAGTTTTCGTATTCATCGCATGCATGCAAATGATGCTATTTTGCGTTTTTCCCGAAAACGGTTAGATTTATCGAAACAAAAGAATTATACCTTTTTTGTGTAAAAAAGTCTAGAGAATGAAAATAATTGGTCAAAATTTGCATACAGTGTAGCACAAAAAAGTTGGGATCATTCAAACAAAAGTATAGGCTCGTATGTGGCATCCTCTACAAAATGAGAAAAAATGGTTTGCAAATTCGTTTCGCTCATTCCGTAAAAGCCACAAATAAGAAATTTCATCGAAATATTATCAACGTGGCAAAACGTAGAGCAAAAAAACTTTGAATAAAATTTAACTTGAACACCCTGTAACTTCGTTTTAATCAATTTTCGAAAAAAATTTATAGGAAGAGGTACCAATTATTTTTGGTCTAGAGATCACCCATGAATTTTTTGCTAATCATTTCCGGACACCCTGTATATGCATGCGTAGGTTTATCTCTCTTATTTTGAGAAATACAGTCTTCAATTCTGGGAGCCACCTGGCAAACTCAGCAGTCAGTTGTCAAATGGCATGCTGTGATAAATCAACTAACTGCATTGGTAACGATATGACACACGTTTGACATTAAAAAATATTATTTCTGAAACATGCATTATACAGAGGCGGAAAAATTTGAAATATATTCACTTGTGTTTCAGAAATGACTTTGTTGAATGTCAAACCTGTGTCATATCGTTACCAATGCGCAGTTAGTTGATTTATCACAGCTTCCAACTTGACAACTGACTACTGAGTTTGCCAGGTGGTTCCCACCTCTGTAGTTCTCAAAATAAGAAAGCTAAGCCAACATATGCATATATATTTGAAATCAGGAGAGAAAGAGTATCCCAATATAAAATAATATATTTGCATCTAAAAAAAAATCTGCATCTAAAAAAAATATATTTTGAAAATTGTAGGTTAAAAAAAAATTTTTTTTTCGTTACTCCAAAACCATCTGGCCTATTTTGCCCAATAGCGAACATAACCGAGATATTTATCTCCCTAACCTACTCTGAAAATTTCAACTGCCTAGCTCATTCCATTCGAGAATTACTGTAGAAACAAAATTTAAAAATTTAAAAAAATTTTTTTTACACTTTTCGGTAACCCGATCAATACTAAACTTGACACGCATCTGAAGGTCATGATTGTTCAATTTGATGCTAAATTTCAGATAGATCAAGTGATAGGTTTCGAAAATATTCATAAAAAATATTTTCACTCAAAACGGCCATAACTCCGAAACCGCTTGATGGATTTCGCCCGTTAACGAACTCATACGAGATATGTACGCTCCAAATCTACCCTGCAAATCTCAATCCTCTAAGTCCTTTCGTTCGAGAGTTATCGTGTTAACGGACGGATGACCAGCCAGCCGGCCAGCCTTACGGTCGGACACAATTGATTTCGACCACAGATTCTTGATCAGTGAGTAGGACCAAATCGTTTGATACAATTTTCAGCCAAAAATCCGAAAATTACAGACATTTGGCAAATTGACAAACACTATGTTCCGAGGAACAAGAGCGCCAAAAAAAGGAAATGTCTAATAAGATTTTCCGCCTTATTCACAAAGCTTTCAATCTCCGTTAAGTCTTAACTGAGGTCCTCAGTTAAGGATAAATAAGAATCGCAACCTCAGTTGACGTATTTAACGGTGGTGAAACAGGCCTGTTTCATGTTAATTTTCACGTTAGCTGAGGTTACGATTCACAAAGCATTCAATCTCCGTTAAGTCCTAACTGAGGTCCTCAGTTAAGGATAAATAAGAATCGCAACCTCAGTTGACGTATTTAACGGTGGTGAAAGGCCTGTTTCACCACCTATATCCCTTATTGTCCCTTATTATCCCTAATTTATTCTTAACTGAGGACCTCAGTTAGGACTTAACGGAGATTGAATGCTTTGTGAATACGGCGGATTGTATACAGATAACTATACTTTAAATAATCAACTTTCATCAAGCCATCCATGAATACAGCTGCCCTACGGAGAATCATCAACCTTCGAACGACTTAACTTCAACGAACAAGAATTGATCTCAAACGATTAAGTTCGACTACCTGATAAAGAATTCGAGGACAAATTTGATTCTGTCCGGCCGGCCGTCCGTTGCCACGATAACTTGAGAACGGAATGAGATAGCGACTTGAAATCTCCAGGGTAGGTGGCGCATCCCAATACGACGGACAAGTTCGTTAATGGGCATAATCGGCCCAATGGTTTCCAAGTAATAATTTTATTATCAACCAATATAAATACGATCGAATTGGAACTTGGTGAATAGGTATAGAACATGAACTCAAGCAATTTTGTGAGAATCGCATCATTAGAAAATTAAAAAAAAATTATTAAAAAATATTGTTTATGTCATGATAACCTGAGAACGGAAAGAGATAGCGACTTGAAATTTTTAGGTTAGGTTGTGCACCTGAATGCAACATTTGACTTTGTTTATAGAAATAATCGGCCAAACGGTTTTGGTGTTATACCCATCTGAAATTTGGTTGTTATTTCCTCAATAACTCAGAAAATACATCACCGATTAAATTCAAACATGGTCATTAGTTGTATGATCCCAACGCAAAAATTCTTACAAAATTTCGTGAGGATCGAATCACTAGAAAATTAAAAAAAATGGGTTCAAGCCCTGTGGACAGGAGCTTTCTGTCGCTTTTGGTCAAACAGACAAATTATATCTCCGAAAGTATTGGTTTCTCAGAGTTGGGAATTATATCAATGTATTCTTATGATAGAAAGGCATCATAAAGGAAATTAAATTCAAATAATAGTTCATTTATCAAGATTAAATGAGCAATATGAGAATGAGAACTGCACCATGGAAGAAATCAATTTAAAATAGCCGAAATGAATTTGACTCTCTCTCATAGAACAGGATGACATGTACGAGTATGAACACAGATCATATAATAAAGCTGAGATAGAAAAATTTTAGCATTCTGTGAAAACATAGAAGTACGATTCATTATTGAAATTTAGAAAAATCATATCTCCGAAATTATTAGCTTGCTGGAATTGAAAATGATATCAATGGATTTTTATGGTGAAATTGCATCTTAAATAAAAATTTCAACTGCCTAGCGCATTCCGTTCGAGAGTTATTGTAGAAATTTTTTTTTAATTTTGAGAATTTTTTTTGACACTTTTCGGTACCCTGGTCAATACAAAACTTCACATGCGTATAAAGGTCATGATTCTACAATTTGATGCTAAATTTCAGATAGATCGAGTGCTTGGTTTCGGAAATATTCATAAAAAATGTTTTTACTAAAATCGGCCATAACTCCGAAACGGCTCGATGCATTTTGCTCTTTAACAAACTCGTCCGAGATATTTACGCTCCAAACCCACCTTGCAAATTGCAATCCTCTAACTCCTCTCGTTCCAGAGTTATCGTGCCTACCGCCGGCCGGGCAGAATCGATTTCGACCTCGGATTCTTGATCAGTGAGTCGAACCAAATTGTTTGAGACCATTTTCGGCCAAAAATTCGAAAATTACAGACATTTGGGCAAATTGATAAGGACTCAGTTCCGGGGAACTAGAGCGCCAAAGTAGTAGGACTAGGCTGGTTCTCGACCAAAGTTGACCTATGACCTCCCTTAATGGTGTCTGGGGGTCTGATGTGGATGACGTCGGGCGGATGACGTCATGATCGAAACATTTTCTGGATGGACGCGGGATATGAACCCGGGGAGTTTGGGTGAGAGTTTGGGTGCTTACCGCTAAGCCACAGGGGCCGTAAGAATTTGGGATGTTTGGTGCTATAAAGGGAACACATCAGAGTGACGCAATAACGTGGAGTCAGGAACTTTTGCGCGCATTGTCCATTCTCCTGTATTGGAATTGGATATTCGTACACAATTTATCCGGTATAAAATTTTTTAATTTATGATATATGATATTCGTAGAATTTTCGTATTATTATTGGGTAGGCATTTATCGTTTATTTGAATGGGAATACCGGGTATTATTTGTGAATCTTTTGGTTTACGCGGTCGAGAAATATAACTTTGGGGGATGATTGTGTGGTTTTGAAAATTTGTTGTCATAATGAATAAAATCAATGGAAAGCGTGACTCAACATAATGTTAATTATCTACATCGTTCAATACTTTATTCCTATAAAAGTACATACATTCTAAAATTGCATAACTCTGAACACAAGGATTGATTCTACAGAAAGCATTTATGAAATCTTCAACAGAATTGTTGTTGTTATTTTTGCTGGAGTTTCGTATCAATTCTTTGATGGTGTCCACGAATTTAAAGTAATACAAAGTCATTCGGAGATATTTAAACATTTCAAGACGACTGATAATTATCAGTCGATTCAATTGAGATATCTCATTCAAGTCAACTTCACTGAAATATATGCAGTTTCCCCATTTTGTGACGCTAGTAATCATACATTCACCAGCACATCGTACAACTGTAGCTCCACATTCTTGTTGATAACCATTTTCGATTATTGCAATAAATGACTCCCATTCCCAATCATCAAAGGATATCACGCAGTCATTACAGCTCAGTTTAACAGCAGGTGTGAATTGTCTCGCCGGACTTATACCACAATCGACGTATAGAGAAGCAGACCCTAATCCACATTCAATTTCTAGGTGGAACTGGCCGTTCAACAGGTAGTGCTTTTCGTTTGTAACTTCAAAATTACATGATTCGGGATTCGAATCCGCATTTTCACTCAGCACCGACTCACGTTATAGAAATTAGATGAAACCAGAATCGAACGTCATATGGTACATTTCAGGCTTGTAGACCACCCACACATGTAACTAACGGACTCTTTTACATAAACAAAATATAGGTCTAGATCCTTTTTTCGAATTATTATTGGGGCGGCATTTATCGTTTATATGAAAGGGAATACCATAGATTATTTATGAATCTTTCGGTTTACGCAGACGAGCAATATAAGGGATTCCAGTGTTTTCAAAAACAATTTATGTTGTGGTTTTCAGCAGACCCATTGTGAAGCACTGACGTGAAGTCAGGAGCTTTTGCGCGCATTGTCCATTCTCATGTATTGGAATTGGATATTCGTACACAATTTATCCGGTATAAAATTTTTTAATTTATGATATATGATATTCGTAGAATTTTCATCATATGAAGTTTGATGCATGAGTCGGAGGTACTAGATCCTTTTTTCGTATTATTATTGGGGGGGGGGCATTTATCGTTTATTTGAAAGGGAATACAGGGAATTATTTGGTTTACTCAGACTTTGTGGGGGGGTGATTGTGTGGTTTTGAAATTTGTTGTCATAACGAATAAAATCAATGGAAAGCGTGTTTGTCAGCAAGCTGGGTGTACGGATTTGAATCATCCTAATGAACCGGAGTGAAATAGTCGAAAGTTTTTATTCAAATCCTTTATATTCAAGGGCAACGACAGTTATTAACGAATAAGCTTTTCTCAAAGGAGACTGCACGGGTTCAGACTCAATTTCAGTGATTTTTATGTGTAAATTCCTATGAGGATTTTCAAGCTCGATTTTAGCAAAAATGGTTCTTTTCATATGAATATATGTAGATTTCTCAGCATCTCTAGATGATTGGAAAATTATTACTGTTCTTCACAGCAATCGCACCCTTGTCTCCACGCAATACTTTTTCAACCAAATAAACATCATGCTGCTTTGTTTTTTGCAATTCTTCTTGATAGAAAGCCTACCGGTAAAGTAGGCAACTCACTGGGTAGGTAAGTTGGACTTTTGTGATTTTAAATAGTTTAGTAGTCCACTGATACCCTTTTGTGAAAACGTGCCTAAATTTACGTTCAATTTTCCTGAAATTTATGAGGTCATGCTATTTTTATGTGACTGAAGGCTAATTTATATATATGTCGTTCTTTTATTAACGAATAAGCTTTTCTCAAAGGAGACATTCGCATTCTTGCTCATCAGGGGTGAGGTGTGACTGAGAAGTTGATTGGATATCTTCCTGTTCCCAAAACTTGGTGAGGAGTTGATGGAGATCATCTTGAGTAGTATGAAACATCGGAGAGTGATGTGGAATGTCTTCTGGTTGTTGACACACAGGACCAAGGATGAGCCATCCGAAGATAGAGAGCTGTGCTGTTGGAGATGATGGAGGACCTCTTTTCATTTGAGGGAGAATGATTGAGCCGTAGACATCAGCGCCCAAAATGATGTCGATTGGTCGTGAGATGTGGTAGTCTGGATCAGCCAGCTTGAGATTCTGGAGGTGTGGAGATGGCTGGAAGCAGGTGTGAAAAGAAGGCAAGTTAGAGAAGGATAATGAGAGAACATGAGCATCAACATGTATGGATTGATGGTCATATAGTGACGTGAGCGTGATAGAAAGGCATCCCTTTGCCTTCGAGGTGGTACCATGGATGCTGACAATTACAACGTGTGACTTCCTTCGAGGAAGACTCAGCTTGTTGGCCAGAGGTGGAGAGATGAAGCTCAACTCAGATCCTGAGTCTATGAGAAGTCGAATCTTGTGTGAGGCTGTTGAGGTGACGAGGTTGGCAGTGGCGGTGGCGAGCAGAACATTGAGACGACGTGGAGGTTCCTGTTGAGATGACTGTTAACGCCTCTTCGTTGAGGTGCTAGGACTCACCTCCTTTTGAGGTGACTGATGAGAAGTAGAGGAGCTGGTGACCATTCGAGGAGGCACGATTGGTATCCTTGAGAAAGGTTTGCTGTTGAGGGGGACGTCGTGGAGCAGGGTGTGGTGCTGACTTCCACAGCTCTTGCATCTTTTGGAGGTCTTACATGAGCGGCGATTGTGCCTACCCAGACAATTGGTGCACAGCACTCTGTGCAGCACCACATCAGCCTTCTGTTGAGGAGACCTGTTGACAAACCGTGGACAATTGGAAATAAAATGCTCTTGTCCACAATCATCGCAATTGAACGATGGCAGCGAACTGGACCTGATCGGCGTCGTTGAGCTTGAGGGGACTTGTTCGGTTGAGGAGACTGCTAAAGGAGTTCGGACTGAGATGTTCTTCTTAGAGGGGTCTGGGACTCCTGAGCGAGGCTTGGAGACGGCTTGAGGCGGCTGTCGTTGTGTGGATTCCACCCAATCCAAAGATCTGGACCTTGATTCAAGGAAATCCATGACTTGCGGTAAGGTAGGGAATTCCATGGGGGTGGAAATAAGACTCTCCCACTGAGTCCTAGAGGCGTGATCGAGGCGGTTGATAATATGGAATACCAGAAGATTATTGTTTTGCTGGAGGTTTTCACCAAGAGCAGAGAGGCACTGAAGGGGATTGGTAATGCTATCGCACAACTGTCGTATGGCTGAGGCGTTGGCAGCCTTTTGGTCTGCGAGTGAGAACGAGAGAAGACGGGAGTATTGAGAAGAAAGGATCAGTCTTCGATTTTCGTATTTTTGCGCAAGCTTTTGCCACGCAATTGAGAATGAGGAGGCTGTGAGTGGCAGACTTGAGATGGTTTCGAGGGGTTCATGAGACAGGCATGTTCTCAGGTAGTGGAGGCGTTCGATATCAGCGAGCTGTTCAGCGTCGATGACTAGAGACTTAAAAAGATCTCTAAATGCAGGCCACTGCGAGTAATCTCCCGCAAACGTGGGAATGGCGATGTCTGGGAGGCGTGGACGTGATTGAGTAGACTGGGTGAGTGAGGAGACTGACTGAGGGTCGACAATTGTGGCGAGGCACCCAAGCTTTGTGGTGATTGACTGATAGAGGCAATGCTCTTCGAGAAAGACGGAATCGGAGAAATAGGGATGGTCCAGACAGGCTTCTGGCCAGGCTGCTTCGAAGTGGGTGTGTGTCTTTGAGAAGGCTTGATGGATTTCTTGAACATGTTCAAGAATGCGGGCAAGCTCTTGAGCAGTCCAGTCCTTAGTGACTGCGAGATCTGTGAGAGTAGTCCTGAGGAGTCTGACACGCTGGCGTTGAGTAGACACCTTGATTTTTAGAGGGGTTGGCAACCCCATGGAGCGGGTTTGAGACGATTCCTTGGCAGAGGAGGTGGACGCTGAGCGTGTCCTTGAGGCGACTGGGAGGTGGCTGGCATCCTCTTGAGGTGGAGGAGAAGTCTTCGAGACGTCAGTCACAGCAGACTTAGTGGATGATGCCTTAGTGGACATAGCTGTGAACTGTATTTGAGGAGAATGTGATGTGAACGATTAATATAACAACTCAATCATCCGGCCCGAAGGACTCAATTTCGGTGATTTTTATGTGTAAATTCCTATGAGGATTTCTAAGCTCGATTTTAGCAAAAATGGTTCTTTTCACATGAATATATGTAGATTTCTCAGCATCTCTAGATGATTGGAAAATTATTACTGTTCTTCACAGCAATCGCACCCTTGTCTCCACGCAATACTTTTTCAACCAAATAAACATCAGGCTGCTTTGTTATTTGCAATTCTTCTTGATAGAAACACCACTTATTGACATACCGGTAAAGTAGGCAACTCGCTGGGTAGGTAAGTTGGACTTTTGTAATTTTAAATAGTTCAGTAGTCCACTGACACCCTTTTGTGAAAACGTGTCTGAATTTGCGTACAATATCACCCTTCTGAAATTTATAAGGTCATGCTATTTTTATGTGACTGTAGGCTTATTTATATATGTCGTTCTTTGTATTAACGTAACGGGGTTTCATGCCAATAGTTCAATGTTTTTTATTATTATACCAATTTCACTACATCTTGAAGGATCAATCGATATGTTCCACTGAATTTTTTGTAAAGCACCTCTTTCAACGTTCTTATGGCCCTCTCCACTGTTGAAGCCTTCTTGTATTATATGATGCTTTTTAACAATTGGTTCATGAAATTGTCGGTTGAAAAAATTCAATTCATCGATCAGATTGCAGGTTGCTAGGTGCCATGCTTGAGGATATCGAGAAAAGACAACCAGTTTTCCTGTTCAATGCTTGAGCACATATGAATTTAGAAAAGCAATAAATTACAACTAGAACTAACATTACTTGGGGGCAAGCTTATCAAGCTATCATAAATGCATTGTGGGGTTGCATACTTTTGATTTGGCAGTGAGCTAACATAACAACAAATATATTGGGTGATTGTATACGAATAAATTCCATTTTTGATGTATTATGGATACTTTAACAGAGCATATGAGACATATTTTCGGTCATTTCAACGTGAGCACAATTGTTTTAGAAAAAAACTTTGGGTACTCGACATTGATACGGTTTTATTTTCAGTCTTTCGTCCTTACAGTTTTCTAACACTTCATTTCATAATGTCATTGTATATAGAAGTCTTCTATGTACGATGATAATGTTAATAATTTCTGTAACAGAAGGTATGCTGCATTACCGGTAGATGTCATGTTATAAGATCCGTTTAATTCATCTTGCATTCAAACTATCGAAATTAATATAAACACCTTTTTTTCAATTTTTTTCATATTGCTCATCTCTTGATTTGAGTTCTTCAGAAAATGAATTAAGAATTTCGTTCTTTTTTGATCGTAGCCATCGCAGAGTTGAGAATAAAAGTTTTGACGAGCAGTGAAGTTGAAAGGCAGCATTTTTTCAAATTTCTAAGTATTTAGTAGCTGAATTAATTTTACTGTTGGGGCATTAAGCAATTAAATTTGGATAGCCTAGTCGGATTTTATTCCATTCTTCTCGAAGCTGCAATTAAGTGAAAAATCCTCGACTACGAGGGTAAGTTACACTGTGTTCAGTTCAAATTCAATTTAAAAATAGCATATCATTTTTTTCTCATTTCATTCTCAGATTTTTTTATGGTGATTTTCACATCCAGACGTAGTGTTTTTTTCCGAGTTCTACACGGGAATTTTGGGTTGAATGGTGCATGCGTCCTGGGACAGATTGGTTTTAATAGCTGAATCCATAGGAAAACCCCCACATCATATTGTTTCATTTATGGTAAAATCCTGTGCAATTCACTTGGGGGAGGAGTTCATCCAGACTTTAAAGATAAGTTCCTTATCGTATTTGGTTCCCGCATACTCATTCAAATTAGTAGTTAAATTGGACATCATTTTTTAAAATCACCTGTTGCTAATTTCTATTTGATCTCACATTTTTGTATTTTTCAATTTTCATTGTACCCCAAAATTATTAGTTTCAAGTATCAATTGTAATAGTTGAATTTTTGCTAATTCAACCTTTTATATTTCAATTTTCACAAATCATCCCATTAAAATTCAAAATTAAGATTTTATATTCAATTTCATATTATTGCTCATTTTCTCTAATTCATCTTTTTAATAATCGAGTTGACTGGTTTGGATTTTCTACATTCGTAGAAAGAAATAAATAGTGACCATTGTTCAAAGTGCACGGTATTTTTGTATTATATTGGTTTTTGGATTGTTCATTTCCTGTAATTTTAAGGTTCAAATAAACTTGTAGATATTACTGTTGAATATTTGAATTTTGTGAAATTTTGCAGATAAATCATGGATTGTTTAGATTAAGTGTAATTTCAATTCTGGTTGACATTGGCATATTTAACCCATTCCTGATGTCGTCTCTATGCTCAGTAATAATAATTATATTGAATGCTTGAATTTTTTTTATTGTATTTTATGACCACAGGATTGAACAATAAAGAAAGAACAACCGTAGCAATTGGCGCCCAACAACCAACCAACCAACCAGCAATTCAGCAATTGTAAGGGACAGTGTTCACTATATCCATTGAACCAGGTCACAATCTTCTTGAAGGAGTATCTATCTCTGCCAGGGGAACACCATTATTTTGAGCTCTGAGGTTTTCGGTTTGAGGTGAGACACTTTTCTTTTCTCTGTTTGGACAATTCACTTTTACTTGTGACTTTTACACTGGATATACATTAGACACATTTTTTCTAAGTATGGCTGGCATGTTTTTGAAAATCGAACCTGATCGGTTAATCAAGGAGGAACTCGAATATGAGATTTCCTTAAGGGGTTTGAAACCTGAAGGTTCAGTATCGGAACTGAACAAAATTTTACGCGGTTTGTTGAAATTGGAGTCAGAGGGTCAATCATTCAAAGAATGTTATAAGTTTGATGTAAAGACTGAATTAGATATATGTTCTACCAAAATTGGTGAAATTGAAATTTATCTCAAAGAACCTTTTTCATCTTCTATGCAACGAAAAATTAGAACAAAACTAAGTCATTTGATGGGTAGATTGGAAAGAATCAAACCATCCGATGATGAAACGTCTTCATGTGAATTGAGATCTAAGTTACTTACTGCGGGTTTGGGGTTAATTTCTGTATATGAGGGTAAATTATCTGCTAATCCTGGAACTACAAAGTCGGTACCTGCTGAGGTAGAATTTGAGCAAAGTTTACTGAATGAAGAAGCTGTGAGTTCAACACCTACATATAATTTATTTTCCAATGTATCTGGTAATGTTTCTGGTGCAGTACAGAATGCTAACTTGACAACAGCAACGAACATGCTGCAAAATTTGAATATATCTGATCCTAAAATTCATTTAAAGAGTTTTGGAATCAAGTATTCGGGTAGGAATGATTCTCTAAGTTTGAATGCTTTTTTCGAGAGGGTGAATGATATGTTGGAGACAAGAGGATATTCTAATGAATTCATGTTCAGAATCGCGTCGGAACTTTTCGATGGTGAGACACTGGTTTATTATAGAGCCGGCAAAAACATCGCCCATGATTGGAAAGGACTTATTGCTCTTTTTCGCGAAGAATTTTTCAGAGACGGAGACAGAAAAATCTTTGAACAAATTAAAGGAAGAACTCAAGGGGAAACAGAAACTATGGCTATTTATGTCGCCTATATGCAAAACTTGTTCAATAGATTGTCTTTCTCGGTCGATGAAAAAATTAAATTAGAATTAATAAAGGATAGAATTAGACCAGAATATCGGATAGGGTTCGGATTGATAGATGATATTGATTCTCTCGAAATGTTGATAAAATTGGGTCGTAAACTTGAAGATAATAAGCGTTATGTGAGTAATTTTATTCCACCATCATTGAATGTAAATGCCATTGAAGTTGATTTGGAATATAAACGTGAATCAACGCAAAGTAAATTTGGAGACGGAAAAACAAGTTAGTTTTCGTGATTCTCAACCAAGTGCTTTTAAGTCAGGAAGTGATCAATTTGCTGGTAATAATAGGTTCAGAAATAGAAGCAGGTCTAATTCGCGGAATAGAAATAGGTCTAGTTCCCGAGGTAGCACTAGATCTAGAGACTCTTCAGAAAAGAGAAACTATTGTTCAGAAGTCAGTTTGAATGAACGTGGACAATACTCGGATAGAAAATATTCAAGGAATTCGTATGAAAGTCAAAATAAATCATATCCTTATCATAACCGATCACAATTCAATGCTCTCAGATCATCGAGTGCAGATAGCTACCATCAAACTAGCATCAAATTATCATTAAACTATCATCAAACTATCATAGCAACTACTTTATGTACAGTTTTTATCAGTTTTGGGTATTTTTCCTAGACATTCGAGCATCTTCGTATACATTCGTGCATCTTCGTACACATTCACAATCAGTTTAGCTTATGAGTATCAAGACATGTATTCGTATTATAGTTTGGATATATGTATACACTCATGCATTTTTGTCGTAGTTCATATGAATTCATCATGAAAAAGTTGGAAGAACATACCAAATTTTGATGATGATTTAGGATGAATATACAACCTACATACATACGCAACCAAAGAAAAAGATAGAAAAACATGCGATTTTACAGATTATTCAAGGCCAATATACAGATGAAGATACACCAGGTCGATAACATTACAGATGTATCAAGAATTATATCTAGACTTGTACAATTTATTTGAGTAAACACAGGGTGCAGAAATGTATTTGTGATAGATGACTCGGGTACTTCCATTCCAAGGAAAATCTTGCTATTCACGCGTTAGTTTTTATGAATTGTCCAAAGACCCAATATGGAATATTGAGAAGAGATTTACATAAATACGACAATACTTCCGATTATGCTTGAGGGGATAATCCTTATAAAATTACTAGGGTTAACAAAAAATGGTATTAGGGATGATGAAAGTTGAAAATAATGATATTCTGATTATGCAGGGGTCAGATCGAAACTGTACGCAGTGAAAAACTCAACAACGAATGATGAAATTAATATACAGAAGTGTTTCTACACCAACGCTAGTGAGCGACATTCACTGTCGGGGCAAAAATTAACAGTGCTGTGCCTAAGCTTCCAGAAGGATACAGCAACTATTTTGGGGTGCAAAGAGGACTGGAATACCTTTAACATGAGGTATCACACGACATGGTATGATGGCATTTGACACATAAACATCGATGACGTCACCAAACCCATACTGATGACGCAATCACAATGAAAATTTCATTAAAAGTTGGAAAAACAAGATGACCTGTATATAGGTTTGTTAAGAAATTCAATCGATATCCAACTGTAAGGTGTGTTGTTATTTGTAAATTTTTAATGACAGAAACACATTCTGTTACAGATCACAAAAAACGTCTAAAGGGTATTTATCCAGGGCTAGATAAAATAGAAGCAATAAAAATCATACCAGTACTTACAAACAAAAAAAAAATTCGTTCAAGCACTGATAAAATGCAGCAGTCAAAACTGCAGCAGTCTTAACTGCAGCAGTCTAAACTGCAGCAGTCTAAACTACAGCAGTCTAAACTGCAGCAGTCAGCTTCCTGAAGGATACAGCAACTATTTTGGCGCGCCAAAGTAGTTGCTGTACTGTACTGTAGTTGCTAAACTGCAGCAGTCAGCTTCCTGAAGGATACAGCAACTATTTTGGCGCGCCAAAGTAGTTGCTGTATCCTTCAGGAAGCTGACTGCTGCAGTTTAGACTGCTGCACAGCAGCAGTCTAAACTACAGCAGTTTGGACTGCAGCAGTTTAGACTGCTGTAGTTTAGACTGCTGCAGTTTAGACTGCTGCAGTTAAGACTGCTGCAGTTTTGACTGCTGCATTTTATCAGTGCTTGAACGAATTTTTTTTTGTTTGTAAGTACTGGTATGATTTTTATTGCTTCTATTTTATCTAGCCCTGGATAAATACCCTTTAGACGTTTTTTGTGATCTGTAACAGAATATGTCTCTGTCATTAAAAATTTACAAATAACAACACACCTTACAGTTGGATATCGATTGAATTTCTTAACAAACCTATATACAGGTCATCTTGTTTTTCCAACTTTTAATGAAATTTTCATTGTGATTGCGTCATCAGTATGGGTTTGGTGACGTCATCGATGTTTATGTGTCAAATGCCATCATACCATGTCGTGTGATACCTCATGTTAAAGGTATTCCAGTCCTCTTTGCACCCCAAAATAGTTGCTGTATCCTTCTGGAAGCTTAGGCACAGCACTGTTAATTTTTGCCCCGACAGTGAATGTCGCTCACTAGCGTTGGTGTTGAAACACTTCTGTATATTAATTTCATCATTCGTTGTTGAGTTTTTCACTGCGTACAGTTTCGATCTGACCCCTGCATAATCAGAATATCATTATTTTCAACTTTCATCATCCCTAATACCATTTTTTGTTAACCCTAGTAATTTTATAAGGATTATCCCCTCAAGCATAATCGGAAGTATTGTCGTATTTATGTAAATCTCTTCTCAATATTCCATATTGGGTCTTTGGACAATTCATAAAAACTAACGCGTGAATAGCAAGATTTTCCTTGGAATGGAAGTACCCGAGTCATCTATCACAAATACATTTCTGCACCCTGTGTTTACTCAAATAAATTGTACAAGTCTAGATATAATTCTTGATACATCTGTAATGTTATCGACCTGGTGTATCTTCATCTGTATATTGGCCTTGAATAATCTGTAAAATCGCATGTTTTTCTATCTTTTTCTTTGGTTGCGTATGTATGTAGGTTGTATATTCATCCTAAACCATCATCAAATTTGGTATGTTCTACCAACTTTTTCATGATGAATTCATATGAACTACGACAAAAATGCATGAGTGTATACATATATCCAAACTATAATACGAATACATGTCTTGATACTCATATGCTAAACTGATTGTGAATGTGTACGAAGATGCACGAATGTATACGAAGATGCTCGAATGTCTAGGAAAAATACCCAAAACTGATAAAAACTGTACATAAAGTAGTTGCTATGATAGTTTGATGATAGTTTAATGATAATTTGATGCTAGTTTGATGGTAGCTATCTGCACTCGATGATCTGAGAGCATTGAATTGTGATCGGTTATGATAAGGATATGATTTATTTTGACTTTCATACGAATTCCTTGAATATTTTCTATCCGAGTATTGTCCACGTTCATTCAAACTGACTTCTGAACAATAGTTTCTCTTTTCTGAAGAGTCTCTAGATCTAGTGCTACCTCGGGAACTAGATCTATTTCTATTCCGCGAATTAGACCTGCTTCTATTTCTGAACCTATTATTACCAGCAAATTGATCACTTCCTGACTTAAAAGCACTTGGTTGAGAATCACGAAAACTAACTTGTTTTTCCGTCTCCAAATTACTCAATTTACTTTGCGTTGATTCACGTTTATATTCCAAATCAACTTCAATGGCATTTACATTCAATGATGGTGGAATAAAATTACTCACATAACGCTTATTATCTTCAAGTTTACGACCCAATTTTATCAACATTTCGAGAGAATCAATATCATCTATCAATCCGAACCCTATCCGATATTCTGGTCTAATTCTATCCTTTATTAATTCTAATTTAATTTTTTCATCGACCGAGAAAGACAATCTATTGAGCAAGTTTTGCATATAGGCGACATAAATAGCCATAGTTTCTGTTTCCCCTTGAGTTCTTCCTTTAATTTGTTCAAAGATTTTTCTGTCTCCGTCTCTGAAAAATTCTTCGCGAAAAAGATCAATAAGTCCTTTCCAATCATGGGCGATGTTTTTGACGGCTCTATAATAAACCAGTGTCTCACCATCGAAAAGTTCCGACGCGATTCTGAACATGAATTCATTAGAATATCCTCTTGTCTCCAACATATCATTCACCCTCTCGAAAAAAGCATTCAAACTTAGAGAATCATTCCTACCCGAATACTTGATTCCAAAACTCTTTAAATGAATTTTAGGATCAGATATATTCAAATTTTGCAGCATGTTCGTTGCTGTTGTCAAGTTAGCATTCTGTACTGCACCAGAAACATTACCAGATACATTGGAAAATAAATTATATGTAGGTGTTGAACTCACAGCTTCTTCATTCAGTAAACTTTGCTCAAATTCTACCTCAGCAGGTACCGACTTTGTAGTTCCAGGATTAGCAGATAATTTACCCTCATATACAGAAATTAACCCCAAACCCGCAGTAAGTAACTTAGATCTCAATTCACATGAAGACGTTTCATCATCGGATGGTTTGATTCTTTCCAATCTACCCATCAAATGACTTAGTTTTGTTCTAATTTTTCGTTGCATAGAAGATGAAAAAGGTTCTTTGAGATAAATTTCAATTTCACCCATTTTGGTAGAACATATATCTAATTCAGTCTTTACATCAAACTTATAACATTCTTTGAATGATTGACCCTCTGACTCCAATTTCAACAAACCGCGTGAAATTTTGATCGGTTCCGATACTGAACCTTCAGATTCAAACCCCTTAAGGAAATCTCATATTCGAGTTCCTCCTTGATTAACCGATCAGGTTCGATTTTCAAAAATATGCCAGCCATACTTAGAAAAAATGTGTCTAATATCTATCCAGTGTAAAAGTCACAAGTAAAAGTGAATTGTCCAAACAGAGAAAAGAAAAGTGTCTCACCTCAAACCGAAAACCTCAGAGCTCAAAATAATGGTGTTCCCCTGGCAGAGATAGATACTCCTTCAAGAAGATTGTGACCTGGTTCAATGGATATAGTGAACACTGTCCCTTACAATTGCTGAATTGCTGGTTGGTTGGTTGGTTGTTGGGCGCCAATTGCTACGGTTGTTCTTTCTTTATTGTTCAATCCTGTGGTCATACAATACAATAAAAAAAATTCAAGCATTCAATATAATTATTATTACTGAGCATAGAGACAACATCAGGAATGGGTTAAATATGCCAATGTCAACCAGAATTGAAATTACACTTAATCTAAACAATCCATCATTTATCTGCAAAATTTCACAAAATTCAAATATTCAACAGTAATATCTACAAGTTTATCTGAACCTTAAAAATACAGGAAATGAACAATCCAAAAACCAATATAATACAAAAATACCGTGCACTTTGAACAATGGTCACTATTTATTTCTTTCTACGAATGTAGAAAATCCAAACCAGTCAACTCGATTATTAAATTGATGAATTAGAGAAAATGAGCAATAATATGAAATTGAATATAAAATCTTAATTTTGAATTTTAATGGGATGATTTGTGAAAATTGAAATATAAAAGGTTGAATTAGCAAAAATTCAACTATTACAATTGATACTTGAAACTAATAATTTTGGGGTACAATAAAAATTGAAAAATACAAAAATGTGAGATCAAATAGAAATTAGCAACAGGTGATTTTAAAAAATGATGTCCAATTTAACTACTAATTTGAATGAGTATGCGGGAACCAAATACGATAAGGAACTTATCTTAAAAGTCTGGATGAACTCCTCCCCCAAGTGAATTGCACAGGATTTTACCATAAATGAAACAATATGATGTGGGGGTTTTCCTATGGATTCAGCTATTAACCATTAAACCAATCTGTCCCAGGAGGCATGTACCATTCAACCCAAAATTCCCGTGTAGAACTCGGAAAAAAACACTACGTCTGGATGTGAAAATCACCATAAAAAAATCTGAGAATGAAATGAGAAAAAAATGATATGCTATTTTTAAATTGAATTTGAACTGAACACAGTGTAACTTACCCTCGTAGTCGAGGATTTTTCAACTAATTGCAGCTTCGAAAAGAATGGAATAAAATCCGACTAGGCTATCCAAATTTAATTGCTTAATGCCCCAACAGTAAAATTAATTCAGCTACTAAATACTTAGAAATGTAGTGGGTACTTAGGATAAGTCATAAGTCTGATTGATACTCTATATTATTCCCCGCTTGCTTGTACAATACAGCGATTATATATTGGTTATTGTTTACACAACACAGCATAACAATAATATACAGGCTGTGATATACAATGATATACAGGCTATGATTATCGCATCACACCTCCCATTCGCCGAGAAGGATCATCATCTAGGCCTTTGATGATGATTCTTCATGTAGAAAGAAAGGGATGTGATGGACCTCCCAGCCGTATGTTCCATTTTATTAAGAATACTTCAGTTGCAGACAGAGATCAAAAAATAAAATAAAATTATAAATATGAGCATGGAATACTAGAATAAATAGCAATGCAAATAAAACAATAATCATTCAACCCTATTAAATATTACAAAAATCCATTTCTAACTATATTAATTATTACAAAAATCTATCTCTATCATCTAATAACTAATCCTACCTAAATTTATATTATTCGTGCACCCGAAACAGAATTCTACATGATTCAGTGTCACTTTACTTATAGAAACGTTGCACTCGATTTTTATGCACGGTATACAATTGTCCTTTGTCATTTTCAATAGTGCAATTTACATTATCGGTGCTTACTACTTTGAAAGGGCCTTTGTACCAAGGATCTAATTTCGATCTATTTTCGTTAGATATCATTACAAGATCACCCTTTTTCAGGTCAATTTGACATGCTCTTTCATCATAAACTATTTTTCGAGTATGCTTTATTTTTTCTAAAACTTTCTTACATCTTTCGTGAGCAATTTGAAGTCTATATCTCACCTCTTGACAATAAGAATCGATGTTATAAACTGGGTCAATAGAATTCGTAGAAATAGATAGGTCAGGTTTCTTACCGAAAACGAGCTCGTACGGAACGTAATTGTGATATGAGCTTGGTGTCGTGTTATAACAGAAACAATAATATTTAATCCATTCGTCCCAATCTGTTCTAAACTCATTGATATACATTATTAAATATTCATTGAGAACTCGATGATTTCTTTCGCAGGTGCCTATTGTTTGACTGTGATACGGAGTTGAAGTTTTATGCCGAATTTTTAACAATTTGGACAAATCTTCTAAAATTTCATTTTTGTATTCTGTACCCAAATCTGTTCGAATTACTTTCATATTTCCGTATATAAGAATAAAATGTTCAAAAATTGCTTTTGCTACAGTTCGAGCTTCTTTATTCGGAATGGGAACAGCTACAATGTACTTTGATAATTCGCACTGCATGGTTACTGCATAACAGTTACCTTGATTTGATCTTAAAAATGGACCGATAGTATCAATAGTGATGATATCAAATGGAGATTGAGGAGTTGGAGTTATGATCATCGGCTCTATGTGTTTTACTCTTTTCTTGTTCAACTGACACAGCGCACAAGACTTGATAAAATTAGCTACATCACGTGACATACCTTTCCACCTATACTTCAATCGGAGTTTTTTCAATAATCTCTTTTGACCGCAGTGTCCCCCCAAAAGAGGACTTTCGTGAAACGTTTCAATTAAATTCTGTTTTTCTCTCCTACTTGTAACATGTTTTGGTACCTCTATGAGAACTATACTTAGTTTGCGCAATATTCTTTGACAAATTTCTTTCAACTCATTTTGTGTGCACACTTTAAATATTTCATCATTTTTTCTTAATTTCAATCTTGTGATAGTGAGATTATCAGCCATTTGTTCAAGCTCAGACAACACATTCTCTAAAGAAATGTTGCCATTGATAATCGGAACTACTCTTTCAGCACTGATTTTATGTTTCCTTTCAAAAATAATCCTAAGATATCTTTGCTTAACTTGAAACATTAAAGCAGGAATTTTTAATGAACTCAAAATATCTAAATTCTCATACATTTTCGGTTCCGTAATTTTATTATAATTCGCAGGAGATTTCTTTTCATTTTCACATTGATTTTTTCTTACCATAGACCGTGTTGTAACAAAAATTTTGGCGGAATTATCCGACGTTTCTATGAGGTCTTTGACGCTTATACGGGATAATGCGTCGGCTACTACGTTTTCCTTCCCAGACAAAAACTGAATTTCGAAATCATACGACTCGAGATCGAGACGCATTCTAGTCAGTTTAGAAGATGGATCTTTCAGAGAAAATAAATATGCCAAAGGGCGATGATCCGACTTGACTAGAAATTTATTACCGTACAAGTATGGTTTGAAGTATTGGATTCCGAAATGAATCGCAGCTAATTCTTTCTCAATCGTTGATTTATTGGATTCACCTTTAGTGAATGAACGCGAGGCGAAAGATATGGGCAGATCACAACCGTCAAAATTTTGCGACAGAACAGCAGCACATGCGCGATTCGATGCGTCTGTAGTTAGAATAAAGGGTTTGGTGAAATCAGGATATTGCAAGATCTTTGGAGAAATTAAGGACTTTTTAAGGTTTTCAAACGATTTTTGGCATTCCTCCGACCAAAGGAAAACGCTTTTCTTTCGAGTTAATTTATTTAGTGGAAAAGTTATTTCAGCAAAATTCGGAATGAAACGACGGTAATAATTGCAAAATGCAACGAAGCGTTTGACTTCGTCAGCGTTGGTCGGCACGGGGTATTTGTTTATAATATCGTATTTCGACTCATCCGGTAGAATGCCTTTGTCCGTAATTTTATGACCTAGATAAGTTACTTCACACTTAAAGAATTTGGATTTTTCGGGGTTGAGCTTGAGATTATTTGTTCTGCAAATTTCGAAAACTTTGCGTATGTTGTTTAAATGGTGATTTTTAGAACAACCTACGATAATCAGGTCATCCATGTATAGGAAAGCGTTTTCGGGACTCAAACCTGAAAATGCAATAGACATCATTCTCGTGAAAGAGTTTGGGCTTACCTTGAGTCCGAAGGGTAGCCTTTTGAATCTGAAGGTTCCTGCATCTACAGTAAAACTTGTTATGTCTCTGGAATCTTCGTGTAATCCTACTTGATGAAAACTAGAAATTAAGTCTACTACTGAAAAGTATTTCGCTCTTCCAAGTTGATCCAATATATTATCATCTATTCTATTCAGTGGAAATTTATCTGGTATGAGTTTTCTATGAACTAGACGATAATCAATGACTAATCTGTATTTCTTGTGGTCAGAAGACGACTTTCGGGGAACAAAAATAACCGGCGAGTTATAAATACCATTTGACGGCTCGATTATATCATTTTGTAACATTTCCTTCACTTGTGCATTTATTTCCGCTTTTTGTGAGTGAGGAGTCCTATAATTTTTAACGTATACGGGATTCCGATCGGTTATATTTAATTTCTGTTCATAAAAATTATTGGTAGTGATTTTGTCCGTCTTCAAACAAAAAATGTCAGAAAACTCTATGCACAAATTCAAAACATCGTCTTTTGCGAATTCAGGAATGTTGTTTTCTAAAATATTGAGTAAGGATTCATTTCTATTAGTACCTGTATTGATAGAAGAAGTTAAAATAAAATATTCGTTTATATTTCGCATCTGAATTTCATCTATGTTCACTTGCACACTTTGGAAGTTAGTGTTTACAATTCTTATTATTGGGTTGGAACTTGAAATAATGGCTCCAGCTACATGGACTCCGGGAGCAATTTCACAATTCAAAACGACAGCGTCGTTTTTCAATGATTGAAATCTATTGATGTATCGATTGACTTCGCAACGACTGGGAATTCCTAGGTAACGGTCATCTAAGCTATTTCTAATAGGAACACAAATCGTCAGGCTTTTCATTCTGAGAGTCATTGTCCAATTTTCATAATCTAATTTACACTGATATTTTGAAATGAAATCGCGACCTATAATACCATCCACAGGAATTGGAAATGTTTCTGAAACTATGTGAAACTTATGTGGAAATGCGAAATTTCTGAAATAAACGAGTGTGTCTGTAGTTGCTATGGAAGAAGTGCAACCTTCTGTTACACCACGTATTTTACATGCTTTAGACCAATCCACTATTTGAGAAGGGTTAACTTTAGTTCGTTTGAATAATGAAATATCTGCTCCAGTGTCAATAAGTAACACAATTCTATAATTTCCAGACATTTTAGTTTTTACTTCAACAAAATTTGAAAGTGAAAGGTCCATATTGTAAATTTTCAATCCCGTCCCATTGGACCTGCATGGGGGGATGATTGGTTTTCCAAATCATTATCGATGTTAGACTCGTACATTCTTACGTTTCTATTATTCTGTTGATTCGACCCTCTATTGAACCGATAGTAATTATGGAATCCTCTTCTTTCCGGGTTTCTTCCTCGATTTTGATTGAAATTTTGAAAATTCCGGGAAGTGTTCTGAAAGTTACTACGATTGTTATTTTGGAATCTAGGGTAGCCTCTACCTCTGGGTCTATGCACGAAATTTTGATTTCTAGAGTAATAAACAGAAGTGGTAGGCATTTCCGAATTAATATTGACGAATTTTGTGAGAGCATCATTACAAGTAGCAAATGTACTAGCCTCCATTATAATTTTTACCCTATCTGAATTTGAAGTTTTTATCAAAGCTTTCACAACGTTATTGGTTGCAAATTTTTCTGCGACATCAACTGGAACGCCTTCATTGATATAAGCTCGTTTTAATCTACTGCTCAAAGAGTCCATTTCAGTCGTGAATTCAGATACATCTGTACCATGAAGTCTTTTCGCAAATAACTGAGCTTCTATCAAATGAGAACTTTCCGTTTTTATTCCGGTCTGTAACTTATTGATTATATCGGGTAATGAATCACGGTCTGTTATAAGATCCCTAGCTTTTCCGACCAACATCGTTCTCACATAGGTAACCGCATTATCTTCGTTTCCGTCTGCATTCAATTGCAATAATGATAGCGCATCAAGTAGTGATTTCAGCCTATCAGGGGACCCATCAAACTCTGAAGGTAAAATTTTACTAGCAAAGTTAAAAAATTCCGATTTAGTCAGTGCCATGTTTTCTGATTTTTTTTGAATTGATTTATGAATATATTCACCAGGACTAACTAAAAACTCTAATTCTTTAATATTTTTATCAATTTGTTGAGTGCATAAATTGGGAATTTTAATGTCTACTTCTAAAACTTGAAACGATCTGATTACTCTATCTCTTTATTTTGAAAAAATATTTTTTAGAACGTAAATTTGATCATCATCGAAATCATGCCAATGAAGAGTGAGATTTTTTGTGAATTCATTGTAATACGAAATTATATTATTTTTTACTTCCTCCTTAATGGATATAGATTTCGGGATTTCTTTTTTCAAAACCCTTTTAGATTCTCTTACTACGGAAGCATAAATATTTTCAAAGTACAACTTGGCCTCATTCCAAGTAATGAACATATATAGAAGAAATAAATAATAATCACCTAATTATTGCTTTGTAAGCACAATAGAAATGAAATCAACATACTTTCGTGTCACTCAACTCCTGTCTTCAGTTCGAATAACTTGATGAGAATACGTTCATAGTCAGCACTTACGTCACAAAAGTTTGGAAACATACCACATAACACCACATCACTAATACTCTTCTTTCTTCTTCGGGAATTCGTAAAAAAATTAAGGCTTCTAGAGGGTACATCTTAAACTTCTGGGGCGGCCCTCAATATCATACTTCTTGCTAAGTTTTTCTTCATCCCTCTTCTATAGTTTTTCGAAATTTTCATTATCGTTATAGCACAAACTGCTACTGTGATGCAGTACATCAGAATTCTTATGTCCGAAGGCATCTTGATATCTTGCTCGTCTACGATGAAATTTGAATTCACTACACCAGAGCTTGAAACTTCTGATTCTTTAGAATTGCTTTTTCCCATTTTACTTTTTTTTTTTTTGAAAATTCTTTCAAGGCAGGATCGCCATGTAGTGGGTACTTAGGATAAGTCATAAGTCTGATTGATACTCTATATTATTCCCCGCTTGCTTGTACAATACAGCGATTATATATTGGTTATTGTTTACACAACACAGCATAACAATAATATACAGGCTGTGATATACAATGATATACAGGCTATGATTATCGCATCACAGAAATTTGAAAAAATGCTGCCTTTCAACTTCACTGCTCGTCAAAACTTTTATTCTCAACTCTGCGATGGCTACGATCAAAACAGAACGAAATTCTTAATTCATTTTCTGAAGAACTCAAATCAAGAGATAAGCAATATGAAAAAAATTGAAAAGAACGTGTTTATATTAATTTCGATAGTTTGAATGCAAGATGAATTAAACGGATCTTATAACATGACATCTACCGGTAATGCAGCATACCTTCTGTTACAGAAATTATTAACATTATCATCGTACATAGAAGACTTCTACAGGGTGTTTCATCATAAAGTGGACAAACGAATATAGCGTGTAGATGACATCGGGAGAATCATTTTTGCCTTCTGACATATCCGTTTTCGTAGCATAAGCGAGATACAGGGTGTTCAAGGTAATTTTTGACCAATATTCTATCCAGTGTGGTCAGTTATGTGTAACATTTGAAATAATGGTTTTTGGTCACATCTCAGTAATTTTTTATGCTCAATTCTGAAATGATATAAGATTCTGAAAAAAGTATTTAAAAATGGCGGAAAACCTGCAAAGTTCGAAATTTTTTTACGCGGTTGCCAATTTGAGTTTCACTCTATGAATTATCTCAAGTTTTTAAGAAATTCTGTGAAAAAAATTTTTCAAAATTCGAACACAACTTTTTTTTTACATGTCTACAGCAAAAATAAAATTTCATCCGAAATTGATGTACTTTTCCACGCTTATACTATTCTTAAACCTTAACGAAAATATGAAAACAGAACCGAAAAATATCGATGGGTTTGTTTTTTATAGCCATTCAAAGTTTCCACTCGGATATCTAACTTATTCGTTTTTTGAAAACTGGTTTGGCTATGAGGCAAAAAGTTTGAAATTGAACTGCCGAAGCATTCCAGATGGAAATTAAAATTTTTCAAAAAAAAATTTTTTGCTCATATTTCAATAAAACTCTGTCCGGGATCGAACTAGTGACCTTGCGATAGGAAGTACTCTTAGCTCTTGATAGAAATTGAAATTATTCGGAACATATTAATTATCGTTACCTAGCAACGGTAATGCAAAGCATTTGATAGATTATTCGAATTCACTGAATATTATTTCGCAAGTTTATTGAAAACCATTTTAATTCGCGCAGAAATGAAATATTCAATCTTGGAGAAAAATGATATGGTTCAGGCTTATTATGAAGCGAATTCCTCAGGGAGGAAAGCGAGAGAAATATACGCCCGCAGATTTCCAAGCCGATCAGTACCAAACTTTAAAACATTTATGGCAACAGTACGTAAATTACGTGAAGATGGCACTCTTAACCGAAAGAAAAAAGAAACAATACGAAGTCACGATGAACGTGTCCTGGATTTGGTTGAGAGTAATCCTTAAATATCAACTAAAATGATATCTAATCACCCCAGTGTGATTTTATTCAGCGATGAAGCGACCTTTCATAGAGATGGATTTTTTAGCAGAAAAAATAATGTGGTATGGCAAATCAATAATCCACATTCTTCGGTTTCGATGAATAGTCAAAAAAGGTTTTCAGTCAATGTTTGGGCGGGAATGATGGACAGATTCATCATCGGACCTTTCATTCTCCCTGAAACATTGACTGGAAATGGTTACTATCAATTTTTACGAGAGACTCTACCAGATCTCATGGAAAATATTCCTCTGAATCAATTTAGAGGTATTTGGTACCAACACGAGGGTTGTCCTGCGCACACAGTCAGGAGTGTACGCGAGTTTCTAGACTCCCAATACCCACGGCGATGGATTGGTCGGTTTGGACCTGTTGCATGGCCTCCACGTTCTCCAGATCTAACTCCACTGGATTTTTATTTCTGGGGTCATATGAAAAGTCTGGTCTACGACAAGCGAGCTCCAGTAGAATCGAAAGAAGAATTGATTCAACGAATTGAATCAGCTGCCCAGGAAATTCGTCATAATCAAGGAATGATAGGTTCAGCGGTGAACAGTGTGGTGAAAAGAGCGAGACTGTGTGTTCAAATGAATGGGAATATTTTTGAAACTGAATTATAATCTATAATTTCGTCAGAGTTGTTCAATTAATTGTTAAATTTGTCTACTATTGTGTTATATTCTTGCGTTAGTGAAATATAAAATTAAATATTCAAGAAAATTTTGCTATAAGACAATATTCTCTCACTTTCTTGATTTTCTTGATTCGCTGAACCAAATAATTATTTCCAACATTGATTATTTAATTTCTGCTCGAATTGAAATGTTTTATAAGAAACTAACGAAATATTATTCAGTTGAATTCGAACATACTGTCAAATTCTGTGAATTACTGTTGCTAGGTAACTAATATGTTCCGAATAATTTCAATTTCTATCTAGAGCTAAGAGTAATTCCTATCGCAAGGTCACTAGTTCGATTCCAGCCAGAGTTTTATTGAAATATGAACAAAAAATTTTTTTTTGAGAAATTTTAATTTCCATCTGGAATGCTTCGGCAGTTCAATTTCAAACTTTTTGCCCTCATAGCCAAACCAGTTTTCAAAAAACGAATAAGTAAAATATCCGAGTGGAAACTTTGAATGGCTATAAAAAACAAACCCATCGATATTTTTCGGTTCTGTTTTCATATTTTCGTTAAGGTTGAAGAATAGTATAAGCGTGGAAAAGTTCATCAATTTCGGATGAAATTTTATTTTTGCTGTAGACATGTAAAAAAAAAAGTTGTGTTCGAATTTTGAAAAAAATTTTTCACAGAATTTCTTAAAAACTTGAGATAATTCATAGAGTGAAACTCAAATTGGCAACCGCGTAAAAAAATTTCGTACTTTGCAGGTTTTCCGCCATTTTTAAATACTTTTTTCAGAATCTTATATCATTTCAGAATTGAGCATAAAAAAATACTGAGATGTGACCAAAAACCATTATTTCAAATGTTACACATAACTGACCACACTCGATAGAATATTGGTCAAAAATTACCTTGAACACCCTGTATCTCGCTTATGCTTCGAAAACGGGGTATATGTCATAAGGCAAAAATGATTCTCCCGATGTCATCTACACGCTGTATTCGTTTGTCCAGTTTATGATGAAACACCCTGTATATACAATGACATTATGAAATGAAGTGTTAGAAAACTGTAAGGACGAAAGACTGAAAATAAAACCGTATCAATGTCGAGTACCCAAAGTTTTTTTCTAAAACAATTGTGCTCACGTTGAAATGACCGAAAATATGTCTCATATGCTCTGTTAAAGTATCCATAATACATCAAAAATGGAATTTATTCGTATACAATCACCCAATATGTTTGTTGTTATGTTAGCTCACTGCCAAATCAAAAGTATGCAACCCCACAATGCATTTATGATAGCTTGATAAGCTTGCCCCCAAGTAATGTTAGTTCTAGTTGTAATTTATTGCTTTTCTAAATTCATATGTGCTCAAGCATTGAAAAGGAAAACTGGTTGTCTTTTCTCGATATCCTCAAGCATGGTAACTAGCAACCTGCAATCTGATCGATGAATTGAATTTTTTCAACCGACAATTTCATGAACCAGTTGTTAAAAAGCATCATATAATACGTATAGTGACAAGAAGGCTTCAACAGTGGAGAGGGCCATAAGAACGTTGAAAGAGGTGCTTTACAAAAAATTCAGTGGAACATATCGATTGATCCTTCAAGATGTAGTGAAATTGGTATAATAATAAAAAACATTGAACTATTGGCATGAAACCCCGTGACGTTAATACAAAGAACGACATATATAAATAAGCCTACAGTCACATAAAAATAGCATGACCTTATAAATTTCAGAAGGGTGATATTGTACGCAAAGTTAGACACGTTTTCACAAAAGGGTATCAGTGGACTACTAAACTATTTAAAATCACAAAAGTCCAACTTACCTACCCAGTGAGTTGCCTACTTTACCGGAAGGCCATTAAGTGGTGCTTTCTATCAAGAAGAATTGCAAAAAACAAAGCAGCATGATGTTTATTTGGTTGAAAAAGTATTGCGTGGAGACAAGGGTGCGATTGCTGTGAAGAACAGTAATAATTTTCCAATCATCTAGAGATGCTGAGAAATCTACATATATTCATATGAAAAGAACCATTTTTGCTAAAATCGAGCTTAAAATTCCTCATAGGAATTTACGCATAAAAATCACTGAAGTTGAGTCTGAACCCGTGCAGTCTCCTTTGAGAAAAGCTTATTCGTTAATAACTGTCGTTGCCCTTGAATATAAAGAATTTGAATAAAAACTTTCGACTATTTCACTCCGGTTCATTAGGATGATTACAATCCGTACACCCAGCTTGCTGACAAACACGCTTTCCATTGATTTTATTCGTTATGACAACAAATTTTCAAAACCACACAATCACCCCCCCACAAAGTCTGAGTAAACCAAATAATTCCCTGTATTCCCTTTCAAATAAACGATAAATGTCCCCCCAATAATAATACGAAAAAAGGATCTAGTACCTCCGACTCATGCATCAAACTTCATATGATGAAAATTCTACGAATATCATATATCATAAATTAAAAAATTTTATACCGGATAAATTGTGTACGAATATCCAATTCCAATACATGAGAATGGACAATGCGCGCAAAAGCTCCTGACTTCACGTCAGTGCTTCACAATGGGTCTGCTGAAAACCACAACATAAATTGTTTTTGAAAACACTGGAATCCCTTATATTGCTCGTCTGCGTAAACCGAAAGATTCATAAATAATCTATGGTATTCCCTTTCATATAAACGATAAATGCCGCCCCAATAATAATTCGAAAAAAGGATCTAGACCTATATTTTGTTTATGTAAAAGAGTCCGTTAGTTACATGTGTGGGTGGTCTACAAGCCTGAAATGTACCATATGACGTTCGATTCTGGTTTCATCTAATTTCTATAACGTGAGTCGGTGCTGAGTGAAAATGCGGATTCGAATCCCGAATCATGTAATTTTGAAGTTACAAACGAAAAGCACTACCTGTTGAACGGCCAGTTCCACCTAGAAATTGAATGTGGATTAGGGTCTGCTTCTCTATACATCGATTGTGGTATAAGTCCGGCGAGACAATTCACACCTGCTGTTAAACTGAGCTGTAATGACTGCGTGATATCCTTTGATGATTGGGAATGGGAGTCATTTATTGCAATAATCGAAAATGGTTATCAACATTACTAGCCTCACAAAATGGGGAAACTGCATATATTTCAGTGAAGTTGACTTGAATGAGATATCTCAATTGAATCGACTGATAATGATCAGTCGTCTTGAAATGTTGAAATATCTCCGAATGACTTTGTATTACTTTAAATTCGTGGACACCATCAAAGAATTGATGCGAAACTCCAGCAAAAATAACAACAACAATTCTGTTGAAGATTTCATAAATGCTTTCTGTAGAATCAATCCTTGTGTTCAGAGTTATGCAATTTTAGAATGTATGTACTTTTATAGGAATAAAGTATTGAACGATGTAGATAATTAACATTATGTTGAGTCACGCTTTCCATTGATTTTATTCATTATGACAACAAATTTTCAAAACCACACAATCATCCCCCAAAGTTATATTTCTCGACCGCGTAAACCAAAAGATTCACAAATAATCCCCGGTATTCCCATTCAAATAAACGATAAATGCCTACCCAATAATAATACGAAAATTCTACGAATATCATATATCATAAATTAAAAAATTTATTACCGGATAAATTGTGTACGAATATCCAATTCCAATACAGGAGAATGGACAATGCGCGCAAAAGTTCCTGACTTCACGTTATTGCTTCACATAATCATGCGTCACTCTGATGTGTTCCCTTTATAGCACCAAACACCCCAAATTGTTACGGCCCCTGTGGCTTAGCGGTAAGCACCCAAACTCCCCGGGTTCATATCCCGCGTCCATCCAGAAAATTTTTCGATCATGACGTCATCCGCCCGACGTCATCCACATCAGACCCCCAGACACCATTAAGGGAGGTCATAGGTCAACTTTGGTCGAGAACCAGCCTAGTCCTACTACTCGCCAAAAATCAGTAAAAATTATTGAAAATTCTATATATCAGTAACTATTCGTCCGACATCGCTTAAATTTTGCGAGAGCCTTCAAAACCTAACTCTACTGCCAAGTTCCAAGTTTGAACACGATCGGATAGATATTGTTGGAGATCCGAACAGCCTTGTGTGAGTGTGTGATAACTTTCGGACGAAAGAAGATGCAATTTTCAGGGTATATTGCGTATCCGAATGGGAGTGTTACCCACCTGGAATATTATTTCCTCGATAACTCAAAAAGTATAGACTCGATCGAATTGATGCTTGGTTTCTACTTGTAGAATATCGACATAGAGACGACAAATTTAATAAGAACCGTACCCCTAGAAAATTTTTAAAAAATTACGAAAAAAAAATTGGTTCAAGCACTGACGTGAAGTCAGGAGCTTTTGCACGTATGCTCTATTGTCCCTTCTCCTTAATTGGACACTCTTAATCGAATTCACCATGGTAAATTATATTGTCCGTTCGCTTGTATTGGACACTCTTAATTCGAATTTACCATGGTAAATTCGAAATAAGTGCGAGCGCGCGCGAAAGTCCTGACTACACGTCAGTGCTTGAACGAATTTTTTCCAATTATTGTTTATTTTTGAATAGATGAGTTGTTTCAGTCCGGATTGATCAAAAGTTACAGAATAAATTATTATATTACAATTTGGTTTTTTCTTATTATTATAAGATGCTCGAAGGAAAAATATTGTTCCTAACAGGTGCGCAAAGTGACTTTTCCGCACGCAAAAACTTATCCGAACTCCGCTTCGCGTCGTTTGTCTAACTGTAAATGCGTACGAAAAAGTATCACTTTGCGTACTTGTAATGAAATTGTATATTGTACAATTAGAGGGAGGAGCATAATATTCCCAAAACTGTGATAATTACCAGACGAGAAGCGTAGCGGCGAGTCTGGTAACACAGGAGTTTGAGAATATGCTTTTACCACGAATTATACATACTATTTTTTCTTCGATCGTTGGTTTACATTTAAAAATTAATTAAAAAATATATTATTCAAGATGTAATCACGTAAGCTTAAATAGGTTTCTCTATGTTCATATTGTAATATAGAAGTGGTAACCATGGAAATTACTTTGTTATGACAAAAGTAAAATAATTTTCAAGCTGGTTTTGTTTGATTCTTGTATTTTATAAGCAATTAAAAAAGAATTAATAAACATGAACACTGATAGTGATTATTTGTTACCTTGCACGCCTCCTGAACGAGTAGAAGCCGCGAACGCGGCTTCACTTAATTTACTTCCGGCGAAATCCAGAGAGAAGTATAAACTTGTGTACCAACGCTTCATGGATTTTTGCAGAAAAAAACAACAGTGTATTCTCTTCTGAGAATGTACTGATGGCGTATGTTGCTTGTAGTGGTTCCGTCCCTATGCGAAGTAGTGGGGACTGGATTAGGAAGAGGTGCCTGGCGCGTGATGATCGGAGAAGGGAGTCGATGGCTAGAGCCCATCTGAGCGGTTGCTAGTACGATTTGAGAGTAGATCGATATTACGAAGAAATAGTAATAAGAATATTGGTGTTTATTCGCTTATTGGATGAAAAATATACTGTTAAAGTCGATTGTGTACACTTCTTATCAGAACCCAACCCTGCAGAGAAAAAGGGAGTTATTACATTTGGCGCCCAACGTGGGGCTGAAGGAAGTGGAAATTCGACAGTGAAAATTGGAGGTGAAAAGTTATTGGTGAAGAGGAAGTGAAAATCGCTGTAGAAGAAGATAAAAAAGTGATACATCGAGTGAAATATTCAGAAAAACAATAAATTGCGACGAATTTGCAATTGCTGAATTGGCGGGAAACGTCCAAGTTGTCGTATGTTTTTGTGAAGGTCTGTACTCTGTGGTGAGAATTGTGCAGTGGCAGATAGCGACAGATGCGGCTGTTGCATGTTTTTGTGATGGTTGGTACTACGAATGCTATAAGGTGGTAGAAGAGAGATAGAGATAGGATTGAGATCTTAAGGGGGTTTAAAAATAATTATACTGTTCTGAATGAAAGGGAAACTAGAATAGGAAAATGGTTTGTTGTTCATGAGGGCTTACTCTTTAAGAGAGGTCATATCACGTGCCCAGGATTTAAATTATGTGTACCAATGTTACAGTGCCATGACATTGTTTTGGCTCACCATGTATCAATGGGTCATTTTGGGAAAAAAAAACTTATCTACACATGCGCAATTTCTTTTATTGGCCTAGGATATAGAGGTCGGTACGACACATTGTGGCTTCATGCCCTTTGTGTCAAAAGGGTAAATATTCGCCCACTACTAAGGGAATCATGCCATCTGTACTAACAGAAAAGCCGGGCAATTAGTATGTGTTGATCTTATAGGACCGTTGCCGCAGGGTCGAGGTCAAGTTACACAACTTCTGGTGATAGTTGATAATTTTTCAAAATTCGTTAAGCTGTATGCTTTGAAAAAGCCAACAACATGTTCAATCTTGAACCGTTTTGAAAAAGATTTCATCAAGAACGTACAAAAACCGCAATGCATTTTATCGGACAATGGGTCGCAATTATCTAGCAAGTCTAGGACTCGTACGATGACGGAATTGGGAATAAAGGTTAAGTTCATATCTGTGTATTTTCCACAGGGTAAGCTTAAATAGGTAATATGACTGAAAGATACAATAAGGAGATAGGACGTCTGCTGCGGTCGTTATGAGAAACGTACTAAATGGCCGAATATGTTGGGGTGGATTGAAGGTTGTTTGAACAATGTGATCAATCTTAGTACGGGATTTTCTGCAAATTATTCACAATGGGGTCGTAAACAACCTAACCCTATTGATAAATACATCAATTTTCCTGAGGATAAAAATTCTAATCTGGAGTTAGAAAGAGTTCGGCAATTAGCATATGAAAATTTGAAAACGAAAGCCTAAAAACGTGCTCATCTAGCTAATGAAAAGATTAAATTCGTTGATTACCAATTGGGTGGCCAAGTTCTTGTAAAAACACATTATAGGTCTGTTGCTGAAGATAAAACTATGAAGAAATTTTTCTTACGGTATGAGGGTCCTTTTATCGTTCTTCGCAAAGCGGGTCCCAATTCTTATGTTATAGGTAAAGATGACATTGAAATTTCGAAACAAAATGTGATCAATTTAAAATCATAAAAATCTCCTATGAGTAATGGAGGAAATGAACAGATATAACTTTAGTTCGTTTATATTCTTTAGAAATTGTTACCTTGAATATGTATTAATTTTCCAATTTCTGTGATTCATTCTGTTCTGATAATATTTTATACAGAGTCTTATTTTGAACCTATGTTGTTTAACTTTGCTGTTGTGTAATATTTGTATGGTGTTATTCATCTTAAATGAACATTCTGAATTTTTTTAATTTAAGGTGGGGGGTGATGTAGTGGTTCCGTCCCTTAACAGTCCGTCGTACGCGAAGTTGTGGGGACTGGATTAGGAAGAGGCGCGTGGAGATCGGAGAAGGGAGTCGATGGCTAGAGCCTATCAGAGCGGATGCTAGTACGATCTGAGAGTAGATCGATATTACGAAGAGATAGTAATAAGAATATTGCTGTTTATTCGCTTATTGGATGAAAAATATACTGTTAAAGTCGATTGCGTACACTTCCTATCAGAACCCAACCCTGCAGAGAAAAAGGGAGTTATTACATGCTGAATTGGCTAAAACAATGAAATCTTCGACGTTGTGGGCACATCATTCCGTGCTTCGATCAACTTTGTCTGTTAAAAATAATATTAATACTGCCTAGTACCAAAAACTGAGAGCATTTTAGAAACGTCAAGCTACAGGATACAAACCGAAAAAATCCAAAATTTAAACCCAGGAACAAATTCAGAAATTCATTTAAGAGGCCCCAGATGACAAAAGTAAGTAGATTATAGATGAAATAGTATTACTTAAAATACATAAAAAACGAAATATACAATTTTTGATTACCTTTTAGGTAGCTCTAATTTTTGGAATAGCAGGAACCTGTCGACGAGATGAGCTAGTCCGAATGAAAGTTCAGGATATAGAATATTTCGGTTCAAAAATACTGGTAAAAATACCAGAAACAAAAACAAATAAACCTAGATCATTTATCATTAACGAAACCTATTTAAATGTTTATGTAAAGTACGTATCATTTAGGCCTAATGATTTAGAAAATCCTAGATTTTTTTTTAAATTCAACAAGGGAAAAGGATGGAAGACAGTCATTGCAATAAATCAATTTGGATAAATACCGCAAATTGTTGCGAGTTATTTACAGTTGCCAAATCCGAGAGAATATATACAGGACATTGTTTCCGAAGATCATCGGGCAACACATTTGGTAGATGCTGGAGCTGATATTCTTCCAATTTTCCAATCTGGTGGAAGAATATATTGACGAATCACTTAATAATAAAGTAGAAGTGGCTAATTCAATACCCCTGGCTCGACTTCAAATGAAGATGATCGAAACGAGATAAACCAAACAATTAGCCTTGCAGCTTCAACGTCTATAAATTCTCGTTGCCGTCCAGTACAATTTGCAAATTGTACAATAAATGTAAATATAAACAACAATTGATTTGTGTTCAAGAATATCGTTATAAATTAGATGTTTCTTTTATAACAACTTTATCAATATAAAAATTAAAACCATACTATGTTCCATTTTATTGTAATAATCCGTTTGTAACATTACCGCAGGCTACAGCAATGCGGTAAGAATATTACCTCACTGTTATTTTCTAATTGCTCAGCAACTGCCCACTACACTATTCTGGAACAGGGCCGTCGCTACCAGGGGGGGGGGAGGGAGGGGAGCCTCCCCCCCCGGATCATATCTCAAAGGGCGCCGAATTGACCGCGGATAGTTGGAAAACTATAGAAAAAGGACATAATAAAAACATCAGATTTTTTTTTAACTACTACTTGAATAAGATGATTATTATTATAGACCGACATTATTGTAGAAAGCTTTGTTGCTGCTATAGAGACTAGATGGCAGGAGTGGGGAATTCCCGGCCTTCCAGGACTATACATCAAAATCGTTCAATAGAAAGAAACATAGCCTTGTACTTCTCATGTAAATTGTTCGTGAATAGTTAATTAGTGAATCTGAATATTGATTGAAATTTAAAATCGAAAACCGAATACGGATTATGGATCCTTGCCAAAAAAAGTTCAAACCGTCTGGAGCGGAATTCAGAAGGAGAGCGCAGATAAGAAAAATTGAAACGGAAAAAGCAGCAAATGTCATGAATACATGGCTAAAGCCGAGTTATTGAAAATATTGGTTTAAGCACTGACGTGAAGTCAGGAGCTTTTGCGTGCATGTTCTATTATCCATTCTCCTGTTCTTATATTGGACACTCTTAATCGAATTTACCGATTAAGAACCAATTTTTTTTTCGGGATTTTTTAAAAATTTTCTAGGGGTACGTTTATCACTAAATTTTATACACGTCTTTATCTCGCTATTCTGCAACTAGTTACCAAGCTTCAATTCGATTGAGTCTATATTTTTTGAGTTATCGATGAAACAATATTCTCTCCCATTCGGATGCGCAACCTACCCTGAAAATTGCAAGTCCCAATCAGTTATCGAGGCAACGGTCACCCATCCAGCTACTGAACTCACACAAGGCTGCTCAGATCTCCAACACTATAGATCCGATCGTGTTCAAACTTGGAACTTGGCAGTAGAGTTGAGTTCTGAAGGCTCTCGCAAAATTTCAGCGATGCCGGACGAATAGTTTATGATATATAGATTTTTTTTTTATTGCTATATAATTTTTCGAAAGTTTTTATTTTAATATTCGTGAACTCTTCAGATTATTCTTATCACCTCGAAAGCTTGATGTATATATTTATTTTTGTCAAATACAATTCTTTTTTGGCCCTGGATCTTTTGAGAGATGCAAACAATTTTTTTCACTCAAAAACACAAATTCCGAACGCAGTCTTGTTTGTAAATAAATTTTCATTCATAGTTAAATTAATTTATAATTCATTCTTTATTAAGAAACTATGTAGTATTTATCAATATATGTACACTTTACCATATTTTTGTGTTTTTCGATTTTTGTATATTTTTTTCAAATTAGGTGCGCCAAAAGTCGTTTCTCCCCCCCCCCCCCCTCGGAAAAGCTCTTCGCTACGGCCCTGTTCTGGAATGTTGAGCTTCGCGCATAGAAAACAGGTCAAAATAGTGTCACTTTTCCCACGATCGAAGAAAAATAACTATATTAGTCTCTACGTTGCTAATCAATCAATTCAGCCTCGCAACTTTCTAATAAGCATAATGTCAAATAATACTTACAGTTCTGTCTCGAAATGTGGGTGGATTTGACATGATCAACCCCATTGGGTGGTGTATTATCAAATTATCATCATTTCCCATCAATAAATGGAACTCTCTAGGCACATCAAGGGATGCAAGTCCAATCACAGGTGCCTTAAACCTCTCAACAAACCCAAGGTGTGTCGGCAGCACCATTTCTAACATAATCAAATCAAATTGCTCGCTAGCATTGTGGATTAACGCTTGCACGTCCGGTTGTAATAGCTGATATTTATGAGCTTCAGTTATTGCAATGACGACGTTTTTCATAAAGCGCCAAACATTATTAGTACTATTATTTGAAAGTATTGAACTTGTATTATACCTTTCTAAAATTTCGTTTGAATAGTTCAAATCAATCTGCATCAAATTCTCTATGTTATCCTCCATTGGATCAGTGGTTAGAAGCACTAATTCATGACCTCTTTTTGCTAGTTCTTTCCATATTGTCCTGAATGCTACTTGGTGGCTGTGAGAAGGAGTTGAAACTGATGCCAAAATCCTGGCTCCATTACATGCCTCCCATACTGTAGGTTGAGGAAGTCGCAGGGTGATCCCGAATATTTATGTTTTAAATTGTATAATGTGCTCCCAACACCTATGAGATCTCTGGTTTTCAAGGATTTTAAGTGTGTAATTAAAACATTTTTAATAGATTTGGAGCCATATACTCATGGAACTCCGACTAATCAGCTTTGCTGACCATGCGGAGACAAGCCGAGCGTCCGCACTCCGCATAGTGTTCTCAGAAATGGATAAACGCCGAATAAACATTATAGTTGACTTGATACGTTTCAGAATGTAATAACAGTTAGTTATGAATTAGATCTCTTAACATCGACTTCATCTCTCAATACCTACTCTTGACCTGTAGAATTGTTATTCCTCTAGCATCAGTGTTGCGAGTAATAATTCGAATAAGAATTAAGTTCTTTTTTAAAACAGACTTAGAGAGTCGGGAAACATAATTGGCGCTGCGAACAGGATATTGCGACGGGGTTACAGTTTGTGAAAAAAGCTGAAATTAGTGTCCACTAGTGAACGGTGTGAAAACGTGTTCGAGGAACTCCCGGTGATTTTCAAGTCTTTGTGCAATATCACGAAAACCACTCAACACCACCCACTTCGATCCAGAAGGAAGACCTGCACGCTTTAGGATGAAAATCTTGGTGCTGTAAGTCCATCAAACCAATCCTGTTTACCTTGTAACCTTAAGTTTCAATGACAGATATCAATAATTCCCAAAACGAATTGGAGATAATTGCTGAGGATCAAGAATCCTTAGAAATAGGAGTAAATTTTTTCAATAACCAATCTATTAGAAACAGTCGATTCCGACCTTACCCGAGAAGAAATTTGACATCAGAAATGAATAGCCAAACTTCTTCGAACCCAATAACAGCTGAAGGTATGTCTAGACAAGACATCCAATTTTTGCTTAATTCAATGCCAGAGTATTCGCCTGGTGATAATCTTTCAATTTTCATCAACGAAATAGATCATTTGATTGCACATCTTCAAGGAAGATTAACACCCGATCTAATTTATGCTCTGAATTTTTCAATACGTTCAAAAATTAAAGGTGAAGCTAGAAATTTCATTTCATTCCAAAGTGCTCTCGATTGGAACTCAATTAGGCAAGCCCTCTTACAGAGATACGGAGACCAAAGAAATGAAGACTTATTGGTTTCATCACTTACTCAATGCGTTCAGAAAAAGAACGAAAATTATCTTGACTTCTATAGTAGAGAATCGAAAAGCCTAAACGACATTCTACAACACCTAAATTTGACAATCAAAGATCAAAATTATCTTCAGTACAAAAAAATTGACTTAGACAAATTAGCTTTGAAAACATTTCAAATAGGACTTTTAGAACCGTATAGATCATACATTAGTAATATCGAAATAATTTCCTTAGAACAATGCATAAACAAATGCCAATATTATGACAATAGAAAACAAGAGTGGGAATACTGCGAATTTCTTAGGAAATCTCAGGAACCAAATAAAAAACCGATTTCTCACCCACCACTTAATAATTATCAAAGAAATAATTATGAATTCCGTAAACCGATTGATTATCAGTATCAACCTCAATTAACAAATTCAACCCAAAGTTTTCCTCAATGCATCAATAAACCCATTTCGAATAACCAATATTTCCCAACGAATAAACAAGTTTTCGGAACAAATCCTGGTTCCAGTATAAATCGAATCCAGCCAAAACCTACACCTTATGTCTGTTTCGACAAGGAATACATTTCGACAACCTGTAACACCAATGTCTGCCTCTACAAGACAATTTCCACAAAATCGACCGAAACCAAATTTCATATCGGAGGAATTGTTTAATGTTCAAGCGGAAAGCGAAAATTTGCAAGATTTAGAACCTGAAATTCAAAATTATAATGACACCATCGATCCCCAAGATGAATGGGACGAAGATGAAAATTTTCAGACAGAAGCCCAGAAATTCGGATTCACATAGACTTAAATTGCGTGGAAATTCAATCAAAATTACCTTATATCTATCTACCAGAAATAGATCTAAGAATTCTCATTGATTCAGGCGCTACAAATTCTGTAATAAATACTAAACCAGCTTTCGAAAAGTTTTTCAATTTCTTGTACAAAAAACCTTTTACTGTTTCTGGACTAGGAAACACTTTAGAATCAGACAATAATTTAAAAATCCCAATTTTATACGAACTAGGAATTAATGAAAACCTTCATTTGCATGTTATTGATTGGCATCCGAAATTTGACGCACTAATGGGAACTTCCGATTTACAAAAATTAGGAGCAAAAATTGATTACCAAACACACACACTGGAAATCAATGATTTAAAAATTCCTTTCAACCTTGAATATTCTTCTTCAAAATTAAAACCGAGAAAGGTTATCGCAAAACAGTTTGTAACCATACCAGTAACTATTGAAAACGGCGATGTTATTTTACCAGAAATTAATTTCAAAAAATTTTCAACCCCTGCATGCATAGCACAAGCAAATAATGGATTTTGTACTATACCAATTGCTGAACCAATAGAAAATGATGTTGAAATAAACTTTTCTGAGAGAATACCCGTGAAAACCTTACATGAAAGTGAAATATCAAAACCCCCGCTGGAAAATTATAAATTAAAAATCAAAAATTTCATAAGAACATCTCACATGAACTCAGAAGAGAAAAGAGAAATTTTGAAACTTTGTGCCCAATTCAAAAATATTTTTTATGATGAAAATTCCGATCTTTCTTTCACTAATACTGTAAAACATAAAATCAGAACGAATGACGATGAACCAGTTTATGTAAAATCTTTCAGACACCCTCATTCAATGAAAAACATAATTCAAGAACAAATCCAAAAATTACTTGAAGATAAAATTATACGCCCATCGATTTCACCATACAGTGCTCCAGTATGGATAGTAGATAAAAAGAAAGATGCATCCGGAAAGGAAAAATATCGAATGGTCATTTACTACCGACGACTCAATGACAAAACTATCGAAGATAAATACCCCTTACCTCGCATAGAAGAAATTTTGGACAATTTAGGAAAAAGCTGCTATTTTACGACTTTGGATATGGCAAAAGCATTCCATCAAATAGAAATGGATCCAGAGTCCATTGAAAAAACAGCATTCACAGTCAACAACGGTCATTATGAATATCTTCGAATGCCATACGGATTAAAAAATGGCCCTAGCACATTTCAACGAACAATGGATAATGTATTGAAAAAGTACTTGCATAAATTCTGTTTTGTGTTCATGGACGATATTGTTGTATTTTCTAAATCACTGCAAGAACATATTTGCCATTTGAAATTAATTTTTAGAGAATTACAAGAAGTAAATCTCAAAATTGAACTTGACAAATGCGACTTTTTAAGCAAATATCTCCGAAAGTATTGGTTTCTCAGAGTTGGGAATTATATCAATGTATTCATATAATAGAACTGCATCCTAAAGGAAATTCAATTCAAATAATAGTTTATTTATCAAGATTAAATGAGCAATCATGAGAATGAGAAAAGCACCATGGAAGAAATCAAATTAAATCTGGCCAATTTTGCCCAATAAGGAACTTAACCGAGATATTCATCTCCCTAAACTACTCTGAAAATTTCAACTACCTACATACCTCATTCCGTTCGAGAGTTATATCTATGTCTATGGATGAAAAGCAGTCTCACTACTCTCAGATCTCTTACTTCATGTTCAGTTCCGAAATGTAAGAATTTTCTGAGAAAAACTAATATCGGAGCAAACAACTGAGATTTAGCTCAGTTCGCTCACAATTCTTCGATTGATTAGTCTCAGGAACATCATTTGACATTATGACAATTCATATTCATACATAGAATAATATCATTCTGTGACAACGTTGAAATACGATTTATTATTGAAATTTTGAAAAATCATATCTGAGATTTTTCTCACTTCGCTCACAATTCTTCGATTGATTAGTCTCAGGAACATCATTTGACATTATGACAATTCATATTCATACATAGAATAATACTATTCTGTGACAACGTTGAAATACGATTTATTATTGAAATTTTGAAAAATCATATCTCCGAAAGTATTAGCTTGTTAGAGTTAAAAATGATATGATTGGATTTTCATGATAAAACTTTTTATTAAAAAAAATTTAATTTGGAATTTGTTTCGTAAAAAAAAATTTTTTTTTGTTACTCCGAAACCATTTGTCCGATTTTTCCCAATAACGAACTTAGCCGAGATATTTATCCCCCAAACCTACTCTGAAAATTTCAACTCTCTAGCTCATTCCGTTCGAGAGTTATCGTGCCTACGGCCGGCCGGACCGGCCGGACAGAATGAATTTCGACCACGGATTCTTGATCAGTGAGTCGAACCAAATCGTTTAAGACCATTTTCATCGAAATATTCGAAAATTACAGACATTTGGGCAAATTGATAAGCACTCAGTTCCGAGGAACTAGAGCGCCAAAAAGTTGAATTTGTAGGTCACTTAATAACCCCGGATGGGATATCTCCGAATCCTTCAAAATTGAAAGCAATTGAAAATTACCCGATACCACGAACGGTCAAAGAAATTAAATCATTTTTAGGTTTAACCGGTTACTACCGACGATTCATACAAAATTTCGCCCATATTGTATCACCATTTACGAAATGCCTCAAAAAAGGAGCCAAAATTAAAATTGATGATCCAGAATATATTTCTGCATTTCATTTATGCAAAGAACTACTAATGAATGCCCCTATATTAGCATATCCAGATTTTGAAAAAACTTTTAAATTAACTACCGATGCTTCCAATGTTGCTATTGGAAGTGTACTTTCACAATCTAATCGTGCCATAGCGTACTATTCGAGAATCTAAATTCTGCCGAAAAAAACTATTCAACTATTGAAAAAGAGCTACTTGCTATTTTAGATTCAACCAAACATTTCAGACCATACCTTTTTGGACAAAATTTCACTGTTGAAACAGATCATAACCTTTTAGTTTGGCTGTATAAAATCAAGGAACCAAATTCTCGACTAATTCGATGGAAATTAAAATTAGATGAATTTGATTTCAATATCGTTTATACTAAAGGGAAAGAAAATAAAGTTGCTGACTCACTTTCTCGAATTGAAATTAACAACCGAGAAACGGACAACAATTCATTATTATCAGACGACGATCTTGATATCGATGTATCCTCAATTATGCCAAATGTGAATGAAATACCTCTTTTAGAAGATGAAGAAGTAGAAAACATTTTGAATTCTGAAAATAATCAGAACCTTATGAATCAAACCGAAAATCAAAATCAAGATAATAACTCTGATGCTACAATTCATTCCACACAGGAAGATAACGGAAAAGTCATACCAATAACTGAATCCTCCGTAAACACCTACCCCAATAGAATTTTATTTTAAATATAGGAGAGCAATATGACTTGAGATATACGAAACCTTTTGGAAAAAATACCTATCATGTAACAATCAGACAAAAACGCATAGAAACAGATTTATCAATTTTATTCAAAGAAGTATTTAGACCCAATGTATCCTATGGAATTTTCCTAAGAGACAATAAATTACGACTACCATTTATTCGATTCTGTAAAGACTCATTCAATTACTCAATGAAAATGTTCATCAGTAAAACCTATTTATTGGACGTCACTTCAGACGAAAATCAAATAGAAATTGTTTCGGAATATCACGATAAAACTCACAACGGTATCTCAGAAACCTATAATCACTTATCAAAAAAGTATTTTTGGCCAAAAATGAAACAGAAAATAACACAGACTATCAACCAATGTGAATTATGTCTTAAATCGAAATACGAACGACACCCGTATAGATTAAAATTTTCAGGCCCACTTCTAGCGAAAAGACCATTTGAAGTTATTCACATAGACACTTTTTCTTTCCAAAATTCCAAGTTTTTGACCATTATTGATTTATTCTCTAAATACGCCCAGTCCTACCTCGTAAAAGACGGTACTGCACTGACTATCTTGAATAAATTGCGTCATTACCTCTCTCATCATAATATTCCCCAGAAAATTGTGTGTGACGAGGGAAGAGAATTTCATAATAAAACATTCATTGAATTCTGTAAACTCAACAAAATTAATTTACATTTCACGACTGTAAATAACCCTAGCTCTAACTCTCCAATAGAGAGATTTCATTCAACCATTCTAGAAAAACTCAGGATCCTAAAATTGAAAAACCCTAATGAAAACCCTTCCAATCTCATGATCACCGCTACGTTGATTTACAATCAATCAATTCACTCTGCCACAGGCTATTCGCCCTTCAATTTACTTTATGGACCTTATGATAAACTACCAGAATTTGACTTAACAATGACTGTTTACGAACAATACAACGAGAAAAGGAAACAAGAAATTTTACCCTTTTTTGACAACATCTATGAACGAAACCGTGAAAAATCACAGAAACATTTAGATAGATTAAACGAAAATCGAAATGATCCTCCAAATTTAGATCAGCGGGAAGTGTATGTTGAAAGGAACAGACCATGAAAAGCTGATCCACCTTTCGAAAAATCACTGTTGAGAATCAACATCAAAACAAAATTTTTGGCATAACTCAAAAATCTCGTAAAACCACAGCCAATATCGAAAAAGTGAAGAAATTAAGAAAAAATATTCTCTCTTTTCAGGATACCGGTAACCCTCCTGATATTGATCCAAACCTACCAGGCCCTTCAGGTCAACAAAATAATAACTAATGGATACTTTGAAGAACCTTTAAGTCAAGCACGAATACTAGATCACCATCACAAATTCCTTTTTCAATTAACCTTACAAAATTAACAAACAACTATGAGCAGTTGAAATCAAATTTCCAAGAACTTCATGAAAAATATTCCTACGATGATTTAACACATAAACTATGCCTTCAATTGAAAACAAATCTTGTCCAGATAGAACAGATTCTAAATAAATTTAAAAATAATAATAAAGTTAAAAGAGGTTTGGCTAACTTCATCGGAAAAAGCATTAAATTCGTAACAGGAAATTTAGATGATGATGATTTAAAAACGATAAATGATAATCTTGAAGCATTACATCAAATCAGAAGCAATGAAATAGAAAGAATAGATAAATTAACATCCTTTGCTAACCATTTGACTAAAAGATACTCAGAAGATATAGCTTTATTAAATGAAAACATTCAAAAAACAAAATCACTTTTTGAAGAAATTAAATCAAAAGAAACATTCATAATCATTGTTCAAAATGAAATATTCAAATCAGAAATCCTACTCAATCAGATACTTATGATAGAGAGAACAATTAGTTTCGCAATCAAAGAAATACCTAATTTAGAACTTATTAAAGTTAATGAACTTCATTCTATAGAAAAATATCTTCACGAAATTTATAAACCACAGGAACTATCTCCAATTAGTCATGTTCATCCTTACAAAATGTTGGAATTTTCAAAAATGTCTGTCATAGGAGCTGATCAGATTCTCAGTATTCTCCTTAAAATTCCCATACTTAAAGAATTCATTGCAAACTATTCCCGAGTATACCCAATACCCAACCATCAAGACATTGCTATCATACCACCAAGGAAGTACCAGATCACCATTCAGAACCAGGAATATTGGACGAATGAAGCCTGCCGCATCCTAGATAGTTCCATTGTACTGTGCCTCCAGCTACCCTCAAAGGAAGTTTGCACCCTGTCAACTCCAGAGAACTGCCAAACAACCCTGGTTGAGAACGATTTCAAAATCATCCACATCTTAAAGAATAAACAGCTACTGACTCTGTTCAAGAAAACTCGGATGGTATTAGAAGACTGCCACGGCATAATAACGAAGAAACCAATCCAAGGAACAAATATACTAGATTCTCAATGCAAAATTATTATTGAGAATTCAATATTCGACAATACTTTTCCAATTTTTGAAATAGAAATCCAGAACATTTCGAAAATCTCTCTTAAATCAAAACAAAAAATTTCACTTGAGCTGAAACATCTCAAAGAACCCGACTCAATCTTGCAAGAAGCCGAGAAACTTCAGAACAGACCCCTGTATCTGCACCCAATAACTCTGCTTACACACTACACCATAAGTGGAATTTTGTTCTGTTGCATTATCATTGCAATTTTCATAGTCCTGATGAACAGAACAAGAATACGTGACCTTTTGTTAAAACCAAGAAGAATTATCCACATCGGTTCCGGGAACAACCCAACAAGAGAAGCTGCTGACAACGAGGACGTTGCAATCTCAGAGGGGACGACTCATGGAACTCCGACTAACCAGCTTTGCTGACCATGCGGAGACAAGCCGAGCGTCCGCACTCCGCATAGTGTTCTCAGAAATGGATAAACGCCGAATAAACATTATAGTTGACTTGATACGTTTCAGAATGTAATAACAGTTAGTTATGAATTAGATCTCTTAACATCGACTTCATCTCTCAATACCTACTCTTGACCTGTAGAATTGTTATTCCTCTAGCATCAGTGTTGCGAGTAATAATTCGAATAAGAATTAAGTTCTTTTTTAAAACAGACTTAGAGAGTCGGGAAACATAATTATATGATATTGAATGTTTTTATAATGTCTATATTTGACTTATATTCATTATTACAATTGACTTGTGTAAACATTGCATAATGTAAAACACCAATAAAGAATCTAATCCGAAATTGCTCTAATTTTTTAATTTTTGGCCGTAAAAGTTTTGGTTTCAACTGATACAAAATCCGAGGTCAAACCTAATTCTGTCCTTCCGTCATTAAGCTTGAACGAAGTGTGTTACTGACATGAAGAATTATGCGAAATATCGCGAGGATCCTATCACTAGAAAGTTTCGAAAAAATCATAAAAAAAATCTGTATCTCAGTAACTACACGTCAGATATCGATGAAATTTTGGAACAGCCTTCGAAACTTTATTTTACTATATATATATATATATATATATATATATATGTACTAATACACTTATCCGCTTCGTTTACCCGTGCAATATAGAAAACTGTTACTGAAATATATCGCAGAAGAACGAAAAAACTTAATATTCTTATGCTTGAAATTCAATGAGATTGTTTGAAAAACATATTTACTCACTCAATTATTATAATGCATCATTGAAAAATATTCCACTATTATAACATTGAACTTTCAACTTGATTTTTATTCAACATTAATACATAATTTGATAACGCCCATATTAATAATAATAAATAATCACGGTCGGACCGCTTATACTGGATGGATGAGATACTAGCGAGGCGTATTTCAAGGAGACTCGCTAAGCCCTTTATTGTTCTGCATAACACTTCTACCATAAACAACTGAGTTGAGGGCCAGCAGAATAGAGTACAAGGTTGAGCCACTAGACAGAAGAGAACATCTGCTCTACATGGACGACTTAAAACTGTTCGCTTCTTCCAAGGCAGCACAACAACAACTACTGAATATCGTTGCCGAATACACCTCAGTAATAGGAATGTCATTCGGTTTGGAAAAATATGCTGTTTTTCATTTAAGCAGATGAAGAACTGAAGAAACAGGAGAAAACATCAACCTAGAAGGTGGAATAAGCAATCGACACCTCGAAGAGGAAGAAACATACAAATTCCTTGGCATGAAACAACGAGGTGCACTGGAGACAACCCAAATCAAGGATGCCTTAACAGCTAGCTAAACAAAGAAGATACGAGATATATGGAAATCACAGCTGTCCGGGAAAAATAAAGTATCTGCTACGAACAGCTTGGCAGTACCGATAATCACCTACTCATTCGGGATAGTTAACTGGACAGTGAATGAAATTCTCGAGCTAGACAGAACCACTCGTAAAGTGATGAACATGAATCGTAGCCTGCATCCCAACTGCTCGATTCAAAGGATATACCTTCCACGAACGCAGGGGGGTAGAGGTTTGCAAAGTTTGGAATACCAACACCATCAAAATGGCAATAAGGATATTGAGAAGCGAAGACCCGCTTCTGAAAATGGTAGCTCAGTATGAAATCAGGAATCGAGGAGCTTTCCTATTTAGGGCTGGTCAGAGAGCTTTGGAGAAGCTCTGTCTAAACGGCATATCCATGGATCATGAGCTAGCAGGAACACTTATCTCGCCAACAGATCAGAGAAGAGTTGGCAGAGAGATAAGGCAGGCACAACTGAAGAAACTACTCGAAGATCACATGAGTAAGCACCTGCACTCCAGATACTTCAGGAGTTTGAAAGATCAGGGCCTGTCGGAACAATTATCCTCCGCTTTTTTGAAGTCTGCTGGACTCAAGTCGGAAACGGAGGGATTTGTTATAGCTTGTCAAGATGGGGTTACAGATACCAGATGGTATAAAAAGAACATCACGAAAGTGGACACCCCCACAACTTGCAGAGTATGCCACAGCCAGCAAGAAACTATTATGCACATTCTGTCTGCTTGCAGAGTCCATGCTCCATCAGGATATGTGGAAAGACACAATGCGGTACTCCGAATTCTCTACTTCCATCTGAGAGAGGTTTATGGTATAGACAAGGAACCAGTGCTACCATATGTGCCTCTGGAGATTGAAGCAGTTGTTGAAAATAGCAGGGCCCGCATCTACTGGAACTATGCGATTCCACAACTCGGCAGATCCACGCCATGAAGCCAGATATACTTCTGGTGGACAAAGAACTCAAGGAATTTTTTGTCGTTGAATTTTCCTCCCCCGCAGAAAATAATGTGGTGATGAAAGAAGAACAGAAGAGGGAGAAATACAAGGATTTAATGTTTTAACTTGGGATCCTGTATCCAAGGCATAAGGTTAGGATGGTCATACGTCATACTAATCATAGGATGCCTAGGCGGAATGAGAGCAAACTAAGTGACCGAATTGAAGATTATTCCGGCTTACAAATCTCTGGCCGCGGATTTAGCTCACAGAATGCAGAAAGCGGTGTTGCTCGGATCACTTCGAGTCATCAGGTCCCACCAACTATGAAGGCCGCTTGCAGCTCATTTCTTTTGTTAAGAGATGCTGTAAGGGCAGGACGAAGAACTACTCCAAGGAACATGCGAGAAGTTTTTTAGTGAGTAACCAATCAACAACTGCAGTCTCACACTCCTGAGAGAAGCCGTCCCTCTCAGGGCGAGCCTATAAAAGGTTTTTCCTCTCGAGCGGTTAAAAAAAGGCCTTTAGCACTATTAACAAACATTGTAAATGGCAATAAGGATATTGAGAAGCGAAGATCCACTTATGAAAATGGTGGCTCAGCATGAAACTAGGAACCAAGGAGCTTTTCTATTTAGGGCTGGTCAGAGAGCCTTGGTGAAGCTCAGTATAACTGGCATATCCATCGATCATGCGCTAGCAGGAACAACTATCTCGCCAACAGACCAAAGAAGAGTTGGTAGAGAGACAAGACATGAGTAAACACCTGTACTCCATATATTTCAGGAGTTTGAAAGAGCAGGGCCTGTCGGAAGAACTATCCTTCGCGATTTTTTATGGCCTGTGAAGATGGGGTGATAAAACATGATGAAACAGAACATGCAACAGTCAGCAGGAAACTGTTATGCACATTATGTCTGCTTGCAGAGTACATATGCTCCATCAGGATATGTGGAAAGTTACAATGCGACACTTCAAATTCTCTACTTCCATCTGAGAGAGGTTTATGGTATAGACAACGAACCAGTGCTACCATATGCACCTCTAAAGATTGAAGCAGTTGTTGATAATGACAGAGCTCTCATCTACTCGAACTATGCGATTCCAACAACTCGGCATATCCACGCCATTAAGCCAGATATACTCCTGGTGGACAAATAACTCAAGGAATTGTTTGCCGTCGAATTTTCCTTCCCCGCAGAAAATAATGTGGTTATGAGAGAAGAACAGAAGAGGGAAAAATAGAGGGATTTAATGTTTGTACTGGGAAACGAAGCCTACACAGAACACAAACAGGTTATCCTTACTCGCTCAAGCTCTTCGAGAGCTTATGAGGGATCTCTTTGGGGAAGACCTAGGAGGATCAGTATATTAATATACAATATACAATTCTGCATCCAAGGCATGTCGTACTAATCATAGGATCCCTAGGCGGAATGAGAGCGAGCTACGTGACAGAATTGAAGACTATTCCGGCCTGCAAATCCCTGTCCGAGGATTTAGCGCACATAATGCAGAAGGTGGTGTTACTTAGATCACTTCGAGTCATCGAGGTCCCATCAACTGTGAAAGCCACTTGCAGCTCATCTCTTTTGTTAAGGAATGTTTTAAGGGCAGGACGAAGAAATAATCCATGGAACGTGCGAGAGGTTTTTTAGTTCGTAATCAATCTACAACTACTGGAGTCTCACGTTCCCGAGAGATGTGGACTCTCACTCTCTCAGGGCGGGCATATAAAAGTTTTTTTCTCTCGAACGGAAAAGAAAGGTCTTTAATTCAATATATCAGAAATCTCTAGGGAAAGTTCACCTGGAGGTGTGTTCTACCATTAACCCTTATTGTTACATAAAATTTGGGTGCAAATCAACAATAGCAGAGCAAAAAAATGGGTTCAAGCCCTGTGGACAGGAGCTTTCTGGCGCTCTAGTTCAAACAGACAAATTATATCTCCGAAAGTATTGGTTTCTCTGAGTTGGGAATTATATCAATGTATACATATGATAGAGCTGCATCATAAAGGAAATTCAATTCAAATAATAGTTTATTTATCAAGATTAAATGAGCAATCATGAGAATGAGAACTGCACCATGGAAGAAATCGAATGAAATCTGGCCAATTTTGCCCAATAACGAACTTAACCGAGATATTCATCTCCCTAACCTACTCTGAAAATTTCAACTACCTAGCTCATTCCGTTCGAGAGTTATTGTGGAAACACTTTTTTTAAATTTTCAAAATTATTTTTTTACACTTTGCGGTAAGCTGGTCAATACAAAACTTCACATGCGTATAAAGGTCATGATTCTACAATTTGATGCTAAATTTCAGATAGATCGAACGAACTTGTCCGAGATATTTACGCTCCAAAACCACCTTGCAATTTTCAATCCGCTAACTCCTTTCGTTCGAGAGTTATCATGCCTACGGCCGGTCGGCCGGCCGGACAGAATCGATTTCGCACTCGGATTCTTGATCAGTGAGTCGAACCAAATCGTTTGAGACCATTTTCAGCCAAAAATTCCAAAATTACAGACACTTGGGCAAATGGATAAGCACTCTGTTCCGAGGAACTAGAGCGCCAAAAAAACAAGTTTCATATGACAATTGCCCAAAACAGGTTTAAAGTACCTACAAATAGTAGGTATTCCATAAAACATATATGAAAGAAGATGAGTAATAATATGAAAGAAGATGAGTAATAAATAAAAAATTACCTTGTAATCGATCAAAAATTTCCTGATCTACGTTCACCAAATTTTATCCTCTCTCGAACTACAGAATTATGCTTTCAATATTTACGTAATATTTTCAAACATTTTCGGGTGAGGTCCCCGTTGCATCGCTAAAATACGAGTATTTCAACCCCAATATTTTTGAAGTTACAATATTCCCTTCTGTCAAGTTGACATTATGACAATTCATACATAGAATAATTATATCATTGTGTGAAATTCGATTTACATTGAAATTTTGAAGAATCATATCTCCGAAAGTATTAGCTTGTTAGAGTTAAAAATGATGGATAATGGATTCTTATGATAAAACTTCTTATTAAAAAAAATTTAATTTGGAATTTGTTTCGTAAAAAAAAAATTTTTTTTTGTTACTCCGAAACCATCTGTCCGATTTTGCCCAATAACGAACGTAGCCGAGATATTTATCCCCCAAACCTACTCTGAAAATTTCAACTCTCTAGCTCATTCCGTTCGAGAGTTATCGTGCCTACGGCCGGCCGGCCGGCCGGACTGGCCGGACAGAATGAATTTCGACCACGGATTCTTGATCAGTGAGTCGAACCAAATCGTTTAAGACCATTTTCATCGAAATATTCGAAAATTACAGACATTTGGGCAAATTGATAAGCACTCAGTTCCGAGGAACTAGAGCGCTAAAAAATTAAAAAGGGGGAAAGCGCTGTGGGCAGGAGCTTCGGCGCTCTTCTTGTAACTTTGACAAATCATATCTCCGAAAGTATTGGTGTCTCAGAGTTGGGAATGATCAATGGATTCCTATAATAAAACAAAATGTGTCTATTAAAACATTAATTACTGAAGAAATTCTTGGTTTCTCAGAGTGGGGAAGATATCAATGGATTCTCATTTAATTTATTTTATTTTATGATGCAGTTCTATCATAAGAATCCATTGATATCATTCCCAACTCTGAGAAACCAATACTTTCGGCTTTCGGAAATATGATTCGTCAAAGATTGATCAAGAGCGTCAAAGCTCCTGTCCACAGGGCTTTCCCACTTTTTTGTACCATAGTTTCTGACACTGGTCGTCGCTTTTTCCGATTTTCCTGGCATTCTCCACCTTAAAATGAAAATTCAAAGTTAACTGATTTATCAAATTCAAATTGCGGGTAACATTGAACGATTTAGGCCGGTTTCTCAATTGCGAGTTAACTCGAGGTTGCGAGTTACGTATGTATCTAGCGATATTCATGAACGCGTAACACTCGGGTTACCCGCAACCTCGAGTTAACTGTGAAAGCAGTACCATTTATTATTGAAATTTTGAAAAGTCATATCTCCGAAAGTATTAGCTTGTTGGAGTTGAAAATGATTTCAATGAATTCGTATGATAAAGTTGCATCTTAAAAAAAATAATTTGAAATTTGTAATGTAAAAAAAAATTTCTTTTTCGTTACTCCGAAACCATCAGACCGATTCTGACCAATAACGAACTTAACCGAGACATTCATCACCCAAACCTACTCTGGAAATTTCATTTGCCTAGCTCTATCTGTTCGAGAGTTATTGTAGAAACAAAATTTAAAAATTAAAAATTTTTTTTTTACACTTTACGGCAACCCGATCAATACAAGACTTTGCATGCATATAAAGGTCATTAGTCTACAATTTAACGCTAAATTCAGATAGATCGAGTGATCGGTTTCGGGAATATTCATAAAAAATATTTTTACTAAAAACGACCATAACTCTGAAAACGCTTGATGGATTTAGCCCGTCAACGAACGCGTTGGAGATATTTACGCTCCAAATCTACCTTGCAAATTTCAATCCTCTAACTCCTTTCGTTCGAGAGGTATCGTGTGAACAGAGGGCCGGCCGGAGAGAATCGATTTAGACTACGGACAAATTACAGACATTTGGGCAAATTGATAAGCACTCTGTTCCGAGGAGCAACAGCGCCAAAATACACTCTTCTTTCTCACATTCTCGTACTCTAAAACCACAGATTAAGGCCGCTCGTATACCAGCACGACGAGTCCGCAACGCGACCGCGACTTTTTGTCTTTTATAGGTCACGTACGAGGTTACAGATAGATATGTCTTGACCAAAGATACGGCGACGCGATCGCTACACGACGCTAATCCCTCGTTATAAATATAGTCGCGGTATCGTAGCTGACCCATGGTGCTCGTATACCAACACGACGAGACCGCGACGCGACCGCGATTTCTTGTTGCGTAGAAGTCGCAGTACGAGGTTACGGGTAGAAGCGTCCTCACCAAAGATACGGCGACGCGATCGCTACGCGACCTGTGAGCTACTTATCTCGAGCGACTCATCTCACCAGTTGTCACGGAACAGCGAAGCACAGAACACAAATATGCAGCGAAGTGACAACCAAATTTGTGTTCTGTGGTCAAATGTATTTTATGTTTTCAAAATGAGCGAAGAAGCGAATAATATCAAATTAGTTCAACTTGTGGAGAAATATCCATGCCTATATGACTACAAATCATCGGAATATTCCAGAAGGGATATCACTGAAAAAGCTTGGGCTACAATTGGAGATGAAATAAATTGCACAGGTAAACAATGAAGTTTATTGGTTTATACAGATAAACTGCGCGGTTAAACACAATATTGCCACTGCCAAGGCAATTATGCTTTATCTGCAATGAAATAATCACTAAGGTAATTACGTAAACCAATTGGATTTCTGGTCAAGACATTGTTCTCTTTTTCTATTCCACTTGGTCTAGGTACTATATCATCCCTTTCGTTTGGAACTGTACTCTGGTACATTCGACCTTCCCGTTGGCGTATGAAATTGTGAAGGACACAACAGCATGAGATAATATGGGTTATAGTAGTTGTATTAGTACAAAGTATTGCGTTTTGAAGCACTTGAAATTTTTGGGACATCATTCCAAAAGAGCATTCAACGGTCTTTCGACCTCTACTAAGTCGGAAATTAAAAATTAGTCTTTTGTTATTTAGTGTCCGTTGTGGATACGGTCGCATCAAAAATTTTTTGAGAGGGAAAGCTTCATCGCCAACAAAAAAATATGGAAATTTTTGTTCACTTGAATCATGTGGTAACATTTTATCTTCAGGAAGGTCTAATCTTTCTGTTTCTAACCATCGTCCTAATCTTGATGCTCGGAAAACTCCACCATCACTATTTCTACCTGCAAAGCCTGTTTCAATGGTTGTAAACAAACCGTCTGCATCACTACATGCCATTAATATGAATGAAGGGTAATTTTTATAATTAAAATTTGCTGAACCAGATCTCGGAATTTTTCTTATTTTTATGTGTTTGCTGTCGAGAGCTCCTAGACAATTTGGCAGATTCCATAGTTCCAGAAAGCGATCCGCAATATTCTTCCATCTCTCTTTATTTGGTAAGGGCATATACTCAGGCTGGAGAGCATTTCATATAGCTTTGCTCGTTTCAGCAACATTTTGCGAAATAGTCGAATCGCCTCTCACAAAATGGAACGAAAGGCACCTGAATGTGCTCCCTGTTGCCAAATACCTAAAAATAAATATTTATATATGTAGATGCAAATTTATCTCAGAAAAAAATGTTAACGCGCTGTTCCCCAGAACATGCGCGGAAAAATACGTTTGGTATGATATAAACATTTTTATATAGGGAATAATACGAAACTGAATGGGAATAGTATATTCTAAATCAAGTTGCAGAATGGGCTCCTATTAAAACACGAATGCGAAATTCGAAAACGAGGTTCGAAGTGTTCGAACGCATTCGAAAATGTAGATCTACCAGAAAAATGTGGATCTAAAAAATCAACAAGTCAAGAGCGTTCCTGCTAATCGGGTCCTTCCTAAATGGCTTCGTATAATAAATATACTTATGCATATATTTCACAAATCAAATAGACCCCAGGGGGTTCATTGATCTGCCGAGAAAGCAAGAGCAGACGCGTTTCTGGCTTCTTGGCCTTCATCAGTACCCTGTAGCTTTCCCAACAAATTCAACTAAACTGACCCGGGTTAAGCCTCTCAGAGCCGGCTTGGTCGATCATTATAATCGCCCACGCCACCTATGAGACGAAACACGGAAATCAGCTTCTACCCACCAGTGAATATTCGAAGCGTGAAATCATATGCCACCATTCACTCGATATTTAATCAAGAACGAGGCCCGCAGTCTTAGACAGTATCTTCTCAATGGCCATGAACGCTGTTTGGCGTTTTCAAAAATAATAACGAAAAATGGCGATACCGTTGTTAAAAAATCAACAAGTCAAGAGCGTTCCTGCTAATCGGGTCCTTCCTAAATGGCTTCGTATAATAAATATACTTATGCATATTGCATATATTTCACAAATCAAATAGACCCCAGGGGGTTCATTGATCTGCCGAGAAAGCAAGAGCAGACGCGTTTCTGGCTCTGAGAGGCTTAACCCGGGTCAGTTTAGTTGAATTTGTTGGGAAAGCTACAGGGTACTGATGAAGGCCAACGCGTCTGCTCTTGCTTTCTCGGCAGATCAATGAACCCCCTGGGGTCTATTTGATTTGTGAAATATATGCATAAGTATATTTATTTTAAGAAGCCATTTAGGAAGGACCCGATTAGCAGGAACGCTCTTGACTTGTTGATTTTTTAACAACGGTATCGCCATTTTTCATTATTATTCTTGAAAACGCCAAACAGCGCTCATGGCCATTGAGAAGATACTGTCTGAGCTGTGCGGGCCTCGTTCTTGATTAAATATCGAGTGAATGGTGGCATATGATTTCACGCTTCAAATATTCACTGGTGGGGAGAGGCTGATTTCCGTGTTTCGTCTCATAGGTGGCGTGGGCGATTATAATGATCGACCAAGCCGGCTCTGAGAGGCTTAACCCGGGTCAGTTTAGTTGAATTTGTTGGGAAAGCTACAGGGTACTGATGAAGGCCAAGAAGCCAGAAACGCGTCTGCTCTTGCTTTCTCGGCAGATCAATGAACCCCCTGGGGTCTATTTGATTTGTGAAATATATGCATAAGTATATTTATTATACGAAGCCATTTAGGAAGGACCCGATTAGCAGGAACGCTCTTGACTTGTTGATTTTTTAACAACGGTATCGCCATTTTTCATTATTAAATGTGGATCTATTGCTAGGTAGATCTGCTGGCTCATCTGAATCCCAAAATATGGACTGCTGGTTACTAGTATATTCTAAAACAAGTTGCAGAATAGGCTCCTATTAAAACAGAAATGCGAGATTCGAAAACGAGCGACGTAGGAGCGAGTTTTCGAACGCATAAGTGTTGGAATTGCCTTCTGCAACGAGTATTAGACGATATTTTCTCTATTTCAGGCAAGTTTTGTAAAATACTGTTGAAATTTAATGAAAATTTGGACTATACATGCTAGTGACTTTTGTATTGTATCTTGGTAGTTGGTGTGACTGTTACGAAAGTTGACAGATTACGAAATTTCAATTTGAAACGTACGTAGGGCATTGAGATCAGATTTAAAACAGTTTCCTAAGAGCATGAATGATTCAAAATTAGCAAGAAGGACCATATTGTTTAATGAAAATAAAGCTTTTCCTCAACAATTATTTCACTATATCCAGATTATATTGTATTGTCAATTGACGTGTGTTGAAATTCTATAGGATCGAATGTCAGTGCTGACTACCACAAAACGAAAAATATAACTAGAAACAATGCGGGAATGAGTTCATTCCAGCACTGTTTTCAGTGCTGGAATGGAATGATTACGATACTGAAATAGAGAAAATTTTTTTCCAGTTGCAGGAGCCAAAGAAAAATGGAAAAACCTACGATCAGTTTATGTTCGTAAACGAAAGCCGCATCCAAGCGGGTCAAGAAAGAAACAAGTGAAACCATATTATTTGAATAATTTTATGGAATTTATTATTCCGTTCATCAAAACGCAAGTGACGGAACTTGGAAATGTGCCTCTCCCATCGCCACCAGATTGCAATAACATTGATAGCGATATACCTAACGATGAAAATTCAGAGGCAGTGCCAGACATTGTAACATTAGAGGCAGAGAAACCACAAACCCCCGTGGTGAAAAACCTTTCCGCAGAAGTTTCTGTATTAAAAAAAAAGAAGAAAAGCACATTAAATGAAGTAGATAAGACGTTCATGGAGTATTATGCTGAAAAGAGGAGATTGTTCCGGAATTTCCGATAATCCGAGAAGAAAATTTTTAGAAAGCCTGCTCCCTGAGGTCGATGAGATGCCGGAAAAAACTTTCAGACTTCTTAAACGAAAGGTTTTCCAATTGATTGATGATCTTAATAATAACTCAAACGAATCAACCTCTCAATCATCAGTTTCCCACTCCTTGCCTTCTAGTAATCCAACCTCGCTATCATCAACCCAAGATGCATAGAATAACAAGGTGTGGACACTCCCTACTAATTCCTGCTAAAATTTTCGGCCGAAAAACGGTCCAAGAACTGTCAAATCCCGTACTTTATGTACTACTTCACTTTATTAACGATGGTGCCGCTAGGGTCGATTTCGAAGATTCTGACAAGCGAATAAATGAAAACTGACAAGCGACAAAGTTCACTTTTCACCGTTGTGACCGTTGCTAGTTCGTAAATCCAAATTAAAATAATATAATGAAGCAGTTTATTGAAAAATCAATCCATTTTTTGATTAATCAGATATCTGTTCGGACATTATATGTAAACCCCATTGGTTTGGAACAGAAATTTCATCTTGCTAAGACATAATGAGGTCAAATAAGGGATTTATCAGTATAAAGGAGTTTCTTTGGAACATTTTGAATGAAACTGTAAATGAAGAAATCTGTGAAATCATTATTTTTCCATTACGAAAGATCACATCCAATGTCATCAGAGTACAAGCATTTAATTTATGTATTTTGAAATACATTGAATAATACAGAATTTTCTGTAATACCTCTACATACAATATCTTTCGATATCATATTATTATTCAAATGTATTAATTACCTTTATCATGTAAGGCTCTTTCAAATTGAGCATTTTACTTATTATATTAGATGTATAATTTGAAACTTCATCAAAACATTCTCATGTATACAGCATTTTTTCAGTCACCCAATACCCCTTGTCAACTTTTCATGTTCTCAGCAATTAGATTGCTGAATATAGGTATTATTTGATTCGATAGCTATTATTCAGAACTAAGTATACTGATGAAATATCGAAAAATGATTCATTAAATTGATAAACTAACCAAATAGAGGGTAGTGTACTACCTTTCAATCTTTTATTCAATATATATTCGCTAGAAAATTATTTTGAACAAACAAATGTTCTAATTTTCAATACCCTACCTCTAGCACAAGCCAGTTGCCATTCTTGTCGTGTAACAATATCCTTGAAACAAATAATATTATATTATAAGAGCGCCAAAAAGAATGACGCCTTAGGAAAGCTACTCAACTCTGATGAAATCACACTGTGTGGTTGCTCTGAACTTTGTTCTCTGCTAGTCCTTTCATCGTTCACAAATAATATTGTTAGTTTTCATAACATGGCATTTCATTCCTTCTCAATATATAACTGAATTGTATAATGAATATAATTATTAATCAATAGAGTTATATCTTAATATTTCAACTGTTAAAACAGTTTATGTTCATCAACCGGCAAGATTATAGTAAATCAACAAGTCTTAGCGTTCTCCTATGTTGATTTATTAACAATTAACGGTATCAGCGATCTTTCAATATTATTAATATCATAATTAATCTTGATACTAGAAATCTGCCCCTGATCCGGTAAGAATAAACGGTAAGTATTTTCGAAATGAAAATAGTATTTGATTAAAATGGTTCTGGATACTCGTTCAGAGTTCACACATCAAACATTTGGCTTACTTTCGGCGAGGAAAACAAGGATATTGAACAAAATACTAAATTTCATCAAACGGTATACGACTTTCCACAAGAAACTAGAATAAGCAAAGATTCAAATTTAATTTGACATGTCGGTAATTTTGTCCATAAAATTTCTACTGCCGGCATCTATCGGCGAAAATTGAAGTAAAACAAAATCCTTGTATTTTGACAGTATTTGGACCGCAAATCGGCCGAAAATATGTCAAAGAGTGTCTTCACCATGTATTCTATGCATCTATCATCAACCTATGCAGCAAGCCCGGAATCAATCCATTACTCTACTGACCTGTCGCCCTACCGGCCATCAGATTCTTCTCATTCGTTGCTGTCTAATAATTATAATTTTCATTCTGTAACCCTCTCTTCTAATCATGGCGACAACAATATTTTCACACCGTATGATATTTGATTTTTTCTCACCGTATGATATTTGATTTTTTCATAAACAATAATAAAGTTTGTTATAAGTACATCTTGTTTGAATATTTCATAAAAATAAACTTACCTCAAAGTAATTAGCTTGTATCCAATTTTTGAATGGCCGGAAATACCGCAGTCAATAATACATTGAACGTTTCCTTTGACATTCGGTAAAACGATTGAAATCTGTCTTCATCACATAAAAATTCTTTTGCCAAAATAAACATTCTCCGCTCTTCATTAGTTCTTATGTACGAGTGAATCCAATATCTGCGTGTTCGCTTTCTATTCTTGTAATAATAATGAGCCATCATTATATCTTCGTCTTCACTGCTTGACATTCTCAATAAAATGCAGATTTTCGTCTTTTTCACAATATTAGTCTACGTAGCGATGGCGTAGCTTTGGTGAGTATGACCGTAGTTTGTGGTCGACAGCTGCTAATCCCTCGTTAAAAAGTATCGTCGCGGTATCGTAGCGGTCGCGTGGTTCTGGTATACGAGCAGCCTACGCGACAAGAAGTCGCGTTGTGGTCGCGTTGCGGTCTCGTCGTGTTGGTATACGAGCGGCCTAACAGTAATCTGTGCTAAAACACAGCTAGAGGGTATTGTTTGACATTGTGGTTTGGGTTGGGGGTTCAAACCCCCTCCGAAATGTAATTTTTTTCTTGAAAAAAAAATTTTGCTACAAAAAGCCCCCTAGCACTTATAAAATCAATTGCCAAAATTCCAAAACCCCCCCCCGAAATTAATTCCTGGCTACGCCCTTGCGTATCTGCATGTCCATTCCATGTCAAAATCTACTTCAATTTCATTCTTCCATATTGTGCCATAGAGGAGATGTTCAATATAAAAATTGGTTCAAGCCCTGTGGACAGGAGCTTTGGCGCTCTTGATCAAACTTTGACAAATCATGTCTCCGAAAGTATTGGTTTTCAGAATTAGGAATTTTACCAATGGTTTCTTATGATAGAACTTCATCATTAAATAAATTGAATTCAAACATCATAAAATAATTTAAATTCAAAAAAAGTGCCAAAAATCATTTATCCAATACCAACAAAACAATTTTACCCAATAACGAACTTACGCGAGATATCCATTCCTCAAATCTACTATGAAAACTATATTACATCAATTGAAACTTAGCCAATATTCCAGTTTTGTTAATCCTACTGGAAATATTCTGAACCCAATTTACCTACCAAAGTATATATTTCCATCATCATATGGATTATCCACGGGTATTATATTATAATCTCAAAAGTATAATATCATATCATCCACTTAATTCTACGATAGCTGAGGTTATTTCATTGGTCATTTTGCATTCAATCATACATTGTTCTCTATAACAGAAAGGGTATTTTATATGAAGAATGACGAATCAGAAAGAAAATTTGAAATGCCACTTAAAGAAAAATAAGATGACATGAATGAACACACATCATTTAATAATTTATAGGTAGAATAATTAAGTACAGCCAATGAACTCTCCACTAAGTAGTATAGAGTTCTATGTGTACAGCATTCTGTGAAAACATAGAAGTACGATTTATGTTTGAAATTTTGAAAAATCATATCTCCGAAACTATCAGTTTGTTTGAGTTGAAAATGATATCGATGGATTCTTATGATGAAACTGCATCTTAAAAAAATTGAATTTGAAATTTGTAATGTAAAAAAAAATATTTTTCGTTACTCCGAAACCATCATGCCGATTCTGCCCAATAACAAACGTAACCGAGATATGTATCTTCTAAACCTACTCTGAAAATTTCAACTGCCTAGCTCAATCCGTTCGAGAGTTATCGTGTTAACGGAGGGCCGACCGGACAGAATCGATTTTGACCACGGATTCTTGATCAGTCCAACCAAATCGTACAAGACTATTTTCATCAAGAAATTCGAAAATTACAGACATTTGGGCAAATTAATAAGCACTCTGTTCCGAGGAACAAGGGTGCCAAAAATTGGTTCAAGCCCTGTGGACAGGAGCTTTGGCGCTCTTGTTCAAACTTTGACAAATCATATCTCCGCTCCGAAATTATTGGTCTCTGGGAATGATATAAATGGATTCTTACGATAGAACTACATCATGAAATACATTAAATTCAAACAGGCTGATTCTCCCCAATAACGAACTTATCCGAGATATTCATTCCTCAAATCTACTGTGAAAATTATATTATATCAATTAAATCTTAAACAATATTGCAGTTTTGTTTTTACTTGAGATATTCTGAACCCATTTGATTATGTATCTTACCCAAGAATATATTTCCATCATCATATGGATTATCCTCGGGCATTATATCATCACCTTAAAAGTATAATATCATATCATCCTCATAATCCTACGATAGCTGAGGTTATTTCATTGGCCATTTTGCATTAAATCATACTTTGTTTTCTAGAACAGGAGGTGTATTTTATATCAAGAATAACGACCCAGAAATAATTTTGACATTTATCTTTCATAGGAAAATAAGATGACATGTGAGAACACAGATCATATAATAATTCATAGATAGAATAATTGAGTGCAGCATTCTGTGAAAACATAGAAATACGATTCATTGTTGAAATTTCGAAAAATCATATGTCCGAAAGTTGTAACGAAGTGATTTTTCGTTACTATCAAATTTCCTAAAAATTGCATTATTCATATTCCCATTCAGAGCCGATAATCATTAGCAGTCGAACTAGTCGAATTTATTTCGATTCATTCAACAAAGAGCCCATCAGAGTCCTTATAATTTAATTTATTAGTTTTCCGTTCAGAATGATTAATTATAATTCGAATTATTCAAATTCAAACTGAAATTCCATCCTATTTGAAAAAACATGCATGTCGCCCGTGACCGCCGATTATATGTAGCCTGAGATTTTTTTCACATGTTGACGTGTTTTTCTAATGCTCGAATCGGACAAGGAAGGATGGCATGAATTTTACCCAGGTTGTTTCTGATGCGCTCGGGAAGGATAATGAAAATAGGAAAATAGTATCTGACCAATCCGCAGGCCCCTGTGCCTCCCCTCTTTGGAAAATCTCCCCAAACTCACGACACATGACGTACTCACAAACCGAGCTCATAAATTCGCAGTGCGCAGCAATTAGGGCAATCATCGTAGCTTCATTCTTAAATTCATTCCGGCATTCATTCTTTCCGATATTAATTCCGAATTCAGCTTAGTTTCATTCTCCGATTAATTCCGAAATTCTTCCTTTTAATTCCGCTTCGTTCTGATATTAATTCCGCTAATTCCGAGTTTTCCGATTTTTCTAGTTTTGTAGTTTTAAGAATTTCAAGAAGTACTTTTTTTAGTTTATATATTTTTTCCGTAGATTCATTCTTTTTATTTTCTTTCATTTTTGGGTAGTGTAGAGAAATAGACTCAGTTACAGTTTGTTAAAGTGCAAATACCTGGTGAGTACGTTGTGGTGGGTTTGAGTATTAGTTTATTCGACAATCTGTGTTCCAATCTGAATTTATTCCGACTGAGAACCCAGGTCTATTCCGTATATTCAACCAACCATAAATGTATTATTCCCTATTCGCCTGTAAACGCTTTGTGCGCTCTCATATATCCACTTTGGTTGCTCTATTCGCACCGACCGCTCTATCGTCAATCTCTATTCATATTCTTGCATGGAAAATCAGTAAATTGATCATTTGCTATTTCATTTCGAGTCAATTCTTACTGTCACCTATTAGTGAGTTGCTTTCACATTCCTCAGGTACCGCTTTGTATATCATATTTCTGTACATTTGACTTTTACTGAAACTTTTCATTTTCATTGGTATACAAGGTGCACCTTATCTAACTGTTAATTCTTGACACTTTCTACTATTGAATTGTTTCACTGGTACTACGTTGTATATCATATTCTAGTACTGTCAACTTGTACAGCCACATTTCATTGACATTGATATACAGGGTGGTCCTTATTTAACTATTGATTCTTGACATTGCCTATTATTGAATTGCATTTGCCGTAACTACTATGTATATCATATTTTAACTCGGTTAACTTATACCGAAACACTTCATTGACATTGATATACAGGGTGGTCCTTGTTTAACTATTGATTCTTGACATTGCTTATTTTTGAATTGCATTTGCCGTGACCGCTTTGTATATCACAGTTCAGTACTGTCATATTATACTGACACGTTCCATTCATAGTGGTATACAGGCTGGATCATATTTTCGTAGTCAGTCACGTCGGTGTCCATTATTGAGTCACTTTCATAGGCGCTGCTTTGTATATCGTATTTTGATCATTCCGATACATTTCCGTCACATTGATACACAGGGTGGCCCCTACATTTCTGGTCAGGCATACTGCAGCCTGCTGTTTCATTTCATTCTTGGACACTACGCTGTATATCTCATTCTTTTACATTGCTTTTCATTCCGACCGATATACAGGGTGAAAGTTCTACTTCTGGACACTGGTGACTCTGAATCTGTTTTCATCTGCTAATCTATTTTTACTGTTTTGATTTTCTCCTCATTTCTCTCTACTCTGACACTGTATATAACTATTTATTCTGATTTGGAAACTGTGTGAATATTGTAAATAAAGTTGTACATAATACTTTTGAGTTTTATTGATTATTATTGCGCAGTTTCAGAGTCTCTTCAGTGAAAGAAAATATACTATTGCATCGCTAACACCTTAGATCAAACAGAACTCTTCTCCAACTGTTTAATGGTTACCCAGGGAATAATATTTCCGTGATCGATTCTGTCAAGGAGTTGCAACCTTGCAAAACCCATTGCAACTGGCGCCCGAGTAAGTTTTGGAAAGTAAGTTTCACCGCTCCGGAGAAAAGGTCGTCACAAAGTATAAGCTTGTTAAAGTTGAAAACGATATCAATGGATTTTTATGGTAAAACTGCATCTTAACAAAAATCGAATTTGAAATTTATAATGTAAAAAAAAATTTTTGTTCATTACTCTGAAACGATCAGGCTGATTTTGCCCAATAGCGAACTTTACCAAGATATTTATCTCCCAAACCTACTCTGAAAATTTCAACTGCCTAGCTCATTCTGTTCGAGAGTTATTGTAGAAACAAAAATGAAAAATATTTAAAAAAAGTTTTTGACACTTTACGGCAACACGATCAATACAAAACTTCGTATGCATATAAAGGTAATTATTCTTCAGTTTAGTGCTAAATTTCAATAGATCGAGAGATCGGATTCAGGAATATTCATAAAAAATGTTTTTAGTAAAAACGGCCATAACTCCGAAACCGCTTGGTAGATTTCGCCCGTTAACAAACTCGTCAGAGATATTTACGTACCGAACCTACCCAGCAAATTTAAATCGTCTAACTCCTTTCTTCCGAGATTTTGTAACGTTTCTTTTTGACTCAGGCAAGGGTTTGTTTATGTTTTGTTTGCGATAAGGTTGTCGTTTATGTTGACACTAAATTTGAGGTTGGGTCTCAGTGGTATCAATCGACGCACAAAGAATTATCGCATTCGAAGAGCCGAATGAGTTGGCAATATTGTTTCATTGTGACAGTCTGAAATTTTGTGAGTGCGTCGGTCAGATGAAGTCGTCCATTTTGTGAACATTCAACGAAGGAAGCATAGGTTGAACGTATTTTCGGAACTCTGGTAGAATTATTGGAATCTTCTTAATTGGATATAGTTTCGAAAATCGGATTAAGAGTGAGAGTTATATTGGTTTGATTGGGAAGGATAACAGATAACCGTCACTTGTCTCGAAAGAGGATATAAAAGCCTTTCGCAAATCCGAGTTGAACACGTGAACGATCTTGGCGGCTTGGTCAGAACATCGCTGTGCTTGAAGGATTATTTGGTGGAGGCACGGCCAGATTTGGTTTCGAAGCAAACGTGTGCAGGACAACCCCGAACATCAGGGGTTTTTATGCAAGCACGATTTTTATGCCAGCGCGATTTTTATGTCAAGAGGAATAGCACGATTTTTGTGTCAGGAAGAGAACGATTTTTATGTCAGGAAGAGTGTATCTGAGACATTCGAATATATACAAGGTGGTCCATAAGTAGCGCTGTGAGACAGCCAACGCAATGTTGCAGATCCCGAGTATATACAAGGTGGTCAGGAAGCAGCGCTGTGGGACATTCAGTCAAGGGGTGCAGACTGCGAGCACAGAGGGAAGGAGAACAGTATTGCGAGACCAACGAAGCAATACTACGTCCAGGCATAAGGAATAGCATGCAAGTTATTGGAAACATCTTTCGAAATATATATTATACCTGCTATATGCGACTTGAACATATATAGTCATCAATTATATAAATTATTGTTGTTGTAAAGCGGAAATTGGGAAAAGATTTGTGTAAATCTTACAAGATCATAGATAAGAAACGTGGATGCGCCTGAGCTCAAGCGACGCGTATTTGAATCAAATAATAATATTATCTACGTACAATTTCCGCCACCCTCATTCAGGGTTTCACAGTAGTTTTATTTTGGTGAATCTAAAGACCTGGGTTGTAAGCTACTGGAATAAATTGTTTGTTTTTAGCGTGAATATTCTTTTGGTGAATTTAGGAATTATACCCTCACGCTGGGGTATCTGGGAGATTTAAATTTACCTGGCGCCCATTAACTAGGTTCCCTTTTTAGAAACCCACTCCCATCTCCACTGGAGCTAGACCGCGGATCCCTGAGTTCTAGTAGCTCCGAATTTAACCACTGCGACTTGGGAACAGTCGTATGTCGTTATAAGTTATTGTGTTAGCGGCCGGACGGCCGTCTGTCCCGCCAGCCAGCCGTAAACTTACTCTGAAAATTTCATCTGTATAGCTCATTCCGTTCGAGAGTTATCGTGTTAACGGCTGGACCAGCCGGACAGAATCGATTTCGACCTTGAATTCCTGATCAGTGAGTCGAACCAAATCGTTTAAGACCATTTTCAGCCAAAAATTCGAACAATACAGACATTTGGGCAAATTGATGAGCACTCTATTCCGAGGAACAAGAGCCCCTAAAAGTGGGAAAGTCCTGTGGACCGGAGCTTTGGCGCTCTTGTTCAGACTTTGACAAATCATATCTCCGAAAGTATCGGTTTACAGAGTCAGGAAATATATCAATGGTTTCTTATGATAGAACTTCATCATAAAATAAATTAAATTCAAACATCATAAAAGAAAACGAGCGCGACGGTATTCTACAAATAATTTTTAATTGGATCGGATAGTATATTTTGAGTTATAGCGGAAATAATAACAAAATTTCAGATGTGTATAACTCCAAAACCATATGGCTGATTATGCCTATTCGGATGTGCAACCTACCAAGAAAATTGCAAGTCGCTATCTATTTCCGTTCTCAAGTTATCGTGAGATACATAATATTTTTTCATATTTTTGATCATATTAATATGATCCTCACAAGATTCACATACTTCTTTATATTGGTATTCCACAACTAGTTACCAAGTTTCAATTCTATCGGATCTGTAATTTTTTATCGAGAAAATAATATTCCAATATGGGTATAACTCCGATACCGTTGGGCTGATTATGCCCAAAAATGAACTCAATTGTCCCATTCAGATGAGTAACTTACTCTGAAAATTGCAAGTTGCTATCTTTTTGGCGCTCTAGTTCCTCGGAACTGAGTGCTTATCAATTTGCCCAAATGTCTGTAATTTTCGAATATTTCGATGAAAATGGTCTTAAACGATTTGGTTCGACTCACTGATCAATAATCCGTGGTCGAAATTCATTCTGTCCGGCCGGCCGGCCGGCCGTAGGCACGATTACTCTCGAACGGAATGAGCTAGACAGTTGAAATTTTCAGAGAGGTTTGGGAGATAAATATCTCGGCTAAGTTCGTTATTGGGCAAAATCGGACAGATGGTTTCGGAGTAACAAAAAAAAAAATTTTTTTTACAAGGCAAATTCCAAATTAATTTTTTTTCAATAAGCTGTTTTACCATAAGAATCCATTTTTAACTCTAACAAGCTAATACATTCGGAGATATGATGTTTCAAAATTTCAATAATAAATCGTATTTCAACGTTGTCACAGAATGATATTATTCTAAGTATGAATTGTCATAATGTCAAATGATGTTCCTGGGACATGACATTATATAAAATCAATCGAAGAATTGTCAGCGAAGTGAGAAAAATCTCAGTTGTTTGCTCCGAAATTAGGTTTTCTCGGAAAATTCTTAAATTTCGGAACGGAACATGAAGTAAGAGATCTGAGAGTAGTGAGACTGCTTTTCATCCATAGACATAGATATAACTCTCGAACGGAATAAGGTAGGTAGTTGAAATTTTCAGAGTAGTTTAGGGAGATGAATATCTCGGTTAAGTTCGTTATTGGGCAAAATTGGCCAGATTTAATTTGATTTCTTCCATGGTGCAGTTCTCATTCTCATGATTGCTCATTTAATCTTGATAAATAAACTATTATTTGAATTGAATTTCCTTTATGATGCAGTTCTATCATATTTTCGGAAGCGAAACTGACGATTTAGGCCATTTTGGGGCGTGAAACTTGAAAAAAATGAAAGATAAGGGCGAAAAACCGTCCCATAAATCGCCATGTGGCTATTTTCGATCTAGAAATGTGAAAAATGAGCAAATTCAGGTGAGGTAGGTACAGAGAGCGAGGTGCCGAGTTGGTTTTGTCTAAAACTTAAAAGGAACCGCTGCTCTGCCCCCGTAATCGTTACCGAGTCGAACTAGAAGTATCAATTCGTCATTTTCCAACTTTTCATGTACCTACATTGAGTCTAAATATAAGAAATCGATACATGTTCTGGAAGTTTTGACCTGGAGAATTTTCCTTTGTAAATTCGATCATAGAAACGTCACAAATTCTACGTAATGAGAGACGAGGTTTGAGATTTTTTTAGGCCTAATTTGGCCGTTCTAGGTGGTTTTGGGACCTGAAACTTGAAGAAAATAGAAGATAATTGTGAAAAATCGTCCGATAAACCTTCGTTTGACGATTTTCGATCACAATCAGTAAAATATAAGATTAACAATCCAAGGTGAGTAAAACGAGAATTTTGAGAATTTTTTTAAGAATCCACAGTAAATGTGGGGGTTTGAAAGAGGTACTTAGATAACGAAAATTTGCTAGAGAGAAAAAGTAAAACCGAAAACCCCGAGTCGATATCTTTAATAGTTTATGATTTATGAACAAATTTGTATTTTTTCCTAAGTAACCTAGAAAAACGAGGTTCCAATTTGATTTTGCCTGAAACTCAAATCGAAGGACTTTTTGTCCCTTAAAATTATTATCGAGATGATGGAGAAGTATCCATTTTTGCTTTTCTACATTTTCATTCACGTACAATAAGTTTTACTATATCAAATTGATACAAGTTCTGTAGGTTTTTTCGACCCCGGGGATTTTCCTTGATAATAATTGGTTCGAGAAACGTCAAAATCGACTGAGATAGACGGGGTATGAAAACGGCCGTTCTAGGCATTTTTAGGGCCTGAAAATTGGCGAAAAGCGAAGTTAATGGTAAGAAACCGTCAAATAAACCCCTATGTGGCGATTTTATGTCCAAAAAGTGAAAATTAGGAATATAATTTCTCTGGTAATTACCGACGTTATATTCTAATAGCGGAGATCGACAAGATCGTACGAGCAGTCCGATAGCTAGGTGGTCTAGAACGTCGGGGTCTCGGTTTCGTCACGAGAAAGGCGGACTCGAATCCCGGAAAGGGAATCACGCTTTTTCGTGTTTTTTTTTTCAATTTCTATCGGAATATTAACTTCGAATTACGCTATATCTGTCGACTTTGAGTAAGGGTGTTTTTTTTCCGAAGCTCTTATCGTTGAAAATAAACTATTACTATAAAGGGTGTTCTTTTTCTATCGGCACAATATTACGCGATTGATTTGATTAATGACACAAACAAACCGTTATCTAAATAGGAATCTTGGATGGATTCTTATAATGTATTTTTTAGAAATCTCTATACAGGGTGTTCTTCTTTTAACGTCAATCGCAACTTGCTGCTTTTCACGAAAAATCGTACTATTGTATTCAATTGTGATAAAAGATATACTTTCGGACATACATCGTTGAAAATAAACCATTACTATACAGGGTGTTCTTTTTCTATTGGCACAATATTAGGCGATTGATTTGATTTTTGACACGAACAAACCGTTATCTAAATAGGAATCTTGGATGGATTCTTATAATGTATTTTTAAAAAATCTCTATACAGGGTGTTTCTGTTTTAACGTCAATCGCAACTAGCTGCTTTTCACGACTTATCGTGCGATTGTAATCAATTGTGTTAAAAGATATAGTTTCGGGACCTACATCGTTGAGAACAAACCATTACTATACAGGATGTTCTTTTTCTTTCGGTACAATATTACGCGATTGATTTGATTTTTGACACAAACAAACCGTTATCTAAATGGGAATCTTGGATGGATTCGTATAATGTATTTCTTAGAAATCTCTATACAGGGTGTTCTTCTTTTAGCGTCCATCGCAACTTGCTGCTTTTCACGAAAAATCGTACTATTGTAATCAATTGTGATAAAAGATATACTTTCGGACATACATCATTGAAAATAAACCATTACTATAACGGGTGTTCTTTTTCTATTGGCACAATATTACGCGATTGATTTGATTTTTGACACAAACAAACCATTATCTAAATAGAAATCTTGGATGGATTCTTATAATGTATTTTTTAAAAATCTCTATACAGGGTGTTTCTGCTTTGACGTCAATCGCAACTAGCTGTTTTTCACGACAAATCGTACTATTGCATTCAATTGTGATAAAAGATATACTTTCGGGACCTACATCGTTGAAAACAAACCATTACTATACAGGGTCTTCTTTTCCTATCGGCACAATATTACGCGATTGATTTGATTTTTGCCACAAAAAAACCGTTATCTAAATAGAAATCTTGGATGGATTCTTATAATGTATTTTTTAGAAATCTCTATACAGGGTGTTCTTCTTTTAACGTCCATCGCAACTTGCTGCTTTTCACGAAAAATCGTACTATCGTATTCAATTGCTCATTTAATCTTGATAAATAAACTATTATTTAAATTGAATTTCCTTTATGATGCAGTTCTATCATATGAATACATTGATATAATTCCCAACTCTGAGAAACCAATACTTTCGGAGATATAATTTGTCTGTTTGAACTAGAGCGCCAGAAAGCTCCTGTCCACAGGACTTGAACCCATTTTTTTCGTTGAAAAGTTATCGAGGCAATGGTCACCCATTCAGCTACTGAACTCACCCAAGGCTGCTCGGATCTCCGTTCGTATTCAAATTTGGAACTTGGCTGTAAAGTTAGGTTTTGAAGGCTCTCGTAAAATTTCAGCGATGTCACACAAACGGTTTCTGATAAATAGAACTTTTTTCAATGATTTTGTAGGGATACGATGCTCGCGCAAAAATTTGCGCGTTGGTATTCTATAAGCGCGTTGGTATTCTACAACCGATTACCATGTTTGAATTGGATTGGTTTAGTATTTTTTGAGTTATTGAGGAAATAACAAAATTTCAGATTGATGTATCCGTTATAACCGGACCCGACTGTATTCGGGTCCGGTTATAACGAGCTCAGTGGTTCCTGAAAAAATGCTCGTTATAAGCGGACGCTCGTATTAAACGAGTTAAACTTATTTGCATTGCGGCAGTCTGTACCTTCAGAGTTTGCTCGTTAAAACCAAACTCTCGTTATAAGTGGTACTCGTTATAAACGGACCCGACTGTAACTCCAAAACCTTTAGGCCGATTATGGCTATTAACAAACTCAAATGTCAGATTCGGATGCGCAGACCACCCTAAAAATTGCAAGTCGCTATCTCTTTCTGTTCTCGAGTTATCGTGAGATAAATAATAATAATAATAAATGTATTTATGGTAGTGTCCGACCGAAACTGGTATTTCAGCCGAAACCGAAACCGAAACCGAACTTTCGGCCAGGGTCTCAGTTTCGGCCGAAACCGAAACCGAAACCGAAACTTTATATTTCATACTGAAATCTACTGTATTTTGTACAATTTTATTCGCATATACATAAAAATAGTTAAGGAGTGTTAAATAAAATAAAAAGACATTTTTTTTGAGATCTTTATTTATTATTTTGGTATTACCAAGTTATCAAAATAATCAGTCGAAGTATACATGGTGATTCCAAATCAGACGTGAACCTTAGCCTTAGAGGAGGTGTTAGTATGGATCATTTGCTGTGGTTTGAGGCATTTCTATTGAGGACCAAAAATCAACGGTTTCCGAGATATTTGAGTACTGGTTCTGTTGAAAAATAATTAGTATGTTTTGAAAGGGGATATAAGAAGCAAATAGAGGAAAATAACGAATTCAATATTTTTTTGTTGCAACTAAGCTCGAAATTACATTAGAAAATGTATTCATAAATTATGTTCCACCATTCCATAGGCTAGCACGTGCCGTCTTTCTGATGTCCTCAGTTGTTATTTTCCGCCTGAATTTTACTCACGCTGTCTTTTGATACACATTCACTATTTTAAATGCCGGACACTCAAAAGGTTGCTTATAAAAAATCTGCTGAAACAAAACTAGTTAAGCCATCTAACGAAATCTTTTAGAGAATGAAGAAGGAATTTGGCAAGTTTTTAAAATAATTTTGGCATACAAAATTGTGAAATTCGAAAGTTGCAGACAAATTGATATTTAAAATTGATTTTTCATTTATTCATATACCACATTTCAAATCATACTAATTCTTTTTCAACCTCTTATAAAGCATAGTTTTGCTTTTTTCGTACATATCATATTCTTTTCTGATGAAAATAAACCAAAATTATGACCAAATTTGGTCAACGTAGAAAAAATTGACGAAATATGTACTATAAGTTCAGAAATCTTTTAAAAATCACCCGAACTCCAAAAACCGTTGATTTTCGGTTATTAATAAATATGGATTAAACAACAGCTAATGAGTCATACTCCAAGTTTCACGTCTTATTTGGAATCGCCCTATGTAATCTAATTAAATCATCATTAAAGTGAATTCTCATGAATTCTCAGTCTTAACAAAGATAGATCAAAATAACTCGTACGACAATTATGTATACCTACTTATAACTCCTGGCCAAACGACCAGGATAATTCACGAACATTCAAGTTTCGGCCTGGCCGAAAGTTTCGGCCACTTTGGGCCGAAACCGAAACTAAGGCCGAAACTAGATTTCTTGGCCGAAACTGGCTGAAACCGAAACCGAAACCGAACTTTCGGTCGGTCACTAATTTATGGCCATCGACCTGAGTCCTTCAGCCAAAATAAATAATATTTTTTAATAATCTTTTTTTCAATTTTCTGGTTTTACGGTCCTCACAAAATTTCACATATGTACTTCTGTCGGTATTCTACAACTAGTTACCAAGCTTTAATGCCCATTAACGGACTTGTCCGCCGTATTTGGACGCACCACCTACCCGCTATCTCTTTCCGTTATCGTGGCAACGGCCGGACAGAATGAAATTTGACCTTGAATTCTTTATCAGAGAGTCGAACCTAATCGTTTGAGACCATTTTCTGTAAAAAATTCGATAGTTACAGACATTTGGGCAAAATGATAGCACGCTGTTCTCCAGAACATGCGCGCAAAAAGGTGGGGACTTCTATAATATTTTGTTCTGAGTAATATGCAAAGAAGTTGTCAAAAGAAATGAGAAAAGAAATTATACATTGGAAAATGGTCAGTGTCGTACGACAAAAAAGTTTTGGGTTTAAAAAGGGGGATTAGCCACGACTACTACTATCACTCTGTAGATACAACACAATTCTATCTATCAACATTCCACTGAAGGTCCAAAAAGTAGCTCATCCCCAAAGTTTGATCAAAATATTTCAGAAACTACAAGATTATTAATCTTTTTTTGGCGCACCTCATTTGTCAGATAAAGTGGCCAGTCATTATGTTAACCTAAGGCCATAGCGTTAACGGTAAGAGCTATTTTAGTTTCCTAAGGCTATTCACATGCATACGGTTCCATTCGGTTCGGTTCGTTTTCGGTTTCAACCGAAAACGAATGAAGCTCTTTCACACAAATATGGTTCATATTAGGTTTTATGTTTTCTCCCGAAACACATGCTCAATCACAGTTCCAATTTTTTTGCGACGTCAGATTAATCAAAGTCATTCAAAATGTGAAAACAAAATTCTTTGCATGCATACTGCGTCTTCAATTTATTTTTACATTTTTCGGAAGTTTTGTCCCACTGTACCGGTTTAGATTTACGGCAGAAATCAGTCGATTCACATTTGGTTAACTATCATTTTCCCATGAATACTGAGATAGCAACAATATCCCGAAAATATCTATGAAATAAGAATTTTTTATTTTGTGATTTGCTTCTGCGTAAGAAACACAAGATATTTGTCAGAAGCAATCAATTGAACAACTATCAACAAAATAATTCTAGATAATTCTATAATAATTCTAACTAAGATTTTCGTTGAGCGTCTGACGAAGGAGTCTGATATAGACTCCGAAACGTTACGATATAGTTGTATCTTCGTTGATGTTGTTTCTTTGTTGTTTGTTAGTCAACATTGTTCAATTGATTGCTTCTGACAAATATCTTGTGTTTCTTACGCAGAAGCAAATCACAAAATAATCAATTTTTATTTTATAGATATTTTTCAGAGTTTTGGAGAGAAAACCCAGAAAGAAACATTTTAATAATATGTATTTATGTTTATAATTCTATATTTGAACAATTTGGGAAATATTGAAAGATATAATAATAATAATAATAATAATAATAATATCTGCTCGATTTGAGGTTAAAACCACAGAACGAGACAGAAAACTAATGTAAATATGTATTACTTTATGGTTAAAACAGAAACTAAATCGTGTTTGTGTGAATGCCCCGGTTGATCTGTATCCCCTACACACGAATCCAAACCTGATTGAGACCTATTATTCGTGTCGAGGGAGTATTCGGTGCTGTACGGTTTCTATTCTGTAACGATCTGAAACGAAGCACCGTTTCACACTTGACGCCAGCGACCGAATGGAAACCGAAAACGAACCGAACCGTATGCATGTGAAACAATCCTTAACTCTCCACGCGACACATAATGCTTATGTTCAACTACCTTCTGTGAATTGCTTATACAAGATAGTGATATTTTAATCTATTATCCCGTTTTTTCCCGATAAACTGTTTTGATTTAACCATAATAGTCGTAATTTAAACTATGCTATTCATTGCGACCGATTTTGTTCCTTGTTGCCTCTTAATGAGTTATTTTTGGCGCTCTAGTTCCTCGGAACAGAGTGCTTATCAATTTGCCCAAATGTCTGTAATTTTCGAATTTTCGGCTGAAAATGGTCTCGAACGATTTGGTCCGACTCACTGATCAAGAATCCGAGGTCGAAATCGATTCTGTACGGCCGGTCCGGCCGTAGGCACGCTATCTCCCGAACGAAAGGAGTTAGAGGATTGAAATTTGCAAGGTGGGTTGGAGCGTAAATATCTCGGACAAGTTCGTTAATGGGCTAAATCCATCAAGTGGTTTCGGAGTTATGGCCCTTTTTAGTAAAAACATTTATAATGAATATTTCCGGAACCGATCACTCGATCTATCTGAAATTTAGCATCAAATTGTAGAATCACGACCTTTATACACATGTGAAGTTTTGTATTGATCAGGTTATCGTAAAATGTGAAAAAAAATTTGAAATTAAAAAAAAAAATTTCTACAATAACTCTCGGACGGAATAAGCTAGGCAGTTGAAATTTTCAAAGTCGGTTAGGGAGATGAATATCTCGGTGAAGTTCGTTATTGGGCAAAATAGGCCAGATGGTTTCGGTGTAACGAAAAAAAAAAATTTTTTTGTAAGTAACCAATTTCATATTCAATTTTATTTAAGATGCAGTTTCACCATAAAAATCTATTGATATCATATTCAACTCGAACAAGCTAATGATTGGTTTATGCTGGCTGGTAACTTTAACTTATCCCCTAGCTTAAAAATTGAAACATAGATTTCTAACGCTATGGTTGATACTGGGACTGAATAATCCGTTTACTTATTACTAATAATAATAATTAATAAGTTAACGGATTATTTAGTCTGATTATAAACCATAACACTAAAAATAAATGTCTATATATATTTTATATATATATATATATATATAGGTATATGATTAAGTTAAAGTTACCAGCCAGCATAAACCAGCCTTAATACTTTCGGAGATATGATTTTTCGAAATTTCAATAATGAATCGTACTTCTATGTTTTCACAGAATGTTATAATTATTGTATCTATGCTATATTATATGATCTGTGCTCATACTTGTACATGTCATCCTGTTTTATAAGAGAGAGTCAAATTCATTTTAATTTGATTTTTTCCATGGTGCAGTTCTCATTCTCAGATTGCTCATTTAATCTTGATGAAAAAACTATTATTTGAATTGAATTTCCTTTATGATGCAGTTCTTTCATAAGAATACATTGATATAATTTCCAACTCTGAGAAACCAATACTTTCGGAGATATAATTTGTCTGTTTGAACAAGAGCGCCAGAAAGCTCCTGTCAGCAGGGCTTGTATGTACTGATGATTGTCATAATTGAGAAATCATATTTTGAAGAACAAATATAATAATTTTTGAGTGAAAAAAACTTGCTTGTTGATTATTTCTTCAAGTCTGAAGATTTGCAAAAATTTGAATTTAAAAAAGATCTGGAAATTTGAAGACACTGTAGCTTGGAAGTGTTTCAGACTTATGTTAATAAGACATTTTTCTTTTGAAATTGAACAATTAATCGAAAATTTATCTACAAAAAAATAGACCAACCCGTTATGATGACTGTGAAAATATTGTACCTTAGTTTTGCTTCAAATTCTGCTATAACGAACTGGTTCAACTTCTATGGGGTGCTTCTGTGCGCCCATTAAAACCCATATAGGCCTTATTCAATTGATTTGCCGTCTAGGAAAGGATAGGAATAGAACAAATGGGTTATTGAGAAAGAGAAAAAATGGCAACCATTGTGCTGTTTACATTCAAATACTTTACATCGAAGACACTAATCTAGATAGATTCAGTACATTAATAATTATTTACCGATACAATTACATTTTCCTTTAGTATAATTCATTTGACAAAATAGTAAATATATTGGAAACATTTGTAATTATACCTCTTCTTATCTTTAATTCATAAATATATTATTATATCCAAATATAGAATTAGACTTTAGCGAACCGAGAAAGCACTTGTTGGAATTGAGAAGGAAGCAAGTGCTTAATCGGGGCCAAACTCTAAAAACAATCAATATACTCTCCCACGATGAGAACTTTTCAGTCTGAAATGGTTCACAATAACGTATTACTATCGAAATCGCTCAGTAACCCCTCAAATTAGAGCAAAAATCGAATTGGTCGATTGCTCCAAATTGAGGTTCTACCAAGTCCAGAACGACCAGGCGAAGTTCCCATATTTCTGGAAGGCTGGATACCAGAAAAAGGGGAATTTCGATGTGAGCACCAAACTCGAATAAACAAAAAAAAATGGTTTTGGGTGAACGTTGAAATGCCTCCTTGGTATCTGGATACCGGCCAAGTGTTTGCAGTTGAAGTATGGCGAGGAGCATAAGACCGACGGAGGTTGTCTTGGTGGTCTCACCTCTTCATGTACTTCCTTCAATTCATGGTTAATCATCAAGTTTTCGACGACATCTAGTTATTATATTACTAAAGATCCTGTTCCGATTCTTGTTGTCTTATCGGCAACATGATTTATGTGGACAACACCTAATTAAATACAGTGATAGAGGGGGATATCGATGAGGATATGTGGTGATTTGAAGATCTTCTTGTATTCAAGATACGTCGAGTGAGCTGGATATATTCCTACGTATCTTGAATAATTCTCGAAGATATACCAGGTTTCGTTGTGTTTTGAAATCGGGTTCTCATAAGGTCCCTAAGCCAGAACGTTCACGAACCAATTTATGGTCCTAAATACTAGAGGGGGATTGAAATTATGTTTCAACCAAATGTTAGGAAAGTACTCAGAATTCTCTCACAAAATGGTATAGCTGAAGGTCGCGAAAGCTGTTGTCGAACCTTCGGAGTAGATGTCAGTCCCCCAATCGAAGAAATTCATGTTGAACGTAAAATATGAAAACTTAAACAAACAACAATACGATAATTCTATATGTTCCAATAACACTTGCGTAAATTTCAGTTCAGGTATCCGAGTTTTCTGGAACTTTTACAATGATAAGGTTTTGGGAAATCTGCGGGGAAAATTCTATGTGAATACACTTAGTCGGAATAAGTACAGCAAAGAAAATACGAAAAATTGCAAGAAACAACTTCAAGCCTTATAGGTGTTTAATAGAGCAGCGCATATTCTTCTCCGGCTGAACCGTTCTAAGCTCCGGACATCTAAGACCATGTTTCCCTTTTTATCGCATTGACTTTGTTGTATTATCGATAATGGTGATTATTTTTCTTTGTCCGGTTGGGGCGCGGTAGGCTGAGGGGGTAGCACCTAGAACAATACGAATAATTATTAAAATGAAGAATATAATCTTTAGCTTCACAATATTAATACTATGTTGTTGACGTATACAGGGTGGGTCCCCGAAAAATATACACCCCAATTTTCCAGCATTAAAATGAAAATCTGAAAAAACGCTCACACAACCCCCCTATTTTGAATAGGGGTGAGTGTTGCAATTACTTATTTTGAAGATCTCATCAACTATTATCTGACCCTTGAATTTCGCGTCAAAATTCCCATCGATAACAAAATGACAGTTAAAATAGAGGAATAGGCAATTTGGAATTTACCTCGAAAACTAGCGGGATTAGCAAACATTATTTTTTCAATAGTCGTATTTTCGATATACTATATAGACATTTGACATAAGAGTGACATTTCAATATTTAAGTTTCGCGACCAATGGTCGCGTTCGGCAGAAAGATCGGTAGCATCAACCGCTACGCTACCGATAGGTAGCGGTATCGTAATCTGCTGAACGGACCGACCGCTCCTTTTGTCTGTAACGGTAAATCATAGATGTTTAAAGTTTATTTTAGGTGATTTGATTTTTGTTTATTGTCTGTCACAAAAATTAATATTCAATAATCATGAATTGAAATATAATTTCAATACTCTGCGAAGATAATAATAATACAGCAATCTTATTAAGTGAACTTGTTGAAATATTGGCTTCACCAGTAAACATTTTTTCGCTCCTTATTTTTAAAATAAATGTCACAAAACTCACAACTGTCAAAATTACAACATGTTACCGAGTGGAAAAAATCTACGCTCCTTAAAATGACAACCGCTACTCAACATGTTCCAAAGTGAGCGTACCGTTCGGCAGAAAAATCATAGAAATGTGACAACTGTTCCGCAACTGTTGGTTCTGCCGAACGCGACCATTGTGCGATTAGCTGTTGGCCAAAGAAAAATCAAAAACTGACTCCCATTTGTAAGCTGATCAATTTTAGTGTCATGTCCGTACTAGGGTTATAACTGTTCTTATAACTTCTTACAGTAACGTATATCTTATCATTAATATCTATCCTTGCAGATTTTTATACTTTAGGTTTGAATGTGTTTTTTTCAAGATCGATTTTTTACTCTCGGTTGAGTATACTCGTATGTGTCTATAAACTGAGTAATAAACGCGTATACTATTGAAAGGGTTTCTTTGGCTCGAAAATTTCTACCTGGAAGATCGTATTATTCACTACAGATACATACAGTAAACTTTTCTTGTATACGACTCGACCTTTTCCAACACCCACAGAAAACAATTGGATATGAGGAGTTTCCACTGTAAATACCAATATATTTTGTCTATATTATACATCGATCATTTTAAAAGTTTTTTAAAGACCTTGCGGTAGTTGAGATTATTTTTCTAGGAAAAATAGAATTCACAACCGTAAAAACTGATCCCATTATGAATTCAATACTTAACGGTCAACTTTTATTGCCCCTAAATCCCAATGCTTTCAAAATTTCAACTCTATTTGAACTATCTGGAGAAAATTATTGTTTTTTATTGTGCTCCTTGTAGTGAAGATGTGAACATTTATTGTATACATATGTGGAGGTACATACATTGGAACGCTGAGTTTGAAGAACATTTGCTGTAAGAAAGAGCAAATAGGAATCAAAATTGTATTTCAGAGCGGTGGAAAGTGCATGAAAAAGTTCCTACAATTTCCAAGATAGCCGATACTTTATTAATGTCTACATTAATAAAGTAGTAAATTTGAACGTACCCGTTCAAAGATTATTTTCCACAGCATGTATGATCATGATGGCAAAAACACGTAAATCGTACGATGTGATGCAAGGGTGATTATCTATGTTTGAATTCTTGGCCATCGAGTAATTTGAAATGATGAAATTGACAGTGACAAATTGACAAATTAAAAAAAATTACGTACATAAATTAAATACAAATATACAAATATTGATGTATAAGAGCTTAATAAATATAGCTTTGCAACAATTGCTTTTCAGGTCAAAATTTTTGCGTATTATCCGAAAATTATGATTGGGGTGTCATTCGGAATGGCATTTAGATATTTTTTGAGAAAATGCTTAGGTCGCTCGCAAAAATTGCAATAGTAATAAACAATTAAGTGAAAAAAAGAAGGAGGTTTAGTTTTTCGCCAATATCTCAAAAACTATTTGAGATAATTCAAATTTGAAAAAAGATTCAAATAGAGGAGGAAACTTCCTAGAAAATGTCCCAACTAACAGAACTGTAGGACCAATATTTATAAATTTCCTAGAGGATTGAAAATACTCCCGAAACCGGGTACTCCGGCTTGCGCAAGTATCGCCCCCTTCGTACCTTGATGAATAAGTATTATTTAAACTTATCAAATATGGAAATAAAAAATTGAAAAAATTCAGACGCATGCAGGATAGATCAATGAATAATAATCCGTGATCCAAAAATGTTTGTCGTGATTTTTCAATTGGCTATTCATTAGTTAATTAACAATTTTTTGTAGCATGAACATTAACATTGCAGGTACGATAACTGCATTAAACCGAGAATTTTTTTCCTTTCGTGGAGCTATTTTTCAAAGATCTTAGAATAGATTCCTTTTGTAAAATTTCAAAAATTGTAAATTTTCGTTTTGAAATGAACAATTTACTTAAATGAAAAATTATCAAGCTTCAATTAATAATAATACTACTAATCCGTTTTATTGTGATCATAAACTACTTAAAAATAATTTTTTTTTCCCTTAAGTAAATTGTTAGTAAAAAAACGAAAATTAACAATTTTTCAAATTTCCCAACTGGAATCTCTTCCAAGACCATTGAAAAATAGCTCCACGAAAGGAAAAAATTCTCAGATTAATAGTTTAACAATTATCGCACTTGCAATGTTAATGTTAGTGCTACAAAAAATTGTTAATTAACTAATGGATAACTAATTGAAAAGTCGCGATAAACATTCTTGAACCACGTATTATTGTTCATTGATCTATCCTGCAGAGGCCTGAATTTTTTAAATTTTTTATTTTCATATTTGATAAGTTTAAATAATATTTATTCATGAAAAGTCCTAAGGGGGCCAGGCTTACGCAAGCCCGAGTACCCGTTTTTGGGAGTATTTTCAACCCTCTGGGAAAATTATAAATATTGGTCCTAGTTCCGGGATTTGAGTTTTCTTTAGGAAATTTCCTCCTCTTCTTGAATCTTTTTTCAAATTTGAATTATCTCAGATAGTTTTTGCACTTGTTGACTAGACTATTTATCGACTGTTGAAGGTGGACCACCCTGCATTTGGAGAAATAGTTGTATGTTCAAGACTTTTCACCTGTTCAAACATTAACTCAACAAAGACCGATCGCGCCGAAGCACTTAGTGCGTTCAATGCGTTGCAACTTGCAACAACTATTTTGCACAGGAAGCTGCCCCTGTAACCAAGTAATGCTCACCTTCAAAATAGCGTGTACTTCTTCTGCTACCGCCGTCAACACGAATTCGAACTGCTGCTTTGTAGCGACCATTTTCACTCTCTGATCTCTAAGGTGTTCTAATGTAGCTGCTATATCTATCTCTTTGACTCCTTTAGCCATTCTACTCAGTACCATGTCGATTAGGCAATAAGTACCTGAAAAATCGAGAAAAAATTAAATTTGAACGGGTTAAACATACCACAGGCCTGGGGCATGGGTCTATAGCAACATCCAGAACAACGTTTTCATTTTGTAGAATTCTAAGTTTCAAACGGCTTCGGTCAAATTACCGTTTAACGCGAACCTAGTTGAATATCATGCAATCAGAACCCTCAGTCTGGACTGACCCCATATCTTCGATTTGGTCGGCAAACCCAACCATTTTGAAGTCTTTTATTAAATATGAAGTGAAAATTAACAGCCAAAGAAACATAATACAGACAACTTGTTATTGTCAAAAAATGTTGCAAATTTCAAATATTTGGTTTTCCTTAGATATATCAATATCTGATTAATGTACTGAGAGGAAAAACAAATTATCAAAGCATAGACATGATGTTGGATGTCGATGAAATGGTTAATAAAAGTTTCTCCAATTCGATGTTTCATTACAAAAGTAACAGCAGTCCACTACAGTTTTTGTCGTCTGACATATGTTTCGGAAACAAAGTTTCCATCTTCAAAGACGAAGCATTACTAAAGCATGCAATCAATTTCTACATTCCAGTATGGGTTGACATTACACCCTTAGTCATAAACCAATTAGTGAGAATAATGGGTTGTTAATACGGGATCATTATTGAGTAAAATATCCTTTCTCTTATACATTTCGATACATTCAAGTGTTCCTAAGTACACTTTATTGGAATTTTCCAGCAATTTGAATTCCAATAAAATGTACTTAGGAGCACTTGGAGGTATCGAAATGTAAAAGAGAAAGGATATTTTACTCAATAATGATCTAACCCCTATTAAAAACCCATTATTCTCACTAATTGGTTTATGACTAAGGGTATAATGTCAACCCATACTAGAATGTAGAAATTGATTGCATGTTTTAGAAACGCTTCGCATTTGAAGATGGAAACTTTGTTTGCGAAACATATGTCAGATGACGAAAACTGTAGTGGACAAGAGTGTAGTTACTTTTGAGGTGTTCATAATAAGTCCACAGTGGACTCAAAATAGAATATAGATGTTTCATTTTGATTTATAGAGAAATTCTTAAAAAGTACTGACGTGAAGTTACGAGCTTTTGCGCGCATGTTCTTCTATCTATTTACGCCTCACACACCCTCACGAAATACTGCATGGCCCTTCAAGCAGTCTTTTTGGCGCTCTTTTTCCTCGGAACAGAGTGCTTATCAATTTGCCAAATGTCTGTAATTTTAAAATTTTTGTGAAAATGGTCTTAAAAGCATATGTTCGAAATGTTGACCATCTACTTCTACACATATTTCAGCTCGGTGCAGGGAGGATTTGATTCGATTCTGTCCGGCCGGTTCGACCGGTTGTAGACACGCTAACTCCCGAAAGGAAAGAGCTAGACAGTTGAAATTTTCCGAGAAGGTTTGGGAGATGAATATCTCGGTTAAGTTCGTTATTGGGCAAAATTGACCAGATTGTTTCAAAAAAAAAAAATTTTTACATTAGCAATTTTGATTTTTTTCAAGATGCAGTTTCATCATAAGAATCAATTGATATCATTTTCAACTATAACAAAGTGATACTTTCGAGGATATGAGTTTTCAAAAGTTCAATATTAAATACTCTATGCTTTCATAGAATGCTGTATCAAAAATTAAAGTCCGTATCTGATGAATGAATTTCATCTGTGTTCATACATTTCATCATTGTCATCTCATCTACAGATAAGAGACATGTCAAACAAAGTAAAATTGAATGCAAAATGACCAATGGAATAACCTCAGTTATTGTAGATAGCTCTTGGATAATTCATATGATGATGATAATCCATATTATGATGATTTAGATAGAAATATATACTTTGATAAGTTAATCAAATTGAGTTCAGAATATCTCCAGTAAAAACAAAACTGGAATATTGGCTAAGTTTCAATTGATATAATATACTTTTCATAGTAGATTTGAGGAATGAATATCTCAGATAAGTGCGTTATTGGGTAAAATTGGTCTGTTGGTTTTGGATTACTAATTTTTGGCACTCTTGTTGAATTTAAATTATTTTATGATAATTGTATTTCTTTTATGATGTAGTTCTATCATAAGAATCCATTGATATCATTCCCAACTCTGAGAAACCAATACTTTCGGAGATATTATTTGTCAAAATTTGAACAAGAGCGCCAAAGCTCCTGTCCATTGGGCTTTTCCACTCTTTTCAACCGAGATCAAACCGACCGGATCTGAATTTTCGAAAATATTGGGCAAATAAAAATCGGCTCGAAGGTTTATGTGGAATTTCAGCAGAATCTGACAAATATTTTCTGAAATATAAAATTTCTGAAGAAAAATTTTGATTTTTTTTTAAATATATTCATATTTTTTTTAGTGATACGAGCTTCACGAAATTCCGCAAAAATATGTCCGTCAGTATTCTACAAGTATTTTCCAAGTTGAAATTGCATAGGATTTGTTTTTTTTCAGTTATTAAGGAATTAACAACCAAATTTCAGATGGGGCTATCTCCGAAACCGTAATGGCCGATTATGCCCATTAACAAACTGAACTGTCATATTCGGATGCGCAGCCTACACTGAAATTGGCAGTTGCTACCTCTTTCCGTTCTAAAGTTATCGTGGCAACGCTCGCCCATCCAGCTACTGATTTCGCCCAAGGCTCGACTTCCAATATGTTTTCAATCTCTCCAACAATATGGATCCGACGGTGTTCAAATGTAGAACTTGGGTGTAAAATTAGGTTGAAGGCTCTTGCAAAATATCAGCGATATGCGATATCAGACGCATAGTTTATTTTAATAATTTGAAACGAAATTTCGCATACGTCTATATGTTGGCATTCTGAACCAAGTTTCAATTCGATCGGATTTGTATTGGTCGAAAAACAAATTACAACTGCGAAACAGTTTGTTCGATTATGACATTGTCGATCCGGCAACGACCGGCCGACTGGCCCGACAGAATCGAATTATTCATCAGTGAGTCGAACCTAATCGTTCGAGACCATTTTCGTCAAAAAATTCAAAAATTACAGACTTTTGGGCTAAATGATATGGACTCTGTTCCGAGGAACAAGAGCGCCAAAACTGGTGATGCGGAAACCTTGAGCAATGCTCAGTGACGTTCCTTCTTTTGTCGTAAGAGGGAGTCATATCGCAATGGTGTCATATAGATAGTCTGCATTGACGTCTTTTACACCCTCTTGCGACAAAAGAAGGAAGGAAGGCTCAAGGTTTCCGCATCACAGAAGGTTGGAGTTCGTGAGGATCTTTCTAGGTGGCGATGGTAAGATTTTACTTGCAGTACTCGCCACCATAGGGTTTAAGTTCCCTGGAAATCCTTTGTTTGTGATTCAGTGGCAAAGTTACGCTGAGGATTCGTAACAACCATGAAACCGGTACGTTTATGCCTTGAATGACACTTTTTTTGGGGGGGGGAGACTGAGCGATGATGTGGCTTGACCAGATTACGGGAGAATATATGTTGATGGTTAAGATCGACGAATATTTTGCTGTGTGTCTCTCGTAGTTATCAGCAATCAGCTACAATTATTGTGACGATACAGGTAATTTCTTTATTTGACGCACGTCAGTTGAGCAAGTTATGAATCCTTAGGTGGGACCTTGATATAATAATAATTATAATATGTTATTGTATATTGTATCGTGATCTCGCCAATATACGATTAAAAAATGCTTGTCATCCCATGATTTCAAAGGCCTATCATTTGAGAAATTATTATACCAATAGAACATTGTAGTCTACGACGAATAATCGATGCAGATAAGGGCAAGACTCAAGAGTCTTGATAACAACTTATCATAAACTTGCTGAGTAATAAAGATCATCAATGATAAATATAATGAAGTCAAAATCAAGATTACACAAAATATCGTAGCCTACTGCAATTCTTTCAATTTGAAATTTCAATTGATATTTTCTCCATCAAAGCAAACATAGAATAAAAAGTGTGATACATCGTTGGAAATGTAATTTTGAGTAGAAATATAAAATTGGGGGGGGTCACTTTCTGCAGCAACATTTTTTTTTAAGAGAAAAAATTACGGGGGGGGGGGGTTGAACCCCCAACCCCTCCCCTGGCTACGCCCTTGGTTTGGGAGATATTTGAGTTCTGTTGATTTGTAAAAGACGTCAATTTTTTCTTCATCGACCAAATTTGATTATAATTTTGAACTAATTTTTATCAGAAAAGGATATGATATGTATGAAAAAAGCAAAACTATGGTGTATCATCCTGTATATTATTATAGAAAGTATTAATCTATCAATATCTATTTATTTTCAGAAATTGATTCAAAGTGAATGGAATTAATAACTAAACTATAAAAAAAATGAAAGATGGAAATAAATAAGTAAGTCTCACTTACCCATTATTCAATATAGGTATATTTTCATGACTTTTAAAGTTTCCCATGTGAATAGCAGGTCATTAATCGCTCATTTTAATGAATTCTATGACCTTGTATATCCAGAGAATTATGATACAATTGGAATCACGGAAACTTGGTTGCACGCGGGATTCGATATAGTGACATTCTTGAAATTGAACAATACTATTTTCTTAGGCAGGACCGTCCGACTAGAGGTGGAGGCGTTGTTGTATACATCAGGCGAAATTTGCAGTTTAAAATTGTTTTAAGTGAATGCCTCAACTTCATTGAGCATCTTTGGGTTGAGATGAATTTTCGGAAGCATAGAATAGCAGTTGGAACTATCTATAGACCTCCTAAAGGTAACATTAGTTTATTTCTTGACCGAATTCAGGATGTTTTATCTAATATGTATGCATAATATGATTATGTAATATGTACAGGAGATTTTAATATCAGCTTATTGGATATAAATTTTAGTTCATCTATCAAAATCAATGAGATTTTTGAATCATTCAGCCTGAATCTACTTGTTTGCGAACCAACTTGCTTTTCTTCGTCAAATTTTTCTCTGCTGGATTTGATTGTTACAAACATAGAACCAGAAAGATGCTCCACAGAAGTAGTTGCAAATGGTTTTCCCAATCACTCTTTGGTGAAGACCGTTTTCAGTATTTCAGACTCAGAGCATGTTTCTAGGGAAAAGTTTTCATGTCGCTCTTTGGATCAGATAAATTTATCAAATTTCGAGAGAGATCTTCTTGGAGTGCAATGGCATGTTATATACGAAACAGAAAGTATTGATGAGAAAATAGGACTGCTTACTGATGGTATGAGACGATTGATAGATTTACATGCGCCCATAAGAACATACAGCCGTTCGAGAATAAAAAGCAGAAGTGCCCATGGATTACAGATAATATTAAATTGCTGCAGAAACTAAGGGATGCTGCTCTTCGTAAATATAGAAGAACAAACTCCCCAGAAAAATGGGCATACTTCAAACAGCTTCGGAATTATACTACCATGGCAGTGAAAGCAGAGAAAAAAGCATACTTATGAACTAAATTCAGTAGTGGCTCCTTAAGGGAGAAATGGAAAGAGTTGAGAAAACTGAGTTTGAAAAAACCAAAAACAACTGCATTCCGCCAGGTTTGGATGATGTCAGTAAAATCAATGAATTTTTCACTTCTTTCTCTGAGAATCAGAATCAGCCTAGGAATGACATTCTGAATATTTATCGTCATAATCAATACAAATCCCTCAATTCTCTTTTTTCTTTTTCGACTACGACTGATGAATCAATTTCAATGATAATTCTTAGCATCACGTCAAATGCTGAGGGAACTGATAATCTTAACATAAGGATAATCCAACTATTCTGTCCTTTTTTGATACCATTCATAACACATATATTGAATGAATGCATTTTAAAGTCGTATTTCCCAGTAGATTGGAAATTTGCAAGTGTTATACCTCTCCCGAAAATGAATCAACCAACTAATCTAAGTCATTTAAGGTCAATGAGTATTTCACCTACATCTAAAGTGTTGGAGAAAGTTATGGAATTGCAAATCAGATCACACTTATCGGAATATAATGTATTACCTCCTAAACAATCGGGGTTTCGTCGGGGATATAGTTGTGCGTCTGCTCTTTCGGATGTCGTGGATGATCTTTTGAGGTCTCAGGATCAAAATGAAATAGGCGTTCTTTTATTATTAGATTACACGAAAGCTTTCGATACGATAAACCACGACATTCTGGTCGCGATGTCACATTTCTTGGGTTTTGAAGACAGCGCATCCAAGTTCTTAGAGTCATTTCTTACTGACAGATTCCAACGTGTTCAAGTAGGTGATAGAGTCTCTTCAAAGAGAAGATTATATTCTGGTGTTCCACAGGAAAGCATTTTGGGACCCCTTCTCTACACTATGTACACGATCAGATTCCAAAGATTCCAAGATTTTGTAGTCATCACTTTTACGCTGATGATACACAGATCTATTGTTCCTTCGGATTTGACGATGTTGCTGAGTCAACGTGTTTGATCAACGTTGATCTTGCCCACCTGTTCGAAATCTCTAGTGATCACTTATTGAAGTTGAATCCTGGTAAAACTCAAGCCCTTTTATTTTGTGAAATTTCAATTCGTCAAACTTCCTTAGATAATATTGTTTTAAAAATTGGTGATGATGTTGTGCCTTTCACTGATCATGCAAAGAGTCTCGGTTTAACAGTAGATTGTGGGTTGAGATTCAGTAATCACGTCACAAATAAAGTGCAATTGACTTACTCTACAATAAAGATGATATACGCACAGAGACATTTCTTGGACATCGATACGAAAAAGATGTTATGTTATTCTCTTGCACTGTCCCATTTCGATCATTGCGATGGATTTTACGGCCCCTGTTTGGACTGCGCGGATAAGAAGCGAATTCAGAAGGTGCAAAATTCTTGCTGAAGATTAATTTTTGGAGTCCGTCGTTATGAGAGAATTTCTCACAGGCTTAGAGACTGCAACTGGCTCAATATGTATAACCGCCGCCAATTACACATGTCCTGTTTTTTCTTCAAAATTATAAAATTTAGATGTCCGGACTATTTACATGCAAAGCTAACATACCGAACCGATGTTCACAACCTAAATATCCGTCGCAAAAATTTGCTCACGATAACCTCTCCTAGAAAGGAAGTATTCAAGAGATCATTCTCCTACAATATTGTAGTTGTCATGAATAATCTGATGAAATTGAGATTCTTCGATATTAGCTTAACCACGTGTGTATTCAAGAGTAGATATAAGAGATATTTGTTGGTTAGTCAAGTGTAAAAGAGGAACAAATCTCGGTCGAGTATCCATCTACATATTTATTTCCTTCCCCATCCTCTCTTCCTGTCTCTACCTTTTTTTCCCTTTTTCCCCTTTTCCCTTCATTTTCTTCTCTATATTTTTCACAGCCTGAATCACTCATCTTGTTTTCTGGGGTATTGTAGCACGTAGTGTTTGACTAGTAACAATATTTACTTTTTCATTTTATATAATATCCAACATATGTTTCGGCCTTGATTGGCCTTTTTCAAGGATGTATAATATAACAATCTATTACAAATTTTTGACAAATTACAACTGTCAAAATTGAATTGTCATGATTCAAAATATCAAATAATTTTATCATACGTAAAAGCACAAGAGCTTTTTTTTTATCGGATAAACTTTTATTTTTTACGAAAACTAGATTGCTTAGAAATTTAACGAGAACAAACGAACTGATAAAAACTCGACAGCGAAGCTGGAGAGTTTTTATAAGTTTCGTTTGTTCGAGTTTAAATTGCTTGAAAGCAATCTAGTTTGAGTTTACAAAATAGAAGTTTATCCGATCTTAAAAAAATGCTCGAGTGATTTTTAGCTAGATAAATTCACGAATCGAGATAATAAGCGCTTGACAGCATACAATTTTATGGTATCCATATTGTTATGTTGCTAGGAAACGAGCCAGTACCGCTTGATATCGAGCTGGAGAGTGTTTTATCGCTGTAAAAAACGATGCAGCTTTTTTATCGATGTCAAAGTGATATAAATGCGATGCTCAAATAGACATTTTATTGTAGGAGTGAATTTATCATACGTAAAAGCACAAGAGCTTTTTTTTTATCGGATAAACTTTTATTTTTTACGAAAACTAGATTGCTTAGAAATTTAACGAGAACAAACGAACTGATAAAAACTCGACAGCGAAGCTGGAGAGTTTTTATAAGTTTCGTTTGTTCGAGTTTAAATTGCTTGAAAGCAATCTAGTTTGAGTTTACAAAATAGAAGTTTATCCGATCTTAAAAAAATGCTCGAGTGATTTTAGGCTAGATAAATTCACGAATCGAGATAATAAGAAATAATTCTATAGCCATATTGTTATTCTATAGCCATATTGTTATGTTGCTAGGAAACGAGCCAGTACGGCTTGATTTCGAGCTGGAGAGTGTTTTATCGCTGTAAAAAACGATGCAGCTTTTTTATCGATGTCAAAGTGATATAAATGCGATGCTCAAATAGACATTTTATTGTAGGAGTGAATTTATCACTTCAAGACAGCGATAGCTGTGTAAGTTGATAAAATTAAAAAAAACTGGGATCTATATTTTCATTTTCTATCATTTTATCAAATTGAAATATATTTGTGCCAAGTTTTTGGTGTCGGTTTTATCGTTCATAGCTTCTTTCTCTTTTTTGATATGAATCATTTTTAATATATTTCGGGTTTTACAATTTTTTTCTCTATCTAAAATATGAAAGTTTTCAAAATCCATTTTATGCCCTTCAATTTGTTCGTGTTTTTTAAGTGCTGTGGTATTTTTACAAAATTTATGGCCATTGATACGTTCTTTTATATATTGTGATGTTTGACCTATGTATACTTTAGGGCAGTTTATACAGTTAATTGGGTATATACAATTTGAAAATTTATTTTTTGGAATTTTTGATTTTAATTTGAGTTTAAGAATTTCAAATTATTCACATTTTTATATGCTAAATTTATTCCATAATCTTTTAATGTTGTATTCAGTTTTTCCGATAGGCCTTGTATATATGGCAAAGATACGTATTTTAGAATTTTAGTTTCGCTTTTTTTAGTATTTTTTTTCTCTGTGTTGAATAGGCTGAAAATTTTGTTTTTGAAAATTTTGTTTATTATTTTTAGAGGATAGTTATTTCTTATCAGCATATTTTTTGCTTTATTTATTATTTGTTTTCTAAATTCTGGACTCGTGTGTTTTAAGCTCTGTCAGCGATTCCTGACATCACACTTTTCTTATGAATCATTGGGACTGTAGCTTCAAAATTTAAATATCGTCCGCTCCAGGTAGGTTTTGTATACCAAATTGTCTTTATTTCAGTGTTTGTTCGTATAAGTGTTAGATCCAAGAAATTGATTTTATTTTGTTCTTCTAACTCATGGGTGAATAACAATTTTGGATGGTAGTTATTGAAATCGCTAATAATTTCACATATTTTATCTTCAGGTGCTGCTGTGAGACAATCATCTACGAACGTTTAAAAAATGGTTGTATGTTAATCTATTTATAACAGTTTCTTCTGAATCTTCCATAATAAGTTGTGCTATTACCGCAGAAATCGGAACTCCCATGCCATATCCATTTATTTGAAAATAAAATTCGTTTTTAAATTGAAAATACGAGCATGAAAAACATAGTTCGATTGCTTTTATAAATTCCGTTTTTGGTAGGTCTGTATGTATTTTTATTTCATTCCATTTCATAACAATTAAGTATTTTGCTACGTCAAGTGGTAAATTTGTGTATAAGCTGACAACATCTAGTGAGAACAATTTTTCATTGTTTTTTAATGATACATTATCTATGAATTATTTGAATTGCCATGAATCTTTAATATAGAATTTATTTTTTCCAAGTATTAGGGTTAAACAATTAGCTATGCATTTTGATAATTTATAAATAGGACTTTGGATACAACTAATGATCGGTCTAAGAGGTATTTCTTTTTTATGTAATTTTGGAAGTCCGTATATTTGGGGTGGATTTGCGTTATGTATTTTTAATTCATTGCAAAGTTTTTTAGGTAAAATATTCCTTTTTTCCCATGATATTATTAGATCATTATTTTTATTTTGAATTATCTTTGTTGGATCTTGTTTTATTTTTTATAAGTTGTTTCATCGTTTAGGATATCAAAAAATTTTTTATTATAGTCACATGTATTCATTACTACTGTTTTGTTGGATTTATCTGGTTTAAGAACTGTTATTTGAGGGTGTTTTTTGACAAATGATTTTGTTTTCTTGATTCTGATATTTAATTGTAATTGGCTCTTATTAAGTTTTGTAGATGATTTTTTGAAGTTAGTAATGTTATTTTCTACTTTATTACGTATTTCTGTTTGAGTATCCTTGTCAAAATTGTCAATTCCTGTTTCTATATTTGCGATGATATGGTGTATGGAAAGATTCTTTTTCTACAAGCGTGCGCGTTCAACCCTTTTTCCGCACACATTTCGAATCGTAAAGAGTCACATTTCCAAACAGTGCGGAAAAAACGCCTGCTAATCCATTTCCGCACTGTTAACAGTGCGGAAATGGATTTCCGCACTGTTAACAGTGCTAAATGGATTAGCAGGCGTTTTTTCCGCACACTTTTTATAAAGAATATACTGAATTATCTAATATTTCTATGCATCGAACGCTTACGACGAGGTTACTATGGAAACAACATGTTAATTGACAATTGTCATTAATTAATTTGAAAATAGCAAATTGATTTCAATCCGTACGTAATATTTTCGGTAAGAATGGATATATCTGATGATGACCTGCCCTCGGACATATTAGAAGCATCTTATGAAGCCAATTTGAAGTTGCTTCCACCCAAATCAATCGAAAAATATGAGAAGCGCTATTCTCAATTCATTGCCTGGTGTGATTCCAAGAAAGTAAAACCCAGGAAGGAGGAAGTCTTTTTGGCTTATTTTTTGGAAATTTCGAAAATTTTTAAACCGAACACATTATGGTCCGTATATTCTATGATAAAGAGTGTTTGTAAATTGAAGCAAGATTTGGATATTGGAAAATTCCATAAATTAACTGCCTTCATAAAAAGACAAAATGTTGGTTTTCGTCCGAAAAAAGCCAAAATTTTTAATGAAGAGGACATATCCAAATTTATGAGTGAGACACCTGATGAAATTTACCTAATGATCAAGGTGGTAACGATTTTTGGATTGGCTGGTGCTTTGCAGACGGGAAGAATTAACAAAAATAACTATCGACGATATAGATGATAAAGGAAACATGATTATTGTCAACATTAAGGACTCCAAAAATTATTCATCGAGATCATTCGTTATCTCCCAAGACAACCAACGGACATTTTTTAAATATATATCGAAAATATGCCAACTTACGTCCGAAGGAAATAGACCATCGCCGATTTTTCTTAAGGTACAATAAAGGAAAATGTACAATGCAACCTATAGGAATAAATACGATAGGAAGAATACCTTCCGAAATAGCCGGATTTTTACGATTACAAAATCCAGAATTATACACAGGTCACAGTTTTAGGCGCTCTTCTGCTACATTCCTAGCTAACCGTGGAGAGGGAATCACCAATATAAAACGATTAGGAGGGTGGAAGTCAACTTCTGTTGCTGAGGGTTATTTGGAAGAATCAGTAAACAAGAAAAAAGAAATGTCTAGCAAAATTCTTAATTTGAATGCTCCTTCAACTTCAACCTGTTATTCAGAATTATCTTCTTCGACGGAGCAGCTGACTTCGACCAACATGATGGCTACCAAAATTCTGAATTTGAATGCTCCTTCCCATGTTCCTTCCACTTCAACCGGTAATTCAGAATTATCTCCTTCCACTGAGCAGCTGACTTCGACCAACATGATGGCTTCTGCTATAAACTTGCATAATGCGACCAACTGCACGTTTACAATAAATATAACTAATAACTAAATATTAGATACTAATATGTATATATTATACATAGCTATTCTTAATTTCCTTATTGCAGTTTATTTTTGTTTGCTGTTAGTTATCCTCGTTTTATTTCCAATTAATATTATTAATAATAAAGAATAAATGAATATTCCAGTTCATAGATATAAATATTTCATATGCCTCTAATGACCGAACGACAACGATGACATTGATGACAGTATAGGTATGATGGTAACGACATGCAAGGATTACGCTTGTCATTCATGTGTAGGTATTATGAATTAATAATATCAAATTTGTTCTGTGTGTTGAACTCAAATCGATCTCATACCTATAATAAAAGTGCTTGTAGAAAAAACATTGTTCCTAACTCGAGCGAAAAGTGTCTTTCCCGCACTCAACTGCTTATCCGAACTCCGCTTCGCGTCGTTCGGCTAACGGCCGTTTCGTGCGGGAAAGTATCACTTTCCGCACTTGTTAGGAAAATAACTATTTTGGCGCTCTAGTTCCTCGGAACTGAGTGCTTATCAATTTGCCCAAATGTCTGTAATTTTCGAATTTTTCGATGAAAATGGTCCTAAACGATTTGGTTCGACTCACTGATCAAGAATCCGTGGTGGAAATTAATTCTGTCCGGCCGTCCGGCCGGCCGGCCTTAGGCACGATAACTCTCGAACGGAATGAGCTAGAGAGTTGAAATTTTCAGAGTAGGTTTGGGGGATGAATATCTCGGCTAAGTGCGTTACTGGGCAAAATCGGACAGAAGGTTTCGGAGAAATAAAAAAAAATTTTTTTTTACAAAACAAATTCCAAATTAATTTTTTTTTAATAAGCAGTTTTATCATAAGAATCCATTCATATCATTTTTAACTCTAACAAGCTAATACTTTCGGAGATACGATTTTTCAAAATTTCAATGTAAATCGTATTTCACAGATTGATATAATTATTCTATGTATGAATTCTCATAATGTCAACTTGACAGAAGGGAATATTGTAACTTCAAAAATATTGGGGTTGAAATACTCGTATTTTAGCGATGCAACGGGGCCTCACCCGAAAATGTTTGAAAATATTACGTAAATATTGAAAGCATAATTCTGTAGTTCGAGAGAGGTGTAAATTTGGTGAACGTAGATCAGGAAATTTTTGATCGATTACAAGGTAATTTTTTATTTATTACTCATCTTCTTTCATACATGTTTTATGGAATACCTACTATTTGTAGGTACTTTAAACCTGTTTTGGGCAATTGTCATACGAAACTTGTTTTTTTGGCGCTCTAGTTCCTCGGAACAGAGTGCTTATCAATTTGCCCATTTGTCTGTAATTTTGGAATTTTTGGCTGAAAATGGTCTCAAACGATTTGGTTCGACTCACTGATCAAGAATCCGAGTGCGAAATCGATTCTGTCCGGCCGGCCGACCGGCCGTAAGCACGATAACTCTCGAACGAAAGGAGTTAGCGGATTGAAAATTGCAAGGTGGTTTTGGAGCGTAAATATCTCGGACAAGTTCGTTCGATCTATCTGAAATTTAGCATCAAATTGTAGAATCATGACCTTTATACGCATGTGAAGTTTTGTATTGACCAGATTACCGCAAAATGTAAAAAAAAAAAATTTTGAAAATTTGAAAAAAGTTTTTCCACAATAACTCTCGAACGGAATGAGCTAGGTAGTTGAAATTTTCAGAGTAGGTTAGGGAGATGAATATCTCGGTTAAGTTCGTTATTGGGCAAAATTGGCCAGATTTAATTCGATTTCTTCCATAGTGCAGTTCTCATTCTCATGATTGCTCATTTAATCTTGATAAATAAACTATTATTTGAATTGAATTTCCTTTATGATGCAGCTCTATCATATGTATACATTGATATAATTCCCAACTCAGAGAAACCAATACTTTCGGAGATATAATTACTAGAGCGCCAGAAAGCTCCTGTCCACAGGGCTTGAACCCATTTTTTCTATTGTGATACAGTATTTCGGTCCTAAATTCAAAACTTCTTCTATATTTTCAGGAATAGTTGTATCTGAAATGTTCACAAACCAGTCTTTTTCTGTATCTTTAACTTCAACTCTGTTTTTTAGTTTTTTGATTTTATTTATTTGTTTAGTTCGGATGTTGTTGAATATCTCCTCTATTTTTCGGTCTTGTTTTTCTAATGATGTATTCACACATTCTTCAATATTTCTCTCCAGCATTTGATTCGTTGTATTAATTATGTTTTTTTCTAGATTTTTGATGTTCTTTGAAGTATCAGTTATGAGGAGGTTAATGGTTTTGAATTGAAATGTCTTGAAAATTTCGGTGAATTTCTTTTCATTTCTTTGGTCAGTTATTTTAATATGTTCAATATTTAAGTTGAGGAATGTTGGAATCAGTTCAGAATGTTTACATTGTAATAGAAATATTCTTCTGTTTTTCTGCTTGATTAATTTAGTTTTCAATTTCTCCAGTTTCTTGATATTTTTTGATGTTTCATGATTGTTATATGTATTATTGATGTTTATACCTTCCATTTTCACCCGGAAGTAAAATGTATTATTGCTCTTGAATTTTCTTGTGCTTCTTTCTTATATAAATTTTTGTGAAAGTTTTCTTGGGTATTGTAGCACGTTGTGTTTGACTAGTAAAACAATATTTACTTTTTCATTTTATATAATATCCAACATATGTTTCGGCCTTGATTATTTATGTTAATTCGTGACTGAGTATGATGAAGTAGAGGGGTTTCGTGGGATTTCAGTCAGGTAAATTAAGAAAGACTCTTTTTTCTTTACTCGAGCTTTCGAGACGTATATTTGTCTCTTCGTCAGGAGAACTATAAATAAATTGGTATTAACATAGTGCATAATTTAGGAATATAAGAACTTACGAATTTGAGATTATTTTGCAAGATGTTATACATTGATATTAAAAACACTAGAGAAATAAATATTCAAAAATAGCATATAGGTTTAGCATTTCAACATCATGTTGAGAACTGATGTCAAGAATAAAGACAGATGCTATAAAGAAAGCTTAGATAAGTCTTACAGTCATAAGCTTTAAAAATATCTGATTCAGCGCTGGTCATCATCAGTTCCTGATGATGATGATGATGACCAGCGCTGCCTAACTCCGTATTGAATAATTTCACAGGAGGAGCAAAAATTAATATGTATTGGATAAATCTTTGAATGAATAATAGATTACGCAACAATGTATTGATTGTTCATTATTCTGTAAATCCAGAGTAGCAAAAAAGGACTTGACGAGTTTCTCTAAATATTATTGGAGTTAGATATTTTTCGCCTCAAAAGTCCATGACGAAAATGGAGTTAGGCAATTTTCTTATTAAGGCGACGAAATGAACTATCACAAAGTAACGGATTACACTATCCATTATTTTTCAATAAAATTCCAACACTTGATTCTTGATTTCCATACAAAAAAATAGCATAATTGAATCTTCCAACCAGTTTTTTTTTACGTGAAATATTTCCAGTAACAACAGAGGAAAAAAATTCTTCTACAATCACCAGGACTGTGGAATTATTGAATTCACATAATATCTTCTCAAATTCATTATTTTTCCGAAGTAAATTTACATTGTGAAAATACGTAATTACTACGACTTCTATGTAGAGAGGACAACGTTGCGTAGTTATCTGACAGGAAAATGACTATAACCTAACATTTTCAAAATATGCATGGTGAGATGTGTCAAATTTTCATGGCCAACCGGGAGAATTTATAAAAGTGAATGGAGTATACGTATGATGTTATATTGGATACTTTACATCACTTGATACAATTTCAATATATAGAAACTATATTATCTCTACTATAGATTGAAAAGATAAAGATTTAAAGAAATAATGGATATTACATAATTTTCTGTTCCTTTTTCAATATATGTAGTTGAATGCCTTCGTCAAATGAGAATCATTACAATTACATATTTAAATGTAAAACAGTGTTTATATAGAGTAGGAATGAACTTTTATGTAGTTACTGAAATTGGATAGGGAGTTTTGTCTCCGATTTAGTTTTCAAAGAAAGAAGATAATTCATATTTGGGGACAAGTAAACATATCATATGATTTCGTCCTTTTGAAGTTCGCGACACTAACAGGTTGAAATAATTCTTTCGGAGCATCGTTGATACATAAGATTTTACCGATTACTGCTAAGTGCTTGTATCTTAGAAACTCAGTATCGGATACATCATATACAGGGTGTATCTGAATAAGTGCGACAAACTTTAAGGGGTGATTCTGTGATGAAAATTAAGGTAGGTATTTGTTATATAACATTTTTTGAAAATCATCCCACCGGAAAAGTTACACCCCTCCGAAGATTAACAAAAAAAATTGTTTCTATTTTTATTTTACCTATATATTAAGCTGAAGACACGAAACTTTGTAAATACTATTTGTCAATTAAAAAAACTATGCATTTTGGAATTTTTTCAACCCTGAAGTATGCTTAGAAGGAGTTGAAATAGTCAAGATATTTTCTCCTATACAACTTTGTTTTTGATGAAAATTTTCCTTCTGAAAAATCATAGCTGAAAGGCTCAATTCACTAACTAACTTTTATATGTCTACAATTTATTTCGAAAACTTGAGCATTTACGAGAAAAAAAATGCAATGCATTTTCAAAAAGCAAGGTAGAATTTTCCTAACCATTTATTTGTTTATAGTTCGTATATTTTACAAGTTTTGCTTTATTTTCTTCATCACCATTCTTGAAGACTCCCTGACATGGATTATTATTATTATTATAGAACGGGGTCGTGTGGCTTGGTCGGGCTTTCAGAACTGCGACCGATATGATCTTTTGTTCTGTTACCCAACTCATTCAATCCTAAGGACATTGTCAATGGTGTTCACATACCCGATGACGTCCTTAGGAGCGGTACAAGTGGTAATTGTACCGCCAGTGCTTTTTCGCAGTCCCACCATTACCCGAAACTCAACTCGTGGCAGCTATTCTCTTACTTAGCTTCCATTCTTCGACCTCTGCCATGTAGTGGTCTTTTCCAAGCCCACATAAGGGTTCTGGTCCAGTGGGTATTACCCCGGAGGCTCTTTTGGCAAGTTAATCCGATTTCTCAAATCCTTCAATACCACAGTACCATAGCACCCATAGACGAGTCTCTAGCCAATTGTTTTATGGTATCCCGGCATTTCTAGGACAGAAGGGAAACGTGAATGGGTTATTCAAGGTATCTCAGTGTGCCTGTAAGATAGGGGGTCCAGAGGCCTTGAGATCCTTAGTTTCAGCCCATTATCCATATCACATTACCCAATACCTACGCCCTTATCTAATTTTGATCCATCCACATACCAAATGGACGACTTTTGTTCAATCGATTAAAGAGGTCCACCGCACTCAGACGGTCTCTTATACAGTGCGTTTCAAAAAGTACGCACCAAGGGGAAATTTTCTCGCCTGTATAGTTTTTTGAAATTTTGGTTTTCGGGAAAGTTGGTGCTCAAGAAATGATGTTTTTTGACATATATGTCAAAAAACATCATATCATCTAATTAGATAAGGGCGTAGGTCATTGATCCTGTTACTCTGCAAACAAGTCAAAATTGACATTTTTTTTAGAAACATGACTGAAAGACGTAGAAATCAGAACAATATCAAAAAGTTGCTGAAAGAAATGTTGCTCAGAATTTTATTTTATACAAAACTGCCAAATTTCATAGTGAAATTCCGAAATTTTTTATTTTAATATTTTGATGCCAGCACGCTAGAGGTTAAGCTTTGCGGAAATTTGAAAAATTATTCGGAATGTAATTTCAATGAAATTGACATTACAACAATTCAAATAAAGTCTTTATTAATTCAATGTTCCTCATAAATTATGATGACTATCGTGAAAACCTCACAATCTTGGTGCAAACCGAATTATACTTGAGAAATGAAATACGCAAAGAGCTAATATCTTGCTAATTATTCTTCGAACATCAAAATGAATTAAATTCTTCGATTTCACATCTGAAGAAGAGTTCTCCAATCCTCTGAAATTTCATTTTCACAGGTAACTTTGTTTTAGATGATATCTGTATTGCGTCTTTAGTGTTATTTGAGTTAATAAATTCACAAGGGATTTGACAGGATTGGAAAATTCTTTTTCAGATGTGAAATCGAAGAATTTAATTTCTTTTGATGTTCCAAGAATAATAAGCAAGATATTAGCTCTTTGCGCATTTATTTTCTCTAGTATAATTCGGTTTGCACCAATATTGCGAAGTTTTCACTATAGTAATTTATGAGGAACATTGAATTAATATAAACTTTATTTGAATTGTCAAGATGTCAGTTTCATTGGAATTACATTCCGAATAATCTTTCAAATTTCCGCAAAGCCCAAAGCTCCATTTAGCGTGCTGTCATCAAAATATTAATATCAGAAAGAACGGCATGTAATGGTCAAATCTGAGTTTTCCTCCACACTGTGAGGTTCAGATGCAATATTCGTTGGCGTTCTTGCACGACGGACACGAGTTCGATTCTTCACATCACTAACTTGTCCAAACAGCTAGAATTTTTGCATCAATTTCAGAATAACTGGCCAAGAAAGTACTTCACGAGAACTTTAAATTGTTTCAGCAAAATCTTCACCATTTCTGTTGTAAATTTTAACAATTTTAATGCTCTGTTGAATTGTATATCGTTCCATTTATATTATTGGCATTGTTTTATGTTGTCATCTGTCAGTTAATGACAGTTCTCTTAATAAGACAGTAGCTAAAATTAGGGGTCTACTCGAAATGAAACCTCGAATTGGAAAACCCTTTATAAGGAAATCATCAATCTCGTTTAGTATTTCAAAACGTTAACATTTCAAGGGGAGTTTCGAGGGTTGATTATTCGAGAAAATAATAAATTAAAAAGACTCACCTGCTCGGCCTGCACCGTCACTACAGTGAACCACAATAGGGCAAGATCTTCCCCTATAAGACTTGTTCACTTTCCTCCTGAACTCGAGCAAAGCCTTCGTGGACGCAGGTACACCCGTTTCCGCCCACGAGAGGAAGTGAAACTGTGTAACTGTCCTAGTATCACCTGTTCTCAAGTTTTTGAGGTAGAAGGAACGTACTAAGTAGTCGTCACACCAAATATGTTCGGACACAAGATGCACTTCATAGATGTGGTACCGTTCAGACCCTGCAAAAATCATTGAATAATCTAATTATGTTTAGTAGGAATATATCGACTCATTAGAACACTTAAGTAATCAGGTTAATTCGGAGTCATGTGGTAATTTGTTGAATCTGATAAAAAAATAATAGTGAGAGTGGGTGGATTTCATTTTGACTGTTGTATTTTGAATTTTATTGTTTTGTCATTGTATTTGTTTTGAAGTTTGTAAAGGCCGTTTAACTAGCACTATTGACAGATCTTGAATTCAGTTATCATCTTTCTTTTTTTTTCATTAGTTGTGTGGAATTATCTAAGTTATTTGGTCATTATTCTATGACTCATAACCTCTTATATTCTGTTGTCAATGGTATTGATTTAAGTTATATTTTTGATATTTCAACGCAAATGTTCTCTTGATAGAGTCGACCATTATTGTTCCATCCGATCTCTTAGTTTAATTGATGTTTTTGGGCGTATGTTCTAGGGGAACATCGTCCTATCATTTCGTCCAAATGTCTGTAATTTTCGAATTTCGAGCTGAAAATTGGCTAATAGACTAATTCGGACTCCCTGATTACGAATCCGGTGTCAGATTTTTGGGTGCCGTATGGCCGGCCGGCCGGCCGGCCGGCCGTAGGCACGATAACAGGAGCACCGAAGGTCCTATCGACTTCAAACTTTCAGGGTAGGTTTCTGATCAAAATGCGACGGTTAAGTTCGTTAACGAGCAAAATCAGCCGGACGGTTTAGGAGTTATAGACATTTAAAATTTTGAGGTTATTTCCCTGATATTTCAGGAACTAAAGAAGATGTTGAATCGAAACTTGGTAGTCAGTTCGAGGATATAAACGCGCAACTTTTGGCAAAATTCTGTTATGATCAAAATGTTGGTAATTTTTAAAAAAATATTTTTTTTTCGTGAACTATTCATCAGATTGCAACAAAAACTTGTACTAACGTCAATTGTAGTATTTTGCAACATTGTGCAAAATTTTGGCTCTATACGATTTCAATTTCTGGAGATTTAAGACAAAATGTGTCAAATTTCCTGGGTCTCTCTCAGTATTTTCATCGATTATTCTATGAACTCTTTGAATTCCACCGAAAACAAATTCAAAGACATAAACATAAAGAATCAAGTCATAGTTTAGACGTCGAAAGAAGGACGATGTTGATCGACTTGAAAAGGTACCTATTTCAAGAAATGCAATAATGAAATGCTTAATTTTTATGGTCACAGAAAATCGTCACAAAAATCTATTTACCTCATTTGACGGCTGTTTGTCAAATCAATTAATTCCAATAATTAATGTCAGATTTCCTACATACCAAGTTCAAACACATTTTATTATATGGAAAACACTTATTATGATCACGTTCTACAGGAATTGATACTAAATAGAAGCTAGATGAAGATTATTGTAATGGAAAATTTGTGTTCCAGAATAATATTAAGGTATTCAACATGATACTGCTCTTTACTGGTCAGTACGGGCCACAAGGAACATGCGCCCAAAAGCTCCTGTCCACAGGGCTTGAACCCATTTTTCCATATCATTTAAAAAATATATTAATCCAGAGTATAATGATGCAACTAGTTTTTGCGCGCATGTTCTGGGGAACAGCATGCTATCATTTTGCCGAAATGTGTGTAACGTTCGAATTTTTTGCCGAAAATGCTTTCAAACGATTAGGTTCGACTCTCTGACGAAGAAATCGAAGTAAAATTTGATTATGTCCGGCCGGCCGTAGCTACTATAACTTTCGAACGGAAAAAGATAGCGAATTGAAATATGGCGTATGTGGCGCATCCAAATACGACGGACAACTTCGTTAATGTGCATAATCGGCCCAACGGTTTTCGAGTACCTACTAATTTTGTCTTCAACTAAAACAGATCTGACCGAATTGAAACTTGGTAAATAGTTGTATAATACGGACACAAAGACGTTTGTGAAATTTGGTGAGAATCGTATCACTAGAAAATTAACGAAAAATTATTAATAAATATCATTCATCTCTCGATAACATGATAACGGAAAGGGATAGCGATATTTCAGCAATTTTTAGGGTAGGTGGCGCATCCGAATGCGAAATTTGAGTTTGTTAATAGGCATAATCGGCCAAACGGTTTCGGAATTATACCCACCTGAAATTTGGTTGTTATTTCCTCCATAACTCGAAAAATTTGAAACCGATCCAATTCCTTCATGATAAGTATATTGTATATTGTATATTATTATACTGATCCTCCTAGGTCTTCCCCAAGGAGACCACTCATAAGCATAAGTAGTTGTAGAGTGCCGACGCGCAAATTTCGTGAGGATCGTATCACTAGAAAATTTCAAAAAAATAATTGAAAAAAATTCTATATTCATAAACTATTCGTCCGACATCACTGAAATTTTGCGAGATCCTTCAGAACCTAATTTTATAGCCTAGTTCCAAATTTGAACACGATCGCATCTTATTGTTCGAAATTCGAGTGACCTTGGGTGAGTTCAGTAGCTGGATAGGTGACCGTTGCCACGATAACTTTCGAACGGAGAGACAGCGACTTGTCAGGGTAGGTTGCGTCTTCGAATGGAATAATTAGGTTCGTTGTTGGCATAATCGGCCCAAGGGTTTCGGAGTTATACCCATCTGGAATATCATTTTCTCGATAACTCAAAAAATACAGATCTGATCGAATTGAAACTAGTTGTGAAATACTAACATGAAGACGTAGGTATGTGAAATTTTTTGAAGATCATTTGACTAGAAAATTTAAAAAAATAATGAAAAAATATTATGTGTTTCACGATAACTAGAGAACGGAAAGAGATAGCGGTATGCTATTTTCATGGTCGATTGTACATCCGAATGGAACAGTTGAGTTCGCTGTAGAGCATAATGAGTTTCGGAGTTATACACATCTTAAATTTTATTGTTATTTAAACCTGATAACTTTAGTGTCTGAATCTGATTATGTGTTTTGACAAAATACATCAGTACAAATAAGTTTCTGCCGTTTTGAGAATGATTGTGCTGCACAAGGTTTAGGTTAAAATTATCAGACGAAAGAAGGCATAAAGAAAGTTTGGTAATTTAGTAACAAAATGTCTAAGGGCCTATTTCACCAAGAAATTATTAACCTCAGTTCTAACAAACTCGGTTTAACCTAAACGGAGATCTAAATCTCGGTTTAGAGAATGTCGATTTCTCCATACTTGAAGGGCGTTTGAGTAATCCGAGTTTGAAACTCAAGAATAATGGCAACATCGCAAAATAAACCAACTTCACAATAGTTTTTAACTGAGTATCTACAAAGTAAGCGTTCCTTCATTCAAATTTGAGATTTGTTACCGTAAAAAGATTGTCACCGTAAAAAGGTGTTTTGTTGAAAATGTTGGGACGGAAAAGAAATGCTGTATTTCAAGCTTCAGGAAGGAAAAGCTTCTTCATATAGCGAGTAAATATTTTAGCATAGTCGAGTGTAGAAAAACAGACAATGTGAGTGTGGCTACGAAAAAGAAAACTTGGCAAAAAATCGCAGAAGAATTCAACTCTTCCACGCCGCTTATTTTCAAGCCGAACAAAAGATGGAAAATATAAAACAAGAAAGAATCAAAACTGAAATCCTGAATGAGGAATGCCAAAGAAAGATGAATTATAATGTCGTTTACAGTATTCTCGTGAACCAAGTTATGTGTTCCAGCAATATTTTGTAGGTATTCGTTGTTTATGTTGAATAAGTGATTTTATTAACTTTTTATGATTTATCTTTTATATTCCTTCAAAAGCCTAAAACAATTCCATCATTTCAAATTGTTAAATGAGAGATACCAATAACGTTTGAAGTATTGATAGCAAACATTCATTTTAAATATAATTAATTTTATAGTTTTCAATATTAAGCACTTAGGAGGACTCAGTTTAACATGGTACAAAATCGTTTGGAATGATTCAAACATAAGGTATGTAATTGGATTCCATACGAATTTTTCGGTTGTAACACATTTTAGCTCACCTTATCTTTTAAGGTCAACAAATTTGGCATTTTTTTAAAGCTAATGCATAGAACTTGAACTTGAAGTTTTTGCGGCACATACTTTTGACCGTGAGCATGTGGCCTGAGTTGATTTTTTTGCTCCCAAGAGTATTTCGTGTGTTCTGGGACGATTATTTGAACTGGAGAATCTAACATAGGGAGTCCGTGTTGACCTAACTGGCGTCCCAAAATACATGTGACGCTGGCTTTCTCTGTACATGACTTGTATTTAAGAAGGCTGCGATTATATTATAGACTCTGATGATGATTACCTTCCTCAGGCCAATACCGATGACACATCGCTGCCCCGGATTCTGTCAGTCTTGTCAACATCACAATAACAACCGCCCCCTGTTCCCAGATCAGTTGCCAGAAATCAGTGGACGTGTGGGGTAAGGGCCCTTGGGTGGCGATATACGCTGGATTCCTTGGATCATGATCCATTATACTAGAGGCGTTGATGTAGTCGGATCCGTTGGCGTTCAAAAGCTCCTTTAGGATCACCCTCGAATGGTCGTAGGGTACAATTTCCTGGTAGCGATTCTTGCCGGCGTTCTCTTTATTCAAACCTACTGTTGTGGCGCAAGGTTCAGCAACGTAGGCGCAAAGAGCTACCCATTCCTGCTCCAGACGGTCCTTGTTCTTCAGGTGGTCTTCCATGTAGTTCAGCACCATATGACCTGGAAACAAAACCTTTTATAGTATAGCTAATGAATTACAAGAAGTGGCAGTACATGCATGGGTTTCCACTTCAAGTTTTCATGTTGAGTTATGAGGGATTTTTTTGTGAAAAATAATTCAATTTTTGTTTAATTTAATAGAGGAAGGTTTCCATTAATAACAATATCATCACCGGTCATGTTTCCTGGACCAAGCTAGTTTGATGAAAATTCCAATACATTTTTGAATATTTGGGGCTCTATTTCGTCGATGATGGCATGAATCTTCTCTTTGAGTTCTTGAATTCATTGTGAAGCATCAACATGAACTTTAACTTTAACCCAATCACAAATAAATAAATGGAAATATGTTAAATTGCATCATCGTGCCGGCCATTTGTAATGGGCGTTTTCGAGGGACCACCTGAAAACTTTTCCCGCAAAAGACCGATGGTTTCGCAAATTGCACAGCACGTAGTCCATATTCATCTTCCCATTCTGGACATAAAAATACAATAAACGTGGTTCGATAGCGTCATCAATCCATCGAAACAGCCACTTCAGCTTCTAATAAAAAAAACAAGGCCCAATGATAACTCCTACCCAAAAAGAGAGGCTTTTCAATAATCATTTTTGGGTTTTCAAATGCGACAATTTAGCCTAACAACGAAGACTCCAAGGTGTAAATGTGTGTCAACGCTCATAATGATTTTTCGGTGGAATTCAGGATCATTTTCTTACTCCACAGCCAAACACAAGACATATTTGATGGTTAGAAGGCTTGAGTTCCGTGTTAACTGAACTTAAGTTTTAGACACAAGTTTTTATGCACGCAAACGACTCTATTGTTTGCGAAATGCCGAATTCCTAAGAACGGCGTGGAATGAACAAACCTGGGTTTGCCTGAACATTGTGAGTTACAGAGGCAATATTCGTTGATGTTCTTGCCCTACGTTTGTTTTTTGCTTGTTTGTGTTAGACCGATGCCGATTGAACGAATAGCCCGTGCTGCAGCCTAAAGAGGCATATTACACCTCGGTCATTTTCCTATTAGCTGACTGTAGGCCAGTTACTGCCCTGAGCTTACTCCTACTCAGTCTTTAGTTAGTGGGGGGCAGGACTGCCCCATAATTAACTTTCTATGCCGCTGGCACGAAGTTTCGTTCCAGTGCCGAGTGTGCTGTGCATGCATTTCTCAACGTCTCCTTTCACAGACAATTTGGATAGCCAAGATCTCTCTAGAAAGTGCGTTAGCTCTTTCATTCCCTTCAAGCCCCGTATGCCTCAGCACCCACCTGAGCTAAATTCTGTTTCTGGCAGCCAAGGTTTCCAGGTGCTGTTGGCATTATTCCAGCACGAGCCTGGAGTAAATTATCCAGCTAGCTATTGCCTTGAGTGCTGCCTGACTGTCCCAGATAATTCGTTTGTTCCTATTGGAATAGCCCATGTGAATATTCTCCACGACACATTTCGTGATGGTTACACTTCTGCCTGGAATATAGTGGTTCAGCCCCATGCACTACAGCTCCAGAGCGTCCGCCCATCACTGAACCATCCGTGAACCATGTAAGTTCAATGTGCGGTATTTTTCCCCCTCCGCGTCAGGCTTTAGCCCCAGCTTGGAGAAAGCATCAAATTTGTGAGTTACTGGACTCCAGTCGCTCACCATGTTCAGAATCGGATTCCCCCAATACCAGCGTGTTCTATGACCTTTGTCTTCCGACATCGTCTAGCTGCAGCCTGTAGGACCCCAGTCTCAATTCGGCTCTCACCAGAAGGTGAAGGGCAGGGAGTCCCACGGAACCTCTATAGACACAGTTCTTTTTATCGCTCCAGTAACACAAAGCAAAGCCAGTCTCTGAACTTTCTCCAGCTCTTTAACGGCCCTGCTCTAGTACATTTTTGGCGCTCTAGTTCCTCGGAACTGGGTGCTTATCAATTTGCCCAAATGTCTGTAATTTTCGAATTTTTCGATGAAAATAGTCTTAAACGATTTGGTTCGACTCACTGATCAAGAATCCGTGGTCGAAATTCATTCTGACCGGCCGGTCCGGCCGTAGGCACGATAACTCTCAAACGGAATGAGCTAGAGAGTTTCGGAGTAGGTTTGGCAGATAAATATCTCGGCTAAGTTCGTTTTTTACATTTTTTTTTACATAACAAATTCCAAATAAAATTTTTTTCAACAAGCAGTTTTACCATAAGAATCCAATGATATCATTTTTAACTCTAAGAAGCTAATACTTTCGGAGATATGATTTTTCAAAATTTCAATAATAAATCGTATTTCAACGTTTTCACAGAATTATATAATTATTCTATGTATGAATTGTCATAATGTCAACTTATTTTCCTGAGACATGACATTGTCTAATTCCTTGCTAATAGTTGGTTCGAGAAACGTCAAAATCGACTTAGAGAGACAAGGGTAAAAAACCGTCAAATAAACCCCCATGTGGCGATTTTATGTCGAAAAGTGAAAATTAAGAATATATATCCCAGGTAAGTACCGACGTTTTATTCTAATACCGGAGATCGACAAGATCGTACGAGGAGCCCGATAGCCGGTTCGTCTAGTCAGTCGGGTTTTCGGTTTCGGAACGAGAGAAGGCGGGCTCAAATCCCGGAAAGGGAATTACACTTTTTGGCGCTCTAGTTCCTCGGAACTGAGTGCTTATCAATTTGCCCAAATGTCTGTAATTTTTATTTAAGAAGTAGTTTCACCATTAAAATCCATCGATATCATTTTCAACTCCAACAAGCTAATACTTTCGGAGCTATGATTTTTCTAAATTTCAATAATGAATCGTACGTACTTCTATGTTTTCACAGAATGCTATAATTATTCTATCTAAGCTTTATTATATGATCTGTGTTCAAACTCGTACATTTCATCCTGTTCTATAAGAAAGAGTCAAATTCATTTCAGCTATTTTAATTTGATTTCTTCCATGGTGCAGTTCTCATTCTCAGATTGCTCATTTAATCTTGATAACTAAACTATTATTTGAATTTAATTTCCTTTATGATGCAGTTCTTTCATAAGAATACATTGATTTAATTCCCAACTCTGAGAAACCAATACTTTCGGAGATATAATTTGTCTGTTTGAACTAGAGCACCAGAAAGCTCATGTCCACAGGGCTTGAACGCATTTTTTCTCCATCACACAGCACTAGTATATGTGAGGGACCGCCTCACTGTAGCAGTGTAAATCCACCTAGTGATTCCCGGGCTCAAGCCCCATGTTTTGCCAATTGACTTGAGAGCAATCATGTGGGTCTCCTTCCCTTGGTAACTATTGTTGAGAGTTGTGTGTTCCAGGTTAGCTTGGTATCAAGCATAATGCCCAGGTAGCGTACCTCATCAGCCAGGTTTAGTTGCACACCATGACTTTGGGGGCTTTAATTCCCTCCAAATGCCTTCGAGTGTCAATGGTATAATAACTGTTTTTGAGGGGTTAACACTGGGGCTGACCCTCTCGCACCAGATTTCCACCACTTTCATAGCCTGTATAGTTAACTCCGAGACTACCCTTGGAATCTTTTACCGGATTAATATGCAGATGTCATCCGCATAACCCTGGGTGCATAATCTGCTGTTATTCAATTCCACCAAGAGCTCGTCCACCACGAGGTTCCATATATAGCAGTGGGGAGAATACTACCCCCTGATCCATGACCCTAGTCGTGGTAACTCTTAAGACCTGTACCTGTTGGCCATGCAGTGCCTTGAACATGGCATGTTAAGTGGTGTTGTTAAACGCCCCCTTCAATATCGAAGAGGGTAAGGAGCGCCACTTCCTTGTGCTCAATCGTCTCCTCTATAGACACCAGATGATGTAATTCCGAGACACGCGATCTTCCCACACGGTAAGCATGTTGTTTGCAGTACAATGGCTTCTCTTTCAGAAATGATTGCCGCACATAGATCCCCATTAATTTCTCCAGTGCCTTTGAAGTAAAGGATGAAACAGCTGGGTCTATACGCCTTCGGATATAAAAGATTTCTCGCACTACGAGAACGAGTTCCATTCTTCAAATCCCTAACTTGTCCCAAAAGCTCAAATTTTCACTGCAATTCCATAATAGCTGCCCGTAAAGGTTGTACTCGAAGTCCCAGAAAACATTTAACTTCACGAACTGTTTCAGCCAAATTTCAACGATTGCAATGCCTTTTTGAAGCGTTCATCCTTCCATTCTTATTGATGGCATAGTTTTTGTTCGTCGACGGTGACTTCTTTCTTCGGGGTTACATTGAGTCATTGGTTTACAGCAATCATACAGTAAATTAAGGCAATTTACAGATAAATATTGAACGAGTAATTGCTAAATACGACCTAATTTGTGTGAGAGAGTCATGGAAAATTGGGTTCAACGACTTCACTCCTGCCAGCGTTTCCGTGGTGGATATTTAAATCATGTTTTGTTTCATAACTAATGCTATCCATTGTACTTTATAATGAAATAAAAATTTCAATAATTTTCAAATAAATAATGTGTTTCATTTACAAAACAAAATGAGGCGCCCTTAATGACCCGTTATAACCTGAAGACTCACCCTGTATATTTACTTTACAACTGAATAGGAAATGCTCAGTTCATTTCCTATGTCCAGGTTAAAATTTACCTGATGTGTGCACTAATCCGAATTTCAATTGAAATAATGTTATCTCCGCTAATATTAGCGGCAATAAACTATTTTACTTTACAATTTTTATAATTTATATTAAGATGGATTGCCGTCAATTGAAGACTGATATAATCAAAAATCCGAATTTGTTTAAAACTATCCAAGCGAAATTAGTAGAACATGATATTATGGTCAGTTCTATTCTGCCAATAGACAAAAAATACCTCGAAACAGTCGAAACTAATTAGTAATTCCTACTACTGATTAGGTTAATGAATCCTATAATGTGGGTGCTTCTTCATGAAGGAAAACTTCTGCAGACAATGATCTCCCTTTCGAATTCAAGTAAAAGGTAATGAAGTTTACCTGTTGAAATGTCCATGTTGTGTAGAGCAGGCTCCTCACTCCAGGACGAAGTACTAGATCTACTCGAAGGACTCTGTTCCGACTCCTTCGATAAACTCGTTATCCTGCCATGAACATTTTCACCTGAAGATTGTCCTTTCGCCGACATCCTAGCCCTACAAAGCTCCTGATAGTCCTTGCTTGCTTCTGTATCCGGCTTGCTAAGTCCCTGTAGCTTCTCCTTCGATTTAATGTGCCTTCGGATGATGATGAGGAGAGCTGCGGCAACGATCATGGCTCCAAGTACACCGCATACCATGAAGATCACGATGTAGAATTCGTTGTCGTTGATCATTGGAGCTGCTAAAACGGCCTGCATCTTTTCCTGAAGAAAAGTGAAAGATTTCAATTATAATTCTGTCAGTTTGAACAAGCTGGATTCTCTAAGATGCTCTAATATCTTGAAGTACATCTAGCAGTAAGATATTATGTTATAAGCTTTTTCTAAGATACTGCAATATACAAATATTTGAAATACTAATGATTGTAAAGTTTATCACATTTTTATGGCGTCAAAGTCTCCTATTCGAGCTTAAACTCGGATTCTTCATAAGCCAGTCGAAATCAATCGTTTGAGACAATTCTTCGACAAATATTCGGAAATTATAGATATTTGGTCAAATTGATAGGGACTGTTTGGATTTTGCCCTTTTAAGAACAAAGCTGGCGCATTTGGACTTCAAACCTACTCTGGAAATTTCAACTCTAACTCATTGCGTTTGAGCGTTATGGTGCTGACGGACTGCAGGACATAATCAATATCAACCTCGTATTCTTGATCAGTGGGTCGAAACTAATCGTTTGAGATCATTCTCGGCCATAAATTCGAAAATTACAGACATTTCTACGAATTGATGTTCACCTGAACAGCGCGTCAAAAATTGAGGAGCACTATTCATTGTTATTTCGAAGAATTCTCTACAGCTACGAAAATATTTGGATGATCTGATAGCGAAAAATCAACAAAGTTGAAGGTTTTCCAATTAGAAGATTCATTTTTAAAAGCCCGCTATTTTGGTGGCTATCATACTCAGAGCTGTCATTTCTTGACAGGTGACAACAAAAAGCACTGCCATTAATAAACAAATTCGAGAAATTCCTGACCTGAGAATAGGGACTTTTGCGCGCATGTTCTATTGTCTATTCAGGCTTTATACAAAATCACGAAATGGTGCATAAACTTTACTATCTTTTTAGCGTTAACACGAGAAAAAATGAATTGGGATTCAACTGAATTTTAAAATAAATAAAAATTGAACTTACTCTGGGGGAATTCGAACCCAGATCTCCTGCGTGACACGCGACGATGCTAACCTCTAAGCTACACAGGTTTTAATATCTTTCTAACATGTGATTGATTTGAAATATCAGAAGCAAATCCCAGTTTGAAATTTTATTTTCCTAATCATTGCTGAAATACAAGCCCGATCGTGCTGAAATCCGGTACTCGATTGTAAAATGGTGGCTCGACGGTTTGTGCGGAATTTTAGCGGCATCTGACAGACAGTTTCTGAAATATAAAATTTGCGCGCCAGCAATCTACAATCGATTACCAAGTTTCAATTCTATTGGATCTGTATTTTTAGAGTTATTGAGGAAACAATATTTCAGATGGGTGTGACTCCGGAACCATTTGGCCGATTAATCCCATTAACGAACTTAACCTCCGCATTCGGAACTCGGAAGAGCAACACACCCTGAAAATTTCAAGTCGAAAATCACAGTCATTTGGGAGAATGCTGTTTCATAGAACATGCGCGCAAAAATGGGGAAAACTTTGCTGAAACCGTGCGGTTTTCGGACAATAGGGTTCATTGTCCCTTATTTTGTTGAAAATGAAGCTGAATCGGCTGTTTCGGTGAATGAATTGCGCCATAGAACCATGACTAAGGCGTTTTTATTGCCAGAATTGGAATTAGGATTTTCCTATAAATCAATGAAATGTCTAGTTGGAAACTCCTTCTTTTCATCAATATGCATAACACTCAATACAAATAATATTCATATCGAAAATACGTAAATTTCTGGAACGAATTCTATGAGAAAGCACAAGTCTAATATAATTTCCATATGGATTTATTAAAATTTGGCATCTACTATTCCTTATTACCTACTTCGTCTTCCGACCAGATCGGTGATGATTTTGATTTGTGCTTAATAAACGGTAATACGTATAAACGAATACGGTTTTTCCTAATTGCCATCTGAAAAATTCAATAGAATTTATTTTTCACCATGTATGGAGTGATAGGTAAATCATCATCAGCCCTTGTGAAAAATATGCTAACCCTCGCTGAGCTCACCTTATCTTTGATCCCTGCGTCGATGATCTTCAGACCTTTTCCTGGACTCATGTTATCCTTCAAGGCAACTGAAAACAAAAATGTATGTATAATAGGATTACTTCAACCATTCTTCAAATTATAAGTGGACAGGGTGCGGCAGCATTAATTCCCTGTTTAAAATTCGAGCCATTCAGTCGGTTCATGTCGCAGCGGAGCGCTAGTGGTCTTGGTCGAGAGGTGGGACTATACAGTTTATAACTTGGAGTTCGTTGGGAAAAGGCCGAATTAGCTAAAACCTGTTGCCAACGTTTCAACGTTTATAAAGTCATCCTCAAGGCACTACAATAGGGATTGTAACTATTATACAAGGTGGGCAATAGAGTAACACAGCAAAATAAAAAATAAATGATAAAAACCACAATAGAGTTAATAAAATACAATCACACTTAAAACTGTAAAAAGCTAAATTTAGAACATTGGATTATATGAATTTGACTCGAATAAAATTATTGTAAAACAAATTATGTAGAAAACAACAGGTTACTTACAAGACGATGCAGGTTCCTTGTTGTCATACAATGTAATTTAAAAAGGACATTGACATATAGGTACTTGGATTCCACAGTATGCAAGAAACATTTCCGACAGTGTATCCGACAATAAAATCGAAGGAGAGTTCGCTTTTGAATATAGCTATCAGTGTAGATTGACAGCATTTGTTTTTTTTTCAGCCATTCATTGACAATATATGGGTAGGAACCGTAGGCGTGCCTGATTTGTGATTATTGTGGTTTTTTCAACTCACTTATTAGGTATGAATAGGAATTAGGAAGAAATTGGATATCGGTTTTTTTATTATTATTGTTTTTGTATTTTCTTATGTTTATCCTCTCCTGTAAAGGTACCTCTCTTTCTATAGTTTTGTTGTCTTCCAACAATTTCTGTACTTTCGAAATCTGTAAGGTTTTGTCCCATGACAGTTCAGTCGCCATCAAGCATTGGAACGGTGAGGAGCATGCGTTTGCCGTTGAGGCTTATTTCTCGAGCGGATGTTCTGCTACAAGGATGCTCGGACCTTTAACAATATAGATCCGATGGTGTTCAAACCTGGAATTAGGCTGTCGAGTTAGGTCTTGAAGGCTCTTGCGAAATTTCAGCGTGTCGGACGGAACGTTTATATAGAATTTTTTTTATATGATTTTCAATGATTTCTTTCAATGTTTTAGTGATATGATACTATTGCAAATTGCAAGTCGCTATCTCTTTCCGATCTCATGTTATCTTGAGATAAATTATATTTTTTAATAATTTTTTGTTTAATTTTCTAGTGATACGATTCTTACAAAACTTTACAAACGTCCTGCGTCAGTAATTTACAACTAGCTAGCAAGTTTCAATTCGATCGGATCTGTATTGGTTCGAGACAAAAATAGTACTTGGTTTCCGTTAGGCCGATTATGCCAATCAACAAACTTGTCCGTCGTATTTGGACGGCGCCACCTACGCTGGAAATTTCAAGCCGCTATTTTTTTCGTTATTAGTTATCGTGGCAACGGCTGGCCGGCCGGACAGAATCAGATTTGACCTCAAATTCTTCATCAGTGAGTCGAACCTAATCGTTACCATTTTCAGCAAAAAAATCGAAAATTAGAGACATTTGGCAAATGATAATACACTGTTCACCTGAACATTTGCGCAAAAATGGAAATTGTACTGCAGCAACCTGTACAAGAAATAACAAGATTGAGTGCGAATAAATAGGACAAATCGAAAATGTTGAAATAAAATCACGGCTAAATTAAGTTTTCTCCGAAATTTATAAATCAATCCGTATGTGCCGATGAGGATGCGAAACTTGGTGGCTTGATATATTCATTGAGGTTCGTTACAGGATGTTTCAAAAAGAGGATACGCTCATGCTAGGATAGGTAAAACACTAAAATAGTTGGAAAATCACTGAGGTCAGGAGCTAACACAATGCAGCTTAGCTTCAGGAAAAATTTAATATTTTTACAATACTTCCAACAATAATGATCGATCGAGTTTAATTCTAGAACTTGGCTGTAAAATAAGGTCATCTTATTTATTATTTTGTGATATATGTCAAAACATAACAAGAGAATTCTATGAAAACATTTAAATCGTGACTCTTCTAAAAATGGTATAGGATATCATTTAACTTAGTACATAGAACATAAACTAATTAGTTAGCTTATTCTATATACTGAATTCCGAAAATATTCTTTCCAATTCATTAGAATACGTCCAATAAACCATATTTTTCACATTTCCAGCTAGTATTGCGTTTATTTATCGATAGCAAATCAATTTTACTTATAAAACCTTCATTCAATAGAGAACAAAGAATCTAATTCAGCATGTCAGATCTGAAAATATCTGTTTCAATTCATCAAAATACGTCCGATATATCATATTTGATAATCTTTGACCAACGAATAGTTTCAAATATCGATATAAGTGCATCTAACTAACTATTCTCAAACCTCGTCTGAAACTGACATTTGAGAATTTTCGAAATAATTTTTTCGTTTAGAATAGGTAGAGAAATGTGAATCTGCAAAATTCTTAAAGATTACATATGCTTTTTCATTGTTTGTTGTTTTATGATTAGGTCCCAATTTAAAAAGTCCAAAAGTACCTGCTTCGACTTGCGATAATTATTATATATAGATATATCGATTTAAAGTAATCTTTTAAACAAATTGCGCTTCTCTTATAAAAATGACATGAGCACAGACATGGCATTTCTAATTCTATGAAATTCGTCGACTTAGCGTCAAAAATCATAAACCGTCGACAAGTTGGTTGTTCGAATGTAATACAGTAGAGTGGACCATTATTATGTAATCGTTATAATAGTTTGATATTTTGCGAATATCTCCTACAATATAGATCCGTTCAAGTTTCAATCTAGAATTTTGCTGTAAAATAATGTTTTGAAGGATATCGCAGAATTTCAACAGTATCTGGCGGATAATTTCTGAGATACATAATTTTTTCAAATATTTTTTTAAATATTTTTAAAATTTTTTTAGTAATACTATCCTGCGCGGGCTTCAATTGAGTCAGATCAGCATTTTTCGAGTTATTTGAAAAACAAAATTTCCGATGGCTATAACTCCGAAACCACTTGACAGATTTTTATACCACTAAAGAACATAACCGGCCTATTTGGACTCCAAAGATACCCTATTAGCCTAAGATCCGAACCTAAATCTACCTTCACCGAGCTGATAATAGAATGGAACATATTTTATAATAAATTTTGTATATTAGAAAATATACTAAAATTGGGTTGGCTGACTATTTTTAATTATTTTTAAAGAAATCATTTTCAATTTCATTTTGCAACATCAAGATAATAAGAAAGTTTTCATACTGACTTAAAGTATAAAACGTATAAAATGTGCAGCCGTTAAGTTGCCTATTACCTATTTACCTGGACGAACTACTGAGTTGCCAGGTACAAACAGGTATGTCGATGGCAGTTACTTTCACTTGATCGGATAATAGAAAAAAAATTATATCATCATAAGAGCTGTTTCATTGCGAACACGTCGATATAGGGTTGTCTGCAAAATTTCTGGTCCTTATAGGGGTTTGCGAATTTTAAATATTTAAATTTCAACGCGAGTGGAAATTTGTGACAGAGGGATCCGAGGTAAGTATACCGTGTAATAATAAAGGACCCAATATTGTAGTCACACCTGATGGGACCTCAAATATAAGAAAGTGCACATGATAGGTATTTATACTGTAGCAAACAGTGAGCGATATTTTGGAGTAACTGACATTTGAGTTAAGTTGGAGAAATTGGATAAACAACGTGGATAGGCCAAAATTCAAATTAAAAAATAACCAAAAAAATAGACTAAAAATCTTGTATTGCGTTTAAATTTTAATACAAAACAGCATAAATACAAAAATAATATTCATGAAAAATATATTCTGATAATTATTTTCTATTCCATATCTGATTCATCAGACGTGTAATTATTGAGACTCTCGAATTCATGTGATTCATTACATTCGTTCTCATTTTCTTCCATTCCGACAATATCTTGGATTTTAAAAGGAGTTTGATTTCCGATAAATCTGTTGGTTTTGAAGAATCATCCAAATGCCAACCGTAGTTTTCAGGGTTCAACTTCGCACATATAGAATCAGTTTCATTAAGCCACATAGCATTTACATATATTGTCCCATCAGGTGCGACTGCAATGTTGGGTCCTTTATTATTACACGGTATACTTACCTCGGATCTCTCAGTCACACATTTCGACTCGCGTTGAAATTTAAATATTTAAAATTCGCAAATCCCTATAAGGACCAAAAATTTTGTAGACAACCCTATATCGATATGTTCGCAATAATATTATGATGTTAATTTTTTTCTATTATCCGTTCAAGTGAATGTAACTGCCATCGACATACCTGTTTGTACCTGGCAACCCAGTAGTTCGTCCAGGTAAATAACAGGCAACTCAACGGCTGCACATTCTATGCGTTTTATACTATAAGTCAGTATAACAATTTTCTTATTATCTTGATGTTGCAAAATTAAATTGAAAATCATTTTTTAAAAATAATTAAAAACAGTCTGTCCAGGATTTTTTCAGCCAACCCATTTTTAGTATATTATCTAATATACTGCATTTATTATAAAATATGTTTCATTCTATTATCAGCTCGGTGAAGGTCGATTCAGGATCGGATCTTCTACTATATAAATTTCTACTATCAAACTCATTGCGTTCGAGAGTAATCGTTCTGGCGTACGGCCAGACAGAATTAAGTTCGACCTCGGATTCTTGATCAGTGAGTCGAATCTAATCGTTCGATTGAATATTTTTCATATCTGTAGTAAAACTAATTTTCAATTTTTGTTTAATTAACAACTTTAGCATTACTTCATACCAGCAATAAATTATTATTACTTTATATCCATATTCAAGAAAGAAGTGCATATCAATTTTTTGTATTTCAGCTAATTTTGTTAACAAATTCAATATTTACAAATCACAACACTCACGGCGAAACAGAGTTTTTTACCGGGGTCTTTCCCTAAGCTCTTGTATCATGCGTTGAATTGTATGGTACCCCGTTACACTAACCTCTGCGAACACTTGTCACTTATAGAGCTCCCAATCAGAAGAAGATATACATGGTGCCCCATAATTAGACTGACAAGCTATTCTAGACATTATTTTAGACACTTTCGAGCCAAATCATATAGTGCAAAAATGCTTCGTTAAGGAGCTTGAGCCCTCTGAAGAAGACGTCCAGGCAACACTTTTTGATTTCGTATTAATTGTTTTATAAGGTGAAGCTTTTATGAAATAATTGAAATCAAGTACTTATAAGAAATTGATATTTCACTTACTTTATTATGATTAATTAGAAAACGAGCATTGAGTATTGAACGGAGACAAAATTTCAAATCCATTTTTCAGAAAACCGGTGCAACTGGGCGATATCACACAAGAGCACCTTTTTTAAAGAAAATGTATCAGAGTTCATGAATTTGATGTATAACTCCTTAACCAAGCATTTTTGCACGATATGATTTGGCTCGAAAGTGTCTAAAATAATGTCTAGAACATTCACTAGAAGTTTGTTGGTCTAATAATGGGACACTCTGTACCACCCAGAGGGACTTTTCGTTTCTATTGATATTTCTGAATTTTTTAATTACAAAAAGTTGGTGCATCCAAAATGATAAAAAATGATATAAAACTCGGCCAACTGAAACTTCCAGTTTGAGCGGGAATTGCCATTTTCAAACAAAAATATCCATTATTTCTGAAAACTCGAACTCCTTTTGTGAAGCGCTCTAAGTTAACTTGTTTGAAATAACAATTTAGATTTATGAGCCAAATTTCAGGTCGGAAAACCGTAAGGTTTTTTCTTTTCTTTTTGCTCATAACTCTATAAAACATTGAAAAATTACCTAATGGATTTTTTTCGGTGTCTACACGACATTGCTGTCAGCATGAATATGATTGTAACTAGTAAATTCTGTTTGAAATTGGTTTTTCGACATTTGTTCGAATTTTCCCTCAAAAGTAGTTTCATTCTGGTGCAAAGTTGCTCCTATTCTTATTTTCGCCATTGAAATCTTTCAATTTCACATTAAATTCACGTCCAACAATCCCAAGAATGCAAAACTTGCTGCAAGTTGTCAATTTATTACTAGATTTTTGATTGAAATGGAATTTTGTCAGGAATATCCATCGTTAGTTCAATTTCAACGCCAATTGATTATTTTCTATGATCACAGATTTGTGAAAATGTCGAAAAGTTCAAACAAAATTGTTAATTAGTTAATTAGTTAATAGCAAAAAATGTAAGAATATTTTTTAAGGTTTTCCGACCTGAATTTTTGCATATTGATCTTAATTTTAATTTCAAACAAGTTTACTTAGAGTGTTCGATGTCCGCTCAAGTCGCAGTTGGCTAACTTTCATATCGTTTTTTATCATTTTTGAACTTTTTGTGAAAAATAAATTTCAGAAATATCAATATAAAAGAAAAGTTCCTCTTGGAGCGGAGTTGCTAGGAAGCACAGATTAAGGTTTTGAAGTGTCTCGCAAAATTCCGACGATATCGAACGGATAGTTTCAGATGGCTATAATTCCGAAACTTCATGGCGGATTATATCCATTAACGAACTCAGCCGGCGCATTTGGTCTCCAAACCTACCTTGCAAATTTCAACTATTTAATTCATTGCGTTCAACAGACGGCCACACAGAATCGAGTTTGACCTCGAATTCTTCATCAGTGAGTCGAAAGTAATCATTTGAGAACATTCTCGGTAAAAATTTCGAAAATTGCAGACATTTGGACGAACTGATAGACGATCTCTTCAGGTGAACAAGCGCACCAAAAAGTGTTTCACTCTGTATCTTCAATACGGATGCCAATACGAAAACTGTTAACTAAGCAATCCCTACTTTTAGTTTTAGTGTTTTACCTATCCTGGCAATGATGCTACCTTCTTTCGAATTCTAAAATATATTTGGTAGTAGTATTCATAGTTCTTCATGACTCACCGTGTATGTAAATCTGAACAACCTTTCCATTCGTAACAATTGAAAAAATGGAAAATAAAATAAAAAAAATTAGGTAACGTAAGTGTATACTCCATTCACTCTTATAAAGTCTCCCGGTTGGCCATGAAAATTTTACACATTTCACCATGTATATTTTGAAAATGTTAGGTTATAGTCATTTTCCTGTCAGGTAACTATGCAACGTTGTCCTCTCTACATAGAAGTCGTAGTAATTAAGTATTTTCACAATGTGAATTCACTTCGGAAAAATAATGAATTTGAGAAGATATTATGTGAATTCAATAATTCCACAGTCCTGGCGACTGTAGAAGAAAATGTTTCCTCTGTTGTTACTATAAATATTTCACGTATATAAACTGGTTGGAATATTCAATTATGCTATTTTCTTGTATGGAAATCAAGAATCAAGTGTTGGAATTTTATTGAAAAATAATGGATAGAGTAGTCCGTTACTTTGCGATAGTTCATTTGATAAAAGAATAAAAGTACCTGAATATCCCAGCAGGAAAACTTCTAAACGAACAGACGTACCAATGGAATTCCCCACTTTTCTCAAGAAATTTAAATACCTTGTTTCACAACATGAAATATACCATGCAGTTTCAAAATGTAGTATATACCCGAGGCATTCTTATACCTCAATATAATGATAGGAAACTAAGTAATTTCATTCGAGAGTTCAACATGTCAGAATGAAGTTTTCCTATTGTAGATTTCGGTTCTGTTCAGCACTTCATGATACCAATTGTCTCTGCTTCTTCAAAACTACTTTTGGCATTTTGAATTTCAAAGCGGAGAGTTCTTTATTATTCGAAGATAATGGTATGTTATAATATCTTGTCTAAAGTGGAACATTATGTTGATTAGTTGATTGTTGAGAGTAGAAATCGGCAACGTCTCAGAGAATTGTTTTGACATTGACGATATTTCAGAAGTGCCAACCTGCCTTTGTTTTAGTTACAAAAACGTGATAGACCTAAATCATGGCCAACCGGGAGACTTTATAAAAGTGAATGGAGTATATGTATACATTTTCCTCTGAAAATTTTTGAATTATCTGGATTCATTTGATTTTTAGGGCAATAATATGAAAATCTGAAGGTGTATGCATTTTCAAGCTTTCAAAATTTGATTGATAAATTCCCGATTTCAAATTGCTCCAAGACTGAAGACTCAAAAAGTTTCAATTTCAGTACATTGCGAAAAATAGCATTTTGAATCTGATTGATTATGAAAATCTCAAGATCTGCAGTAGATAGAGAGAGGGAGACAGCAAAGCAAGTTGAATAAAAATATAATGAAAAAAATTATACTCACGTATTCGTCGGGCCACTTCAGATGCGTTCAATCCTTTACTATTCGGCAACACTTTGAATGTGACCACATTCTTTATGACACTGAAAATGAAAAGAAAAATACTAAAATATCGCTTCGTCAACGTCGAGAAGTGTTTGTGCGGACGGCGCTAACGGAAAATTACGTTACATATAGTAAGATTTGGTTGGGAAATTGTTTCAGCAACCGGAAGTGTGTTTAATCGTTGTGCTCGTATCGGTCTCCTTCTTCAGATTAACCGCGGAAAAACTACCTTCAGATACAAAGAGGATATGAATCCGAATTTATCAGTATATTTTATATTTGGTAAATACCGGGTGTTTTCAATGGTGATCATATACAGCAATTATAAAAGCAATAATATTGTTAATGATGCTAATGAATAATTCAAAGATTTTGTATGGGGGGACGTCTTTATGTTGATATTCTACAAGTAATTACCAAGCTTCAATTCTATCAAGTCTATATTTTTTGAGTTATCGAGGAAATTTTATTCTAGGTGGGTATAACTCCGAAACTCTTGGGCCGATTATGCCCAACAACGAACTTAACACTTCTATTAGAATGCGCAACCTACCCTGAAAAGTCCCTTTATCCTTTCGTTCGAAGGTTATCGAGGCAACGGTTATCCATCCAGCTACTGAACTCACACAAGGCTGCTCGGATATCCAACAATATAGATCCGATCGTGTTAAAACTTGCAACTTGGCAATACAGTTAGTTTCTGAAGGCTTTTCTCAAAATTTCAGTGTTTTCGGACGAATAGTTTCTGATATACAGAATTTCTGCCAATGATTTTTTAGAAATTTTCTAGTGTTACCATTCTAACGAAATTTCGCAAGCATTTTCGCGTTGGTATTCTACAACTAACAACCATGTATGAATTTGATGGGTTTTGTATTTTTCGAGTTATTGAGGAAATAACAACTAGATTTCAGATAGGTGTAACTCCAAACCGTTTGGCCGATTATGCCTACGAATAAACTCAAAGGTCGCATTAAGATGCACAACCTAACCTGAAAATTTCAAGTCGCTGTCTCTTTCCATTCCCAGGTTCTCAGGCGACATAAATACAAAATTTTAATAATCTTCTTGAAATTTTTTAGTGATTCTCACAAAATTTCACAAATGTCCTTAGGTTTGTATTCTACAACAACCCATCAAGTTTCAATTCGATCGGATTTGAATTGGTCGAAAACAAAATATTTACTCGGAAACCATTGGGCCGAATACGCACCCATTAACGAACTTGTCCGTCGTATTGGAATTCGCCACCTACCCTGAAAATATCAAGTCGCCATCTCTTTCCGTTCTCATGTTATCGTGGCAACGGCCGGCCGGCCAAACAGAATCCAATTTGACCTCTAATTCTTCATGAATTGAATTGAACCAAATCGTTTGAAACCATTTTCGGCAAAAAATTCGAAAATTATAGACATTTGGGCAAAATGATAACGTGATGTTTCCCAGAACATACGCGCAGAAATAACAAAAAAATTCTATGAAATCATTGTAACCGTGAGAATATTCTTTTCTATTCATTAGAACACCCTATTATACAGTGCGTTTCAAAAAGTACGCACCAAGAGGAAATTCTCTTGCCTGTATAGTTTTTTCAAATTTGGGTTTTCGGGAAAGTTGGTGCTCAAGAAACAATGTTTTTTGACATATATGTCATTGATCGTGTTACTCGTGACATTTTTTTAGAAAAATGGTAAAAACACGTAGAAATCATAACAATATCAAAAAGTTTCTTGAAGAAATGTTGCTCAGAATTTCATTTTATACCAAACTGCCAATTTTCAAAGTGAATGTCCATTTCATTTTCACAAGTAAATTTGTTTTAGATGAGACCTGTATTGTGTTTTTAGTGGTATTTGAGTTAATGCATTCAGAGGGGTTTCAGAGGATTGGAGAATTATTCTTCAGATTAGAAATCGAATAATTCAATTTCTTATGATGTTTCAAGAATAATTAACAAGATATTAACTCTTTGCGCATTTAATTTCTCAAGTATAATTCGGTTTGCACCAAGATTGTGAGGTTTTCACTATAGAAATCATAATTTATGAGGAACATTAAATTAATATAAACTTTATTTGACTTGTCATAATATCTCTTTCATTGGAAATACATTCCGAATAATTTTTCAAATTTGCGCAAACCCGGAAGCTCCCTCTAGCGTGCTGTCGTCGAACTATTAATATCAAAGAATTTCGGAATTTCACTATGAAATTTGACAGTTTAGCATAAAATGAAATTTAGAGTAACATTTCTCTCAGAAAATTTTTGATATTATTCTGATTTCTACGTCTTTGGGTCATTTTTCGAAAAAAATGTAATTTTGACAGGTTTGCTGAGTAACCCGATCAATGGCATATATGTCAAAAACCATCGTTTCTTGTGCACGAACTAACCCAAAAACCAAAATTTCAAAAAACTATACAGGGGAAAAAATTTCCTCTTGGTGCGTACTTTTTGAAACGCACTGTATATGGATGAAAATATCGTTTAACTTTCACTCGAACCTAAATCGTTCATTGTTTGTTGTTTTATATTATAAGAAATATTTCCGATTTCGCTAAATCTGTGTAAAACAGTGGACAAGTATAGACCACATCAGTTAGGTTAGAATCATTCCCTTGGCGGGAGATCCATTTTAAATTTTTAACATGGGAGTCTTATGGAGGTTCAACTTAGAGATGAAAACACCCTATTTAAATGAGAATGTTAGTACAGAGACATCAAATATTGGGTACCTTTATAATTAGTGCATGTTTTCATGTTCTTTCCACACCAAAATCTATTTCTATTTATCCTTAAATCAAAATTGAAACCAGTGTAGTTCGAAGGATTTCCGTGTGTCGTAGATGAGTTCTGTTGTGGGTCATTACATGGTCGATTTAGGATTATGCAACACCTCCTTTTAGGAGGTGTTGGCTTATATTGGGTACCTTCATCATTAATTCATGTTTTCATGTTCTTTCCACATCAAAATCTATTTCTATTTATCCTTAAATCAAAATTGAAACCATTGTAGTTCGAAAGATTTCCGCATGTCGTAGATGACTTCTGTTGTGGGTCATTACATGGCCGCTTTAGGGTTATTCAACACCTCCTTTTAGGAGGTGTTGAGTTATGTTATTATTTTTGACTGATTTCGAGTGAGCTAAGACATACGTCCGTCTAATTTGCTCAACACTTTTATATTCATTAATTACTTTGGAAATATACAATTTTGTTAAACTTGATTCTAGATTGTTGGGAAAGGTTCAGTGAATCTATTTCAATAGCAATAAACTTTAAAAAATTACCCAAAGTATGTAAAAACAGGCGAGAGATTGGCGTAAATTTTAGGTCCAGAAAGAAATAAATGCATGGCGAATTCAGTGCTCGGATCCACGAATGGTACGCAATTCAAAATTGCCGCCTAACCTAATTAATGTGGTCTATACTATAATCGTTATAATATTTCGATATTTTGCCGATGTCTCCAAAAATATTGGTACGAATGGGTTTAAATTAAGAACTTGGTTGAAAAATTAGGTTTTGAAGGCTCCTGCGAACTTTCAGAGATATCTGATGGATAGTTTCTGAGATACATAATTTTTTCAAATGATTTTTCTAAAATTCATTAGTCATACGATCTTCAGTAAATTTTCTCTTTGTGTCGGGATTGTGCAGCTAACTACCGGGATTTAATTCGATCAGATCATATCTTTCTAATTATTAGAAAAACAATATTTCAGATGCCTATAACTGCGAAACCAATAGGCGGATTCTGTTCATTAACGTACTCAACTGGTGCATTTGGACTCCAAATCTATCCTGCAAGTATCTTCCTGATGTTGTTAGAGAGTCATCGTACTTAGGGCCAGACAGAATGAAATCTGACCTCGGATTCTTCGTAATCGAGTCGAAACTGAACGTTTGAGACCATTTTCGGCCAAAAATTCGCAAATTATAGGCATAAGGAAAAATTGACAAGTGCTCTGTTCAGGAGAAAAAGCACGTCAAAAATAAAAAAAAAAGAAATTACGCCATAAGCGTGGTTTTCCGGGTATTACTTACTGTCCGTTCTCGAAGTTGGAAGGTTCCAAATGCAGCAAATAGGAGATGTTCCTGATGATCTCCTCACCTTGTCCCCACGTATCGAAGCTGAAAAAAAAATCACTCCATTAATTTTCAGACTCGTCGCATGCCCCACTCATCTCTCACTTCTTGTTGAACCCAACGAAGACGTAATCCGTGCTGGATTCCTCCATATCGAACTGGTCCAACTTGTAGGGATTGGGATGGGGTGCTCCTCTAGGTCCTTTTTTCATCATGGAAGGCATGTACATATGTTCGTCATTAATGAAATCTTTTCGTGTGACATCTGGAATGTTAAAAAGGGAGGGCTGAAATGTGTTGCACCTTTGGATGTCGACATGAACACCGAAATGATCAAAGAACATTGAAACGTCTGTGATGACCTGACGGAAGATTCCAATTGATTTGGTTTTCGCAGATCTTTGGAAGGGCTCATGCTGGGTGCGAATATGGTGAGATCAAGAGGAAAGTATTGAGAGATGAAAAAGTAGATCCTAATGATTACGAAGTAGATGCAGGCAGATTTCGGATGATTTTATACTTTTGACTTTTTTGGATTGTGTGCAAAGTAGGAATATCTAATCTAGTCAAAGTAGACGGTTTTCCCATTAGAGGTTTCATTTTGAATATCCCGTTATTCTGGTAGCTGTCATGCTGACAGCTGTCATTTTTTGACAGATGATTACTATACAAGTCAAGGGGGTCAAACCCACTCTGAAATGTTTCAGAGTTATTTTTTGTTGCAGAAGCCCCCCTGCACTTATAAAGTCAATTGTCAAAATTTCAACAGCATACTCCATTCACTTTTATAAAGTCTCCCGGTTGGCCATGAAATTTTGACACATTTCACCGTGTATATTTTGAAAATGTTAGGTTATGCTCATTTTCCTGTCAGATAACTACGCAACGTTGTCCTCTCTACATAGAAGTCGTAGTAATTACGTGCTATTTTCTTGTACGGAAATCAAGAATCAAGTGTTGAAATTTTAATGAAAAATAATGGATACAGTAGTCCGTTACTTTGTGATAGTTCATTTGAAAAAAAAAGAAAAGTACCTGAATATCCCGGCAGAACTTCTAAACGAACAGACGTACCCATGGAATTCCCCACTTTTAGAAATTCTCAAGCAATAAGCCTACAGAAGACATTTAAATACCTTGTTGCACAACTTGAAATACACCAGTTTAAAAATGAAGTAGTCACTGTTAATCCTTCATAATATTTAGTGATAGGATAGGAAACTAAATAATTTCATTCGAGAGTTCAACATGTCCTAAGACAGAATGAAGTTTTTCTATTTTCTATTTTCTGCCTCTGCTCCTTCAAAACTCCTTTCGGCATTTTCAATTTGAAAGCGAAAAGTTCTTTATTATTCGAATATAATGATATGTGATAATATCTTGTCTAAGATGGAACATTATGTTGATTGTTGAGAGTAGAAATTGGCAACGTCTCTGAGAATTGTTTTGACTTTGACGATATTTCACAAGTGCCAACCTGTCTTTGTTTTAGTTACAAAAACGTGATAGACCTAAATCATGGCCAACCGGGAGACTTTATAAAAGTGAATGGAGTATAGGTGGTAGGATTTAGAATGGAGCCACAGAGTCTGTGATGGAACAATGGGGGTAGAAGGAAGTGGAGGGAGCATATGCTATATTTCCCTTATAAAGAAAGTGTCACATAAAATCGGCCATATTGGTATGGGCAAATCATTTGTTATAGACATGAAGTTGTTAGTTTTCTATGGTTGGAATTCTGGATTCCTATAGAAAATGGGACACACCAATATTTTTTTTTACGTGACAAGTTTCGATCTTTATTCCCCCTCCACATCCTTCTACCTCTATGGATGGAGTCCGATCTGAAATAGAGCGTCGAGCGTCAACAAGTAGCGTCAGGCGTCAAAGCTAAATATTCTTTTGCTTTATCGCTTGACGCTCGTTGTTGACGCTAGACGTTTTATTTCAGATGGTGTTCCATCACAGTATCTATGGTTCCATTCCAAAACGTACCACGTGACGACATTTGGCGCTTGAGCGTCAACATGAAAATGCACCTTTTATGTGTATTTCGAAATGTGGGCGAAAGAGAAAAATCTCAGAAGCTTGTTCCGAAATTGGGTTCCCTCACCAATTTCTAAGCAGATTCTTATTTTTCGGTACAGAACACGAAGTAAGAGAACTGAGAGAAGTGAGACTACTTTGCATCAGATTTATTTGTCTCACTTAATGGCGGGACCGAAAATTATAACCTACAACATTTGAAATTGAGCAGTAAATTGGCGTGCACTTCTTTCAAAAATAATTCATAGTTTTTGAAAAACTAGCATTTTGGCGATGATACGGTGACGCCACACACAGAAATGTTTGAAAATATTTCGTAAATATAGAAACCAGAGTTCGAACTGCAAAAAGCTATCAAAATCAGGTGGAAAGAGCCGAAAGAGGTTATTCTTGTTGTATTATTGATAGGAACCATTTTACTAGAATTTCAAATTAATCATAATTGTTCAGGTATTGATAGGAAAAGATTTCGTGAACGTGGATCATGAAAATTTTGAACGATTACATTTTTTATCATTTAATTATTTTTTCATATAAATATTATATTAATTTTTTATTATCATTTTTCTTCTTTCATACATGTTATATGGGATACCTACGATTGATGCGATTTCAATCTCCTGAGTCCCTTTCCTACACTTGGTTTCCATGGGAACCATGCCCGGAGGATTACTAAGTTGTGTTCGAAAATTAACTCCACGGAGTAGAGTAGAGTATTTGAAGGTTTGACAGATTTACTCTGGAGTTACTCTGACACTGACACTGACAGTGACAGAAGGTGCCAATATCAGAAAATAGGTTATGTTGGTTTAAGAAAGATCCTATTATTATTGTTTTCTTCACACATATGTAACTCTAATCATAAATATATATTGTGAGCAGTATTAAAACTATTAAATTACCTCACAAAACATTCATAAAACAGTGAGACAAAGATACTAGATTTTCCGTCCCATGAGTTATGTCAATTTTGACAGGAGTAAAGTGAACTCCGAGTCGAATACTCCGACTTTTCGGACGACTGTCACAGAGTAAAAGTTACTCAACCTTTCAGTTTTCGAACGCAATGGAGTAAATATTACTCTACGGAGTTAATATTCGAACACAACCCTACAGGGTCTCTATAACTGATTGTAACATGGTAGTTGATTCTCAAAACCCTCTCATTTTGCCGCTTCATATGCATACTGTTCACATTTGCAATTCCAGCCATATAATTCATAATATAAGCAAAACGTCCCTTTCTCCTTTAGTTACATTGGCAAATGAGTTCGAAAATCATTGTCCTTTACCTTCCGTCCCAGTTTGGACCAAACATTTTCATTATACAAAATAAATTGATTAAATACCTGATATAGTTCGCATTGAGTTTGTAGAAAGTGAAATTTTCAAATAAATTGATTGAAGTTTTTATCACACCTGGTTTTGGGTACATAGCATAATTGCTGAACATAATTCCTTCTCTGAGTCTATACAACAGACCCTGTGATTACCAGAGTAGGGTAATATGATTGAAATAATGATGAATGATAAGTGGAATATTACTATGTTTTGAGTAGTTTTCTTTAAGAAAATATTGATATTATTATATTGATGGAATCAAAACTGATTAATTAGCTGGGATTATATTCTCCTAAGTCATTTTCAAGAGATATCATATTAGCAATTGAACATATATAAATAATCTGTTCCCTTGTGTTTGAATGGAAGAATTTTTCAAATTTTTGAATGTACTGATAACTGAATGCATACTGTTGTACTAATTTTAATGATAGAATGCAGATAATAAATCAATACAAATGGACATAATACATTGAATAACTATAAGTTATTCCACTTTGGGAGTTCGGCCATTTGGGATAATTCTAACAATGAATTCACATGTTCAAAATGTACTCCATTATTCTCAAAGCATTTATAAATTCCTTTTCGTTTGTTGTCAAATATATTTTTTCAAATTTGGGGCTCAATATTTTGACAGCACATTGTTATTGATGATTGGAGGTCCTGAATATTATCTATTGTCTTTTGAAAAACTCATCTTTCAGATATGCATAAGTCCTCGACTCATTATATGGTTGTCATAGAACTCAGTTGTCATAGAACTCAGAAGTAGTGGGGCAGTTGCCCCATCTTGTTGAAAATATCCCAATTGTATTTCTTCATCATCTAGTTGGTTTATGAATGGCATTATCCAACATTATTCTCTTGTACCTTTCACCATTAATGGTATCATGAAAGAAAACTGGGCTATATATTCTACGACGAGAAACTGCTAACCACACACCAACTTTTCGCGAATGTAATTTAGTCTCAATAAAATTGTTGGGATTCTCAGATATCCAAAATCTGTAGTTTTGAGAATTAACATAACCCAACCAGTGAAACCAAGCCTCATCAATAAAAAAAGTTAAATTCAATAATCTGTCGACGTTGAGATTATTTAGAAATCAATAGCAATACTCTAGACGAAGTGGAATATTTATTGGTTGGAGTTGCTGTACCATCGTTATTTTGTAGGGGTACAAATTCCATTTCTTTTTCATCACTTTGTGGCAAGTACACACTGTATAGATAATTTATTTAGGGACATTTGAGGATTTTGTTCAACTCGTGTTCTCAGTTCTTCAACAACTTCTTGAGAAAGCTGAGGTCTTCCAGTCGATTTTCCCTTATTAACGTTTCCAGTTTGCATGAATCTGTTTATATCACCTCTGATGTGGGCTTTCAGAGATGATTCTAGAATCTGAACATCTTAATAGTTCGTCAGATATTCAGTTTTACAGGCCTCATAATTAATCACAATAAACGTGTTTTGTTCTGCATCGTAAGTCATTGCAGATTTAAATAATTTGGAAACTGAATTTTCACGAATTTTAAAAAGAATATAGAAATATGGATAATGCTCCTTTCGCGGAATTACCTGTAAAACCTTCCTATTTAGAAAGAATGTTAAGAAATGAGAATAATTCAATATTGTCTATTAGTTCACAAATTCTATGATACAAACAGAACACAAGAAGTGAGAAATGGCAAATGAAAATACAAAGCCTACTGCGATGTAACAATCATTTAAAAAGACCCTGTACAATTGTCTCTATTAGCGTCTCCATTAAGCTGGCCGTCCATTATGGTAGGTCCATTAGGTTTACTTGGGTCGGAAACGCGGCGCGGCTCGGCGCGGAAATGTAGATTTCCATCCACTGTGGGGCGGTAAGCACAAAGTTTAGGAAGGGAAGGACAGCGCTCGGTTGCAGTCGATATATGCGTATCGTCACCTGAGTTATGTCTTCTGAAGACGGAGAATTGTTGCTGTATTGGAAGCTGAAGAAGAAGTTCTTCGACCCTCCGCGCTGCGCTACCGACCTAATGGACGGAGCTTAGTAGCATTTCGGTTTAAAGTTATAGCACATATTTCCGCGCCGAGCCGCGCCGTGCCGCGTTTCCCACCTATTGGACGGCCAGTTTAAGTGTTCTGTGGTCTCTAGTCTCAACGATTGACGCGACCACGGAATGGTCCATCACTTGCATATTGGAGGTTTAGCTTCCATTTCGATCATGGCGACGCTGGAATTGCTGTTGTAGTAATCATCCATGTGTGGTTCCCATGGAAACCGAGTGTAGCAAAGGGACTTGGGAAATTGAAATCCAGTCAATTCTGCTGACCATTAACAACGTCGTGTCTTTGCCGATTGGTTGTTTGGAATGGAATGGAACAGGAATTTCTCCCGAAAACATTATGACCGATGATGCACAATTTCACCTTGGAATTAATAGGCAGAATTGTCGCATTTGGGTTGACACCAAAATATGATTATTGAAAAGCGTCTCTACCCCCAACGTGTAAGTCTGGTCGTTTTTTGGACAGGAGAAATTATTAGGCCTTATTTTTTTGAAAATGAAGCTGGAATTAAGGTTTCGTGGCTGCTTTTGAACCATGATTAATTAAGTTTTGCGGCCAGAATAGTAGATATGTATGTGGAAGATGTTTATTTCCAAGAAGACGGCGCTAGGTGACATAGAAGTGACGTCTTTCGCGTGGAAAGTTTTTAGGCCGTTAGATTTCTCGATTTAGCACCTTTGGATTTTTTCTTCGGGTTTACGTGTAAGATAGGGTAAATACTGATACTCCTCTGTCAATCCAATTGCGAAAATGTTACTGAAAATTCCATCAGAAGAGCATTGTCCTGCAAAAGTAACCGTGTAGGCAATTTGGCTGATATTGTTTTCATTATTGATGGAAAATTAATTCTCACATAAAATTACCGTTTCTCCAAAACGAAACCTCTAATGAGTTTGCTCATTGTTCGAATTGAATAGCCGCTCCTTTGATTTTTATGATGTCGTAATGCTAAGGAAGTGGTTACGATATGTGTGTTCCAACACACACAGCAAATTATTTCTGGCCGCTTACCGACATTGGCGTTCCAACAAACCTCGGATTGACTCCAAAATAGTATGCAGAGAACTGATTTTAAAACGACGATATCGGTTTTTCAGTTCTAGCAAAGAGATTTATCGCGTAGACGTCTTGAGTGGTTGAGAATGGTTCGAAAAGATTAGGTATACTTACTCAGTGACATTAAAGGTGTAACACCCAGAAGGAATAATTTTTTGGACTCGATTTTCTTTGGCAATGTGGTAGACTTACTACATGAAGAATGAACCGATAATATTTGCAGAAAATTTTATTACGATGCATCAAGTCCGGAAAAAAAATTATAATGTATCTAGGCATCGACTAAATGAGACGCAAGTTGTGTGCTTGAATCAGTTCGTCCAAAGTAACTTAAAATTCGCGGATTAACCATTCCAGAGTGGAGTGGATGAAGTGGACAGTCTCCTCTCATCATATCCCACACTTTTTTGATGTTGTATAATTCCAGTGAACGGCTTGGCCTCGGCAAAACACTAGCACCAGCCTGCTTCTTAGAGAAAATTCATAGTTCGTCTAGAATATGCAACCTACGATGTATTGCTGGATAGGACGTGGGACTAGAGAGGCATATTTCACACTAGGTTGGCCTCCTATTGGCTGACAGGGTCTCATGGTCGATCCCGTTGAGCTCAGGTTGCTAGCTGCCATAGGGTATCTTAGTCGACCCCCTGCAGCTCAGGTTTACTTAACCGAGCTAAGTCTGCCCCGCTGACATTATATGGGTCTCATTTAACATCCCCACTGCCTTGTCGGTGTATTACCTACATATGGTCCATTTTCCTAGCAAGTAGGATTAGGCCCTTGACTAGGTTCCTCGAACGGTTTCTGGCTCTCAGGGTAGTGTCGTCGCCCCCATAGTGAGGTATCCATCATGTGTGGGCTGGACAGTCAAATATGACATGTGAGGCAGTTTCGTCTATCTCCCCACGAACAGGGTCTACTCGTAGAATACCCATGTTGTGCAAATGCTTTCTCAGGGTACAGTCCGATTAATAGGCCAGTTATTGCCCTGCACTTACTCCTACTTAGTAGTAGGACTTCTTTAGTTAGTGAGGAGCACGGCTACCCCATCATTAACTTACTATGCCGAGGACCTGAGCCCAAGCCTTGTGCTTAGTGCTTGTGAAAGTGCTTGAAGCCTTTTTGTGCTCCCGAGTACTGTGCTCCCGAGCACTTTTTAAAACTAGTGCTTAGTGCTTGGTTATTCAAGCACTTCTTGAAAAGGCTTAGTGCTTAGTAATCCCTTAAGTGCTCCCGAGCACTTCCAAGGATGACTAAGCACTAAGCCTTTCCGAAATCTTGTCTTAACACGAATAGAAGCTGACGCGCTGTGGTCGGGGGAGCTAATGTGTACCAGGGTGATTATTGAGGCATGAACGGAACTTGTAGTTATCAGTTGTTGGTTATTGATTCAAGTGCTGGAGCATGGATATGTGAATATTACCAACACCTGAAAATTGTTCAGTATAAAAGCATTGCTATGTGGATCGTCTATCAAGAAGATATAAGGGAATTTTTTTCGAAAATTTTCATGTGAATTCACAGATTTATTCGATATATTCATATTTAAATTTCAATCTGATTTACAATGCTAAATTGCTATGCAATTTCTACTTATTATATTTTTGACATTTTGAGAAAGCATGTTGGTCAATTCGAATTAAATTATGTATTAATGGAAAAATTCCTCAAAGATCACTTGAATTCACGTCTGTGTTTTTTTTCATTATTAAGGGAAACATAATACTCGGCCCAAGTTTCATATTATAATAATATGTTGTTGTTATAGGTATATGTTTCGGGTTTTATTCCATTTTGAAATTGGGAAATACATTTTGCATGTGCAGAAAAAACTGATAAACTTATGGAATTCATATTTCCATTCATTGTATAATTTCCTTAAATAATAAAGACCTTTTCAATCAGTGTGAGAATAGAACGAATTTGGAGTTCGTTAGTTTTATAGACATTCTTATCGCTGCACTATATTTCTTATCCTTAAATGATGCATATGAGGAATGCAAGCTTGCTAGTCTACATGTTCAATGAAGCAATTCGCAGTGAATAGCCTGATTTCCATCTAAAAGTGCTTAGTGCTTAGTGCTCGAAAAATCGAAGTGAATATGGTGGCATATGATTTCACGCTTCGAATATTCACTGGTGGGGGAAGGGCTGATTTCTGTGTTTTGTCTCATAGGCGGCGTGGGCGATTAGGTATGATCGACCAAGCCGCCTCTGAGAGGCTTAACCCGGGTCAGTTTAGTTGAATTTGTTGAGAAGCTACAGTGTACTAATGAAGGCCAAGAAGACAGAAACGCGTCTGCTCTTGCTTTCTCGGCAAATCAATGAACCCCCTGGGGTCTATTTGACTTGTGAGATATATGCATAAGTATATTAATTTTACGAAGCCATTTATGAAGGACCCTATTGGCAGGAACGCTCTGGACTTGTTGATTTATTAACAACGGTATCGGCATTTTTCATTATTATTTTTGAAAACGCTAAACAGCGTTCATGACCTTTGGGAATATACTGTCTGAGCTCTGCGGGACTCGTTTCTCGATTAATATCGAGTGAATGGTGGCATATTTTCACGCTTCAAATATTCACAGGTGGGGGAAAGGCTGATTTCCGTGTTTTGTCTCATAGGTGGCGTGGGCGATTAGGTATGATCGACCAAGCCGCCTCTGAGAGGCTTAACCCGGGTCAGTTTAGTTGAATTTGTTGAGAAGCTACAGAGTACTGATGAAGGCCAAGAAGCCAGAAACGCGTCTGCTCTTGCTTTCTCGGCAAATCAATGAACCCCCTGGGGTCTATTTGAGTTGTGAAATATATGCATAAGTATATTAATTATTCGAAGCCATTTATGGAGGACCCTATTGGCAGGAACGCTCTGGACTTGTTGATTTCGAATTACTTTCATAAAGTGCTTAGTAATCGCAAGCCTTTTGTGAAAACGCGGTGCTTTGTGCTCGTAGCTCGGGATCAATTTTATTGAATGCTTAGTGCTTAGGGCTCGAAGCATTTTTCTTCAGTGCTCAGCACAGCTCTGCATGCCGCTGGCCAGAAGTTTCGTTCCAGTTCCAAGTGTGCAAGGATTTTTCAATGACTTTCACAGCTGATTTGGCCCGAAGAGGGGGATAGCTGAGCCCTCTCCATCGAGTGCGTCAGCTCTTTCATTATCTTCAACCCCCGTGTGCTCCAGCACCCATTTGACCTCAACTCAGTTTCTGGCAGCCAAGATTTCCAGGGGCTGCCAGCATTCCAGCACAAGCCTAAAGTTAATTCTCCAGCTGGCTATTGCCTCAAGTACTGTCTAAGTAACCTCTGTGAATATTCACCACGACACATGTCGTGATGGCTACAACTTCCGCCTGGAATATAGTAGTGCATTGCCTAAGCGACATCGAAATGCTCGAATTGGGTGCAGCCCAATACACTCCAGTTCCAGAGCATCCGCCCCTCATTGAACCGTCTGTGTACCATGTTAGTTCACTGTGTGGTCTTCTCTCACCCTCCGCGAGGGGCTTTAGCCCCAGCTTGAAGGAAGTATCAAATTTATTAATTAATGGACTCCAGTCGCTCACCATGTTCAGGATCGGCTGACTAATAAGTCCCGCAATCCCATCGTGTTCGCATGACCTTTGTCTCGAGACCCCGTTTAGCTGCAGCCTGTAGGCTCCCAGTCTACTCACCAGAAGGTGCAGGAGAGGGAGATCCGCGAGAACGTCCATAGCCGCAGTTGGAGTACTTTTCATTGCTCCAGTAACATAAAGCAAGGGCGGTCTCTGAACTTTCTCCAGCTCTTTGACGGCCCTGCTCTGGTTCATTTTTGTTCACAACACATCACTAACATATGTGAGGGGGGGCCTCACTATAGCAATGTAAATTCACCTATAGTCTAGTCAACAAGTGCTATTTGGACCAACTTCTTTCAGCAGTCTCCGAAAATTATGTATGAGGTGTCATTCGATTCGGAATGGCATCTAGATGATTTTTGAAAAAAATGAAGTTCCGCTTGCAAAAATTGTAAAAGTTATTAACAATTAACTAAAAAGAAAAAAAAAAAAAGCACTGACGTGAAGTCAGTACTCTTTGGCGCGCGTGTTCACGGTGGCTAATTTGAATTGAATGATTCAAAAATTAACAGTGCTGTATCTAAGCTGCCATCAGGATAGAGTAACAAAGTTGGAAAAGAACACAAGTGACTCTCCTTAGTCGCACAAGCTCCTAGAAGATTTGGGAGGGTCAGTATAATCCTAATCATGTTTATAGCACGCGCGCCAAAGCAGATTGACTTTTTACACTTTTTCTTTCATTGTTAAGTCAATCTGCTTTTGCGCGCGTGCTATAAACATGATTAGGATTATACTGACCCTCCCAAATCTTCTAGGAGCTTGTGCGACTAAGGAGAGTCACTTGTGTTCTTTTCCAACTTTGTTACTCTATCCTGATGGCAGCTTAGATACAGCACTGTTAATTTTTGAATCATTCAATTCAAATTAGCCACCGTGAGCACGCGCGCCAAAGAGTACTGACTTCACGTCAGTGGTTTTTTTTTTTTTTCAAGTTCCTTTAACAAATATAGCTATCAATACAGTTTGGCTGTTAGCTTTACCGTAGATCAGAAAAAAATTCGGTTGTGGGTCCTCCGTTAGGGACGCAATTGCATCTTCTCCAAATCCGAACGCATTTTAATATAGATCTACCGAATATAGTTATTTATAAATTCGCTTCAGGGCCACCATACAGACATTTCAAATCGGAAACAACGCTATTTCCCCCAAACTGACTTGTGTCCGTGCACTGAATTGACATGAATATTCTTTTAAAACCTCACAATATCGGCTCTTTACTCCCAACATAACCCAAACAACCCAAAACCATTCACTTCTCGTCTGCGCAAGCGCAGTATACTCGTGGCTGCAAGTCCTCCCAAAATTACACACCTCATGAAAAACTCCGATTCTCCAACACTAGTGGTTCAGGAGATATCGCTTTTTGAATCCACGCATGCGCAGACCCATCCAACCCAAAAACAGACACTTCTCTTCTCCGCATGCGCAATCTACTCGCGGCTAAAAGTCCTTTCAAAATAACACACCTTACAAAAAACTCCGATTCTCCAACACTAGTGGTTCGGAAGATATCACATCTTTAATCTACGCATGCGCAGACCCTCATCAGGGATCTGGATTCTATGGAGGAAAAGCATCCGCCACCCCAAAACCCCAATCCTCTCTGACGAAAGCACCAGCAGTTAAATCACTGATGGTCTGCTCATGCGCATAACGAAAAATGCCCGTAAGGGGTTACATCCATTTCGATATTAGCCCCAGGGCCACGGTACGGACACTTTAACTCTGAAACAACGCTACATCCCCCAAACTAACTTTTCCTTGCACTGAATTGCTATGAATATTCTTTTAAAACCTCATAATATCGACTCAGCACTCCCAACATAACCCATCCAACCCAAAAACAGTCACTTCTCTTCTGCGCATGCGCAATCTACTCGCGGCTAAAAGTCCTCTCAAAATAACACACCTTACCAAAAACTCCGATTCTCCAACACTAGTGGTTCCGGAGATATCACATCTTTAATCCACGCATGCGCAGACCCTCAACAGGGGATTCTATGGAGGAATAGCATCCGCCACCCCAAAACCCTACTCCTCTCTGACGATATCACCACCAGTTAAATTACTGATGGTCTGCTCATGCGCATAACGAAAAATGCCTGTAAGGGGTAACTTCAATTTCAAAATTAGCCCCAGGGCCACGGTACGGACACTTTAACTCGGAAACAACGCTACATCCCCCAAACTGACTTGTCCTTGCACTGAATTGCTATGAATATTCTTTTAAAACCTCATAATATCGACTCAGCACTCCCAACATAACCCATCCAACCCAAAAACAGTCACTTCTCTTCTGCGCATGCGCAATCTACTCGCGGCTAAAAGTCCTCTCAAAATAACACACCTTACAAAAAACTCCGATTCTCCAACACTAGTGGTTCAGGAGATATCACATCTTTAATCCACGCATGCGCAGACCCTCAACAAGGGATTCTATAGAGGAATAGCATCCGCCACCCCAAAACCCTAATCCTCTCTGACGAAAACACCTCCAGTTAAATCACTGATGGTCTGCTCATGCGCATAACGAAAAATGCCTGTAAGGGGTAACATCAATTTCAAAATTAGCCCCAGGGCCACAGTACGGACACTTTAACTCGGAAACAACGCTACATCCCCCAAACTGACTTGTCCTTGCACTGAACTGCTATGAATATTCTTTTAAAACCTCATAATATCGACTCAGCACTCCCAACATAACCCATCCAACCCAAAAACAGTCACTTCTCTTCTGCGCATGCGCAATTTACTGGCGGCTAAAAGTCCTCTCAAAATAACACACCTTACAAAAAACTCCGATTCTCCAACACTAGTGGTTCGGAAGATATCGCATCTTTAATCTACGCATGCGCAGACCCTCATCAGGGATCTGAAGTCTATGGAGGAATAGCATCCGCCACCCCAAAACCCCAATCCTCTCTGACGAAAACTACAGCAGTTAAAGGACTTCTCGTCTGCGCATGCGCAATACGGAAAATGCCCGGAAAGGGCAGCATGAACCTCAATAACATATGTTTCGGCATTAAAAGCAAAGTATTCCGCAAAATAGTAGTAATTTTTTTATTTTTTTCATGTCACGTGATCTTCACGAAATTTTGCAAAAGTGTTTGCTTTGGTCTTTTGCATCTAACTACTGAGTTTCAATTTAATCAGATCAGTATTTCTCGAGTTATCGTGAAAATAAAATTTTCAAATTTTCAAAATTTTTTTTTGCCACTTTAGGGCCGTCCGTTCAACACAAAACTTTGAAGGCATATAAAGGTCATGATTCTACAATCTGATGCCAAATTTCAAAAAGATCGAGTGATCGGTTCCGGAAATATTCATAAAAAACGTTTTTATTAAAAATGGCCTTAACTCCGAAACCGCTCGGTCGATTTTGCCCGTTAACGAACTTGTCCGAGATAATTACGCTACGAAACTACCCTGCAAATTTCAACGCTCTAAGTCGTTCCGTTCGAGAGTTATCGTGCTAACGGCCGGACCGGCCGGCCGGACCGGACGGACAGAATTGAATTTGACCTCGAATTCTTCATCAGGGAGTCGAACCCAATCGTTTGAGACCATTTTCGAAAAAAAATTCGAAAAATACAGACATTGTGACGAAATGATAGCACGCTGTTCCTTGCGGAACACGCGCGCAAAAAAGGGGTTTTAGTTTTTGCGCGCGTGTTCCGCAAGGAACAGCGTGCTATCATTTCGTCACGATGTCTGTATTTTTCGAATTTTTTTTCGAAAATGGTCTCAAACGATTAGGTTCGACTTCCTGATGAAGAATTCGAGGTCAAATTCAATTCTGTCCGTCCGGTCCGGCCGGCCGGCCGTTAGCACGATAACTCTCGAACGGAACGACTTAGGGCGTTGAAATTTGCAGGGTAGCTTTGTAGCGTAAATATCTCGGACAAGTTCCTTAACGGGCAAAATCCACCGAGCGGTTTCGGAGTTAAGGCCGTTTTTAGTCAAAACGTTTTTAATGAATATTTCCGGAACCAATCACTCGATCTTTCTGAAATTGGCAGCAAATTGTAGAATCATGACCTTTATATGCCAGCGAAGTTTTGTTTTGATCGGACGGCCCTAAAGTAGCAAAAAAAAATTTCAAAAATTTTAAAATTTTGTTTTCAGGATAACTCGAAAAATACTGATCTGATTAAATTGAAACTCAGTAGTTAGATACAAAAGACCAATGCAAACACTTTTGCAAAATTTCGTGAAGATCACGTGACATGAAAAAAATAAAAAAATTACTACTATTTTGCGAAATACTTTGCTTAAAATGCCGAAACCTATTTTTTTGAGGTTCATGCTGCCCTTTCCGGACATTTTTCGTTGTGCGCATGCGCAGATGAGAAGTCATTTAACTGCTGTAGTTTTCGTCAGAGAGGATTGGGGTTTTGGGGTGGCGGATGCTATTCCTCCATAGAATCCAGATCCCTGATGAGGGTCTGCGCATGCGTAGATTAAAGATGTGATATCTTCCGAACCACTAGTGTTGGAGAATCGGAGTTTATTGTAAGGTGTGTTATTTTGAAAGGACTTTTAGCCGCGAGTAGATTGCGCATGCGGAGAAGAGAAGTGTCTGTTTTTGGGTTGGATGGGTTATGTTGGGAGTGCTGAGTCGATATTGTGAGGTTTTAAAAGAATATTCATAGCAATTCAGTGCTCGGACACTAGTCAGTTTGGGGGAAATACCGTTGTTTCCGAGTTGAAGTGTGCATACCGTGGCCCTGGGGCCAATTTTGAATTTGATGTTACTCCTTACGGGCATTTTTCGATATGCGCATGAGCAGACCATCAGTGATTTAACTGCTGAAGTTTTCGTCAGAGAGGATTGGGGTTTTGGGGTGGCGGATGCTATTCCTCTACAGAATCCCCTGGTGTGGGTCTGCGCATGCGTGGATTCAAGAGGCGATATCTCCTGAACCACTAGTGTTGGAGAATCGGAGTTTTCTGTATGGTGTGTGATTTTGGGAGGACTTTCAGCCGCAAGTAGATTGCGCATGCGCAGAAGAGAAGTGACTGTTTTTGGGTTGTATGGGTTATGTTGGGAGTGCTGACCCGATATTGTGAGGTTTTAAAAGAATATTCATGGCAATTCAGTGCAAGGACAAGTCAGATTGGGGGATGTAGCGTTGTTTCCGAGTTAAAGTGTCCGTATCGTGGCCCTGGGGCTAATTTCGAAATTGATGTTACCCCTTACGGGCATTTTTCGTTATGCGCATGAGCAGACCATCAGTGATTCAACTGCTGGTGCTTTCGTCAGAGAGGATTGGGATTTTGGGGTGGCGGATGTTATTCCTCTATAGAATCCCCTGGTGAGGGTCTGCGCATGCGTGGATTCGAGAAGCGATATCTCCTGAACCACTAGTGTTGGAGAATCTGAGTTTTTTGTGAGGTGTGTAATTTTGGGAGGACTTGCAGGCACGAGTATATTGCGCTTGCGCAGATGAGAAGTGAATGGTTTTGGGTTGTTTGGGTTATGTTGGAAGCAATGAGCCGATATTGTGAGGTTTTAAAAGAATATTCATGTCAATTCAGTGCACGGACACAAGTCAGTTTGGGGGAAATAGCGTTGTTTCCGAGTTGAAATGTCTGTATTGTGGCCCTGAGGCGAATTTATAAATAACTATATTCGGTAGATCTATATTAAAATACGTTCGGATTTGGAGAAGAGGCAATTGCGTTCCAAACGGAGGTCCCACAACCGCATTTTTTTTCGATCTACGGTAAAGCTAACAGCCAAACTGTATTGATAGCTATATTTGTTAAAGGAACTTGAAAAAAAAAAATAAACACTGACGTGTAGTCAGTACTCTTTGGCGCGCGTGTTCACGGTGGCTAATTTGAATTGTATGATGAGTACTTCAAGCTCAGTAGATAGAGCGAGCCGAAGATCTACCCAAAGGATAGTGGACACCATTCACTGTCGGTTCAAAAATTAAGAGTGCTGTATCTAAGCTGCCATCAGGATAGATTAACAAGGTTGGAAAAGAACACAAGTGACTCTCCTTAGTCGCACAAGCTCCTAGAAGATTTGGGAGGGTCAGTATAATCCTAATCATGTTAAACGCACGCGCGCAAAAGCAGATTGACTTAACAATGAAAGAAAAAGTGTAAAAAGTCAATCTGCTTTGGCGCGCGTGCGATTAACATGATTAGGATTATACTGACCCTCCCAAATCTTCTAGGAGCTTGTGCGACTAAGGAGAGTCACTTGTGTTCTTTTCCAACTTTGTTAATCTATCCTGATGGCAGCTTAGATATAGCACTCTTAATTTTTGAACCGACAGTGAATGGTGTCCACTATCCTTTGGGTAGATCTTCGGCTCGCTCTATCTACTGAGCTTGAAGTACTCATCATTCAATTCAAATTAGCCACCGTGAACACGCGCGCCAAAGAGTACTGACTACACGTCAGTGCTTTTTTTTTTTTTGTAAATATCTCAAAAACTAATAAAGATTTTTCAAATCTGAAAAAAGATTCAATAAGAAGAGGAAATTCCCAAAAAAAAAGTCTGGACTCCCGAAACTGTACGATTAATATTTATAATTTTTCCAGAGGGATGAAAATACGGCCGAAAACGGGTACTCTGGCTTGGAGAAGCCACGTCCACTTCGGGCACTTCAACAATAAACATTTTTGCGCGTATGTTCTGGGGAACATACGCGTTATAGTTTTGCCCAAATGTGAAATTTAATTCTGTGGTGCCGTCCGGCCGTCCGGCCGTCCGGTTGTTGCCACGATAACTTGAGAACGAAAAGAGCCAGCGACTTGAAATTTTCAGGGTGGGTTGCGCATCCCAATACGACGGACAAGTTCGTTAATGGGTATAATCGGCCCAATGGTTTCCGAGTAATAATTTTGTTTTCAACCAAAATGAATCCGATCGAATTTAAACTTGGTGAATAGTTGTAGAATATAGACCTAAGCACGTTCGTGAAATTTTGTGAGAATCGTATAGCTAGAAAATTATTAAAAAATTATTGAAAAATATTTTTGTTGTCACGATAACCTGAGAACGGAAAGAGATAGCGGCTTGAAAATTTGAGGTTTGGTTGTGAATCTGAATGCGACATTTGAGTTCGTTTATGAGCATAATTGTCCAAACGGTTTTAGAGTTATAGCCATCTGAAATTTTCTGAAATTTGGATGTTTTTTGTTCCTCATTAACTCGAAGAATACAAAACCGATTGGATTCAAACATGGTTATTAGTTGTAGAATGCCAACGCGAAAATTTTTGCAGAATTTCGTGAGGATGGTATAACTAGAAAATTAAAAAAAAAAATAATTAAAAATAATTGAAAAAAATTCTATATATCATAAACTATTCGTCCGGCATGGCTGAAATTTTGGGAGAGCCTGCAGAACCTAACTCTACTGCAGAATTCCAAGTTTGAACACGATCGGATCTATATTGTTGGAGAAACGCGCAGCCTTTTGTGAGTTCGGTAGCGAATGTGAATCGTCGTATGATATGTTGTCTATGGTCGTATTTTTGCGAGAAGCTTCAAAAATAAAAATATGAATGTCATGATGACATATCTTTTACGCGTATGTTATGGGAAAATTGTGTTATTTCATCACAAATCTATGGGAGATGATAGCCCTACATCGCATGCGCCCCGTTTTAACCTCAACATCTGATCAAAACACATAGCACAAATACAAAACGTAAACAAAATATTCTCAATCCACGAAGTACGAACGAGTATTCCTTCCGTTGAAAATAATCGAGATTACCTTGTATTTGAAGATTGGAGGAATCTAGAAATATTGTTTACGTATGTGAAAGAAATTCCAAATTATGGAGAACTGTGGAAAAGTTGTTCATAAAAAGATATCTGGTATATGTCCTTCAGGATTTCTGGCTAAAAATCAGCAGTAAGTAATAGAAGTGAAATGAATGAATTACTTTCCTCAGAGAAATCCAAGTCTTAATATTTCCTTTCAGGTTGGAATGAATTAAGGTCCAGTTGACGTAGAGCAAAAAAGTAATGCTTTTCGACAAATAGAATGCATGAGTTACTCTTGGAGTTACTGCAGATAGAATTCTTAAAAACAAGGTATATGAAACTTAGTCGATTGAATATTTGTGAAGCTTAAGTATATCTCATGAGAAAATTTAATATTGATAAGAGGCAACCAAGATGACATGAACACTAAAATTTTTAAAGTTCAAAAGTGGAATAGCCAAGAAGAAAATCTAGTGTTTCTATTCAAACAAATCTGTTTTCCTGATATCATGGGTCTCTTACGATCCATCATCAGGGTGTTTGGATGCCAGCGTGTACCTATATAATAGGCATTTTTAACGAAACATTTTAATTTTTCTAATTGCAGAATATTTTAAAATATAGGAGTAGAAGGTGATGCAATATAACATGTGTGTAGGTATATATTATGTATATTGTTTTCCCGTGGAACTTCAGGTATATGTTTCTTAAATGCTTGTTGCTTAGCATGCTTAACAATGAATACCTCTGAAGAACAGATTTTACTAATATTATAATAGAATGGCTTGATAATTCAACGCTAACTTTGAAAATGATGTATCCTAGTGTTGCGGAGGAAAATCCAAGTATATTTTACAACGAGAAGTAGTATATGAAGAAATGGAGAAAGTCAGTTATCATATTTTAATAATAATCTATATACAAGTATTTATCCTCCCTGCAGTGTTTCACGAATCCTCCATGATTATGTGGGCAGCAGTGGTCCAAACTCGAAAAATTGCTTTGCATGCTGCTTGATGTAGTATTGAATTTTCAAAATGAATGTTATTCTTGATCTCTCTTGAAGTAAATAATCGAATATGTTAATAGAGTTTTATTCGAAATTATTTCCTTTGTTTGTATTACGGCTTCAGTGAGGTATACAATTTTTTTGTTCACTGAGGGCTGATATATTTTACGACCTGTAAACTGTCAAGTAGCCTTACCGAAAGGAGAGTAATCTGTAAATGTTCACTTTAAAGGGGATCAGTAAATTCAACGAGCACATAGTTGACGAATACTTTACGGAGAGGTTGAATAAATCGGCCCTTAGTAGATAGTATAAAACAATATATAGATTGGTATCTAAATAAATGAATCTTATTTTCACAATAACTCTTTTCCCCTAACCCATGAAAACAAATTTTCACAGACAATTTACATGAATCATTAGCTTATCTTGAAATACAAATGAATAAGTGGAAATTTAGTTTTAATATTTCAATATTGAATGGAATATTTAGAGTTTATCTATAATTTCAGATATCTCATCTCATCAACGAGTGACAAAAGTATTGAAATTGATTATGCATTAAACGATGTGTTCAAATGTCAAATTATTACCATATTCCATATCGGCAGACATTCTTGTAATGATTATGAAGAATTAAAAAGGTTTGATGGCTAATATAAAAATTTGTTCAAGCACTGACGTGAAGTCAGGAGCTTTTGCGCGTATGTTCTATTGTCCATTCTCCTGTATTGGACACTCTTAATCGAAAAAAAAAATTGGTTCAAGCACTGACGTGAATCAGGAGCTTTTGCTCTTCTTAATCGAATTTACCATGATGAATTCTATTGTCCGTTCTCCTGATTGGACCCTTTTAGTCGAAAAAAAAATTGGTTCAAGCACTGACGTGAAGTCAGGAGCTTTTGCGCGTATGTTCTATTGTCCATACTCCTGTAATGAACACTCTTCTTAATCGAATTTACCATGATGAATTCTATTGTCTATTCTCCTGTATTGGACACTCTTCTCAATCGAATTCACCATGATGAATTCTATTGTCCATTCTCCTGTATTGGAGACTCTTCTTAATCGAATTTACCAAGATGAATTCTATTGTCCAGAATGGACAATAGAATTCATCTTGGTAAATTCGATTAAGAAGAGTCTCCAATACAGGAGAATGGACAATAAAAACCATCATGGTGAATTCGATTGAGAAGAGTGTCCAATACAGGAGAATAGACAATAGAATTCATCATGGTAAATTCGATTAAGAAGAGTGTTCATTACAGGAGTATGGACAATAGAACATACGCGCAAAAGCTCCTGACTTCACGTCAGTGCTTGAACCAATTTTTTTTTAAACATAGTAAATATGAAAAATGGGTTCAAGCCCTGTGGACAGGAGCTTTCTGGCGCTCTAGTTCAAACAGACAAATTATATCTGGTATTGGTTTCTCAGAGTTGGGAATTATATCAATGTATTCATATGATATCACTGCATCATAAAAGAAATTCAATTCAAATAATAGTTTATTAGATAAGTAATAATAAATTACCTTGTAATCGATCAAAAATTTCCTGATCTACGTTCACCAAACTACAGAATTATGCTTTCAATATTTACGTAATATTTTCAAACATTTTCGGGTGAGGTCCCCGTTGCATCGCTAAAATACGAGTATTTCAACCCCAATATATTTGAAGTTACAATATTCCCTTCTGTCAAGTTGACATTATGAGAATTCATACATAGAATAATAACTAGTGGGCCCGCAGATCTACCTAGCCAGTAGATCTACATTTTTCCGGTAGATCTACATTTTTCCGGCAGATCTACATTTTTCCGGTAGATTTACATTTTTCCGATAGATCTACATTTTCCGGTAGATCTACATTTTTCCGAGACTTCCTCAGACACACACACACAGAAAGTTTCAACGAAATCGGTCCGGTCGTTCTCGAGTGTCTATAAACCGAACACAGTGCTATCTACCGAGTTCCTATTGTGACTCTGAGGCCCATTCAAATACGCACACAAAGTTTAATCGAAATCGTTCGAGCCGTTTCCTATAGATCGATCGGGGCGCCCCTACAGGATGCTATTGTGAATCAGAGATACGCCGAAAGAAAATCACAGAGTTTCATCAAAATCGGTCCGCCTGTTTCCGAGTTCCTATACATCGATTTTAGCGCCCCCTACAGGGTCCAATTGTGAATCTGAGCCGCCTTGGGTTCCACTGAAATACATACACGCAAAGTTTCGGAGTCGACATATTTCTTAAGACACCCTGTATAGCAGCGGTTATCATTTCGCAACGGTTTTACAAAGTTGAGAATTCTCCTCGCGATAGAAATCTCGAAGTGACATTTTACTTAAAACGCTTGCATTTGAAAATAATCGATGCCGCGAGGAAATGAACACCCTGTATAGTAATGGTTTATTTCCAACGATGTATGCCTCGAAAGTATATTTTCCAACACGAATGAATGAAATGGTATGTTCATAGCGTTAAAAACAGCAATCTGCAATTGACATTAAAAGAAAAACACCCTGTATAGAGATTTCCGAAAAATACATTATAAGAATCCATCCAAGGTTCCTATTTAGATAACGGTTTGTTTGTGGCACGAATCAATTCAATCGTGTCAAATTGTGCCGTGAAAAAAAGAACACCCCGTATAGTAATGGTTTATTTTCAGCGATATATGCTCAGAAAAAAAAAGGAAAACACCCTTACTTAAAGTCGGCAGATATACCGTTATTCGAAGTTAATATTGCGATAGAAATTGAAAAAAAAACACGAAAAAGTATAATTCCCTTGATGGGATTCGAACCCGCCTTCCCTCGTCCCAAACCGAGATATCCACTATCTAGACATCTACACTATCGGACTCCTCGAAGGATCCTCTCGATCTCCGGTATTAGAATAAAACGTCGGTACTAACCGCGGATAGATATTCTTAATTTTCACTTTTCGACATAAAATTGCCACATGGAGGTTTATTTGACCGTTTTTTACCCTTATCTTCGCTTTTCGTCAACGTTCAGTCCCGAAAACTGCCTAGAACGGCCATTTCGTTGCGAAAAATTTCCCGCACCCCGTCTAACGGATTCATTTTGACGTTTCTCAGACAGACTTTTAGCAAGGAAAATTCCCGAGGTCGGAACTTCGAGAACTTGTATCGATTTAGTTGACATTATGAGAATTCATACATAGAATAATAATTATATCAATCTGTGAAATACGATCTACATTGAAATTTTAAAAAATCATATCTCCGAATGTATTAGCTTGTTAGAATTGAAAATGATATGAATGGATTCTTATGATAAAACTGCTTATTAAAAAAAATTTGATTTGGAATTTGTTTCGTAAAAAAAATTTTTTTTTTTTGTTACTCCGAAACCATCTGTCCGATTTTGCCCAATAACGAACTTAGCCGAGATATTCATCCCCCAAACCTACTCTGAAAATTTCAACTCTCTAGCTCATTCCGTTCGAGAGCTATCGTGCTTACGGCCGGCCGGACCGGCCAGACAGAATAAATTCCGACCACGGATTCTTGATCAGTGAGTCGAACCAAATCGTTTAAGACCATTTTCATCGAAATATTCCAAAATTACAGACATTTGGGCAAATTGATAAGCACTCAGTTCCGAGGAACTAGAGCGCCAAAAAAAAAAATTGAAAAAATTCAGGCAGCAACTGAATAGATGAATGAATAATAATCCGCTAAAACAAAATTTTTATAATAATTTTTCATTTAGTTATTCAATAGTTAATTAATAACCTTTTTCTGCTTGCACATTAACATTGCAAGTGTGATAATTGCTAAACTATAAGTTTTAGATTTTTTTCCTCTCTTGGAGCAATTCTTCAAAGGCTTAAGAATAGAATTCCGTTGGGAAAATTAAAAAATGTTTATTTTTCAATTTTTTATCAATAATTTTCGTTGTTGCAAAATTGAAACTTAAATTAATCATGGAACATAATTTTTGTTTTTAAATATTTTTAACGATCCGTTTTTAAGTTATTAGAAACTGCATAGGAATAATGCAGTTTCTAATAACATAAAAACGGATCGTTAAAAATATTTGAAAACAAAAATTATGTTCCATGATTATTTTAAGTTTTTAATTTTGCAACAACGAAAATTATTAATAAAAAATTGAAAAATAAACATTTTTTAATTTTCCCAACAGGATTCTATTCTTAAGCCTTTGAAGAATTGCTCCAAGAGAGGAAAAAAATCTAAAACTTATAGTTTAGCAATTATCACACTTGCAATGTTAATGTGCAAGCAGAAAAAAGTTATTAATTAACTATTGAATAACTAAATGAAAAATTATTATAAAAATTTTGTTCAAGCGGATTATTATTCATTCATCTATTCAGTTGCTGCCTGAATTTTTTCAATTTTTTTTTTTCATATTTACTATGTTTAAAAAATGTTTATTGTTGAAGTGCCCGAAGTGGACGTGGCTTCTCCAAGCCAGAGTACCTACCCGTTTTCGGCCGTATTTTCATTCCTCTGGAAAAATTATAAATATTTATCGTACAGTTTCGGGAATCGAGACTTTTTTTTTTGGAAATTTCCTCCTCTTTTTGAATCTTTTTTCAGATTTCGAAAAATCTTTATCAGTTTTTGAGATATTTACAAAAAACTAAAACCCATTTTTTCTTTTTAGTTAATTGTTAATAACTTTTACAATTTTTGCAAGCGGAACTTCATTTTTTTCAAAAATCATCTAGATGCCAATCCGACTCGAATGACACCTCATACATAATTTTCGGAGACTGCTGAAAAAAGTTGGTCCAAATAGCACTTGTTGACTAGACTACTAATGATTCCTGGGTTCAAGCCCCATGTTTTTCCAATTGGTCTGCGAGCAATCATGAGGGTTTTCTTTGCCTTGGCAACTGTTGCGGTGATCGTGCATATCTAAATATGAATTCGTCGATGAAGACGATATATTGCCATTCTGTCTCCCAATGCCTCCGATATAATGGAACAGTTCGTACATTGGAGTAGGCCGCAGTCAATGGAAGCACTGATAGTAGATGGTATGTAAAAAGTGCAAAGGCTGGAATGGGGTGATATAGTGTTTGCATAGTAACAGTTATACATTCTTCTCCAACCGTTGAACAGCGATTCAGTCTTTACACTTCAGAATCTTCAGAAACGCTCTCAAACTCCTTCTCAACATAGCTCTCGATACGTAATATGCTGGAAACTCCAATTTCCTATGGGCACATCCTACTTTCTCAGATCGGAAATTTCATATGTCCTCCACAGGGGCCAAGTTCAAAAAGCAAAGATGAATTAATCCTTCAATATTCCAATGGATGGACATCTTTCGACAAATAATATCCTCCAAAAGGACAGCCTCCTAAAAGAGACCTTAAAATATCCTAAATTAGTCGGGACTCTACGCAGTTGACACATGGACTGCCATGGCCAACAAAAGTTACGTGGACAATTATAGTGAAAGTTTCTCAAGAATCCGCTTTCAAGCGAGTGAGAATTCCGTGAACAAAAATCAAACACAATATCCCAGATATGTCATACTTCGACTTGAATATCCACCAAAACACCGCTATGCGATATAATTGTGGATGAAACCTAACTTCACCGAACGCCTTGACAATGAAGGAACATGAGCTGAACCATAGAAAAGGAGAATCAACCAGGGGATATCGACAGAAATACTACCTCTCTCCGTTTCAAGCGTTCGGTACTTCACCACAAGATGCCATCAGAACAACCGCAGTAGACCTAGTTGTATGATGCTCCTATACGCAGAGTATGAGAGAGGTATACTTTGGTTGACTTGTTGGTCTTCTTCGTTTTCCGCTTCCTTCAGTCCACACATAACAGACACTTTTACCGTAATTTCAGTACAATTATCACGCCACCTTTTTCGCAATAGGGTAAACCACAACATCTTGAAAGGCAACAATTCTACCCCTGCCAAAGTCTTAATATGTTGATCATTTTGACGTCTGCGAACTAGAGATAACCCAGAAAAAGGTGACTGTAGCTAATTGTTGATAACTAAAAGACACATGGCAAAACTTTCGTAGATTTTAACCATCAACAAATATTCCCTCCTCATCTCATCGCCCAGTGTTCCCTCAAAGAGGAAAGTGGCATTCACGGCAGATACGCACTGGTTTCATGGTTGTTATCAATCATCAGCGTAACGACGAATATTTTGACGTGTGTCTTGTAGTTATTAGCAATGAGTTACAGTCCCCTTCACTGGTTTTGTGTCTTATCTAACCACCGAGCTTTAACATGACGCAATGAAGTCATATAGGTCGTGCGCATTGTAGTATCTGACTCCCTCTTGCGACGAAAGAATGAACGTCACTGAACATCGCTTAAGGTTGCCGCAAGGTTTATGTTCCCTGATGCCACTTCGTTTGTCATTCAGTGGCTAAACTACGCTGATGGTTGGTAACAACCACGAATACGGTACGTATCCACCCTGATCGACATTTTTCTCTTTGGGAGAACGCTGAGGTGGCTAGCCTGGATCACGAGGGAATGTTTGTTAATGGTTAAATTTGATGAATATTTCACCTCATGTCTTATAGCGATAACTTTTTTTTTCAATTTTCAAAGATTAAAAGTCGTCATTATTGCCTAGTACGCTTTAATTATTGTTATTCTGTTGACAAAGTTGAAGTTGACGAAATTATTCCTTCTAGGTGTAACATTTCAGACGTAATATGAATAATTTTTTGGACGGATTTTTCTACTAATTCACCCATTGTTATAAAATCATAAAGAGTAGAATAATTAAAAAAAGTATATTCAACGACTATAATGACCCCATGTCACATTTCTCACAAATTCGATATCGATATTCGTCAAAACATATCAGTGTTTCGAGATAGAGCATACAATTTTCAGCATAAGTTGGTTTTGGAAATGGGGGTCACGGTTCACAACATTTACCTTCGTGAGGGTGGAAGGGAAACTTCGGTCCAGGTTTTTTAACGTCGAGCCTTTCCGGTCTTTTAAAACCAAAGTTACTATTTTTTTCTAGCAGCTTTTCCAAGTCTTCACGCAGAGATTCCTGTGCAGATTTGCCTGGTCCAAAAATCACATACACGATCAGTATTTGATTTTTTTCGAAAGAAGACATCCAACAAGTGTTAACATACAATCAACATGTTTTAGGTGGGTGATGTAGGATGGAAATATTAAATTTGATACAGTAGTGTTGTATTATTATAGGAATATGGAACAGTTTTGAAAAGGTTGACAATAAAAGCAATGTATTGATTGAATGGATAAATAGTGAATTTATCTTAGGCGTCCATTTCCCGAAATGACGATGATTTCGAATTTCTGGAAGTCCTGGACTCTGCACTACACTCCCCGACAATAAATTCCGGACAAGAATAATTTGAGTAATTTTGACATCACTTTTTTAATGGTTGCTCGATTTTGGTGAAATTTTTATCAAAGCTATACCACCGTATTCACAAAGCATTCAATCTCGGTTAAGTCCTAACTGAGGTCCTCAGTTAAGGATAAATTGGGGATAATAAGGAACAATAGGGGATAAAGGTGGTAAAACAGGCCTGTTTCACCACCGTAATATCCGTTAACTGAGGTTGCGATTCAAATTTATCCTTAACTGAGGACCTCCGTTAGGACTTAACGGATATTTAAACACTTAACAATGCTTTGTGAATACGGCGGATTGTCTAGTCAACAAGTCCTTTTTAGGTCAAAATTTTTGCGTGATCTCCAAAAATTATAACTGAGGTGTCATTTGAGAGCGATTGGCTCAGTGGTTGAGTAATTGACTTGGGAGCGGAAGCGCCAAGTTCAATTCCGAGGCTAGGATAGAAATTTTCTAGTCACGGTAATCGCCACCATTAGCTGTTGGGTCAAAAATTAACAGTGCTGTGCCTAAGGTGGCGTAAGGACACAGTAACAAAGCCTACACAGAATATGGTTCTTCTAAGTCAGGGCAAGCTCTTAGAGCGTATGAGGGGTCTCCTTGTGGAAGACCCAGGAGGATCAGTATAATAATAATAATAATAATAATAAGGAAGTAGTAAGGAATCCGAATAAAACGACCGCTCGGTTGAAAACGAGACTCCAGGCTGAAGACCTAGCCAAGATGAATGATATCATCGATGACCACCTAAAGGAGGACTGCTCACTAGAAGATGCCGTGGCTGCAGTGAGAGCTGCTGCTTCACTTCTGTGCCCTCCAGGTAGAACAACAACAAGGGATGACAAACATAGGTCAAGAATGAAGAAGCTAGATCAGAAGATATAAATCGTGAGGCAGCAAGCATCTTGGTACCAATGTATCATAGATGTTATGAAAGGAAAACTGAAGCCTAGCAAGAAGATAGAGGTCATGATGGGGGAGCTGCGTGCGTTGCACCGTACGATTAACTTGCCCATCATACACCTATTGAAGCAGAAAGCTGTCGATAAAATAAGATCACTTGCGGCAGCAAGGCAGAAGCTGATTAGGAAGCAGAAATGGATAGAGGACAACAACATATTCACCGCAGAACCTTCAAAGCTATTTCAGCCCAAACAAGCAGAGGCAGAAAACCCGCCATCACCGGAAGAAGTCGAACAGTTCTGGAAGAAATTGTACGCGCGACCAGCGGAAACCAGGGATACTCCAGCACTTCACAGATTCCAGACATTATGCGATCAAAGTCTGCAACCGACAGAAGAAATGACTGAAGTATCAACCAAAGAAGTTAGACAAGCCCTAAAGAACAAAAATGATTTCACGGCACCTGGACTGGATGGGATCCAAAACTACTGGTGGAAGCCATTTCCAGCTACTCATCAACACGTAGCCAGATTATTCAGTGGGATAATAATTCACCTCGAGCCAATTCCATCATGGTTGGTAGAGGGCAGAACTGTACTGATACCAAAATCAGGCGATCTAGGACAGCCAAAGAACTACCGCCCTATCACGTGTCTCAAAACGTTGTATAAAATTCTCACAAGTGTCCTTCAAAACCGCATTCTGGAGGTTATTGCACCAGTGTAGAACCAAATCTACGAGCAAAGAGGGACACGGAAAGGAGTTCAGGGGTGCAAGGACAACCTACTCAATGACAAGAGCATTTGTCAAGATGCAAAACACTACAAGCGCGATCTACATACATCCTGGCTGGATTACGCGAAAGCATTTGACACATCGTCGCACAGCTTGATATTACAGCTGCTTGAGATGCTCAAAGTCCACACTAACATCGTCCATGTGATGAAAAACATCATGGCGCTATGGAAGACTAAGTTCGCCGTTCGATCGGAAGGTCGAACCACGTATACGGGATGGGTGAAATACAGGCGAGGCGTATTTCAAGGAGACTCGCTAAGCCCGTTACTGTTCTGCATAACACTCCTACCATTAACAACGGAGTTGAGGGAAAGCAGAATAGGGTACAAGGCCGGGCCACCAGGCAGAAGAGAACATCTGGTTTCACATCTCCTGTACATGGACGACTTAAAACTGTACGCTCCCTCCAAGGCAGCGCTACAACAACTTCTTAACATCGTTGCGGAATACACCACAGCAATAGGAATGTCATTCGGTTTGGAAAAATGTGCTGTTTTCCATCTGAGCAGAGGAAGAACTGAAGAAGTAGGAGAAGACATCGAACTGGAAGGAGGAATAATCATTCGGCATCTCGATGAAGAGGAAACTTACAAATTCCTTGGAATGCAACAAAGAGGCGCACTGGAGTCAACTCGAATCAAGGATGCCTTAACAGCCAGCTACAAAAAGAAGATCCGAGATATATGGAAATCACAGCTGTCTGGTAAAAACAAGGTTTCAGCTACCAACATCTTGGCAATTCCGATAGTCACATACTCTTTTGGAGTAATCAACTGGACAGTTAATGAGATTCTCGAACTAGACAGGGCCACACGTAATGTGATGAACATGAATCGGAGCCTTCATTCCAACTGCTCGGTACAAAGAATATATCTCCCACGAACGCAGGGTGGCAGAGGTTTACAGAGTTTGGAATACCGACACCATCAACAAAATTTGGAAATGGCAATAAGGATATTGAGAAGTGAAGACCCGCTTCTGAGAATGGTAGCTCATCATGAAATTAGGAACCAAGGAGCTTTCCTATTTAGAGCTGGACGGAGAGCCTTGGAAAAACTCAGCATAACTGGAGTATCCATCGACTATGAGCTAGTGGGAACACCTATCACGCCAACAGACCAGAGAAGAGTAGGCAGAGAGATCAGACAGGCACAACTGAAGACGTTACTCGAAGACCACATGAGTAAAAGTCTGCACACTCTATATATTTCAGGAGTTTGAAAGATCAGGGCCTATCGGAGGAACTATCCTTTGCGTTTTTGAAGTCGGCTGTTCTAAAGTCGGAAACGGAGGGATTCGTTATGGCTTGTCAAGATGGAGTGATAAATACAAGATGGTATAAGAAGAACATCATGAAAGTGGACACCCCAACAACTTGCAGAGCATGCCACAGTCAGCAGGAAACTGTCATGCACATCCTGTCTGCTTGCAGAGTCCACGCTCCATCAGGATACACAGAAAGACACAATGCGGCACTTCGGATTCTCTACTTCCATCTGAGAGAAGTTTATGGTATAGATAAGGAGCCAGTGCTACCATTTGTGCCTCTGGAAATTGAATCAGTCATCGAAAATGATAGAGCTCGAATCTACTGGAACTATGCTTTTCCAACAACTCGGCAGATCCATGCCATAAAGCCAGATATAGTACTGGTGGACAAAGATCTCAGGGAATTGTTTGTTGTCGAACTTTCCTCCCGCGCTGAAAATAATGTGGTGATGAAAGAACAACAGAAGAGGGAGAAATACAAGGATTTGCTGTTTGAGCTGGGAACCCTATATCCAGGGTATAAAGTAAAAATGGTCGTTCTGATCATAGGATGCCTTGGCGGAATGAGAGCGAACTATGTGACAGAATTGAAGATTATTCCGGACTGTACATCCTTGGCCCAGGTTTTGGCGAACAGAATGCAGAAAGCAGTGCTGCTCGGGTCACTACGAGTGATGAGGTCCCATCAACTATGAAGGCCACTTGCAGCTCATCTCTTTTGTTAAGGGACGCTGTAAGGGCAGGACGAAGAACAGTCCAAGAAGAGTGAGAGGTTTTTTAGTGAGTAACCAAATATCATCTGGAGTCTCACACTGCCGCTTGCGGCGCCTATAAAAGGTTTTTCCTCTTACGTGACAAAAAAAAAAAAAAATATAATAATAATTCGGAATAGTATGTACATAGTTTTTGAGAAAATGCTAAGGCTGCTCGCAAAAATTGAAATAGTTATAAACAATTAAGTGAAAAAAAAGAAGGATGTATTGGTTTTCGCCCATATCCCAAAAACTATTTGGGAAAATTCAAATTTGAAAAAAGATTCAAATACAGAAGGAAATTTCCTAATAAATGTCCCGACTACGGAACTGTAGGAACAATATTAATAATTTTCCTAGAGGGTTGAAAATACGCCCGATATCGGGTACTCCGGCTTGCGCAAGCCTCGACCCCTTCCAACTTTTGATGAATAAATATTATTTAAACTTATTGAATATGAAAATAAAAAATTGAAAAAATTTCAGGCGTCTGCAGGATAGATCTATAAACAATAATCCGTGATCAAAAAATGTTTATCGCTATTTTTCAATTAGTTATCCATTAGTTAATTAACAATTTTTTGTAGCACGAACATCAACATTGCAAGGACGATAATTGTTGAACTATCAATCTGAGAATTTTTTCCTTTCCTGGAGTTATTTTTCAAAGGTCTTAGAATAGATTCCTATCGGAAAATTTCCCAAACTAGTAATTTTCGTTTTGTTATGAACAATTTACTTAAATGAAAAATTATAAAGCTTCAATTCATAATATTACTATCAATCCGTTTTCTTATGATCAGTAACTACTTGAAAATGATTTTTAATAATTATTATCTCCTATTGTTTAAAAAATTGTTATAAACCGATGCGTTGTTTATGAAATAATTCAAAATTTTCTTTTGAAAACATAATTGAGGCTTCATAATTCATCACTTGTGAATTGTTAACAACAAAAAAAAATTAACAATTTTTCAAATTATTCGAAGGGAAACTATTCCAAGACATTTGAAAAATATTTTCCCGAAAGGAAAAAATTCTCATATTAATAGTTTAACAATTATCGCACTTGCAATGTTAATGTTCGTGCTACAAAAAATAATTAATTAACTAATGGATAACTAATTGAAAAGTCGCGATAAACATTTTTTAACCACGGATTTTTGTTCATTGATCTATGCAGACGCCTCAATTTTCTATTCTCATATATAATAAGTTTAAATAATATTTATTCATGAGAGGTCCGAAGGGGGCAAGGCTTACGCAAGCCGGAGTAGTCGTTTTCGGAGAATTTCTAACCCTCTGGGAAAATAATAAATATTGGTCCTAGTTCCGGCAGTGGGGATTTTCTTTTAGGAAATTTCCTTCTCTTCTTGAATCTTTTTTTCAAATTTGAATTATCTCAGAAAATTTCTGAGATGTTGGCAAAAAACCAAGCCCTCTTCTTTTTTTTACTTAATTTTTTATAACTATTGCAATTTTTGCGGGCGGCCTTAGCATTTTCTCGAAGACTATCTACATGCCATTCCGAATCGAATGACACCTCAATCATAATTTTCGGAGAATACGCAAAAATTTTGACCTAAAAAGAAAAATTGTACATTTTATGGACTTTTTAAGTTGATCTACAAACAAGTTGAAAAATCTCTGTACAGGGGCCTTTGGCGATATAGATCCGATCATGTTCAAACTTGGAACTTGGTAGTATAGTTATGTTTTGAAGGCTCTCGCAAAATTTCAGTGATTTCGGACGAATAGTTTCTGATATATAGATTTTTTTTTCAATGATTTCTCTAAAATTTTCTAGTGATACCATCTTCACGAAATTTTGCAAGAATTTAGGTATCTCCAATATTTCCAAGAACCAAAAAAAACTGGTTTACTTTTTGGCCGAGAATGGTCTCAAACGATTAGTTTCGATTAAATACATACATTCACTGTTGGGTCGAAAATGAACAGTTTATTCCGAGAATCACAAATGACACAAATCAGTCGAATCGTACGGTTGTGACATGAGGAACTATGAATTGAGATTTTATCAAAAAAGGCCCTGTATAGCAGTAATTTTATCAATATCTAATAATATACGAAAAGACTTAATGGAAATATCAACTTAATTCCGTCCATAACCCTTCCCTGAAAGTTATTATTTGGATAGAATTGGAAAAAATGAAAAAGTTCAATAATATGGGCTAAAGAAATCGATTATTATTATTATTATATTACACTGATCCTCCTAGGTCTTCCTCAAGGAGACCCCTCATAAGCTCTCAAGAGCTTGAACGAGTAAGGAGAATTAGTGGTGTTCTGTATAGGCTTTGTTACTGCCTCCCTACGCCATCTTAGGCGTTAATGTTTGACCCAACAGTGAATGGTAGCGATTACCGTGACTAGAAAATTTCTTTACTACCCTCGGGATTGATCTTGGGGCCTCCAGCTCTATCACTGAGCTAATCGCGCAGCGGAAATCGATCCCGATACCTACGGGCTAAGAAGACAGATCCCTACCAATAAGCTAGAGAAGCAACAAGTAATTATGGTGAAATCCGGACCTTGAACTCAATACTGATCTTTGATAGGTACCTTGTTCTCAAATTTCTAATTTCTGAAAAATATCATCATGTTATATATTATTCGATAAAGTTCAAATCGAGAACTGGCTGTGAAATAAGTTACATATCAAATACAAGATATACCAATTCTCCTAGGTATTCAACGAATGATATTACGACTTGTCAAATTTGACTTCAGCTGATCTAATTCATTAAATTCTCTCTAGGCACGTCATAAATTAAAAACTGTTGACAACTTCATCGGTCGAGTGTGAAAAAATGGACCAGTACATCTCGATCGTTGTAATATTTCGGTAATATCTTCACCAATGTAGATCCGATGGAGTTCAAATCTAGAACTTCACTGTGAAATAAGATTTTCGAAGGTTTTCACAGAATTTCAACGATAACTGATGGACAGTTTCTGATGAATGAACGCTTTAATTCGATCAGATCGGTATTTTTCGAGTTATTGGGAAAACAAAACTCCAGATGGCTGTAACTCTCAAACCACTCGGTGGATTTTGCCCACTAACGAATTTAGCCGGCACATTTGGACTCCAAACCTACTCTGAAAATGTCAACTCTCTAACTCATTGCACTCGAGCGTAATAGTGCTGACATCCGGCGGGACAAAAACAAGTTTGACCTAGGATTCTTCATCAGCGAGTCGAAACTAATCGTTTGAGATCATTCTCGGCCAAATATCCGAAAAATACAGACATTTGGAAGAATTGATAGGCACTCTGTTCACCTAAACAACGCCAAAAAGACTGGACCACCCTGTTAACAGAGACATATTGTGTATTGATCAACTAGTTCCACCATAAATTTTGAATTTCGAATTCCATCATTGCAGATATTCAAATGCTTTATTGAAAGGATCTATTCATGAATGAATTCCGATGGGACCATATAACCAAGAACATCTAAATCATATCTTACGTAGCGGCATCGCCTTCCAATAATATCTCCTCAAATGCATAAATGAATTGGAGATTAATATCCTTGAGGAACTTACCGCTCATCGGATCTGAAGGATGAACGAAGCCACCCTCTGTGTAGACACCAGAACGTTGATTGGAAGGAACCTGCTTCATCTCGCCCCACTGATTGTTGCCATACTGATTGTTCAGCTCCCTGAAGATCCCTCGACCCGTCCCGGTAGGGGCATCATCGAAATTCCCCCCTGATAGCAGTCGTACGTTCTTCAGTTCCCTGAAGATTTCGTCCGTTCCGGGGCGTCTTCCTGGTCTCGAGACATCCTCGTCCGTTTTCTGGTATGATCTTGGGGGGTTGAGGAATTCTAGACTGTCCTTGGATTCCCAACCTTCCCTGAATTTGTCCGGAGTATTATAGGTCATGGTGAAGCGTTCTGGGGGTACCTCGTTCTCTTTCACCAGTTGATCTTCCAGGTCTTGTATGCGGTACTCCTGTCTGGAGACCGTATGATCGAAGTCTTCTAGGAGTCTGAAAATGAGAGATATTGAGTATGAATCGAGGATAACCTAGAATTGAAACTGAAGGAGAGTATTTGAAAAAATCTGAGAATGTAAGCACAACAGGAACACAGAATTTGAGGAAAGGTAATCTAAAGGATTACACTATCATGGTACCCCTTTGGAAAGGAAATTATTCATGAAATTGGTTCAAGCCCTGTGGACAGGAGCTTTGGCGCTCTTGTTCAAACTTTGACAAATCATATCTCCAAAAGTATTGCTTTCTCAGAGTTGGGAATGGTATCAATGGATTCTTATGATAGAACTGCATCTTAAAGGAAATTCGATACAAATAAAGGTTTATTTGTCAAGATTAAATGAGCAATCTACAAAGCTTTAATGCTTCAAAAATTATCATTCAAAATAATAAGGAAAGTATCATCAAAATGTCTAGAGCAAGGCTGGAGACAATCATAGCAGATTGTCCATTTATTCCTAATATTTGAGTAGGTAGAGGCTGATGAACAAATTATTTCAATAGTTCAAAATATATTAACAAAATACAATCCTCTTTTCATAATTTAATAGTTCATACCATTAGCACATTCATTCTGTATTATGAACCTTAACTCAAGAAAAAATATTTGACACACAAATGTAGATACATATCATCAGCATTTTTTTGCTAGCAACATTATGAAAATACTGTATATAGGAACACGTCTTACTACTTAGGGAAGTAAAATGTAAGGCCGGCTCCACACGTTGGGATCCAACGTTGGATCCAACGTTGGCCGGTTAACTTCGTGAGGTGTCTACACGTTGGCGCGATGTGTTCTGGCGAAGTGTCGGTAAACTGGCACGATTCAAAGGGTTTTTTTATGATGCAATTATTCGACGTCGGTGTTCAGTAGCGCGCCAGATTCTGAGTGCATGTTTGATTTAGCAGGAAATTTACGACTTGTAGTAGATAATTATTCAATCACATATAATAGAACGCCACTGCTTCCTCCATTTTAATTCCCAAGAATAATTATAGTCGTCGCGATTGTTGGTGCTATTTTCCTTTGATAAAAAATTACCCCATCCACACGTTGGGCTAGCAGTGTTGGGGCCAACGTTGGCCCAACGTGTGGAGCCGGGGTAATATTAACCTCAGTGGTCAACGAACAGTAATTTGTTTTGATGATTCCATTATGTTCTTCTTTCCTATTGCCTTCATAAACTACACCATTAAAATGACCCAATTCTAAATCTTCTGAAACATCATCGCTAATTTATACGTAAATAAATAATTCAATATGCAAACCAGTCAATATTATTTTTGGTTTCAAAACAGTCTTGAATATTCACAAATTCAAGAATCGGATACTTGTTTTCCAGCAGAAAATATTTTCAAACTACGAATTGACATTTCTCTAATAGCTAGGTAAGATGACATTTATGATCAGTGAAAACAGACAGTGAATACATAGAACTACGATGTACCTATTACAGAAATTTTGAAAAATCATATCTCCGAAAGTATTAGCTTGTTAGAGTTGAAAATGATATCATTGGATTCTTATGATAAAACTGCATCTTGAAAAAATTGAACTCGGAAGTTGTAATGTAAAAGAAAAAACATTTTTCGTTACTCCGAAACCAGGGCCGATTTTGTCCAATATGAACTTAACCAAGATATTTGTCCCTCGAACCTACTCTGAAAATTTCAATTGTCCGGCCGGACGTCGGTCGGACAGAATCGATTCCGACCACGGATTCTTGATCAGTGAGTCGAACCAAATCGTTTAAGGCCATTTTCAGCCAAAAATTCGAAAATTACAGACATTTGGGCAAATTGATAAGCACTCTGTTCCGAGGATCAAGAGCGCCAAGAAGTGTGTATCAATCGAAACTTCCAAATTACCTCTCAAGTTGCTCATAACTCTCCGGCGACAAAATCGTCCTAAGATCCGACGGACTCATATCGTTCTCGTTCAGAAATTTGATGAGCGGGTAGATGTCCATCACATCTCTGAAGGACAGCAGGCGGGGCCCTTGTCGATCAACACCGGCTGCCATCGCCTGACGCAGTTTTTCATCGGCGGCGATTCTCTCCTCGTAGGACAGCGGTTGCAGGAACTCGAGCGAATCATCGAAATCTCTGGTACTCTTGATGGTGATTACAGGAGGTGACCGACGGTGCATCTGAGGAATCCACGCTCTCTTTATAACCTGGTAATCGGCGTACGGGTCGGGCATGTCGAGTACTGAAATGAACGAAGGGTTAAAACAGAACCTTCTAAAATACAAGTCATGCTCAAACAATTTGGCACCAATGTCACAGAGTCGTACGTCGCGAAACTAACAACATCTAGAAGCTATAGGTGAAAAATTCATCTGGTTTTCATGTGTTTATCATTGTGCTACACGAGTGCAAATGAGTGTTCAAAGTATACAAAAGAACAAATTTCAAGTGTTATTTATTGTAAATTATTCGTTCACGATGCCTTCTCGCGATGTTGTGTAACACGTTTTAAGTCGAATTACGACTCACAAAACGGGTACCTACGTGTCCATTTCCAAATTTTGGAAAGAACATGATTTGAACATGCTATGGGTCTCTTCTAAACGTCTTCAAATCTGGGCTCCTTCCTAAAATTCAGCTGTTGTTCGACTCATTTCCGAGAGAATGACATCATCAGATATGATGTAGCCTCACGTACTTCTTTTTCCAGCCCAGTCGACCCAGTCGTATTGTTTGAGACTCAGTTTCCCCAGGTAACACAGGGACCTCCCAAAAATATCCCGGCGAGCTCTTCCCAGGATATTGTGACGCCTTTTGCGATATCGCTGGGAGGTCACCAAGAGCTCTCTTTCGGCTCCAAAGGTCCGCCAAAGGGGATGAGCCCAGTAACATCTCAGGGAAATCACAGTTGGCAGTTCCCGAACAGTTCCCCCAGGGAAATAGTTTGAGAGGCTCGCTGGGAGGACGCCAAGAGCTCTATATCTCCTCCAAATATCTGCTACAGGGGATAAGCCCGGTAACATCTCAGAGATATCACATGGGAAGATCCCAAATAGCTCACCCCTAAATAGTTTGAGGGGTATGCTGGAATACCACTGGGAGGTCACCAAGAACTCTATTTCTCCTCCAAATGTCCGCCACAGCGGATGAGCCCAGTAACATTTCAGAGATAACACACGGGGAAGTCCTAAACAGCTCACCCTGGGGAATAGTTCGAGACGTGCACTGGGATATCACAAGAAAGTCGTGAAAAGCACAATATATCCTCGAAAAGTGGAGCCCAATAATATACTGACTGATAAAGAAACTGCATCACACAGAAGGAGTTGTATAAATCTTAATTTTTTTTTTGTAAAATATAGATAGTATAGCAAGGAGTAAATGAGTGGAATTTCAAGAAAAAAACGAAGGGTTCACAATTGTTTTTAATAAATTTGTTAATAATATGTTTGTCCACCGTGATTATCCATACACTCTCCCACACGTCTTGGCATTGATGCAATAAGATGGTCTATTTCATCTCAAGGGATACTATCCCAAGCTACCTGTAGTTCATGTATCAGAGCCGCCAAAGTCCGTGGGGGCTGGGCTAAATTTCCAAGCCTTCTACCCATGATGTACCAAACATGCTCTATGGGCGAAAGATCGGGAGATCTGGGCGGCCATGGCAAAGATTCACATGGGACGCTTCAAAAAAGTTTAAACTAATTCTGGCAACATGAGGTCGAGCATTATCTTGCTGAAATATTGGAATCTCGAGCCGGTTAAGGTAAGGGAGAATATATAGCTCCACTATTTCTTGAAGGTAACGCATCGCTGTCATGTTACATAGAATAAATACTAAAGATGACCTACTTGCATGTGCAATAGCACCCCATACCATAACGCCTACTGTCCGGTGTACATGACGCTCAATATCAAATTGAGGTTCACGGCCTTCTCCCCGACGTCGTCTAACCCTTCTTCGGACATCATGTGCACCTAAGGAGAATCGAGATTGGTCAGAAAAGACGACCATATGCCATTCCACATTCAATGTTGACGTTCTCTGCCTCTGCACCACTGTAATCGTTGCCGGCGATGCTCAACCGTCAGAGGTAACACAAGATGGGGTGGATGATGCTGCAGTCCAAAAGACCTTATCTGGCCGTAAACCGTTCGGGCAGTTACAGGATGGCCTTGTTCTCCTAACCACTCATCAGCCAAAGATCGAGTTGTCTCAACTCGGTCTCTAATAGCCATAAGTCTTAGAGGTCGATATTCAACTTCATTTATGCCCCTTCGACGTCCGGTGCCTACTCTTCTTCGATTATGGGCATTATCAAACCACGCTTGACAACATCTCATAACAGTTGTTGAATCTGGAGAAAAAACCTTCACCATTGTTTTCTCCAAATTTTAATAATTTACTCCTTGCTATAGTATCTGTTTTACCAAAAAAATTGAAATTTAAACAGCTCCTTCTGGGTGTTGCAGTTTCTTTGTCAGTTAGTATATCTCAGATATATCACCTGAGGAAGTTCTCAAACTACTCACCCTGGGAAATATTTGTAGTATTTGAGTATTGCTGCGATATCGCTGGGAGGTCATCAAGAGCCCTAGCATATCCGATATCGTCGCCTTCCAAGCCAAAAGGTCTAAGCTACAGCAGCACTGTTTTGAGAAAAATCGATTTTGAGATCGAGGCGCATGAAGAAACTCAATCTTTGGACCCTTGGTTCTTCATTTCAAGGCTCTTCAATCCAGGATACGCGAAAATTTTGACCCATATATTCTTTGAAAATTTCTCAATACTTTGGTTACCGAAACTCAATAGTTAGTTTTGTTCAAACTTGGCAGTACTGACTACTGAGAGAAGATCGCTGTGATATGGATCTATAATCTATATAACCTTCAAATATGCAGTACATGTGTGGCAGCAGATAATTCGAATCGAGTTATTAAAGAAGCGGTTGTTCTTCGGGTAGATCCCTAGAACACATCTCCTAATTTCCTATTCTTGTTGAATATGCGATGACTTGAGGAACTTGCAATGGAAATGTCTCATTCTGTTATACAATATCTTGAGGAACTCCGCAATAGGAATCTCTTATTCTCGTTGCACTTGCGATGACTTGAGGAACTCGCAAATGAGAATGTCTTATTCTTGTTACACAAGCAATATCTTGAGGATGTCCATGATAGGAATGTCTAATTCTTTTTGCATTTGCGATATCTTGAGGAACTCAAAAATAGGGATTTCTTATTCTCGTTCTACTTGCGATGACTTGAGAAGCTCGCAATAGAAATGTCTTATACTGGTTACATATGTGATATCTTGAGCAACTACAAAAAGGGAAATTCGTATTCTCGTCTTACTTGCGGTGACTTGAGGAACACGCAATAGGAATTTCTTATTCCGGTTACATATGTGATATCTTTAGGAGCTTGCAATAGGAAAGTCTTATTCTGGTTATCAGTGGAATATCCTCAGGAGCTCGCAATAGGAATGTCTTATTCTGGTTACATGTTAGATATTCTGAGGAACCCCTCAGTAGGAATTTCCTATTCTTGATATAGTTGCGATATCTTGACAATCTCTCTCACATTAGGAGCTCGCAATACATCCTCAGTGTAACCTCCCAAAGATCTCTATGCAAGGTCTGTGTTACCTGGGTCGAACTCAGTTTTCCGTTTCGAAACTAACGTAGCACTTTTTTTGAAAACTCGTGTTTTCAGATGTTACTTTAAGAATTTATATTTACGTGATAAGTGTGATCGAGCGTGAATCTGCGACTAAGTATTTTTTCAGCTAAATTGAACATGGTACAACATTTTTCAGTTAGTTACATAATTCAATAATTACAAAGAGAACGATACAAAAAAAAATAAAATATTTAAAAATTACAGAGCAAACCAAAAAAAAAATCGTTGAACATTTTTCAGTCAGTTCAATAATTAGGTAGATCTCAGTCGGAATATTCCATTTTCGTTCAGTGGTAGTAGCTACAGTTCGGCAAGATCATGCGATGTTAGATATTCATGAGTTTTGTCAGTGTAGTTATGTGAATGATAAAATGTGGTCAAAATACAAAACCACAAATCTTTCAATATTTTGATACCTGCTACTACTAACCACATGATTTTTCAATATTGAATGAAAAACAGAAAGGTGGACTCACTATCAACAGGATTCGTTCCTAAGATCTTATTCCTCAGAGCATCTCTGTCAGTGTCGACGTTTGGAGGAAAATACACTTCGTCAGCATATTTTCCGTGACTTTTATCAACACTAGGCGTATATTTGATGATGGCCACCTCTCTTGGATCTACTGGATCCTGCACATCCATAGCTTTCAACGCTCCCTCCAGGTCTTGGTCTGCCAGGTGAGTACAGACATCTTCCTCTACAGGTGTGCTGAAAAGGAAACATATTTGAAGGTAAAGTATAATTGGACAGGTTGACATTAGCTATGACGTGAAATTTCATGATCTATCTGTGACGGAATGAATTTTTGGCGCTCTTGTTCCTCGGAACAGAGTGCCCAAATTTCTGTAATTTTTTGATATTTGGCTGAACATTGGCTCAAACGTTTTGGTTCAACACACCGATCAAGAATACGTGGTCAACCGTTACAAATTTCAAATTCAATTCTTTTGAGATGCAGTTTTATCATAAGAATCCATTGATATAATTCTAAATTAATACTTATGATATATGATTTGTCAATAATTAATCGTAATTTCATGATTTCATAGAATGCCCTAATTATAATTTGCTGATGTATGTAAATCCTACATATGAGGTGAGTTATAGACCTACGTTTGAATTTAATTTTTTATGATGCAGTTCTATCTCAAGAATCCAATGATATCATTCCCAACTCAGAGAAATCAATACTTTCGGAGATATGATTTATCAAAGTTTGAAGAAGAGCCCAAAAGCCTCTGTCCACAGAGCTTTCCAACGTTTTTGGCGCTCTTGTTACTGGTAATCTTATCAATTTACCCAAATGTCTGTAATTTTCGGATTTTTGGCTGAAAATGGTCTCAAACGATTTGGTCCGACTCACCAATCAAGAATCCGTGGTCAAAATCGATCCTGTCCGTCCGTCCATCCTTTAACACCATAACTCTCGAACGGAATGAGCTAGGTACAGTTGAAATTTTCAGAGTAGGTTTGGGAGATAAATATCTAGGCTAATTTCGTTATTGGGCAAAATCGGCCTGATGGTTTCGGAGTAACGAAAAAAAAATATTTTTACTTTCGGAGATATGATTTTTCAAAATTTCAATAATTCATCGTACTTCTATGTTATCACAGAATGCGAGTTCTATCTGTGTTCACTGTTCATACATGAAATCTTAACTATCTATGACAGATATGTCAAACATTATGATTTCTGTTCTAACAAAGTATGATTGAATGCAAAAGGAACAATTATAGGATATTATGATTACCCCTACCCTATATGCCCTTAGATAATCCATTTGATGATGAAAATATATTCAGAATATTTTCAGTGAAAACAAAACCGGAATATTGGCTAAATTTCAATTGATATAATACAATTTTCAGAAGAGATTTGAGGAATGAATATTCCTATTCCCTAGTTCCATACACAGATCACCATTCTGCACCCCCCCTTATGGGTAGTGGAGGGAGAAAGTTCCTGATTTCTAAATTTTTATCTTGTTTTTCGAAAATTCTAGTCTGCATACCATAGTTCAGATTTCTAGAACTTCGGAAAGTACCTACTCTACTTTTATTAGTTCATTAAAGGGGACTTGCATCTCTGTGCACATGGGGCTTGAGCCCGGGAATCAATAGGTGGATTTACACTGCTATAGTGAGGCCCTCCCTCACATATGCTAGTGCTCTGTGGTGGACAAAAATGAACCAGAGCCTCCAGCCTCCAGCTAGTCCAGCTAAACGGTGTCTGGAGAGAAAGGTCATACGGAAGCGCTGGAATAAGAGGAATTATTAGTCACCCGATCCTGAACATGGTGAGCGACTGGATCCTAGTAACTCACAAATTTGATCCTTCCTTCAAGGTGGTGCTAAAGCCTCCCGCGGAGAGGGAGAAAAGACCACACAGTGAACTAACATGGTTCACGGACGGTTCAATGATGGGCGGACGCTCTGGAGCTGGAGTGTATGGAACTGCACCACTATATTCCAGGCGGAAGTGGTAGCCATCACGACATCTGCTACTTCAGCTATTTCAATTCGAACATAAGAATTATCTCGGAAAATCAGGCAGTAGGCAATAGCCAGCTGGAGAATTAACAGCAGGCTTGTTCTGGAATGTCGACAGCACCTGGAAACCTTGGCTGCCAGAAACCGAGTGAGCTCGGCTGGGTGCCGGGGTACACGGCGTTTGAAAGGAATAGAAGAGCTGACACACTTGCTAGACACGGCTCGGCTATTCCCCTCTTCGGGCCAGAGCCGGGAGTAAGGGTGACCAAATCGGCTGTGGAAGGTATCATTGAGAAATAGATCCTTGCACAGCACACTCATGTGGAACGAAACTTCGTGCCAGTGGCATAGTAAGTTAATGATGGGGCAGTCCTATCCCTCACTAACTAAAAAAGTCCTACTACTGAGTAGGAGTAAGCTCAAAGCAGCAACTGACCTACTAACCGAACACTGCACCCTGGGAAAGCACCAGCACAACAAGGGGATTCTCCGAGAAGACCCTGTTTGCAGGAAATGTATGGCGGCAGATGGAACTACCTCACATGTCGTATTTGACTGTCCAGCCAACACACGATGAAGACTTCACTATGGGGATGACGACACCCGCCTGAGTGCCAGAAAGCGCGCCGTGACATATTATGTCAGGTTGTAAACCTGAGCTGCAGGGGATCGACTAGGAAACCCTATGGAGGCTAGCAACCCGAGCTGAGGAAGATCCACCATGAGACCCTGTCAGCTAATAGGAGACCGACCAGTGTGCAATAAGCCTCTCTAGGCTGCAGCATGGGCTACTCGCTCAATTGGCACCAGTTCAACACAAACAAACAAACAACCCAAAACGTTAAGTCAGACAGTCTGTTAGTGTTAACTAGTGGCCAGCAGATCTACCTAGCCAGCAGATCTACCTAGCCAGTAGATCTATATTTTTCCAGTAGATCTACATTTTTCCAGTAGATCTACATTTTCCCGGTAGATCTACATTTTTCCAGTAGATCTACATTTTTCCGGTAGATCTACATTTTTCCGGTAGATCTACATTTTTCCGGTAGATCTGCATTCTTCCAGTAGATCTACATTTTTTTGGTAGATCAATATAATCGGTAGATAAATTGAATCGGTAGATCAATTGAACAGGTAGTTCAATGCCATCTAACGGGACCTAATCTGTCGAGGCATTTCTGAGTTTCTACAGATCGATAGCAGCGCCATCTACCAGGGTATATTGATACAGATACACAAAGAAAGTTTCATCGAAATCGGTTCAGCCGTTCTTGAGTTTCTATGAACCGAATGCAGCGCCACCTACGGGTTACCTATTGTGAACCTGAGACACGCTCAAACACGCACACAATGTTCTATCAGAATCGGTCGAGCCATTTCTGAGATCCTATAGAGCATTATCAGCACCACCTACCGGATGCTATTGTGAAGCAAGGACACACCGAAACACACACACAAATTTTCATCAAAATCGGTCAAGGCGTTTCGGAGTTGACATTTTTTTTAAACACCCCGTATAGCAGCGGTTATCTTTTCGTAGCAGTTTTACAGTGTTGAGAATTCTCTTTACGATACATCTCTAGGGATGACATTTTACTTGAAACACCCTGTATAGTTAATTTTATGCTTAATGTTTGAATATTTTGAGTAATTTTAATGCAAAAATCCGTCCGATCGAACGGATATTCATTATAGATTTCGTAACTTAACGAAAATATCCAAATCCCAAGATACGTTTACTGGAGTACGCCCCTTTAAGTTTTACATTGGGTAAAAATGAAAAAAAAACTAAGAAAAAGCTATCTCGGACGCTCGGAGATTCGATCCCGCCGCTCCGCGAGGCTCGGGAGCTATAATTCTGATGCCTTAGTATGCTCGGCTATGCCAGCGTCGTGAATCGCTTCAGATTTTCTGGCACATAAAGATTTGATAGTACTGGGACGATTTCCGTCTTTCGATTTTCACAATATCGTCAATCCTGTCAAGCGATCGATCGAAATCGGTTACTCGTTCATATTTCTCACATTTTTCTATTCGATTCCAAGATTTTCGAGTGATTCCGTTCGAAATTCAAATTCGATTTGACATTTATCGTGGCTCGTTCCGACCGAAAACGTCGAACTTGAAGGAGCCGCGTTAAAATTCGCCACAGAAATACGTGAAACGTCAGAATTTTGTCGATTTTCGCGAAAAAGTCACATTTTCCTATCGTTCTTCCGGGAAAACGAAAGAGAGGATCGAAAAGAGGGGCCGTGTTACGGACTAATTTCGAATCTCGTCTTCGCGTTCCCGCAAAAACCGGCGTTCCGAACGCCACCGTTTCTCCGGATGCCTCCACACAGTTTTGCCCCCCCTTATGGGTTGTGGAGGGAGAAAGTTCCTGATTTCTAAATTTTTATCTTGTTTTTCGAAAATTCTAGTCTGCATACCATAGTTCAGATTTCTAGAACTTTGGAAAGTACCTACTCTACTTTTATTAGTTCATTAAAGGGGACTTGCATCTCTGTGCACATGGGGCTTGAGCCCGGGAATCAATAGGTGGATTTACACTGCTATAGTGAGGCCCTCCCTCACATATGTTAGTGCTCTGTGGTGGACAAAAATGAACCAGAGCCTCCAGCCTCCAGCTAGTCCAGCTAAACGGTGTCTGGAGAGAAAGGTCATACGGAAACGCTGGAATAAGAGGAATTATTAGTCACCCGATCCTGAACATGGTGAGCGACTGGATCCTAGTAACTCACAAATTTGATCCTTCCTTCAAGGTGGTGCTAGAGCCTCCCGCGGAGAGGGAGAAAAGACCACACAGTGAACTAACATGGTTCACGGACGGTTCAATGATGGGCGGACGCTCTGGAGCTGGAGTGTATGGAACTGCACCACTATATTCCAGGCGGAAGTGGTAGCCATCACGACATCTGCTACTTCAGCTATTTCAATTCGAACATAAGAATTATCTCGGAAAATCAGGCAGTAGGCAATAGCCAGCTGGAGAATTAACAGCAGGCTTGTTCTGGAATGTCGACAGCACCTGGAAACCTTGGCTGCCAGAAACCGAGTGAGCTCGGCTGGGTGCCGGGGTACACGGCGTTTGAAAGGAATAGAAGAGCTGACACACTTGCTAGACACGGCTCGGCTATTCCCCTCTTCGGGCCAGAGCCAGGAGTAAGGGTGACCAAATCGGCTGTGGAAGGTATCATTGAGAAATAGATCCTTGCACAGCACACTCATGTGGAACGAAACTTCGTGCCAGTGGCATAGTAAGTTAATGATGGGGCAGTCCTATCCCTCACTAACTAAAAAAGTCCTACTACTGAGTAGGAGTAAGCTCAAAGCAGCAACTGACCTACTAACCGAACACTGCACCCTGGGAAAGCACCAGCACAACAAGGGGATTCTCCGAGAAGACCCTGTTTGCAGGAAATGTATGGCGGCAGATGGAACTACCTCACATGTCGTATTTGACTGTCCAGCCAACACACGATGAAGACTTCACTATGGGGATGACGACACCCGCCTGAGTGCCAGAAAGCGCGCCGTGACATATTATGTCAGGTTGTAAACCTGAGCTGCAGGGGATCGACTAGGAAACCCTATGGAGGCTAGCAACCCGAGCTGAGGAAGATCCACCATGAGACCCTGTCAGCTAATAGGAGACCGACCAGTGTGCAATAAGCCTCTCTAGGCTGCAGCATGGGCTACTCGCTCAATTGGCACCAGTTCAACACAAACAAACAAACAACCCAAAACGTTAAGTCAGACAGTCTGTTAGTGTTAACTAGTGGCCAGCAGATCTACCTAGCCAGCAGATCTACCTAGCCAGTAGATCTACATTTTTCCAGTAGATCTACATTTTTCCAGTAGATCTACATTTTTCCGGTAGATCTACATTTTTCCAGTAGATCTACATTTTTCCGGTAGATCTACATTTTTCCGGTAGATCTACATTTTTCCGGTAGATCTGCATTCTTCCAGTAGATCTACATTTTTTTGGTAGATCAATATAATCGGTAGATAAATTGAATCGGTAGATCAATTGAACCGGTAGTTCAATGCCATCTAACGGGACCTAATCTGTCGAGGCATTTCTGAGTTTCTACAGATCGATAGCAGCGCCATCTACCAGGGTATATTGATACAGATACACAAAGAAAGTTTCATCGAAATCGGTTCAGCCGTTCTTGAGTTTCTATGAACCGAATGCAGCGCCACCTACGGGTTACCTATTGTGAACCTGAGACACGCTCAAACACGCACACAATGTTCTATCAGAATCGGTCGAGCCATTTCTGAGATCCTATAGAGCATTATCAGCACCACCTACCGGATGCTATTGTGAAGCAAGGACACACCGTAACACACACACAAATTTTCATCAAAATCGGTCAAGGCGTTTCGGAGTTGACATTTTTTTTTAAACACCCCGTATAGCAGCGGTTATCTTTTCGTAGCAGTTTTACAGTGTTGAGAATTCTCTTTACGATACATCTCTAGGGATGACATTTTACTTGAAACACCCTGTATAGTTAATTTTATGCTTAATGTTTGAATATTTTGAGTAATTTTAATGCAAAAATCCGTCCGATCGAACGGATTTTCATTATAGATTTCGTAACTTAACGAAAATATCCAAATCCCAAGATACGTTTACTGGAGTACGCCCCTTTAAGTTTTACATTGGGTAAAAATGAAAAAAAAACTAAGAAAAAGCTATCTCGGACGCTCGGAGATTCGATCCCGCCGCTCCGCGAGGCTCGGGAGCTATAATTCTGATGCCTTAGTATGCTCGGCTATGCCAGTGTCGTGAATCGCTTCAGATTTTCTGGCACATAAAGATTTGATAGTACTGGGACGATTTCCGTCTTTCGATTTTCACAATATCGTCAATCCTGTCAAGCGATCGATCGAAATCGGTTACTCGTTCATATTTCTCACATTTTTCTATTCGATTCCAAGATTTTCGAGTGATTCCGTTCGAAATTCAAATTCGATTTGACATTTATCGTGGCTCGTTCCGACCGAAAACGTCGAACTTGAAGGAGCCGCGTTAAAATTCGCCACAGAAATACGTGAAACGTCAGAATTTTGTCGATTTTCGCGAAAAAGTCACATTTTCCTATCGTTCTTCCGGGAAAACGAAAGAGAGGATCGAAAAAAGGGCCGTGTTACGGACTAATTTCGAATCTCGTCTTCGCGTTCCCGCAAAAACCGGCGTTCCGAACGCCACCGTTTCTCCGGATGCCTCCACACAGTTTTGCACCTTTTGCCAAAATCGGCGTTTTTGCGATTTTTTTTAAAATACACCCCCTTCTTTTCGCTCCGAAAACGCGAAACCCTACGAAACTTCCGTCTTTTTCCTCGCGAAACCCCTCAGAAATTTCCCCCCTCCCCCCCTCCTAACGTCCAAAAAATCGTCACGTTTATAGTAACATTTTCAAAAAAGTTTTTTTGTTCCTTTTCTATAGAACCCATCTTCATTTTAGTAATAGTGACTAGTGGCCAGCAGTCCATATTTTGGGATTCGGATGAGCCAGCAGATCTACCTAGCAATAGATCCACATTTTTCTGGGAGATCTACATTTTTACGGTAGATCTACATTTTTACGGTAGATCTACATTTTTCCAGTAGATCTACATTTTTCCAGTAGATCTACATTTTTTCGGTAGATCTACATTTTTCCGGTAGATCAATATAATCGGTAGATAAATTGAATCGGTAGAACAATTGAACCGGTAGTTCAATGCCATCTAACGTGTCCTGTTGTTATTCTGAGAATCATTCATACCCGAAAGTACCATCGAAATATGTCAGGAGTATTTGAGTTGCTAAAAACCGAATATAGCGTTACATACAGAATCGTATTGTGAACCTTTGTGCCTTCCGAAATACAATCACAAAGATTCATCAAAAACGGTATAGCCATTTTTGAGTTCCTGTAAACCTATTATAGTGTCACCCACCGGGGAATATTGTGGATCTGGAACTTTGTCAGATACACGCACAAAGTTTCATCGAAATCGGTCCAGTCGTTCTTGAGTTGTTATAAACCGAATGCAGCACCACCTAACGGGTTTCTATTGTGACACTGAGAGCCACTCAAACACGTACTCAATGTTTCATCAAAATCGGTCGAGGCATTTCTGAGTTTCTACAGACCGATAGCAGCGCCACCTACCGGGGTATATTGCGGACCTGACACATACTCAGATACACACACAAAGTTTCATCGAAATCGGTTCAGCCGTTCGTGAGTTCCTCTAAACCGAATACAGAGGTTTCGGAGTTGAAATTTTTTTAAAAACACCCCGTATAGCAGCGGTTATCATTTCGTAACGGTTTTACAGTGTTGAGAATTCTCTTTACGATAGATCTGTAGGGGTGACATTTTACTTGAAACACCCTGTATAGTTAATTTTCTGCTTGAGTCTGCTAAGTTCTGCTGAGTAATTTTAATGCAAAAATCCGTCCGATCGAACGGATATTCATTATAGATTTCGTAACTTACCGAAAATATCCAAATCCCAAGATACGTTTACTGGAGTACGCTCCTCTTTGGGTAAAAATGAAAGAATACTAAGAAAAAAGCTATTTCGGACGCTCGGAGATTCGATCCCGCCGCTCCGCGAGGCTCGGGAGCTAGAGGTCTATTTACCGACTCCTTAGACCGCTCGGCCATGCCAGCTTCGTGAATTATATTCGATTTTCTGGCTGATAAACATTTTATAGTACTTGGACGATTTCCGTCTTTTGATTTTCACAATATCGTCAATCCTGTCAAGCGATCGATCGAAATCGGTTACTCGTTCATATTTCTCACGGTTTTTCTATTCGATTCCAAGATTTTCGAGTGATTCCGTTCGAAATTAAAATTCGATTTGACATTTATCGTGGTTCGTTCGGTCCGAAAACGTCGAACTTGAAGGAGCCGCGTTAAAATTCGCCACAGAAATACGTGAAACGTCAGAATTTTGTCGATTTTCGCGAAAAAGTCACATTTTCCTATCGTTCTTCCGGGAAAACGAAAGAGAGGATCGAAAAAAGGGCCGTGTTACGGACTAATTTCGAATCTCGTCTTCGCGTTCCCGCGAATACCGTCGTTCCGAACGCCACCGTTTCTCCGGATGCCTCCACACAGTTTTGCACCTTTTGCCAAAATCGGCGTTTTTGCGATTTCTTTTAAAATACACCCCCTTCTTTTCGCTCCGAAAACGCGAAACCCTACGAAACTTCCGTCTTTTTCCTCGCGAAACCCCTCGGAAATTTCCCCCCTCCCCCCCTCCTAACGTCCAAAAAATCGTCACGTTTATAGTAACATTTTCAAAAAAGTTTTTTTGTTCCTTTTCTATAGAACCCATCTTCATTTTAGTAATAGTGATAACAGTGAATGAGTGATTCTAAAGTTGTGCATTAATTTTAACCAGATATTCCTCTCATCAAATAAAACACTTTTTTCATTTACTATTTTTCCATAATCGGCTCAAGTGAAAAGTTATAAGCAACTTCACAATGGGCTGATACTCCCCTGAATTTTCGTTGTACGTTGAACACAGATTACTTTCGATGTAACTCGTATTATATATTGACCAAATCTGTATCATCTGATGCTTGAAATTCACTGACTTTGTTTGAGAAAACTTATTAACTCACTCAATTAATATGATTTGGCCCTTCATGCAACATTACCAGCAAAAATTCCTTCAATTGTTGAATATTAAAACAGTGAACTTCAACTTGATACCTATTCTATCCATTCGATACTTCATTACCCAACTGTTTCCACTATAATAATATACACAATTTCATGATCTTCTATTAAGAAAAATCCTTAAATATCCTATATATCTTCAATGATACTTGAAAATTATTCCTATTCCAATTCCAATCTCAATATAAATCACAGCACAGAACACTAATAATCGATGATCGAACCTCATAGCAATGATCTAATAATAAGTAGAAGAAGAGATTAGAGAGAGAGGCATTGACTCCAACATAAGAGTGAGATGCAATGATAGAAATCAGCTGATGAGGGCAAAACATCGTGTTTTGCAATGCTAGTCTTATGGCGATTTCCATTGACACGCTCGGAGCACTCGAAATCGATCTCATCTGTCATGCATCTGTCCAATTGAACCGAAAATATCTGTCAAATATGTCAGTGTGACAGCTCCGAGTGATCCGAGCGTGTCAATGGAAATCGCCATTACTAAATTATCATATTTTATTCGTTTTTTTCATGTTCATTGAATTGTTATTGAGTCATTTAAAGTTTTATAAAGATTAATAGATATACCGCCGTATTCACAAAGCATTCAATCTCTGTTAAGTCCTAACTGAGGTCCTCAGTTAAGGATAAATTGGGGATAATAAGCAACAATAAGAGATAGGGGTAGTGAAACAGGCCTGTTTCACCACCGTTAAATAAGTAAACTGAGGTTGCGATTCTTATTTATCCTTAACTGAGGACCTCAGTTAGGACTTAACGGAGATTCAAACACTTAACAATGCTTTGTGAATACGGCGGTATATCTAATAATGGAGATGGCCTATTAGGTGCCCGGTTGTACGAATATTATAAAAATAAATCATTAAATTTCAAAGATGAGCTATCTGAATCTTAGGAAATAATAATTTATACACATTCTAAAATATGACAGACGTAGGTAGGTATTTGAAATGGATCCGGGATTACTAAAAGCTGATATCAATTTTGCAGAATCGATCATATTTTTATTTGTGTAGATAGGTACATCCTGTTTTGAATATACATTTCACATACATATTATTCTTGAGTAAAATATTTGATTGCTTTCAAAGGATCGTTCAAAATAATAAGTCTTTAGGCTTTGAATTATTTTTTCGTCCAAAAGAGACTCAAGAACTTGCGAACAAACGCAAGTTATTACATACATGTTTATTAATAGAACACAATCCTTTGACACCTATGTTAAATGAAATTTTCAATCAAAATAATAATCTATGAACGATGGCATTGTGGCTTTCAGTTTTGATCAGAGATATGGAGGTATCATATCTCTGCTTTTGATTGAGGGTTCCTTATCCAGGGGCGGATTGATAAATGTAGTGAAATTTCTGGAATTTCATCAGGCTTTATATCATTCAAAGAAGAATATCTTGAGAACAGTATGTTTTAGGAGAAATGATGAAGAATACTTTATTTTTCTAAAATGATTGTAGATTCTTATAATAGCTTAAGCTAAACTGAATCTCCTTTCTTTATGCTTATTTCTCATAGTTAGGAAACGAGTGGAAGTAGGAAAAAACTGTTAATTGGAAATTATGCATCATAGTTATAGAAAACTTCACCCCAAAATTCATTCCATTTGGAAAATCCATGTCAAAGATAGAAAAAAAAACTGATTTTTTTTTCGAAATTTCAACAGCCTGTATCTCTTAACCAGAGCCGAATCTGGAAAAATGTAGAATGAAAAAAGTGTTTTGTTTGACGAGAGGAATCTTTGGTTAAAATTAATGCACAACTTAAAAACTCACCCTGTATATAAAAATGAATTGCTGTTCGTTTGTCTCGCTAAAACATTTGTCCGAAATTTTCATACAGGGAGTTTTTCTTTTTACGTCAATTGTAACTTGCTGTTTTTCACGCCAATCGAACAATTTCATTCAATTGTTTTAAAAAACATACTTTCGAGGCATGCATCATTGAAAATAAACCATTACTATACAGAGTGTTATTTTTCTCACGGCACAATTGTACGCGATTGAAGTGATTTGTGCCACAAACAAAGCATTAACTAAATAGGTACCTTGGATGGATTCTTATAATGTATTTGTCTGAAATTTTCCTACAGGGTGTTAATCTTTTAACGTCGTATTCGTCCGAAATTTTCATACAGGGTGTTTTTCTTTAACGTCAATTGCAATTTCTGTTTTTCACGCCAATAGTACAATTTCATTCAATTGTGTTAAAAATTATACTTTCGAGGCATACATCATTGAAAATAAACCATTTTTATACAGGGTGTTCTTTTTCTCACGGCACAATTGTACAAGATTGAAGTGATTTACACAACAAACAAAGTATTAACTAATATAAATAGGTACCTTGGATGGATTCTCCTAATGCATTTGTCCGAACTTGCAACTTGCAACTTGCTGTTTTTCGCGCCCATCATACAATTTCATTCAATTAAGTTGAAAGTTGTGCCACAAACAAAGCATTTACTAAATAGGTACCTTGGATGGATTCTCATAATCTAACAATTTTGTTCTTCCTTTGATCTGTGGACATGGCGCATGGTCAATTATACGTCGCGTGTTCGCGCGTCGGAAGACCGTCATATTTGTTTATTCACGCACCACAAAACAAAACAAAAATACAATTTATCAGAAAGCTTTAAATTGATTAAGAGATTGGATCATAACTGTGTGTGTCTGTCAATATCAAATTGAAACCTTATAAATAGCCAGTATTTAGGAAAACTCTGTTTTGTAAGTAAGCAACATCATGTGCAATTAATCGAAAATAATAATAAAACTTAATCGAAAATAATATTGAAACTTCATTCATACCGAGCATTTTTTGTTTTCATTAAGTTAGGCGGTACGAAGTTCGCCGGGCCAGCTAGTATATAATATTTTGTCCATTCATCAAATACAAAAAAAATACAAAAATTCCTTCATTTCTTTCTTTTACTTATAAGAACTGTAAGTGTCTTCTGTGCGGCACAAATTTTAAAGTTTGTTCTCAATACAGTAAAGAAATTATATAAAAGTAACTGACTCCTTCTTCATTTTGATCAGTGTAATGTATCATTTTTGCACCATGATACCAGTGGTGTAGGTATTAGCTTTATTGGCGTACCCCCCCTTTACCTACTCAGTCGATCAATGCGTTTCAGCGAGTGTGTATGTATGTGATCAGTGCTTACGATTGAGAATTGATGTTATTTTTTGGTAAGTTTCACTCATTCCAGTTTCTAATATCATTGTTTTATTATTGCTAGTGCATGGTGGTGTATACTCCATTCACTTTTATAAAGTCTCCCGGTTGATGATGAAGTTTTGACACATTTCACCATGTATATTTTGAAAATGTTAGGTTATGTATGTAAGTTCTCGAACAAACAGAGCCCCAAAATAGTAACCCCCTATTTGGGGAGGTTTGAACATGGGCTCAGCACAGTAAGGCTATGTACCCAATCTCAGTAATTTTCATAGTCGTATATCCTGGTGTCCCTGGGGCCAACGGGAGTCTCGGATGATCCGATCACCAGGAATGATATAACCTCGTGTACTTTCACAATTCAGCAATCACTAAACATCTTGACAATCTTTCCAAATTTTCACAAATTACAATAACACTTATCACATTTAATAATCTTAGTCGTTCCTATTAATATATTTTTCAATTTTATACTCAATTTTGGAGTTCCAAACTGGGACGCGGGGAAAGTAGACATCCCGCCGTAACAACCATTTTGGAACTCCAAAATGTTAGGTTATGCTTCTTTTCCTGTCAGATAACTACGCAACGTTGTCCTCTCTACATAGAAGTCGCAGTAATTACTTATTTTTCACAATGTGAATTTTTTTGGGAAAAATAATGAATTTGAGAAGATATTATATGAAACCAACAATTCCAACAACCTGGTGACTGTTGAAGAACATTTTTCATCTGTTGTTACTATGGAAATATTTCACGTATATAAACTGGTTGGAAGACTCAGTTATGCTATTTTCTTGTACGGAAATCAAGAATCAATTGTTGACATTTTAATGAAGAATAATGGATACAGTAGTCCGTTACTTTGTGATACTTGGTTCAAGTCCTGTGGACAGGAGCTTTGGCGCTCTTGTTCAAACTTTGACACATCATATCTGCGAAAGTTTTGGTTTCTCAGAGTTGGGAATGATATCAATGGATTCTTATGATAGAACTGCATCGTGAAGGAATTCAAATAATAGTTTATTTATAAAGATTAAATGAGCAATCTGAGAATGAGAACTCCACTATGGAAGAAATCAAATTAAAATTGCTTAAATGAATTTGACTCTCTCTTATAGGACAGAATGACATGTACGAGTAGGAACACAGATCATATAATAATTCATAAATATAATAATTATAGCATTCTGTGAAAACAACGATTCATTATTGAAATTTCGAAAAATCATATCTCCAAAAGTGTTAGCTTGTTAGAGCAGAAAATGATATCAATGGATTTTTATGGCTTTATGGCTCCGAAACCACCTTGCCTTTTTTGCCCAATAACGAACCTAACCGAGATATTTATCTCCCAAACCTACTCTGAAAATTTCAACCGCCTAGCTCATTCTATTCGAGAGTTATTGTAGAAACAAAATTGAAAAATGGAAAAAAAAATTTTTACACCTTGCGGTAACCCAATCAATAAAAAACTTCGCATGCGTATAAAGGTCATTATTCTACAATTTGATGCTAAATTTCAGATAGATCGAGTGATCGGTTCCGGAAATATTCATAAGAAATGTTTTTACTTCCATAACTCCGAAACCGTTTGATGGATTTCGCCGGTTAACGATCTCTGCCGAGATATTCACGCTCCAAACCTACCCTGAAAATTTCAATCCTCTAACTCCTTTCGTTCGAGAGTTATCGTGTTAACGGACGGACGGCCGGCCGGACAGAATCGATTTCGACCACGGATTCTTGATCAGTGAGTCGAACCAAATCGTTTGAGACCATTTTCAGCCAAAAGTTCGAAAATTACAGATATTAGGGCCAATTGATAAGCACTCGGTTCCGAGGAACAAGAGCGCCAAAAAGATTAAAAGTATCTACCTGAGTAACCCGGCAGGAGAACTTCTAAACGAACAGACTTACCTATGGAATTCCCCACTTTTCGAAATTCTCAAGGAATAAGCCTACAGAAGTTATTTAAATGCCTTGTTGCATAACTTGAAATACACCAGTTTCAAAAGGTAGTAGTACTACGAAACCCGAGTCACTGTTAAACCTTATTAACATATAGTGATAGGATAGGAAACTAAGTAATTTCATTCGAGAGTTCAACATATCCTAAGACAGAATGAAGTTTTCCTATTGCATATTTCAGTTCTGTTTAGCACTTCCTGATACTTTGTCTCTGCTTCTTCAAAACTGCTTTCAGCATTTTTAATGTCAAAGCGATGAGTTCTTTATTATTTGAAGATAATGATCTCTGATAATATCTTGTCTAAGATGGAACATTATGTTAATTGTTGATAGTAGAAATTGGAAACGTCTCAGAGAATTGTTTTGACATTGACGATTTTTCAGGAGTGCCAACCTGCCTTAGTTTTAGTTATAAAAACGTGATAGACCTAAATCATGGCCAACCGGGAGAATTAATAAAAGTGAATGGAGTATAGTTAAACTTCTAATCTACAATGTTGTGACAGTTTTTATGTACATAATTCACTAGTTTTTAACTTTTAGAACAACGTTCCTGTGGCCATTATGGCTCAACGAATAAATAACCAATAGACTGTATTATGGCGATTTCCATTGACACGCTCGGATCACTCGGAGCTGTCACTCTGTCATATTTGACACATATTTTCGGTTCAATTGGACAGATGCATGACAGATGAGATCGATTTCGAGTGCTCCGAGCGGGTCAATGGAAATCGCCATTGGTGAGGTCAGAATCATTATCTTGGCGGGATATCCATATTCAAATTTTTTAGCATGGTAGTGTAATGTAGTTTCAACTTTGAGATGAAACCATGTTATTTAAAAGTGAATGATTGTACGTTGTTTATTAGTGCGTGTTTTCATGTCCATTCCACACAAAATCTGCTTTTATTTATTTTATCCTTACATTACAATTGAAACCAGTGTTGTTCGAGAGATTTCCGTATTTCGAAGATGATTTTTGTTGTGCGTCATTACCTCACTGTCCGATTTAGGGTTATGTTATCATTTGTGACTGATTTCGAGTGATCTAAGTTGAACGTCCATCGAATTTGCTCAACTCTTATATATTCAATAACTATTTTGGAAATATAACATTTTTTTATAAAAATTTTACTCTAGTTTGTTGAAAAAGGTTTCAACAGAAATAAATCTTAATAATTCTGTTGAAACATCTAAAAACAGGTGACAGATTCGCGTAATTTTTAGCTCCATAAGAAAAGCATGGGGAATTCTGTGATCGGATCTTAGGATGGATCGTAACTCAAAATTTCCACCTAACCTTATTAATGTAGTCTATATGGCTTGGTAGGTATATTACATTATCTTTATAATTATTGTTATTTCTCCTGTCCAAGCAATGGCTCCACGAAATCTAATTTCACCAAGAAAACACTAATGATGATTTATTTGATAAAACTATTGAATAAAACCTACTATAGTCCGTTTAAGATAATATATTGACATCAAGTGTGCCTATGGAAAATCGAAATTCAGTTGGCAGCGGCCGGTCTAGATATCGCCGTTGCGCCTTCAAAGTGCGACATGTGACTTTTGATGAATTATGCATTCATACACTTGCGTGTTTTGCAGGAGCATATTTTCGATTTCGTACTTGTCGCTTTTCGATCAAATCCAACTGGAACCGAAACTAGTGTGGTTATCACATGGCAGCTTTTAACGAAATATCCAGCTTGCGCAGTTCTTAATCGAAATATACACTTAACGCATTTTGCACAATATATGCACATGTCGCGTTTTGAAGGCGCAACGACGATATATTTCAAGTCACATAATTTAGGTTGTTCGCATTGAAAATTACCATGAGGTGATGAACGATCATTTATTTATTTATTATATTAATTTCTTGATAATTTGGATAAAACGAAAATCGAACATTTGGGATAGTTTTTACATGTGTGTTTATAATTAATCGTACCGAGTTTGAGTATTTCCGCATCCTTGTGCTTGAATCCGTCAGGGAATCTGCAGATATTACCGCCAGCATTGCTCTAGTGTTCCAGGTAAACTGTTATTCAAGCACTAAAAGAGTATTCTGGTCGTTACATTGGCCATATTATTTAAGATTTATTCAAGTACTGTTCGAAGAATTCTTAGGAAAAAAGAAGAAGGCACATCATTAAAACCTGGCAGCAGTTGTGGAAGGATTCCTGCGATATACGACTATACATTTAAAGAGTCATCAAATTAAATCAAAGTTTTTGTAAATTTGAGAGAGCACTTCACTGAAGGTTTTCTTTGATTACTTCTTTCCTTCATGAGCTCTACGAACTAAGCAAATTAAAGTTTGAAATAGAATTTTAAATCATTAATGGTGGGTTTCACGAAGCTTCGATTAGCTTAATTGTAGATTTAATTCGGTGGTTGCATCAAAAATGAACTGGAAATAGATATACCGCCGTATTCACGAAGCTTTAAATCTCCGTTAAGTCCTAACTGAGGTCCTCAGTTGAGGATAAATAAGAATCGCAACCTCAGTTAAAGTGAAAATTAACGTGAAACAGGCCTGTTTAACCACCGTTTAATAAGTTAACTGAGGACTGAGGTTGCGATTCAAATTCATCCTTAACTGAGGACCTCAGTTAGGACTTAACGGAGATTGAATGCTTTGTGAATACGGCGGTAAGTTTCTCAATACAAATTACAATACTAAAACGGCAATTGATAGGGAAATGGCAAAAATCTTTTCTGTTCCTAGTTGCCATTGATATCCATAAAACTCACAGCTTACGTAAAAAACATTACGTGGTAAAATTTTGGTTCCGATTTTTTTCGTGGAAAATAAACACTATCATCATTCCATAAAGATTATAATCTTTTACAAGCTATAACTTTCCAATTTAAATTAAAACAGAAATAATAAGTCTGCTCAAACACTGCTAAATTAACTCTTCTTCCAAAATAATGTTCCATCATTCAACCCACCCCTCAATAATTCATACTAACGAAGTAATGATAATAACATTATATTAATGAAACTATTCAATAAATGAATAGTGAGTTTCTTATGGGCTTTTACACCTTGATTGATTCTCCAATGGCTTTGGATAAGGAACTTAAGTTCTAAGATTTATTAAAATGCACATGATTATTATGTCAAAAGGTTCTTCATCCTGCATTAAAAAAACTGTCCAATTTTTGTTCTTTTCAATTATAAATAATTGACTTTTCCAATTCCTTGAAATGGTTTCTGGGTATCAACCTCATATTTATGTTTGTTTCATCACTTCATCAGTCTACTGCAGTTGAACTTGGAAAATTCTCCTTCCAAAATCTCAGGTTAAAATACATTCGGGATTTGATGTCCAAAGTACATCAAGAATGCATTTATAACGGTCTTCAATTAATTACAGATAGGAGATAGCATTGAAAATATTCAAGGTTATACTAATAATTCATTTCTCTGGTTACAGAACAGTAACTTTTTGTAACTAGAAATAAAGCACCAACTACACGTTCAAGGCCTACTTCGATGTCAATATATCTTAAACAATATATCTATAAATTATTCGATGGTCCAAGTTTGAAACTCTTCGTGTATTTATGGTATTTTGAACAGTTTTCAATTTAAATAGTTATACTTATAGTATGTTTAAGTAGGAGGATTAACCTAATTTTATTTTTGTTTTTCCTTCTTACGTCAAAATTCAAACAGAAAATACTAATGGTCGCATATTCGAATAAATTAATAGCAGAATCAGTATCTATCAATAATTTCTAATTCAGAATAGTCGAATATTCGAAAGATTGTCGGTAAATGCTTGAAATAAGACAGATGGCGTTGGTAGCCCAACAAAGTCACTGGTATAATATTATCCTTCAACAACGATATATTCTACACGAGTAACTACACTGTATATTCTTCTTCTCCTCAATTCCTGCTCTCTCATCATAAGCTGTTTCATATATTGAGAAATACAGAGGATCCTGGAACAGCCTTCTGGCTATGCTTCCAATCTCTAAGCGAAAAGTAGAGAATAGAATATCGTTGTTAAAGGTTGAAATGACATTTGCGATTTTGTTGAACTCATACTGTTCTATGGTTTAGTTCTTTCTTTCCTGAGGCTGAGCAGGTCGTAGAAAGGTCCGGATTATATGTTAGTTAAATTTTAATGCTCTGCCAACCAGTTTTATCTCCCTTTCAACTGACCAATTCCGAGAAAGCATAAACAGGATTTTATTGAATCATTGTTTTTATTCAGACAAATATTTGTCAATGAAAACACAATATGGATCAGAAGGTTTCCGGAGTAAGTAAGAAAAACACAATATTTTCGCATAGTTCGTTTCGATTCAACGACATAATTTCCATTTATAAGGCAATACAATTAGTCCAACGTTTCTTGGCAATGCCTTCCACGTTAGTCCGATTTTTTTTTCCTTGGAGTATCCTTTTCAGGTCTACGACCAGCCAGTAGTAGCTGCGTGTTAGATCTGGCGAATAAGGGGGGTGGAGCAGCAATTTTATTCATGCAATTTGACCATCTTACCCCTTGAGTTGTAACGTGGTGCATTGTCTTGTTGAAACAAGGTATATAGTTGTTATCTATGATATTTAGGGTCTAAAAATTTCTTACATGTCATGATTCATCTAATTGAACTGTCACTATCAGATGAAGAATCATCAAGGGGAGGAAAATTTGAAAAATTTGAAGTACTCGTATTTGCACATGTTTTTTGGGCCATACATTTGCAGGAGCCAATACACGGAATTTGTTTTCTTTTACAGGAACTCATTGGTCCTGTGCAATCTGAAATGAGAATTCAACAAATTCCGTGTATTGGCTCCTGCAAATGTATGGCCCTAAAAAAACATGTGCAAATACGAGTACTTCAAATTTTTCAAATTTTCCTCCCCTTGATGATTCTTCATCTGATAGTGACAGTTCAATTAGATGAATCATGACATGTAAGAAATTTTTAGACCCTAAATATCATAGATAACAACTATATACCTTGTTTCAACAAGACAATGCACCACGTTACAACTCAAGGGGTAAGATGGTCAAATTGCATGAATAAAATTGCTGCTCCACCCCCCTTATTCGCCAGATCTAACACGCAGCTACTACTGGCTGGTCGTAGACCTGAAAAGGATACTCCAAGGAAAAAAAAATCGGACTAACGTGGAAGGCATTGCCAAGAAACGTTGGACTAATTGTATTGCCTTATAAATGGAAATTATGTCGTTGAATCGAAACGAACTATGCGAAAATATTGTGTTTTTCTTACTTACTCCGGAAACCTTCTGATCCATATTGTGTTTTCATTGACAAATATTTGTCTGAATAAAAACAATGATTCAATAAAATCCTGTTTATGCTTTCTCGGAATTGGTCAGTTGAAAGGGAGATAAAACTGGTTGGCAGAGCATTAAAATTTAACTAACATATAATCCGGACCTTTCTACGACCTGCTCAGCCTCAGGAAAGAAAGAACTAAACCATAGAACAGTATGAGTTCAACAAAATCGCAAATGTCATAAAAAAAAACCCTCACTACTGGTCGGCACCTTGACGTGGTGTGGGGGCTTAAGTAGCTGCGAGAATACCTGGAGCGGTGTCGACCCAGGTCGACGGGGTCCAGGTTGAGCAGTGAAAACTAAGACTGACCCCCAAGCCACGGTGGAAGAAATCGTGCCAAGGGCTGAATGACACCTGGGTCAAGTGTGTTACGAACGATTCCTTGAGGACACCGGGTCACCTCCTCTTGTAAAAAGACCTTCCCTCAGTATCGAAGCTCTGCTGAAGGGTGACTGAATATTTCTTCGTTACTCGTGGGAACTATATGAATAGCTCGACGAAAGTACAAAAAACCCTACGGGTTGCAGTGCAACCTGACACCCAGGGACCGTCTTCGGACGGATCTCAGGGAAAAAACTTGGCGAGGACGGAGAATGAGGGTCCAGCAGCTCCTGCTGCAGGAAACTCGCAATCGAAATCCTTGCCCAAGTTACACACCAGACGGAATCGTTCTGGTGCGGAAAAAAGAAGGGCTCGGAAGGCTCGTGAAGGCTTAGCCGGTCATCAGGCCGGAGAGTCTTCGGACGGGAATTCCCCCCGTAAACAGGAGAGCAGCTCAAAAAAAGATGCTCCTGACAACAACACTCCGCCCTCATGTGAGCGGCCAGCGAAGAAGGCAAAAAACCTTCAGAGTGGGCTCTCCTATAATGAGGTAGTGAAAGTGCCCATGAAGCTAGTCCTGGTACATAAGGACTGGCCAGAAAAGGCGCTCTCCAAGGAGGAGTTCTATGCCGTAGAGCGGGCGGTTGCTGCTGCGATGGACAAGATCCAGTCGGGGCAGTACTTCCCGAGGCTCGAAGACATGGACCTCAACCCGCAAGGGGCGATCATCGCATCTTGTCAGGACAAAACAAGCAGGGACTGGTTGCAAAACAACCTATCCAGGCTTGTTCTTCCAAAGGGCCTAAGTCTCAAGACAATTGGGATGGGGGACCTGGAAAGACCGACGAGAGTCAGCCTGATGGTGAAGGGTGCGCAATGCACTGCACCGACAGGTCTGATTCTCAGAAGGATAGAGATGTCCACTCCGGCCCTGAAAACAAGGAGCTGGAGGATCTACAACCGGTGTGACAGGCCCGACTCGGTGCAGGTCATACTGGGTGTTGACAGGGCATCTTTGGAGGTTCTAAAGGCCTCCAATTACACGGTCCAGGTTGCAACGAGGAAGGGCACCTTCAAGCTCATCCAAGCTGCAGGACCGGGAAAGAATGCAGTCTCCGCGGCTATATCGGCCGCTCCAGGAATGAGGCCCGCTGCTGTGGCGGAGAGCATTCTAGTTCGGAAGGTAACACCTTCCAATGCGACTGAAAAGTCGCAAAGCGAGATGGAGGTGGTGCCTGCGGAGGCTCCCTCAGTCGGTGCGCCTCTCGCCCTTCCGCAGGTCTCAGGTGGGACATTCGGGAGGGGGGATGGTGCGGTGGCTGTGGGGCCCGGGCGGTGCCCCATTCCATCTAACCCGCCGGCATTAACTCTGGAGATGCCATCATCTCCGGAGGGCGTGCTGGCAAGACGTGACAGTCGTTCGACTGAGAGCAGTGTTTAACTGTCCTCATGGCGGCCGATATTCATGTCACGCAGATAAACTTGCACCACTGTATAGCGGCAACCGATATTCTTCGGTTGCGGCTGTCGAAGGTGCAGACATTTATAGCTCTGATTCAGGAGCCCTGGGTCAGGGGGGGTGAAGTGAGGGGCCTCTCCTTTAGGGGAGGTGTGCTCTTCTGCGCGCCTAAGGACACCAGTCCAAGGGCGAGTATAATCACCTCCACTGATTTAGGTGCTCAATTATTAAACAACTTTTGTTTCAGAGACCTGGTAGCGGTCCAGATCAAAGACAGCAGGAGACCGCTAGATAACCTGGTGATATGTTCTGCATATCTCCCGTATGACTCACCAAGCCCACCACCAACGAGGGAAATGGAGGAGTTAATAGAATACTGTGAGCGGAAGAGCTGGCCTCTGCTCATAGGATGTGATGCGAATGCACATCACACTCTGTGGGGTAGTAGAGATATTAACTCAAGGGGTGAAGCGCTGGCAGAATTTTTATTCTCCACGAATTTGAACCTGCTTAACCAGGGTACGGAACCGACCTTCGTCACAACGACAAGAAGGGAGGTGCTAGATATCACATTGGGCAGCAGATCAATCGCCAATTCCATAAAGGACTGGCGAGTGGCGAAGGAGGTGGTCTCTATATCGGACCACCGACACATCTGCTTCTCTATATTCCGAAGCAAGAAAAAGGAGGATCCTGAGATCTACAGGAATCCGAAAAAAACGGATTGGACCAGATACCTGGCATACCTTTCTGACAATCTGGAACAGGGAAACCTAAAACCCAAGAACATGAGAGAATTGGACACGGCAGCAGCCATGCTTCAGGAGTCCATAATCTCAGCTTATCACAGCAGTTGTAGACCCCAAGTCCGAAGACTTAAAAGTCAGACGAAATGGTGGACGACTGAACTGAACGACACCAGACGCGAAACAAGGCGTCTTTTCAATAGGGCCATGAGATCAGGCCTAGCGAAGGACTGGGATGATTATAAATTATCCCTGAAAAAATACAAAGGACTGATTAGGCGGTCCAAGCGCGAATCCTGGAGAAGCTTCTGCAGTGGTATAGAGGAAGCACCAGAGGCCAATAGGCTTAGGAAGGTCCTCTCTGTGGGAGGCCCTCCAAGGATTGACTACTTGACTCTTCCTAGTGGGGAGAAGACCTCCTCAGAGGAAGATAGTCTAAGACTACTCCTGAAGGCACATTTTCCGGGATTTAGAGAGAATGACAACACACAGGGTGAAGACCACAGACGAGCTTCAAGTGAGGATTGGAAGTTGGCTTCACTTGTGGTAACACACTCTCGAATTCGCTGGGCTGTCAGAGAATTCGAGCCTTATAAAGCAGCGGGGGAAGATAGCATATTTCCGGCACTTTTGATTAAGGGCTTGGAGCTGCTGACACCCCCACTGCTTCATATACTCCGAGCGAGTCTAGCCCTAGGACACATACCAAAGTCCTGGAGAAAGGTGAGGGTTGTGTTCATACCCAAGCCTGGAAAGACGTCATATACTCAGACGAAAAACTTCCGACCAATAAGCCTCTCCTCCTTTTTAGTCAAAACGCTGGAGAGATTGGTTGAACGATATATCAGAGATGGAACCTTAGTGGCTAGCCCACTACATCCAACTCAGCATGCCTATCAGATGGGCAAATCAGTAGATTCTGCTCTTCATTCAGTGGTCAGCTGCATCGAGAGCGGACTACATTATCGAGAGTGCACTCTTGCTGTGTTTCTGGACATAGAGGGTGCATTCAATAATACTGCATTTGGAGCTATGCATAATGCACTAACCAAACATGGGGTTCCTTTTGCAGTCTGTCGATGGGCAGGATCCCTTTTAAGGGACCGCAGCATAGTGGCTCGTCTAGGCAGCTCAACCATTAGGGGAACACCAGGCAGGGGATGCCCACAGGGTGGTGTTCTATCACCTCTTCTGTGGAATCTGGTCCTGGATGGGCTCCTGGTTGAGCTGGCGGGGGCTGGCCTAAAGGTTGTAGCCTATGCAGATGATCTCGTAATACTAATCAGAGGAAAACATCCAAATGTCGTCGCTGATCTTATGCAGGATGCTCTGTGTAGGATTGAGCGATGGTGTTTGAATAACGATCTTACGGTTAATCCTGAAAAAACAGAGATGGTTCTCTTCGACAGGAAGAGGGGGCCCTGTAACATAAGACTACCAAGTCTATTTGGAGTAGGGCTCAATCTAACAGAGCAAGTTCGATATCTGGGTGTGATACTGGACCACAAACTACTGTGGAACAATCACATTGAGAAACAAACAAAAAAGGCCGAGATGATCTTTTGGTCTACTCGGAGAGTAGTGGGAAATGGATGGGGCTTTAAACCACACATTATTCACTGGTTGTATACTGTGGTGGTGAGGCCTATCCTAACCTACGCATCATTGGTGTGGTGGACTTCTTTGAAGAAGTCATATATCCGCAACAAATTGACAAGAACTCAGAGAAAAGCTTGTTTAAGCATCACAGGTGCTCTGAGATCTACTCCAACAACAGCTATGGAGTGCCTGCTGGGGCTACCTCCCCTGCATCTTGTAGTTGAGGAGGGGGCTATGAAGACAGCTTTAAGAATCTGGGAACAGGGACAGTGGCGTGACAGCGGAATGTTCAGGGGACACGCGTGGGCACTCAAGAAGGTGGAGGATGATGATGCATCTCTCCTCCGGAGGAGTGACCGTGCGGGCTCCTTATTCTGCTTTAACGAACCCTATAGGGTGATTGTTCCTGATAGAGACCAATGGGATACAAGGAGTGATCTCCTTAAACCAGAGGGGCCCACATGGTTCACAGATGGCTCTGTAACGACTACAGGGACAGGTGCAGGCATAGTGGGACCTCGAGTGAGCATGTCCATCCCTCTCGGGAAGAACTGCTCGATAATACAGGCAGAACTATACGCTGTTCTTGTCTGCGCGCTGGAAAACATCCGACTAGGATACTCTGGCAAGTACATATATATATGTTGTGACAGTCAAGGAACGTTAAAATCCCTATCTGATGTGAAGATAAACTCCTACTTAGTAGGCGAATGCAGGAAGGCTCTGCGAAGGCTGGGCGCTGGTAACGTTGTAAAACTCATCTGGTGTCCGGCTCACTCGGAGATTTCAGGTAATGTTAAGGCAGATAAGCTGGCGAAGCAGGGGGCTCGGATACCATATATAGGTCCTGAGCCTTCACTTCCAGTATGTCGTACCTATGTTAAAACATTCTTCAAGAATCGTTTGGACAAGAATTTCTCCAGTCTATGGAACATGGGAGTAGGACTCAGGCAGTCAAGGCTTCTCATTAAGAAACCATCGTCAAAGTCTGAAGTAAAGAAACTTCTTTCACTCGAAAGAAGAGAACTGAGCCTGGTGACTGGATTACTAACTGGTCACCAGTTCAACAAACATCTGAATAGGATGGGATTGGCCGATAGCGCTCTGTGTCGCTGGTGCAAGAGCATGGAAGAAACAGCTGAACATATTCTGTTCGACTGTAACAACCTTAAAGAATTGAGGGTCATACACCTAGGCAACCCAACACCTACGATTCCTATGGTGAGAGGGACTTCTCCTTTTAAGCTCGCGGCATTCCTGTCAGCGTGTTTTTTGGAATGAGTCTCACGAGTCTGTCAAGCGGAAGAACAATGGGCCAGAAGGCCTCAGTTCAGCCTGAGACGGCACCGCGGAAGAAGAAGAAGAGAAGAATGGCCCTAAAAACATGTGCAAATAGGAGTACTTAAAATTTTTCAAATCTTCCTCCCCTCGATAATTCTTCATCTGATAGTGATAGTTGCATTAGATGAATCATGACATGTAAGAAATTTTTAGACCCTAAATATTATAGATAACAACTATATACCTCCTCTTTTCCAGATTTTTGGTCTAGGATTCAGGAAATCTTGAAACTGCGAGTGAGAATGAGCGATGATATGTGTTAATATTACCTCACAAAATTGATTTATGAAGTAATGAAAAAAGTTTGAACTCGCATATTTGCATATTTATTAATTTACGAATTAACAAAATTAAATCAAATATCTATGAATTATAAGTAAAAATTCTCATACATATAAAAAATTAGGAATTTAAACAATATCTTCAAAATGTGCGTTCTGAATGCACGCAGGAATAGTACTGTAAAGTTGGTCGGATAGATATAACGAACCTTATGTGCGCTCAAATCCATAAGGTCGACACTAACATGGACTAACGCAACAAATTGCACCTTAATAGCGTCTCCTGGTTCGGTTTCGGTCAATGGGAGTGAATAACTCAATTTCTTATTTTGTGAGGAAACAGTTCTGCCTATTGTAATTTTGAAAGAATCATATGAATCGTTGGTTTTCGGAGCAGACCTTTCATATCAATCATTTTTTCGATAATCCTAACAGATCTCGAGTAAAACCGAGCGGAACATAATAGTTAATATGGGTGTTCAGGGCAAGCGGTTATATCTTAAGGAATTCCATTTAAGAGCATTGTATCCGACTTTTTTGACAATTAATAAAAAATATTTCTGAATCGTATATTTCAATAGATATTTGTGTGAGTGCTAGTCACCTAATATAGATGACCATGAACAGAATAAACATTTTTGTCAATTTTTGGAAAAATGCCCCCCACCCCTTCCTGCACACGACGATTTTTTGACGACCAGTTGAATTTGCATTGTAAGGGTATGGATAATGATACCCAGTGGTCTATACATCTTAGCAATGAAGGTCACACGAAAATCTGTTTTAGAGCACTTTTCATGCCTTGTGAACTCTACTATGTTGTGTCTCTGGTCGCTTTGGAATGCTTCCAACCGACTCAACCCACTCAGCTGACGACCGCTTTGACTCTGGAGTGTGATAGTTAATCCAGGTTTCATCCATGTTCACAAACCGCTTTATTATGATTGAAAAGCTCCAGGCAGGCCTCCGATAAAAAACCATGCTTTATCAATACACGAAATTATTCCTTATCCATATTTTAACAAACACAACAAAGATGCTTGACACACTTGAGAACGCGTGGTCCGTTTGTTATGAAATTTTGACACATAAACATCTAAAGGATGGTGCTATCGAGCGCCGTAATTGAGTTTGCATTTGTGCCACTCCGAAAATATTTTGATCAATGTATTCTCTTTTGTTTGTATGTATTTTCATTCCTTTTTTCTGCGCTTGTTCATTCTAGCTGACGCATGTAAGCAGAGCAAGCTGCCATACATGTCAATTGCATATGTGAAATTGCCATTCTTCTTCGTTAAAATGCGAACCCTAAGTTCAACCCCCTTCGAAATATAGGTACAACTCCCAAATTGTTAAATAGGAAGTATGGGCTTGTGATACATCGTTTGAAAGGTCGCGTCATTCTCTACCAGAAATGTTATAACTTTCATGTTTATTGCAAATCTTAAAACAGAGAAAATAAAATCATATACCACCGTATTCACAAAGCATTCAATCTCCGTTAAGTCCTAACTGAGGTCCTCAGTTAAGGATAAATAAGATGCGCAACCTCGTTTAACGTATGTAACGATGGTGAAACAGACCTGTTTCACGTTAATTTTCACATCAACTGAGGTTGCGATTCTTATTTATCCTTAACCGAGGACCTCAGTTATACTTAACGGAGATTGAATGCTTTGTGAATACGGCGGATAATCATACAATAATACTAAAGATATTTGCCTTCAAGATGTGATAGAAAGAAAATAAAAAATTGGTTCAAGCCCTTTGAATAGGAGCATTTGCGCTCTTGTTCAAACTTTGACAAATCATATCTTCGAAAGTAGAGTAAGAGTTGGGAATTATATCAATGGATTCTTATGATAGAACTTCATAAAAGCAGAAATTAAATTCGAACATCATAAAAGAATTTAAATTCAACAAGAGTGCCAAAAATTATGAATCCAAAACCAATAGACCAATTCTACCCAACAACGAACTCATCCGAGATATTCGTTCCTCAATTCTATGATGAACGATATATTTTTTCCTCAAATCCACTTTGACAATTATATTATATCAATTGAAACTTTAGCCAATATTTCAGTTTTGTTTCTACTGGAGATATTCTGAACTCAATATTCTTACCATTACCATTCCTATCATCATATGGATTAACCATGGGCATTAAATATCAAAATTTGACATATCATGTCTCAGGAAAATAAGTTAACATGTATCAACACAAATCATATTATAATAATTCGTAAATACAATGATTATCGCATTCTGTGAAAATACAGAAGAGTACGATTTATTATTGAAATTTTGAAAAATCATATCTCTGAAAGTATTAGCTTGTTAGAGAAATGACATCAATGGCTTTCTATGGTGAAACTGTATCTTGAGAAAAACTTATTTTGAAATTTGTAATGTAAAAAAAATATTTTTTTTGTTACTCCGAAACCATCTGATCGATTTTGCCCAATAACGAACTTAACCGATATATTTATGTCCCAAATCTCTGAACTCTGAAATTTCAATTGTCTAGCTCATTCCGTTCGAGAGTCATCGTGTTAACGGCCGGACAGAATCGATTCCGACCACTGATTCCTGATCAGTGAGTCGAACCAAATCGTTTAAGGCCATTTTCAGCCAAAAATTCCTTCAACACATTCAATGTCAGCCATACATCGATCCTAAACATATTAAAACAAAATAAAATGCATCGCTATAAAATGATACCTAGCCAGAAGCTCTTGGAAGACGATTTTGATAGGAGAACTTATTTTTGTGAAAAAAATGATGGACATGTTGGATAACAATACTATCCAATTAGTTGACGCTTTGTTTTCTGATGAGTGCACTTTTTCTCTCAACTGCCATGCTAATCGTCAAAATTGCCGCTACTGGTCTACCGGAAATCCTCACTGGATGAGAGAGGAACACACGCAATTCCCTCAAAAGATTAATGTTTGGGCAGGAAGTGTTCGAAATCATATCATAGGCCATAGACCATTTTTCATTGAGGGCAATTTGAATGGCGATAAATATTTAGCACTACTTCAAAATCGTGTCGTTCCAACTTCGGCAAATTTATATCCTGATCAAGGAAATCCTCAATATCCACGCAATACAATATGGTTCCAACAGGATGGAGCACCACCATATTACCAACGCAATGTCCGGCAGTACCACGAGGCAATATTTCCAAATCCGTGGATAGGAAGGCGAGGAACGATCGAATGGCCAGCGCGATCCCCTGATCTTACCCATTAGATTTATTTTTATGGGAATATGTGAAGAGCATTGTGCACAAAACTAAACCCCTTGCTTTGAATGACATAAAATATCGAATAACGCTTGCGATTAGGTCGATCACTCCTGAGATTGTTGGATGAAATTTTCATTCGAAGTTGAAGGATGTTGCCAAGGCGTTTGCGGTGAACACCTTGAACATCTACCTCATCAATATTCATAATTGTTTTGCTACATTCTGTATTACATTTTAGTTTTTGATATTGTACCAAATTTCGCTAATTAGATAGGTAGGTACTTAATTTGATTTGCTTCTAATTTGATTTTGGCAATAAACATGAAAGTGATAACATTTCTGGATAGGGAATTACGAGACGTTTCAAACGATGTATCTCAAGCCCATAATTCCTACTCGAAAAATTGGGGGTTGTACCTGTCTTTCGAAGGGCGTTAAAGGTAGGGTTCGCATTTTCACGAAGAAGAATGACAGTATAAGATTTGAATTTGACGTGTTTCGGGATTTTCCATAAATATGTACAGTAACCAAGATAATGAATTTCCCAGACACTTTCATTAAGCCTAGATTGTGCTCCTCCTCTCTACCCTCCATAGTTAAATTCATCCAAGCAATTAAATTCTAAAATCACGGAGATTAAACCGTGCTAATTAGTGTCAGCTTTTGTATAACTCTCAAACAAACTCTGTTAAGCTGATCCTCGTTTCCCGAAAAGAGTATCCGATGCAACCCTTTCCTCTGGACCGCAATTAATTCAAACCATTTGCACTTACTCGTGTTTCATGGCGTAAAGCATAGCCTGGAGACGACATTGCGTGTATCCGTGGCTCCAACGGTATCCCAGGGCGAAGAGACGTTGAAGCTCTCGCTTCAGCTCGTGTAGCTCCTCCCTTTTCAAGTCGAATCTGGAAAGAACAGGTTTATTTCGAATGATTGTCAGTCAGGAAGATCGGCGTGAATGGGCATTTCCAGTAGGTACGAGTATATCTATTATGCACTTTATTCGCATTTATTTTCTTTACAAAGGTTACTTTGAAGCATTAGCTCAGAATTTTTAAATTAAGTATATTATGTATTCGAATATTTGAAAAGTCGAATATTCGAATAGTGCGAGGTACCTATACTCGAATAGTCCAATAGCTGAATATTCTAATTGTTGAATATTCGAATAGTCGGGGGTATACTCGAATAGTCCAATAGTCGAATATTCAAATAGTAGACAATTGTCGAATATTCGAATAGATGAATAAACAAATTGTGAAATATTCGAATAGACGAACAGTCGAATATTTGAATAATCGAAAAGTGGAAAAAATATGTATCTTACAAACCAGCCGCTCAAATCGTCAGTTTTTGCGCGCTCGTTTAGCTCGGATAATATATAGTAGATATGTACTTCATAATGAGGTCATACTTTACGATCTATTATTTGTCGTTTGTAACACAAAAACACGTCTTGATGTCAAAGGGATGGCCTGGTGTTGGTAATGTTTAGAATTAGCGGGACCACGGACTACATATTATTAGTGTTCTGTGCTACTCCGACTACATATAGTCTATGAGTGGGGCATACATAGATGCATAGAATACATGGTGCGGACAATCTTTGACATATTTTCGGCCGAAATGCGGTCAAAACACAAGGACATTGTTCTACTTCAGTTTTCGCCGATAGATGCCGGCAGTAGAATAGTAGAATGTTCATTCTGTTTGCTGAAATTTAGTAGTTTGAGTATTTCGTTCAACGTCCTTATTTTCCGTGCCGACAGTAAGCCAAATGTCTGATCGAGTATCCAGAACTATTTTCATCAAACACTATTTTCATTTCGAAAATCTTTCGGTTTCATGCGAATATATATTTTTTAACAATTGTTTATTCTGATCAGATCAGGGGCACATTTCTAGTATCAAAATAGGTGTTAATTAAAATATTAATAATATTTGAAAGGTCACTGAATCAACATGGGAGAACGCTCAGACTCAGATTTATTATAATCTTGCTTTTTGTTTCATAGTTCATACATGCCCGTTGATGAACATATATAAACAATTTTAACAGTTGAAATATTAAGTTATAGTTCTATTAATCAATAATTATATTCACTTTGAATTCAAAGTTATATATTGACAAGGAATGAAATTATATGTCATGAAATCTAACAATATTATTTGTTTCGAGGATATTGCTACCTGACAAGAATGGCAACTGGGAACTGGCTCTAATGAATCATTTTCGATATATCATCAATATATACTAACAGACAAAGAAACTGCAACACCAAGAAGAAGCTGTTTAAATTTAATTTTTTTTTTGGTAAAACATAGATAGTATAGCAAGGAGTAATAAATGATTAAAATTTGGAGAAAAAAATCGTGAAGGTTTTTTCATGTAAACATTTTTTGTTACTTACATATTGTAGTCGTTTTCTGCAAATTTTTTTTTAATTTTACAACAATCCAGCTGTGCGAGTAGATTCAAAGTCAATGTTTAGTTGTTGTTAAAATGCCTAGAGCACGTGTACGCGGAATTTATCGCCAGCTAAGTGAATTTGAAAGAGGTCAAATTATTGGTCTACGGGAGGCAGGGTTCTCATTTCGAGAAATCGCTAACCGTCCGATCAGAAATCCAACTACTGTTATGAGATGTTGTCAAGCGTGGTTTGATAATGCCCAAAATCGAAGAAGAGTAGGCACCGGACGTCGAAGGGCACAAAGAAGTTCAAGATCGACGTCTAAGATTTATGGCTATTAGAGACCGATTTGCGACAACTCTATCTTTGGCTGATGAGTGGTTAGGAGAACAAGGCCATCCTGTAACTGTCCGAACGGTTTACCGCTGGATAAGATATTTTGGACTGCAGCATTATCGAACACCCATCTTGTGTAACCTCTGACGGTTGAGCATCGCCGGCAACGATTACAGTGGTTCAGAGAACGTAAACATTGGAATGTGGAATGGCATCAGGTCGTCTTTTCTGATGAATCTTGATTCTCCTTGGGTGCACATGATGGCATGGCCGAAGGGTTAGACGACGTCGGAGAGAAAGAGTAAACCTCCGTTTGATATTGAGCGTCATGTACACCGGACAGTAGGCGTTGGTATGGGGTGCTATTGCACATGCAAGTAGGTAACCTTTAGTCTTTATTCGAGGTAACATGACAGCGCTGTGTTACCTTCAAGAAATAGTGGAGCCATATATTCCCCCTCAACTTAACTGGCTCGAGAATCCAATATTTCAGCAAGATAATGCTTGACCTCATGTTGCCAGAGTTAGTTTAAACTTGTTTAAAGCACCCATGTGAATATTTTGCCATGACTGCCCAGATCCCCCGATCTTTCGCCCATAGAGCATGTTTGGGACATCATGGGTAGAAGGCTTGGAAATCTACCCCAGCCCCCACGGACTTTGGCGGCTGTGATACATGAACTACAGGTATCTTGGGATAGTATCCCTTAATATGAAATATACCATCTTATTGCATCAATGTGGAAAAACAAATTACTAACAAATTTATTAAAAAAAATTCTTCAAAAATTATCTTATAAAATTCTGGCGTTCTTGTTCAAACAGACAAATTATATCTCCGAAAGTATTGGTTTCTCAGAGTTGGGAATTATATCAATGATAGAACTGCATCATAAAGGAAATTCAATTCAAATAATAGTTTATTTATCAAGACTAAATGAGCAATCTGAGAATGAGAACTACACAATAAAAGAAATCAAATTAAAATACCTTAAATGAATTTGACTCTCTCTTATATAACAGGATGACATGTACGAGTATGAACACAGATCATATAATAAATCATAGATAGAATAATTATAGCATTCTGTGAAAACATAGAAGTACGATTCATTATTGAAATTTCGAAAAATCATATCTCCGAAAGTATTAGCTTGTTGGAGTTGAAAATGATATCAATGGATTTTTATGGTGAAACTGCATATTAAAAAAAAATTGAGATAGAAATTTGTTAGTTAAAAAAAAAATTGTTTTCGTTACGCCGAAACCATCTGGCCTGTTTTGTCTAATAACGAACTCAACCGAGATATTCATCTCCCTAACCTACTCTGAAAATTTAAACTGCCTAGCTCATTCCGTTCGAGAGTTATTGTAGAAAACAATTTAAATTTTTTTTTTTGACACTTTGCCCAAATGTTTATAATTTTCGAATTTTTGGCTGAAAATGGTCTTAAACGATTTGGTTCGACTCACTGATCAAGAATACGTGGTCGAAATTGATTCTGTCCGGCCATCCGTCCGTCCGGCCGTTAACACGATAACTCTCGAATGGAGGGAGCTAGACAGTTGAAATTTTCAGAATATGTTTGGGAGGAAAATATCTCAGCTAAGTTCTTTATTGGGCAAAATCGGTCAGATAGTTTCGGAGTAACAAAAAAATTTTTTTTTCACATTACAAATTTCAAAATAAATTTTTCTCAAGATAGAGTTTCACCATAGGAATCCACTTATGCCATATTCAACTCTAACAAGCTAATACTTTCAGAGATATGATTTTTCAAAATTTCAATTATAAATCGTACTTCTGTGATTCACAGAATGCGATAATTATTTTATCTATGAATTATTATAATATGATCTGTGTTGATACATGTCAAATTATTTTCCTGAGAAATGATATGTCAAATTTAATGCCCATGATTAATACATATGATGATGGGAATGGTAATGGTAAGTTAATAATATTGAGTTCAGAATATCTCCAGTAAAAACAAAACTGAAACATTGACTAAAATTTCAAATAATATAATATAATTTTCAGAGTGGATTTGAGGAAAAAATATATCGTTCATCATAGAATTGAGGAACGAATATCTCGGATGAGTTCGTTGTTGGGTAGAATGAGTCTATTCGTTTTGGATTAATAATTTTTGGCACTCTGTTTGAATTTGAATTCTTTTATGATGTTTGAATTTAATTTCTGCTATTATGAAGCTCTATCATAAGAATCCATTGATAGAATTCCCAACTCTAACCAATACTTTCGAAGATATGATTTGCCAAAGTTTGAACAAGAGCGCCAAAGCTCCTGTCCACAGGGCTTGAACCAATTTTATTCTTCAACTTTCAATCATTAACTCCTTGCAATACTATCTATGTTTCACCAAAAAAAAATTAAAATTTAAACAGCTCCTTCTGGGTGTTGCAGTTTCTTTGTCAGTTAGTATATAATCACCTACGCAAATATTTCAACATAACGAATGAAAAACAATTCAAGAAGAATGCTGATTGATTCTAGGTGGTTTCGACTGTGCTTCGAAGAAGAATTAACCCACTTGTGGGCCAAATTCAAGATGCATTCAAGGGGCTTCTGACAGCTGAATGGATCAAAAAAAAAATAAATTTAAACTGCTCCTTCTGGGTGATGCAGTCAGTCAGTTAGTATACCTAGTTCTGAATAATATATATCAAATCAAATATATTTTGAAGTCTTATCATCATACCGAATTGCTGATGAGAACATAAACAGTTGTCAACCAGTATATTGGGTGACTGAAAAAATGCTGTATATATGAGAATCTTTTGGATGAGAAAAAATTGGTTCAAGCCCTGTGGACAGGAGCTTTCTGGCGCTCTAGTTCAAACAGAAAAATTATATCTCCAAAAGTATTGGTTTCTCAGAGTTGAGAATTATATCAATGTATTATTATGATAGAACTGCATCATAAAGGAAATTCAATTCAAATAATAGTTTATTTATCAAGATTAAATGAGCAATCTGAGAATGAGAACTGCACCATGGAAGAAACCAAATTAAAATAGCAGAAATGAATTTGACTCTCTCTTATAGAACAGGATGAAATGTACGAGTATGAACACAGATCATATAATAAAGCTTAGATAGAATATTTATAGCATTCTGTGAAAACATAGAAGTACGATTCATTATTGAAATTTAGAACTTCATCTTAGCAGAAATTGAATTCAAACATCATAGAAGAATTTAAATTCAACAATAGTGCCAAAAATTATCAATCCAAAACCAATAGACGAATTCTACCCAACAACGAACTCATCCGAGATATTCATTCCTCAATTCTATGATGAACGATAATATATATCTTTCCTAAAATCTACTCCAATACACCAATATTCCAGTTTTGTTTTTAGTGGAGATATTCTGAACTCAATATTATTAACTTACCATTACCATTCCCATCATCATATGGATTGACCATCGGCATGAAAATATCAACCAACAAAAAGTATGATATTAAATTAGAATTATTATATTTATAGGATTGCTGGAATGAATGACAATGAGACAACGTCAAGTCTCACGAAATAATTTGACATTATAACAATTCATAGAATACCCACAGAATAATTCTATCATTGTGTGGAAACGTAGAAATACGATTTACATTGAAATTTTGAAAAATCATATCTCCGAAAGTATTAGCTTGTTAGAGTTAAAAATAATATGAATGGATTCTTATGGTAAAACTGCTTATTGAAAAAAATTAAATTTGGAATTTGTTTTGTAAAAAATAATTTTTTTTTGTTACTCCGAAACCATTTGTCCGATTTTGCCCAATAACGAACTTAGCCGAGATATTTATCTCCCAAACCTACTCTGAAAATTTCAACTGTCTAGCTCATTCCGTTCGAGAGTTATCGTGCCTACGGCCGGCCGGACGGCCGGACATAATGAATTTCGACTACGGATTCTTGATCAGTGAGTCGAACCAAATAGTTTAAGACCATTTTCATCGAAAAATTCGAAAATTACAGACATTTGGGCAAATTGATAAGCACTCAGTACCGAGGAACTAGAGCGCCAAAAAAATTATAGGTACAAATTGTACAAAATATTAAATGAAATGCTCAATTTAAATGAGCCATACATGATAAAGGTAATAATACATTTGAATAATAAGATGATACCGAAAGATATTATGTAGAGATATTTACAGAAAATTCTGCATTATTCAATGTATTTCAGAAAACATAAATTAAAAGCTTATTATATTCTAATGACATTGGATGTGATCTTTTGTAATAGAAAAATAATGAATTCACAAGTAAATCACAAATGTCTGTAATTTTCGAATTTTTGGCTGAAAATGGTCTTGAACGATTTGGTTCGACTGATCAAGAATCCGTGGTCGAATCGATTCTGTCCGGCCGTCCGTTAACACGATAACTCTCGAACGAAAGGAGCTAGAGGATTGAAATTTACAGGGAAGGTTTGGAGCGTAAAGATCTCGGAGTTCGTTAACCGACGAAATCCACCAAGCGGTTTCGGAGTTATGACCGTTTTTGATTGAAAACATTTTTTATGAATATTTCCGAAACCGATAACTCGATCTATCTGAAATTTAGCATCAGATTGTAGAATGATGACCTTCATACGCATGCGAAGTTGCCATAAAGTGTGAAAAATTTTGTTTGAATTTTAAAATTTTGTTTCTACAATAACTCTCGAACAGAATGAGCTAGGCAGTTGAAATTTCCATAGTAGGTTTGGGAGATAAATATCTCGGTTAAATTTGTTATTGGGCAAAATAGGCCAGATGGTTTCGGAGTAACGAAAAAAAAATTTTTTTTTAACATTACAATTTTTAAATTCAATTTTTTTTAATATGCAGTTTCACAATAAAAATCCATTGATATCATTTTCAACTCTAGCAAGCTAATACTAATATGATTTCTCGAAATTTCAAGAATGAATCGTACTTCTATGTTTTCACAGAATGCTATAATTATTCTATCTACATACATGTCATCCTGTTCTACAAGAGAGAGTCAAATTCATTTCAGCTATTTCGAGTTGATTTCTTTCATGGTGCAGTTCTATCATAATAATACATGAGAATCCAATTCTTTCGGAGATATGATGTGTCAAAGCTTGAACAAGAGCGCCAAAGCTCCTGTCCACAGGGCTTGAACCAATTTTTTCATTTACAATTCCATTCAAAATGATATCCCCCCCTGTTACAATGAAACTCCTTTACTGCTAAATTCCTTATTTTCCTCATTATGGCTTGGCAAGATACAATTTCTGTTTCAAACAAATGGGGTTTACATAATATAATGTCCGATTAATCAAAAAGTCAATTGATTATTCAATAAACTGCTTCCTTATATTCTTTTAATTTTGAACTAGCAACGGTGAAAAGTGCCCTTTGTCGCTTGTCAGTTTGTCTAATCGCTTGTCAGAGTCTGCGAAATCGACTCTATAGCGCCACCATCGTTTACAGAGTGAAGTAGTACACCAAAGTACGTGATTTGACAATTCAATAGGTCCGTTTTTCGGTCGAAAATTTCAACAGGATTTAGTAAGGAGTGTCGACACCAAGATGCATAGAATAACAAGGTGTCGACACCCCGTGCTAATTCCTGTTGGAATATTCGGCCGAAAAACGGACCTAGAGTTGTCAAATCACGTACTTTATGTACATACTACTTCACTTTGTAAACGATGGTGCCGCTAGAGTCGATTTCGAAGATTCTGACAAGCGAGTAAATGAAAACAGATAAGCGATAAAGTTCACTTTCCACCGTTGCTAGTTCGTAATACCAAATTAAAAGCATTGATACTTTCCTCTTTGGGGAACACTGAGCGATGCGGTGATCTAGCCCGGCCACGCGGAATATTTGTTGATGGTTGAAATCAATAAATATTTCACCGTGTGTCTTGTTTTAGTTATTGGCAATCAGTCAAAGTTCACCTCATTCAATGTTCACTGGTTTTTGGTTTATGTAACCAAACTGAACCGGGCGTTTTCAGTCCGTAAAGGTCGCTTCACAGGTAGATGGCGTCGCCGTTCCTTGACCCTCTTACGGCAAAAGAATGATCGTGACTGAACATCGCTTAAGGTTTCTTCATCGCAGAGGGTCGGAGTTCGTGAGGATTCTCCCTAGGTGGCGCTGGTGGGGTTCTTTCCCTACCAGTTCTCGATCAATGAATATATGTTTCCTAGAGCGCCATCGGTTTTCATTCAGTGTTTGACTAAATCACATTGATGATTGGTAATAACCATGAAACCCTGGGTTTGTGTCTACTCCTGAATGATACTTTCCTCGTTGGGGAACACTGAGCGATGAGGTGATCTAGCCCGGCCACGCGGAATATTTGTTGATGGTCTAAATCAATAAATATTTCACCGTGTGTCTTGTTTTAGTAATTGGTAATCAGTCACAGTTCACCTCGTTCAATGTTCACTGGTTTTTGGTTTATGTAACCAAACTGAACCGGGCGTTTTCAGTCCGTAAAAGTCGCTTCACAGGTAGATGGCATCGCCGTTCCTTGACCCTCTTACGGCAAAAGAATGAACGTCGCTGAACATCGCTCAAGGTTTCTTCATCGCAGAGGGTCGGAGTTCGTGAGGATTCTCCCTAGGTGGCGCTGGTAGGGTTCTTTCCCTACCAGTTCTCGATCAATGAATATAAGTTTCCTAGAGCGCCATCGGTTTCATTCAGTGTTTGGCTAAATCACATTGGTGATTGGTAATAACCATGAAACCCTGGGTTTGTGTCTACTCCTGAATGATACTTTCCTCGTTGGGGAGCACTGAGCGATGAGGTGACCTAGCCCGGCCACGTGGAATATTTGTTGATGGTTAAAATCAATAAATATTTCACCGTGTGTCTTGTTAAATGAAGCAGTTTAGTGAAAAATCAATTCTCTTTTTGATTAATCAGACATCTGTTCAGACATTATATGTAAACCCCATTTGTTAGGAACAGAAATTTCATCTTGCCAAGACATAAACAGGTCAAATAAGGGATTTATCAGTAAAGGAGTTTCATTAGAACATTTTGAATGGAACTGTAAATGAAGAAATCTGTGTAATCATTGTCTTTCCATTACAAAATATAACATTCAATATCATTAGAATATAAGCATTTATTTTGATGGTTTTCATCCACCTATTTATTTGTAATATGTTTTTTGTCGCAAATGTTAAACACGATTAATTTAGAGGTAAGTTTTTGGAGAATGTTACAGCTCCACCTAACCTAAACTAAAATTGTACTTTCAGCTTTTGAAAAAGAAATAACGAGTAATTTCGAAACGTCGGCAACAAATAAATAGTGTTTTGACTATAATGTCCCCACAGCACACTAAATAGCACATTGAATTAATTAAGGAAGAAGTAGTTCAGATGTAAGGAATTTAAAAAAATGATACTATAGTGCAGTGGTGCCCCGTTAGAGGAGGGATGAAAGGCTAAGCCTCCTCAAACAACTCCATTTTCATTCATAATAATCTGAAGAAAATGTGATTTTATTAACAAAGGAGTGTTCACTACTTCACTGCACTACTACAAATGTTGCTTCCCCGATTCAAATCAAAATATCTTATTTACGTCAACAAGGAAAAACTCACCTAAAAACATCTTCTTCATTAACGTCCCCTGTCGGAGTACATCGTCCAAAAGCGTAATCTGAAAATTGCCAGAAAATTTCTAATTTGATTCTAAGTGGATTGATCATAAAGCAATTAGACGCTATTCTCTCAAACCGACTGGCATCCTCCATTTCATTCTGGTAGCACTAAGAAATTAAACAAAAAAAAATCTTTTTTTCATCGAAATCGGTCCAGTCGTTTTGGAGTCTGCAGGAAACATGCATACACATATCGAATTTCATGAAGATTTAGATGTTCCCTATTGATAATTTTGAGCATGCAAATTTGCACATCCTTTTCAAGACTAATAGAGCATCGTTCGAATTTTGCAATGAATTTTTCCATGACTTACCGTCAAAACACCATTCGTCATCCAGACAGAGCCTGTTGCTGAATAAACAACCTGCAAATTAATGTATTTCAGAAAGAGTATATTGTGAGGATGCGAATACATGCGTTTTGGTCAAAATTTGAAGATAGCTATCAACCAAAATATACCATCGGAGGCAGGGAGATGGAACTAGGTTCAGAATATTGGAAAATGACAGAGGATTAAAAGAGCCACAAATTTGTTGACGTTACGTATGTTAACATGGTGTGATCCATTTACAATCTGAATCTAATTCCATTTTTGGTTCTCTTGATCCTCGAAACAGAATGCATATCAATTTGCCCAAATGACTGTAATTTTTTAATTTTAGGATGAAAATGGTCTTAAACGATTTGGTTCGACTCACTGATCAAGAACCCGTGGTCAAAATCGATTTCATCCAGCCGGCCGGTCTGGCCGTTAACACGATAACTCTCGAACGGAATGAGCTAGCTAGACAGTTGAAATTTTCAGAGTAGGTTTGGGAGATAAATATTTCGGTTAAGTTCGTTACTGGGCAAAATCGGCCAGATAATTTTCGGAGTATCGAAAAAACATTTTATTTTTACATTACAAATTTAAAATTCAACTTTTTCAAAGATGCAGTTTCATCATAAGAATCTATTGATATAATTTTCAAATCTAATAAATTAATACTTTCGGAGATATGATTTTCCAAAATTTCAACAATAATCCGTAACCCTATGATTCCACAGAATGCTTTCATCGAAAATTAACGTCCGTATCTATGAATTTCATGATCTGTCATACATACATCACACAGAATATACCCTAGCTAAGGTATATTCTGTGTGTCATCATTATCATAAATATTAGTGTTCTGTGATTCTCATCTTATCTACAAATAAGAGACATGTCAAACAAAGTAGGATTGAAAGTAAAATGACCAATGAAACAATCTCAGCCATCGTAGATAGCTCTTCGAAAATACTGTATAATGATGGAAATATACAGGGTGTTCGGCACATGGACCGTCAAATTTTTTTGGGGCGTTGGTAGGGTCATTTGCTACCTTTTCAGTCTTGGAACCTGGGTCCTTAGTATTACGGTTACGGAGGTATGATTTTTTTATTAGGTTTTTCTAAATTACCCAAAATGTACCCTTCGAAGCCCCATAACTTTTTTTGCGTGGGCTTTTACATGCATTTTTTTTATTGTATTAAGTCTACATGAGTGTGTGTTTAAAAAAAACGTATTCATTTGTAGTATTTTTTTATTTATTGACTAACGTAAATAGCCTACTTTTAGAACCGCGATAAACCAAAGAACGTTTTAAAATAAAATTAAGTTCGCAATAACTGCAACTTTTTTTTAATTTCTTTTAGAAGTAGAGATGTTTTCATACTTTAATTTTTTTTTTTTAATAAAAGGCCCTCGTGTTAATTTTGTGGTGTTATCTGTAACAATAAATACTTTTTTTTTAAACACACACTCATGTAGACATACTTTGGTAAGTTGATAAAATTGGGTTGTTTCGTATTTATTTGTATGAATTGGTAGGTTCTTATATTAGTTGGGTCCTAAGACATATTAGTGAAATGATGCTAACTGCATAAGACGTAGAGATGAACTGGTTTATTATTCTCTGTCTAACATATATGATTTTACACTTCTTATGATCTAAGGTAATCATACATGTTCAGATTTATAGAACATCACAACATCTTCCCTTTTTAATAAATGAACTGTTTATCAACACTTTATATTTTTTGAATATTGAAAAACAGCATATCTATAAATCAACAGAAAATTATACATTCTCAAAACAGTATTTGTTTAATTAATTTGACTCAAACCGAAAGAACATAAAAATATTCTAAAAATAATACATAACTGAAGTTATACAATAACAAAACGAAAGAGTAGCATATTAATGTGATAACTACACATAATTAGGCTTTTTCACTACTCTTCCATATCTAGTTCTATTTTCATTTGGCCTTCTATCCTCCGTTTGAGTACTAACCTTATCATTGTCAGTATCAAAATTCTTATTACATTCTGTCACGTTTAATGAGATATTGTTTTTATTACAATTATTATTACTGTCCTCTTCCAAAAGTTTTTCAATTAGGACTTTGTCAAATATATCATTATTAGAGGATTCAAAATATTTCATTGGTTGGATTAACGTGGGTTTTAAGTGTACTCGGTTTCTTATGAGAGTTGATCCATCTTCTCGTTCGATTCTATAAGTTCTATTCCTTAAAAGTTCTACTACTCTCGCGAATTTCCAAACTGATTTTGGATATTCTTGGTACTTCACGTTTTCAAAAAGTCTTAATTCACGTAAATTCTTTGATTTTTTGTCATAATAACATTTGGAATTAAATTGGTCTGCATTAATTTTATTATTGATGACATTCCTATTGATAATTTTAGGTTTTAATATAGTTTCATTGATAGTCAAATTATCACGTAGACGTCTTGACATTAATATTTCAGAAGGACTTATATCATAATAGATTGGAGTATTCACCAAAATAAGCAATGCTAAGTCTAAATCATCGCCATTTTCAATTGATTTTTTGATTGTTTTTTTAACTGTTTGTATTGCTCGTTCTGCCATTCCATTTGATTGTTGATGATGTGGAGCAACTATAATGTGATTAATATTCCAATCTGATACAAATTTTGCAAAAACTGAACCAGTGAACTGGGGACCACCGTCCGATACAATGGTAAATGGAATTCCGTGAGTTCTAAACATTCGTTTTAATTTACTTACTACGATATCGGCGGTCATACTTTTGTTGAGACATTCTACTTCGAAAAATTTTGAGTAATAGTCAACTGCGATCAAGTATTTTTTACCATATAATTCAAAAATATCAATACTCAATTTTGACCATGGTTGTCTCGGTATTGACTGTGGAATTAAAGGTTCTCTAGTATTAGAATTGTCATATTTCTGACAAACGCGACATTTATTTACCATCAATTCAATTTCTGCGTTCATTTTCGGCCAGTAAACTACACAGTTTGCTCTTTTTTGACATTTCATTATTCCAAGGTGCCCAACATGTATTTTTTCAAGTATTAGATTTCTCATTTCTTTCGGAATTATTACTTTTTGATTTTTATAAATTAATCCATTCGCTTCGGTAATTTCATTTCTAAAAGTATAATATTTTTTAATTAGCGGATGAACACGGTTACTTGAATTTGGCCATCCATTTCGAATATAGTTTAAAATCAAGCTCAATTCATCATCATTACGTGTCGCTTCTTTTAATTGATTTTTTCTTTCATCGGTTATATTAATTTGACTCTCTATTATGCATATTTGTTCCTCCAGATCTAGATCGTTTAAATAAGGTTTATTCACATAAGCTCTTGACAATGTATCCGCAATGACTAATTCCTTTCCAGGCTTATAAAATAAATCAAAATCATATTTTTGCAGAGACAAGAGCATACGTTGCAAACGAACAGGACATGAATTAAGATGTTTCTTCATAATCGGTAATAACGGTTTGTGATCAGTTTCCACAGAAAATTTCTGTCCATACACCTACTGATGAAATTTTTCAATTCCGAAACATATTCCTAAAAGCTCTTTTTCAATTTGGGCATACCGTTTTTGCGTTTCAGTTAGAGATCTCGACGCATAAGCACACGGTTTACCTTGTTGCATCAATACGGCCCCTAAACCGGATTGACTTGAATCAACTGATATTGTTACATGTAATTTAGGATTGAAATACTGAAGTGTTGTACCTTTGATAATTTCCTTTTTTAATTTTTTGAAGGCTGTATCCTGTTCTGAATTCCACTGAAATACTACATTATTTTTTATTAATTGACGAATTGGGTGTGTAATTTCAGACAAATTATTAATAAATCGGCCGACATAAGTAACCAGACCAAGAAATCTCTGAACACCTTTTTTGTCTGTGGGAACCTGCATGTCCCTTATTGCTTCAATTTTGTCCGGATCCATTTCGATCCCTCTTGAGCTAAATACATGTCCTACATATTTGACTTGCCGTAAACCAAATCTACATTTATTCAGGTTAAATTTAATTCCCTGTATTCGCGCAGTTTTCAAAGCGTTTCTCAGTCTCAAATCATGCTCATTCTTATCTCGTCCAAAAATCAATATATCATCGATATATATTTCAGTACCTTCGCCGTCAAAAATCTCTTTGAATCTTTTTTGAAAAACTTCTGGTGCTGATTTAAGACCATATGGCATTCTCAAAAAACGAAAACGACCGAATGGGGTACCAAATGTGCATAAGTCACTACTAGCTTTATCCAAAGGTATATTCCAGAATCCACTAGCTGCGTCCAACACGGAAAAATAACATGCACCATTTAATTTTGAAATTAATTCATCAATTGTGGGTAATTTATAATATTCCCTTTTGATCGATTTATTTAGATCCTGAGGATCCAAACATATGCGCAAATTACCGTTTTTCTTTCTGACAATAACTACCGGATTTACCCAAGTGGATACCCCTTCCACTGGTTCAATAATTTTCTGCTTAACTAATTGTTTTAAAGTTTCTTTATATTTTGATTCAATTGCAAATGGAACTTTCCGAACGGGGTGTATGCAAGGCACTGCATCATCTTTTAATTCAATGTGATAATGCTTATTAAGTTTTCCTATTCCTTCAAAAATATCCTTAAATTCAGAAATCAATTGCTCATATTCAAAATTTTCAAAATTATTATTTTCAACAGATTCAATTTTCTTAATCAAATTCAATTTCAAACAAGTGTTTAGGCCAATGATCCCGCGATACTGATCACCCTTAACTACTAGAAATTCTATCTCATACAATTTATTTTTATATCTTACATTCAGTAAACATTTACCAATAACTGGAATTTTATTACCAGTATAAGAAATCAAATTATCATCAGCCCTAAATATCTGCATATTCTTTTGCTTTCCCTGAATATTCACGAAGTCCTTATAATTAATTATATTTACACAAGCCCCAGTATCAATTTTAAATTTTATGATTTTATTTTCTACTTGGATATTAATTGTCCAATCCTTGTTATTACAATTATTTTGATGTAATTCATCAATACAATTTATGATGAATTCATTTTCTTGATTTGAATGATCAATAGAATTTATATTCTTATTTTTACAGCATGCAGCGAAATGATTAAATTTGCCGCATTTCGAACACTTTTTTTTGTAGGCTGAACATTTATTTATTGGATGCGAATATCCACAACGCGTACAATCAATTATGTTTTTGTGCATACCACTCTTATCTCGTTGGCTTCGTCGGCCACCAGAAAATTTCGCATGTGTTGCTAAGGATGCCATAGACGTTGATACCTGTTGTCGCTGTTTCCTGGATTTTTCACGTATATTATTGACTTCTGTAGAAACATCCATAGCATGGTTTCCACTCTTCATTAATTCGCACTGCGATTTTGCACTTTCATACACTAAACACAGTTCTATAGCTTTATTTAATTTCAAATCAATATTTTGCAATAATTTCTCTCGCAAAGATTCACTTTTCACACCAATCACCAACATAGTTTTTATGAGTCCATCTTCGTTGTCGGCATGGAATCCACAATTCTTGGCGGTAGTTTTTAGAATGGTTACAAATTGTTCGATTGTTTCGTTACGTTGTCTCAGGGTAAAAAATTTGTATCGTTCAAAATCAACATTTTTCTTCGGCACGAAATACTGCTCAAATCTTGCAATCAATGGTTTAATTTTATCCTTTTCGGAATCCGAAAATGTGAATGTGTTGTAAATTTCAAGGCCCTCATCGCCGATGAAATAAATCAGTTTCGCACATTGTACAGCTTCTGGTTTTTCCGAGGCTTCCGTTGCAATTAAGTAGTTCAAAAATTTTTGTTTCCATACCATCCAGTTTTGTGATAAATTTCCCTTCATGGTCATCTGTTCTAATGCTCGAGTTTCCATTTTATATTATTAATTTCACTTCAATTTATTTCACTAAAATCCTACCGACTGCGCCATGTTTCGTATTTATTTGTATGAATTGGTAGGTTCTTATATTAGTTGGGTCCTAAGACATATTAGTGAAATGATGCTAACTGCATAAGACGTAGAGATGAACTGGTTTATTATTCTCTGTCTAACATATATGATTTTACACTTCTTATGATCTAAGGTAATCATACATGTTCAGATTTATAGAACATCACAACAAATATCTCCAGTAAAAATTAAACTGGAATATTGGCTAAGTTTCAATTGATATAATATAATTATTTTCATAGTAGATTGGAGGAATGAATATCTCGGATATGTTCGTTATTGGGTAGAATCGGTCTGGTGGTTTCGGATTAATAATTCACTCTTGTTGAATTTAGATTCTTTTATTTGATCTGAATTGGAATTTGGACGACGCACTGCCTCCCGGTATAACTTTCTTTGAATTTGTATACCGTGCGCAAGTATGCTAGTTATAGCAGTCCACGTTGAAATGAAAATAAAACGAAATCGATATTTTATATCTGAATATGGAAAGGCAGCAAAATGTGGGGTCCTCATTCAGTTATAAAATATCGATTTTGTTTTATATACATTTCAATTTTAAATTATACCTACTTCCATATCATTGACCCGGTTTATGTGTGGAAAAAATAAATGCAAACACCCAATATCGGTACCAAATTTTCTATGATCCGAGAACATCGATTAATCGATGCTCATCCCTGGAGCAGCCGGCTCCGGTGGTCCAGTGGGTATAAAGACCTGCTGTGGTGCCGGAGGTCGCGGGTTCGAATCCCGCTCAGGGCATGGATGTGGTGTTGGGTGGTGGTGCATGTCCTACAATTTAATTTAAAGAGTCTTCGGAATAATATAGAACTGTGTAGATGGCCCTAGTTGCCTGGCACAATAAAGGATATAAAAAAAAAAAAATCCCGTGAGCAGCGCACAGAATCCGTCAACGTCATAAACCTCACAATTAACAACGTTTGTATTGGAATATTGTCTTGTTTCGTAGTTAATTTCATATTGTTTTGTTCCACTTCAGTTAGTTGTTCGATAAGTAGTTTTAGTAATTAAATTGTCTGTTGCTGAACAGTTTGGTGTAACTGCATATCTGACGACGTACGCGATTTGAATAATTCGAAACTTGAAGTTCCTATGTGCACGTTTGTCCACGGTGTTACCGTCGTGGTAGAGATCTAAAGGCGGGTTTATGCTGGCTGGTAACTTTAACTTAATCATATATATATGTAAAGAAAAGTACACTGTGCTTTTCATTTAATATTTTATTGAGTGACCTGGAATGTCAGGTAGACAGTTCATATTTCTGTTGTTATTTTTTTAGAATTGTCAAAGATAGAATTTTGTTTGAGTTGTGCTTGTTGAAAATCCGAATTAGAGGCTTTAAATGTTGTTTCCCTCTACATTTTAGGTAAGTTGTATTGTACCTATGTGTTGATATTGTTAATAAAGATTCCCTCTACATTTTAGAGAAACGCAGTTGAGTCTCAATTCATACTGGAATAAGAAATATTATTATAAAACAACATTTTCTGCATCTATTCCACAACTCATGGAAAAACTGAGATTCGATTTTGCTCTGAAACCAACGATAGATGGAAAATCAAACACAATATGTTTAACTTCGATAGCAACAACTAATGGAGAGGTTTTCGGATTACCAGATGAATACCAACCAATAAATGTGCACCAACTCCTTACTAAAACTCCAAACTATGTGAAAGTTAAAAAATCCTTGACTAAGAGATATCAAATAAGAAGAATATGGATAAAACTAACGGAACATTTATCAAAAACCTATTTAGATGAAGAGGAAAATATCCATTTTGATGATATTTACTTAGAGAAAATTGAAAAAAAAATTGATGTTGTTGAATCTATTCCTACAAACGTAGAGCAAGTTTTGGGAAAACTTTTGGAGAAAGTAAATGACAAGCCAGCCCAATGTCTTCCAAAGAATTCAGGACAAATTTCAAATGAATTTATGATAGGAAAATTCAATGGCAGGAACCTCAATGCAAATCAATGGATTGAGGATTTCAATAAAGAATGTAAACGTTTTCAAATCAGTCAGGACCAAATGAAAATTGAGATTTTAAAATTTTTTTTGCAATGTTCTGGTGCAGAGTGGTATAGCTGCATGATGATTAAATATTCAATAGAATCAAGATGGGATACATGGGAAAGGAGTTTTCTTGATACTTTCGGGAATAAAGGATGGTCATCAACTAGGTATGCTTTAGCCTTCAAATACCAAACAGGTTCATTGCTTGAGTATGCCTTAAAAAAAGAGAAACTATTACTGGAAGTGAGAAAATCAATTGATACTGGGACACTCATAGACCTTATAGCTTTTGGCCTACCTAATTATGTTGCAGATAAAATTGATAGAGAAACTTTAGGGAAAACCGAAGATCTTTACAATGAAATTGGAAAACTAGAATATCTGATTTCGAAAACCAATAAACATGACAAAAAGAGAACTATTATTAACTGTAGTGAAAAGAATGAAGAGATTTCAAATCTTTATAAACAAGAAATAGATACTGAGAGTAGATATGAGATAAATTTCAATGAGCATGTAAATACAGATGAATTTGAGATAGTTGTAAACCATTTAGATGCATACAAAAAATCTGAGATAGATGAATTGATAGAGAAATATAAATCAGTGTTTGCAAAAGATAAATATGATATTGGTACAGTTCAAAATTATGAAGCTCATATCGATTTAATAGTGGATAAATATTGTTACAAACGTCCATATAGATGTACAAATGATGATAGAAAGGAAATAGAGAATCAAATATCGAAATTAATAGAAAAAAATTTGATTGAAGAATCTTACAGCCCATTCGCTGCTCCAGTGACTTTGGCATACAAGAAAGAAGATAAAAAAAAGACAAGACTATGTATAGATTTCCGAGAATTGAACAAAATCGTTGTCCCTCAATCACAACCGTTTCCTTTGATTGAGGATTTAATGATCAAGACTGTAAATTGTAAATATTTCTCCACTCTTGATATTAATTCAGCTTTTTGGTCAATTCCTTTGAAAATTCAAGATCGACACAAAACGGCATTTGTAACACAAGAAGGTCATTTTCAATGGACATGTCTGCCATTTGGATTAAGGACTGCTCCAGCTATTTTTCAAAGGATATTGAGTAACATTATAAGAAAATACAAACTATCTGATTTTGCAGTGAATTTCATAGACGACATTTTGATTTTTTCGAAAAATTTCGAAGAACATATATCACATCTATCTAGATTGTTGGAAGCAATTCAAAAGGAAGGTTTCAGACTGAAATTTTCAAAATGTACATTTGCAAATAGTTATGCCAAATATTTAGGTCACATAATAGAAAATAATTCAATCAGGCCGTTGAAAGACAATTTGACAGCTGTGAAAAATTTTCCAGTCCCAGTTACAAAAAAAAATATACGTCAATTTTTAGGAAAAATAAATTTTTATCATAAATTTGTACCAAAGAATGCACTTATCCTGGATCCATTACATAAATTATTACGGAAAGATGAAAAATTCATATGGTCTATAGAATGCCAAGAATCATTTGATAAAATAAAATCATTGCTTTGTTCTGAACCATTCCTGAAAATATTTAATCCTGAGTTGCAGATAAATATTTACACAGATGCTAGTATTAAAGGAGTGGGGGCGGTACTGAAACAAGAAGACGAAAACGGAGAATACAGACCGGTTGCTTATTTTTCAAAAAAATTGAATGAAGCACAAAAAAAGAAGAAGGCTATATATTTAGAATGTCTGGCAATAAAAGAAGCTGTGAAATATTGGCAACATTGGTTAATGGGAAAAGAATTCGTGGTATATTCAGATCATAAACCATTAGAAAATATGAATATTAAGGCTAGAACAGATGAAGAACTTGGAGATTTAACATATTATTTATCCCAATACAATTTCAAAATCAAATATAACCCAGGAAAATCAAACCAAGAAGCTGACTGTCTAAGCAGAAATCCAGTTTTAGAATTTTACGAAAATAATGACGATTTTTTAAAAGTAGTGAATTTAATAAACTTTGGGGATATTAAAAAAGATCAAAAAGAGAATTTAGACATAGAAAATAGGAAACTCATATTAGAAAACGGAATTTTTTACAAAAGAAATAACAAGGGGAAAAAAATTATACTGTCAGAAGAGTTTAGCAAAATTTTAATTAAAGATGTCCATGATTTCTACTGCCATATTGGACAAACCCAGATGAAAAATAAAATAACACCATTTTATACAGCCAAAAATATTATTGGAAACATAAATCAAATTTGTGATAAATGTGAAATTTGTATAAAGAACAAATCGAGAAGAAAACCAAAGTATGGTTTGATGTCACAATTAGGTCCAGCAAAACGACCATTTGAAATTATGTCTATTGATACCATCGGAGGATTTGGAGGATTGCGGTCAACAAAAAAATACATGCATCTCCTTGTTGATCACTTCACAAGATACGCCTATATTTCAACATCGAGAAATCAAAGCTCTGGGGATTTCATAAAACTTCTGAAAAATGTGACACCAGTTTATGATATTGATATATTACTAACGGATCAATATCCTGGGATAAATTCGAAAGAATTTAAAAAATTTGTAATGGAAGAGAATATAAAATTGGTTTTCACTGCTGCTGATACGCCATTTTCAAATGGACTTAATGAGAGATTAAATCAAACTTTGGTGAATAAGATAAGATGCAAAATCAATGAAAGTGAAAAAAAAATTGCATGGTCTTCTATTGCACAGAAGTGCGTAGAAAAATATAATGAAACAGATCACACAGTAACGAGGTTTGCTCCAAAATATCTTTTGGAGGGCGAAAATGTAAGCATCCTACCCAGTGAATTGAAATCGAGATGTACAAAGGAAATTTTAGAAAGAGATAGGAAAATTGCATTCGAGAATACAATGAGATCCCATGAAAATAACAAAAAATTATTCGATTCAAAAAGGAAAGATTATAAATTCAAGGAGGGAGACAAAGTCTATGTCGAAAATGGAAATCGACTTAACAGAAAAAAATTAGAGGAACTGAGAATTGGCCCATTCAAAATCGTAAAAAAAATTTCAGATTCAATCTATGAAGTAAATACTGGACACAGAAAAGCAGAATCAAATTTCTATCACATAACGAAATTGTGTCCAGTTTTTGTTAATGAATGAACAATTACGAAAATTATTATTTGAAATTGTTACACCCTGTGGGGGGGAGATGTAAAGAAAAGTACACTGTGCTTTTCATTTAATATTTTATTGAGTGACCTGGAATGTCAGGTAGACAGTTCATATTTCTGTTGTTATTTTTTTAGAATTGTCAAAGATAGAATTTTGTTTGAGTTGTGCTTGTTGAAAATCCGAATTAGAGGCTTTAAATGTTGTTTCCCTCTACATTTTAGGTAAGTTGTATTGTACCTATGTGTTGATATTGTTAATAAAGATTCCCTCTACATTTTAGAGAAACGCAGTTGAGTCTCAATTCATACTGGAATAAGAAATATTATTATATATATAATATATATAGACATTTATTTTTAGTGTTATGCTTTATAATCAGACTGAATAATCCGTTTACTTATTAATTATTATTATTAATAATAAGTAAACGGATTATTCAGTCTCAGAATCAACCATAGCGTTAGAAATCTATGTTTCAATTTTTAAGTTAGGGAATAAGTTAAAGTTACCTACCAGCCACCATAAACCAGCCTTTAGACTATAGAAGATCTTTCTATAGTCTAAGGTAGAGATCGGAATCTTGTCGAGATGGTGTACCTGCAGTGGACACGCTTTCACATTTCGGTTCAAAAACGTAAGTTAAAAAAACGACAAATAATGGTAGATTATTTCACATTGTGAAACGTGGTGGCGCTAATGTCGATTAAACAATTTCTGTCAAGGCATTGTATATCTATATACAATGGTCAAGGTCTAGTCATAGGTGCATAGAATAGATGGTGAAGATACTCTATGACATATTTTCGCCGAATTTCGGTCCAAATGCTGTCAAAATACAAGGATTTTGTTTTACTTCAATTTTCGCCGATAGATGCCGGCAGTAGAAATTGTATGGACAAAATTATCGACATGTCAAATTAAATTCGAATCTTTGTTTATTCTAGATTCTTGTGGAAAGTCATACCTGGTCGTACCGTTTGCTGAAATTTAGCATTTTGAGTATTTTGTTCAACGTCCTAGTTTTCCGCGCCGAAAGTAAGGCAAATGTTTGCTGTGTGAACTCTGAACGAGTATCCAGATCCATTTTAATCAAATGCTATTTTCACTTCGAAAATCCTTCGTTTTTATGCGAATACAGTTTTTGCGCGTATGTTCTGGGGAACATCGCGTGATCATTTTGCCCAAATGTCTGTAATTTTAGAATTTTTCGCCGAAAATGGTCTCAAACGATTGGGTTCGGCTCCCTGATCAAGGATTCGAGGTCAAATTTGATTCTGTCCGGCCGGCCGGCCGTTGCCACGATTACTTGAGAACGGAGAGAGAACGCGACTTGAATTTTTCAGGGTAGGTGGCGCATCCCAATATGACGGACAAGTTCGTTAATGGGCATAATCGGCCCTATGGTTTCCGAGTAATAATTTTGTCTATAACCAATACTAATCGGATCGAATTGAAACTTGGTGAGTGGTTGTAGAATATAAACCTAAGGACGTTTTTGAATTATGGTGAGAATCGTATCGCTAGAAAATTTTGAAAAAATTGTTGAAAAATATTATTTACGTCACGATAGCCTAAGACCGGAAAGAGATAGGGACTTGAAATTTTCAGGTTTAGTTGATAATCTGAATGCGCCATTTGAGTTTGTCTATTGGCATAATCGGCAAAACGGTTTTGGAGTTATACCCATCTGAAATTTGGTTCTTAATTCCTCAATAACTCGAAAAATACATAACCGATCCAATTCAAACATGGTTATTAGTTGTAAAATGGCAACTTAAATATTCTTGCAGAATTTCGATCATATCACTAGAACATTTTAAAAAAATCATAGAAAATGATTGAAAAAAATTCTGTATATCAAAAACTATTGGTCCGACATCACTGAAATTTTGCGATAGCCTTCAGAACCTAACTCTACTACCAAGTTCCAAGTTTCAACATGATCGGATCTATACTGTTGGAGATCCGAGCAGCCTTGTGTGAGTTCAGTAGCTGGATGGGTGATCGTTGCCCCGACAACTCTTGAACGAAAGGAGATAGGGACTTGCAATTTTGACGATAGGTTGCACACCTGAATGGGAGAGTTAAGTTCGCTGTTGGCCATAATCGGCCCAACGGTTTCGCAGTTATACCCATCAGGAATATTATTTCCTCGATATCTCAAAAAATATAGACTCTATAGAATTGAAGCTTGGTAACTGGTTGTAGAATATCGACATGAAGACGTGTGTAAAATTTTGTGAGGGCCGTACCACTAGCGACTTGCTGTTTTCAGGGTAGATTGCGCATCTGAATACGACATTTAAGTGCGTTAACTAGCAAAATCGGCCAAATGGTTTTGGAGTTATATCGATCTGAAATTTGGTTGTTATTTCCTAAATAACTGAAAAATTACGAATCCGATCTAATTGAAATATGGTTTTTACTTGTTTACAACGCGAAAATTCTTGCAAAATTTCGTGAGGATCGTAGCACTAGAAAATTTTAAAAAAATCATCGACAAAAAATTGGTTCAAGCACAGACGTGAAGTCAGAAGCTTTTGCGCGTATGTTCTCTTATCGATTCTCCTGTATTGGACACTCCTCAATCGAATTCACCATGGTAAATTCGATTTACCATGGTGAATTATATTGTCTGTTCTCCTGTATTGGACACTTTCAATCGAATTTACCATAGTAAATTCGATTAAGAGTGTCCAATACAGGAGAACGGACAATAGAATTCACCATGGTAAAGTCCAATACAGGAGAATGGACAAGAGAACATACGCGCAAAAGCTTCTGACTTCACGTCAGTGCTTGAACCAATTTTTTTAATAATTGTTTATTCTTACCGGATCAGGGGCAGATTTCTAGTATCAAGAGAGGTATTAATTATAATATTAATAATATTGAAAGATAGCCCATACCGTTGATAATGAATAAACATAGGAGAACGCGACTTATTGATTTATTATAGGTACTCTTGCCGGTTGATGAACATAAACTGTTCTAACAGTTGAAACATTAAGGTATAACTCTATTAATTAATAATTATATTCATTATACAATTCCAGTTATACTCGTATATTGAGAAGGGATGAAATGATATGTTATGAAAACTAACAATACTATATGTCAACTATGAAAGGATCATCGTCATCGTTTTTGGCTCGCTTATTCTATAATATTATTTGTTTCAAGGATATTGTTACATGACAAGAATGGCAACTGGCTTGAGGTAGAGATAGGGTATTGATAATTAGAACATTTGTTGGTTCTAAACATTTTTACCGAATATATATTGAATAAAAGATTGAAGCGTAGTAAACTACCCTCTATTTGGTTAGTTTATCACAACAATGAATAATTTTTCATCCAATTGCTGAGAACAAAAAGTTATCAAGGGGTATTGGGTGACTGAAAAAATTCTGTATACATGAGAATGTTTTGATGAATTTTCAAATTATACATAGAAAATAATAAGTAAAATGCTCAATTTAAATGAGCCTTACATGATAAAGGTTATTAATACATTTAAATAATAATATGATTTCGAAAGATATTATGTAGAGGTATTAGAGAAAATTATATATTATTCAATGTATTTCAAAATACATAAATTAAACGCTTATATTCTGATGATCTTGGATGTGATATTTTGTAATGGAAAAATAATGATTTCACAGATTTCTTATTTACAGTTCCATTCAACATGTTCCAAAGACAAACTCCTTTACTGATAAATCCCTTATTTGACCACATTATGTCTTGGCAAGATCAAATTTATGTTCCAAACAAATAGGGTTTACATATAATGTCCGAACAGTTGTCTGATTAATCAAAAAGTTAATTGATTTTTCAATCAACTGCTTCATTATTTTCTTTTAATTTGGATTTACGAACTAGCAACTGTGGAAAGTCAACTTGTCGCTTGTCAGTTTTCATTTACTCACTTATCAGAATGTTCGAAATCTACTCTAGCGGCACCATCGTTTACAAAGTGGAGTAGTACATAAAGTACGTGATTTGAGAATTATTATAGGTCCTTTTTTTGGCCGAAAATTTTAACAGGAATTCGCAGGGAGTGTCGTCACCTTGTCATTCTATGCATCTTGGTCTAGTTCAAGATGCATTATACATAATACATGGCGGCTCTTTGACAATATATTTTCTGCCAAAATGCGGCCCAAGAAATGTCAAAATCCAATGATATTGTTCTACTTCAGTTTTCGCTGAAAATTTACTCGCTTTTTTGTGCGCATGTTCTGGGGAAAAGCATGTGATCATTTTGCTAAATGTCTGTAACTTTCGAATTGTTTGCCAAAATGATCTCAAACTTATGAAGAATTTGAGGTCAAATCTGATTCTTGCCGACCGTCCAGCCGTTTCCACGATAATTAGAGAACGGAAAAAGATAGCTACTCGAAATTTTCAGGGTAGGTGGCGGCGTCCAAATGCGACGGACAAGTTCGTTAATAGGCATAATCGGCTCAAGAGGGTTTCCGAGTACAGATTTTGTTTTCAAACCAATACAGATCTGATCAAATTGAAACTTGGTAACTCGTTGTAGAATACTGTCATAAAGACGTATGTGAAATTTTGTGAGGATCGTATCATTAAACATTTTTAAAAATTATAAAATATTATTATTTATCTCACGATAACTTCAGAACGGAAAGAGATACCGACTTGCAATATTTAGGGTAGGTTGCAATTTCAGAGTTATACCTGTCTGTAATTTCCTCAATAACATAAAAAAAATTGGTTCAAGCCCTGTGGACATGAGCTTTTTGGCGCTCTCTTTGGCGTTCAAACAGACAAATTATATCTCCGAAAGTATTTGTTTGTCCGAGTTGGGAATTATATCAATGGATTCCTATGATAGAACTGCATCATGAAGGAAATTGAATTTAAAAAAAGCGTCGTTTGAAAGAATGCTTCAAAAATTATCTTTAAAAAAAAGAGCAGTCTACAATGCTTCAATGATAGTCATTAAATTTATTTATAAAGATTAAATGAGCAATCTGCAATGATTCAACCTCGTGGAATGGGTTGTTGCAACTTACACTCGGTGCATAGTTTTCACAACTCGAAATACCTAAGGATAGTATCATCGAAATGTCTAGAGCAAGGCTGGCGACAATCATAGCCGATTGTTCATTTATTCCTGATATTTGAGTAGGTAGTGGATTACGAACAAATTATTTTGATAGTTCCAAATATATTAATAAAATACTATCCTCTTTTCATAATTTAAAATTTAATAGGTCCTACCACTAACACATTCTTTTCTGTATTATGAACCTTAACTCAAGAAAAAATGTTTGATACACAAATGTAGATCCATATTTCAGTATTTTTGCGCGCGTGTTCCGCAAGGAACAGCGTGCTATCATTTCGTCACAATGTCTGTATTTTTCGAAAATGGTCTCAAACTATTGGGTTCGACTCCCTGATGAAGAATTCGAGGTCAAATTCAATTACGCCCGTCCGGTCCGGCCGGCCGGCCGGCCGTTAGCACGATAACTCTCGAACGGAACGACTTAGAGCGTTGAAATTTGCAGGGTTGTTTTGTAGCGCAAATATCTCGGACAAGTTCGTTAACGGGCGAAATCCACCGAGCAATTTCGGAGTTAAGGCCGTTTTTAGTCAAAACGTTTTTTATGAATATTTCCGGAACCGATCACTCGATCTTTCTGAAATTTGGCATCAAACTGTACAATCATGACCTTTATATGACTGCGAAGTTTTGTTATGACCGGACGGCCCTAAAGTGGCAAAAAAAAATTTCAAAAATTTTAAAATTTTGTTTTCACGATAACTCGAAAAATACTGATCTGATTACATTGAAACTCAGTAGTTAGATGCAAAAGACCAATGCAAACACTTTTCCAAAATTTCGCGAAGATCGCGTGACATGAAAAAAATGACAAAAAATTACTACTATTTTGCGGAATACTTTGCTTAAAATGCCGAAACCTATTTTTTTGAGGTTCATGCTGCCTTTTCCGGGCATTTTACGTTGTGCGCATGCGCAGATGAGAAGTCTTTTAACTGCTGTAGTTTTCGTCTGAGAGGATTGGGGTTTTGGGGTGGCGGATGCTATTCCTCCATAGAATCCAGATCCCTGATGTGGGTCTGCGCATGCGTAGATTAAAGATGCGATATCTCCCGAACCACTAGTGTTGGAGAATCGGAGTTTTTTGTAAGGTGTGTTATTTTGAGAGGACTTTTAGCCGCGAGTAGATTGCGCATGCGCTGAAGAGAAGTGACTGTTTTTTAATTGGATGGGTTATGTTGGGAGTGCTGAGTCAATATTGTGAGGTTTTAAAAGAATTTTCATAGCAATTCAGTTCAAGGACAAGTCAGTTTGGGGGATGTAGCGTTGTTCCCGAGTTAAAGTGTTCGTACCGTGGCCCTAGGGCTAATTTTGAAATTGATGTTACCCCTTACAGGCATTTTTCATTATGCGCATGAGCAGACCATCAGTGATTTAACTGGTGGTGTTTTCGTCAGAGAGGATTGGGGTTTTGGGGTGGCGGATGCTATTCCTCCATAGAATCCCCTGTTGAGGGTCTGCCCATGCGTGGATTGAAGATGTGATATCTCCTGAACCACTAGTGTTGGAGAATCGGAGTTTTTTGTAAGGTGTGTGATTTCGAGAGGACTTTAGCCGCAAGTAGATTGCGCATGCGCAGAAGAGAAGTGACTGTTTTTGGGTTGTATGGGTTATGTTGGGAGTGCTGAGCCGATATTGTGAGGTTTCAAAAGAATATTCATGGCAATTCAGTGCAAGGACAAGTCAGTTTGGGGGATGTAGCGTTGTTTCCGAGTTAAAGTATCCGTACCGTGGCCCTGGGGCTAATTCCGAAATTGATGTTACCCCTTACGGGCATTTTTCGTTATGCGCATGAGCAGACCATCAGTGATTTAACTGCAGGTGCTTTCGTCAGAGAGAATTGGGATTTTGGGGTGGCGGATGCTATTCCTCTATAGAATCCCCTGGTGAGGGTCTGCGCATGCGTGGATTCAAGAAGCGATATCTCCTGAACCACTAGTGTTGGAGAATTGGAGTGTTTTGTGAAGTGTATAATTTTGGGAGGACTTGCAGCCACGAGTATATTGCGCATGCGCAGACGAGAAGTGAATGGTTTTGGGTTATTTGGGTTATGTTGGGAGTAATGAGCCGACATTGTGAGGTTTTAAAAGAATATTCATGTCAATTCAGTGCACGGACACAAGTCAGTTTGGAGGGAGTAGCGTTGTTTCTGAGTTGGAATGTCTGTATGGTGTCCCTGAGGCGAATTTATAAATAACTATATTCGGTAGATCTATATTAAAATACGTTCGGATTTGGAGAAGAGGCAATTGCTTTCTTAACGGAGGTCCCACAACCACAATTTGTTTTGATCTACGGTAAAGCTAACAGCCAAACTGTATTGATAGCTATATTTCTTAAAGGAACTTGAAAAAAAAAGCACTGACGTGAAGTCAGTACTCTTTGGAGCGCGTGTTCACGGTGGCTAATTTGAATTGAATGATGAGTGCTTCAAGCTCAGTGGATAGAGCGAGCCGAAGATCTACCCAAAGGATAGTGGACACCATTCCCTGTCGGTTCAAAAATTAACAGTGCTGTATCTAAGCTGCCATCAGGAAAGAGTAACAAAGATGGAAAAGAACACAACTGACCCTCCTTAGTCGCACAAGCTCCTAGAAGTTTTGGGAGAGTCAGTATAATCCTAATCATTTTTATAGCACGCGCGCAAAAGCAGATTGACTTAACAATGAAAGAAAAAGTGTAAAAAGTCAGTCTGCTTTGGCGCGCGTGTTATAAACATGATTAGGATTATACTGACCCTCCCAAATCTTCTAGGAGCTTGTGCGACTAAGGAGGGTCAGTTGTGTTCTTTTCCAACTTTGTTACTCTTTCCTGATGGCAGCTTAGATACAGCACTGTTAATTTTTGAACCGACAGTGAATGGTGTCCACTATCCTTTGGGTAGATCTTCGGCTCGCTCTAACCACTGAGCTTGAAGTACTCATCATTCAATTCAAATTAGCCACCGTGAACACGCGCGCCAAAGAGTACTGACTTCACGTCAGTGCTTTTTTTTTGAGGTTCATGCTGCCCTTTCCGGGCATTTTTCGTTGTGCGCATGCGCAGATGAGAAGTCATTTAACTGCTGTAGTTTTCGTCAGAGAGAATTGGGGTTTTGGGGTAGCGGATGCTATTCCTCCATAGAATCCAGATCCCTGATGAGGGTCTGCGCATGCATAGATTAAAGATGCGATATCTCCCGAACCACTAGTGTTGGAGAATCGGAGTTTTTTGTAAGGTGTGTTATTTTGAGAGGACTTTTAGCCGCGAGTAGATTGCGCATGCGCAGAAGAGAAGTGGCTGTTTTTGAATTGGATTGGTTATGTTGGGAGTGCTGAGTCGATAAAGTGAGGTTTTAAAAGAATATTCATAGCAATTCAGTGCAAGGACAAGTCAGTTTGGGGGATGTAGCGTTGTTTCCGAGTTAAAGTGTTCGTACCATGGCCCTGGGGCTAGTTTTGAAATTGATGTTACACCTTACAGGCATTTTTCGTTATGCGCATGAGCAGACCATGAGTGATTTAACTGGTGGTGTTTTCGTCAGAGAGGATCACGGTTTTGGGGTGGCGGATGCTATTCCTCCATAGAATCCCCTATTGAGGGTCTGCGCATGCGTGGATTAAAGATGTGATATCTCCTGAACCACCAGTGTTGGAGAATCGGAGTTTTTTGTAAGGTGTGTGATTTTGAGAGGACTTTTAGCCGCAAGTAGATTGCGAATGCGAAGAAGAGCAGTGACTGTTTTTGGGTTGTATGTGTTATGTTGGGAGTGTTGAGCTGATATTGCTTGGTTTCAAAAGAATATTCATGGCAATTCAGTGAAAGGACAAGTCAGTTTGGGGGATGTAGCGTTGTTTCCGAGTTGAAGTGTCCGTACCGGGGCCCTGGGGCTTATTTTGAAATTGATGTTACCCCTGACGGGTATTTTTCGTTATGCGCATGAGCACACCATCAGTGATTTAACTGCTGGTGTTTTCCTCATAGAGGATTGGTATTTTGGGGTTGCGGATGTTATTCCTCCATACAATCCCCTGGTAAGGGTCTGCGCATGCGTGGATTAAAGATGCGATATCTCCTGAACCACTGGTGTTGGATAATCGGAGTTTTTGTAAGGTGTGTGATTTTGGGAGGACTTTCAGCTGCAAGTAGATTGCGCATGCCCAGAAGAGAAGTGACTGTTTTTGGGTTGTACGGGTTATGTCGGGAGCGCTGAGCCAATATTGTGAGGTTTTAAAAGAATATTCACGGCAGTTCAGTGCACGGACAATTCAGTTTGGGGGATGTAGCTTTCTTTCCGAATTGAGGTGTTCGTACCGTGGCCCTGGGGCTTATTTTGAAATCGATGTTACCCCTTACGGGCATTTTTCGTTATGCGCATGAGCAGACCATCAGTGATTTAACTGCTGGTGTTTTCGTCAGAGAGGATTGGGATTTTGGGGTGGCGGATGCTATTCCTCCATAGAATCCACTGGTGAGGGTCTGCGCATGCGTGGATCAAAGATGCAATATCTCCTGAACCACTAGTGTTGGAGAATCGGATTTTTTTGTAAGGTGTGTGATTTTGGGAGGACTTGCAGCCGCAAGTAGATTGCGCATGCGCAGAAGAGAAGTGACTATTTTTGGGTTGTATGGGTTATGTTGGGAGTGCTGAGCCGATATTGTGAGGTTTTGAAAGAATATTCATGGCAATTCAGTGCAAGGACAAGTCAGTTTGGGGAATGTAGCGTTGTTTCCGAGTTGAAGTGTCCGTACCGTGGCCCTGGTGCTTATTTCGAAATTGATGTTACTCCTTATGGGCATTTTTCGTTATGCGCATGAGCAGACCATCAGTGATTTAACTGCTGGAGCTTTCGTCAGGGAGGATTGGGGTTTTGGGGTGTCAGATGCTATTCCTCTATAGAATCCCCTGGTGAGGGTCTGCGCATGCGTGGATTCAAGAAGCGATATCTCCTGAACCACTAGTGTTGGAGAATCGGAGTTTTTTGTGAGGTGTGTAGTTTTGGGAGGACTTGCAGCCACGAGTATATTGCGCATGCGCAGACGAGAAGTGAATGGTTTTGGGTTTTTTCGGTTATGTTGGGAGTAATGGGCCGATATTGTGAGGTTTTGAAAGAATATTCATGTCAATTCAGTGCACGGACACGAGTCAGTTTGGGGAAATAGCGTTGTTTCCGAGTTGAAATGTCTATATGGTAGCCCTGAGGCAAATTTATAAATAACTATATTCGGTAGATCTATATTGAAAATTTAGTGACCGACCGAAAGTTCGGTTTCGGTTTCGGTTTCGGCCAGTTTCGGCCAAAAAATCTAGTTTCGGCCTTAGTTTCGGTTTCGGCCCAAAATGGCCGAAACTTTCGGCCGGGCCGAAACTTGACTGTTCGTGAATTATCCTGGTCGTTTGGCCAGGAGTTAAAAGTAGGTATACATAATTGTCGTAAAAGTTATTGTAATCTATCTTTGTTAAGACTGAGAATTCATGAGAATTCACTTTAATGATCATTAATTAGATTACATAGGGTGATTCCAAATTAGACGTGAAACTTGGAGGAGGAGTTAGTATGTCTCATTAGCTGTTGTTTAATCCATATTTATTAATAACCGAAAATCAACAGTTTTTGGAGTTCAGGTGATTTTTAAAAGATTTCTGAACTTAGTTTATATTTCGTCAATTTTTTCTACGTTGACCAAATTTGATGATAATTTCGGTTTATTTTCATCAGAAAAGGATATGATATGTACGAAAAAATCAAAACTATGCCGTATAAGAGGTTGAAAAAGAATTAGTATGATTTGAAATATGGTATATGAATAGATGAAAAATCAATTTCTAATATCAATTTGTCTGCAACTTTCGAATTTCACAATTTTGTATGCCAAAACTATTTTAAAAACTTGCCAAATTCATTTTTCATTCTATAAAAGATTTCGTTAGATTGCATACCTAGTTTCGTTTCAGCAGATTTTTTATAAGAAACCTTTTGAATGTCCAGCATATAAAATAGTGAATGTGTATCAAAAGACAGCCTGAGTAGATTTCAGGCGGAAAATAACAACTGAAGATATCAGAAAGACGGCATGTGCTTGCCTATATGGAATGGTGGAACATAATTTATGAATACAATTTCTAATGGAATTTCGAGCTCATTTGCAACAAAAAAATATTGAATTCGTTATTTTTGTCTATTTGCTTCTTACGTCCCCTTTCAAATCATACTAATTCTTTTTCATCAGAACCAGAACTGAAATATCTCGGAAACTGTTTTGGTCATAAAAAAAAATGCCTCAAACCACAGCAAATTATCCATACTAACACCTCCTCCAAGGTTGTCGTCTGATTTGGAATGACCCTGTATACTTCGACTGATTATTTTTATAACTTGGTAATACCAAAGTAATAAATACAGATATCAAAAAAGTTGTCTTTTTATTTTATTTAACACTGCTTAACTGTTTTTATGTATATGCAAATAAAATTGTCAGAAATACAGTAGATTTCAGTATGAAATATAAAGTTTCGGTTTCGGTTTCGGTTTCGGCCGAAACTGAGACCCTGGCCGAAAGTTCGGTTTCGGTTTCGGTTTCGGCTGAAAAACCAGTTTCGGTCGGACACTAATTGAAATACGTTCGGATTTGGAGAAGAGGCAATTGCGTTCCTAACGGAGGTCCCACAACCGCAATTTTTTTTGATCTACGGTAAAGTAACAGCTAAACTGTAGTGATAGCTATATTTGTTAAAGGAACTTGAAAAAAAAAAAAAAGCACTGACGTGAAGTCAGTACTCTTTGGCGCGCGTGTTCACGGTGGCTAATTTGAATTGAATGATGAGTACTTCAAGCTCAGTAGATAGAGCGAGCCGAAGATCTACCCAAAATATAGTGGACACCATTCACTGTCGGTTCAAAAATTAACAGTGCTGTATCTAAGCTACCATCAGGATAGGGTAACAAAGTTGGAAAAGAACACAACTGACTCACCTTAGTCGCACAAGCTCCTAGAAGATTTGGGAGGGTCAGTATAATCCTAATCACGTTTATAGCACGCGCGCAAAAGCAGATTGACTTAACAATGAAAGAAAAAGCGTAAAAAGTGACAGTGAATGGTGTCCACTATCTTTTGGGTAGGTCTTCGGCTCGCTCTATCTACTGAGCTTGAAGTACTCATCATTCAATTCAAATTAGCCACCGTGAACACGCGCGCCAAAGAGTACTGACTTCACGTCAGTGCTTTTTTTTTGCTAGCAATATTATAACAATACTGTATATAGGAACTTGTCTCACTACTTAAGGAAGTAAAAGGTAATATTAACCTAAGTGTTCAACGAACAGTAATTTCTTTTGATGATTCCATCATGTTCTTCTTTCCTATTGCCTCCATAAACTACATCAAAACAGTCTTGTATATATTCACTAATTCAAGAATTGAATACTAGCTTTCCAAGAGAAAATATTCTCTTGGAATTCACAATCTCTAATAACTAGAAAAGATGACATTTATAAATAGTGAACACAGACAGATTCTGTGTTCACATTCTGTGAATACATAGAATTTACGATGTATTATTGAAACTTTGAAACATCATATCTCCGAAAGTATTAGTTTGTTAGAGTTGAAAATGATGAAACTGCATCTTAAAAAATTTTAATTCAAAAGTTATAATGTAAAAAAATATTTATTTCGTTACTCCGAAACTGTTTGACTGATTTTGCCCAATAACGAACTTAACTGAGATATTTATCCCTCAAACCTACTCTGAAAATTTTAACTGTCTAGCTCATTCCGTTCGAGAGTTATCGTGTTAACGGCCGGCCGGACGGCCGGACAGAATCTATTTCGCCCACGGATTCTTGATCAGTGAGTCAAACCAAATCGTTCAAGACCATTTTCAGCCAAAAATTCGAAAATTACAGACATTTGGGCAAATTGATAAGCACTCTGTTCCGAGGAACAAGAGCGCCAAAAATACGAATCCGATCCAATTCGAACATGGTTACTAGTTGAAGAATGACGTCGCTCGAATGTTTGAGAAATTTCGTGAGGATCGTATCAATCAAATTTTAAAAAAATCATAAAAAGTTCCTTGTTGGGCATAATCAGCCGAACGGTTTCGGAGTTATACCCAGCCGGAATATTTTTTTCTCGATCACTCAAAAAATACAGATTCGATCGAAATGAAACTTGGTAGCTAGTTGTAGAATACCGACGAAAAGACGTATGTGAAATTTAGTGAGGGGTCGTAGTACTTGAAAATTAAAAGAAAATTATAAAAAAATATTATGTATCTCACGATAACTTGAGAACCGAAAGAGATAGCGACTTAAAACTCGGTAATTACCTGTAGAATGCCGACGCGCTAAAGTTTTATATTCCAGAAACTATGCGTCATAATCAGTTCTATCAAGTACCAAATTTCAGCGCGATCGACTCAGTTAGAGGCGTGAATAGAAAATGGAACTTTTTGAAACAACTCCTATTATTTTAAACAAACTTTGCATGATGCAGGGTATTCAGAGTTAACAAAAGCAATATATGCATATAATTTATATGCATGTGGACTGGCTATCACCTATATGGCTTATACCAAATTTGTTTTCCAACATGTCCTTTCCTATAATTTGCAATCTGACGAATCAGCAAACACCCCGAGAAAACTCCTTCCCAAGAAAATTTTCACCCTACATATAATCATTCCCAATCCAATTTCTTTGTTCGTTTCTAAGTTAAAGAATCTTCTCGTTATTTGATTCGTTGTTTACACAAAACAACAGCATTTCAATTAAATTGGGTATTGTTTTTGGCGCTCTAGTTCCTCGGAACTGAGTGCTTATCAATTTGCCCAAATGTCTGTAATTTTGGAATATTTCGATGAAAATGGTCTTAAACGATTTGGTTCGACTCACTGATCAAGAATCCGTGGTCGGAATTTATTCTGTCCGGCCGGTCCGGCCGGCCGGCCGTAAGCACGATAGCTCTCGAACGGAATGAGCTACACGGAAAGAAATCTATTATCAAACCAAGAATCAGGATATTCTTGGAATATTCGAGTTGTTTCGAGTATATATTGGATTGGAACAAGTATAAAGGGAAAATTTGTATACTTGGAATGAATTTATTTTACTTCAAAAACTTATACTTAATTGAAGAATAAACTTCTCTATCCGAGTAAATGATCAATTCATTTCAAACCATTCAGTTCAATCAATTCGAGAGTTCTTCTATATTTCAGGTAACTATATGATATCTTAAATTCGAAAATATAATACTCTTAGTTCGAGAATTGCAGCATCCTTATTCCATATTATATATCCAAGGAGTTGGTTTTCTTGAAATAATAACTTCTACTAAAACATAACATGAAGTTATGAATTGAATTTTGGAATTATCACTTTTATGTATGAGGTATTTTTTAATTCATTATTTTATTTATCCAGCATATTCAGCCAAAACAGATTAAATCGACCATGAAATATTGCCAGCCAAACGTTCAGAATGAATACGATAAGTTATTAGTTAATTATATAGCCGATTCAATTCGAATTCCAATCTGAAACAAAAGTTAAAATAGACTTTCTTCTCAGATTTCAATACGAAAATTATCGGCAAATGTTTAATGTCGGTCAAAGTACATACATTGTATGGATTTCAATATAAAGTTAGAACTCAAGAGCTAATTATAAAAATGTAATTAAAACAAATATTTGATTTCTATTGTCAAAATTTTTTCGCGATAACTTTCCTTTTACGTTTTGTAGAGATTTTATCTTTGAAAATAAGTCTATGAGAAATCTCTGAATTTTCCATAAAATGAGTGCAAGAGTCTTAGTGAAATACATATACAGGAATACAGGGCATCCCAAGTTCGAGTGCTTATTAGACGTTTCTGGAGAACTGGACCTATTTGATATCTGAAAAGTGGGACTATGATATTGTACGACATGCCCTACCGACCTAAAATATTATTAAAGCCTGAACACTTCCTGTTATACAGGGTATGAAAATAAATTTCTCGAAAACTTTTTTTTTCTGATTTTTTCGTTTCTGATATGACCGATTGTTCAATTCTGAATATCTTTCTATTCGAATTGTTTCTAAAATATCGAAAAAAAACTGAAAAAAAATGTACATAAGCATTGTTACTATTATGTTCCTTATTCCTCTGCTCAATATCTTACGTTTTAGAAGAAGAGGAATGTGGATATATTATGCATCATATGAAATTCAAAAAACTCGTCACAGGGTGTTTCACATATTGTGTCAGAAATGGTGATGAGAATTTGCCATAACTTTTGGATTCAACAATGAAGAAAACCGATAGTTCCATGAAGAGATAATGTCTTCAAAATCAATATTTTGAAAGTTATTCGAGATTTTGTACTTCACGTTATGCGTAGAGTCAATTTCATTCAATGCACATTGATTCCTATGAATGCATCGCCCTAACAATAATCTGTGACCATAGAAAATCAAATATTCTAGTAATTTATGATTGACAGGTGTATCTAATCTTATAATTTGAAACTTTTGAAGGATGTAGTTTAATGTTAATTAATTTTTGACACAGTATTTGGAACACCCTGTGACGAGTTTTTCAAAATTCACTATTCACACATGTTTCTACTTCGAAGACGTGAAAACGTTTTATGCTCAAGATATTGAGTGTAGGAATAACGAAGATAATACCCGAATACCGACAACGCAGTTCCAATTTTTTTTTTCATTTTTATTTCGATATTTCAAAAACTAATTCGACGAATGCAATGATTCGAATGGAAAGATATTCTAAAATGAATATCATATCAGAGAAGACTCGAACTGGGTCCCCAGTTCGTATATATATCTTTTTCCAAATCGATTTATAATACAATATTATGCCCCAGTGAAGTAAAACTATTAGAGAGGAAAAATCATCACACGAAGTGACTCAACAAAGATCATCAAATCTGTTACATTCTGGAAAATATTCCTGTTATTTAGGAATTCCGTAATATTGAAAGAGAGAGGAAAGTTGTTGAACAATTCGTTGATTATCAAAATTTGAGTGAAACCATTAGTTATCTTAATGAAATTTTCATTCACTTGATTCAAGTGTAATATTTAGCAATATACTAACTCGCCAATTCTTCTTCCAGTAGTTAGCCAATGAAAACTCCCTAATCCACCTGCAATCATTTTTATCGTATTCCAAGTATATGAATTTCTGCATCCACTAGATTCAAGTAAATTATTCAGCAATATACTGAAAAGCGCCCTCTACGAGATCTACGCGGTTCGCGAAAGGGTATATCACTCTTGACTTGATTCGAGTTGTTCGTAACCCGTCTTTTAAGGAGTTAATTTGCTTAGTGTTTCAGAAAAGGTTTTAATATTGTTTGGTTAAATATGTAAAACTTAATGAGAGAATGGGGATGCTCGGACAGTGTTATAAGGATATTTCAAGGTAAGTCCAGTATTTATTAAAATTTATATTGTGATTCAGAAGAAAAAGATGAATTCTGGTATAATCTTATACGTTTCAAACCACAAATCTATTTTCTCTTGAGTCTTCAAATGATACTCTTAGTAGTCTTGGTGCTCATCTTTTAAATTTCCGACATGATTCGTTACCAAAAATACTTATCCTGTTTCATTGAGAATACCACTTTTTCAGAACACGATTTTTGGTGCTCTTGTTCCTCGGAACAGAGTGCTTATCAATTTGCCCAAATGTCTGTAATTTTCGAATTTTTGGCTGAAAATAGTTTTAAACGATTTGGTTCGTCTCACTGATCAATAATCCGTGGTCGAAATCGATTCTGTCCGGCCGGCTGGCCATTAACACGATAACTCTCGAACGAAAGGAGCAAGAGGATTGAAATGTGCAGGGTAGGTTTGGACCATAAATATCTCTGACCAGTTCGTCATAGGGTAAAATCCACCGAGCGGTTTCGGAGTTATAGCCGTTTTTAGTGAAAAGATTTTTTATGAATATTTCCGAAACTAATATGTCGATCTGTCTGAAATTTAGCATCGAACTGTAGAATAATAACCGTTATATGCATGCGAAGTTTTGTATTGATCAGGTTGCCGTAAAGTGTAAAAAAAAATTTTTAAGTTTCAAAATTTTGTTTCTACAATAACTCTCAAAACAGAATGAGCTAGGCAGTTGAAATTTTCAGAGTAGGTTTAGGAGAAAAATATATCGGTTGAGCTCGTTTTTAGGCAAAACTGGCCCGATGGTTTTGGAGTAACGAAAAAAATTTTTTTTTTTACATTACAAATTTCAAATTCGTTTTTTTTTTTAAGATGCAATTTCACCATGAAAATTCATTGATCTTATTTTCAACTCTAATAAGCTAATACTTTCGGAGATATGATTTTTCGAAATTTTAATAATGAATTGTACTTCTATGTTTTTCACAGAATGCTGTACTTAATTATTCTATCTATGAATTATTATATGATCTGTGTTCTTACATGTCATCATATTTTCCTAAGAGAAGGTCTGTTTGATTTTAATTCCTCTCATGATTCAGTTCTATCGTAAGAATCCATTTATGTATATCATTCCCAGAGACCAATAATTTCGGAGATATGAATTGTCAAAGTTTTAACAAGAGCGCCAACGCTCCTGTCTACAGGGGTTTCCCACATTTGTTTTAACCTTCATCAATTTTCTTCGATGCTTTTGAGATATACAGGGTGCGGCTTTCAACTTGAGACGGTAAATTATCTCAGAAACTTTGTACTTTAACTAAAATGTTTCAAGTGAAAGTTGTTAGGTATAAAGGAAAAAAAATTGACATTTTTTTTAAACTTGACTGCAAGGTTATTTCAAGATCAACTTGATTTTTTTAAATAGAAAGGCATATTCTTAAGAGCAGATTCTCATTATTCATATAAAAGGAGTAACATTTGTTTGAAACTAATTTAATCGGATTTCAAATTCACATGAGAAATGCCTGCAGGGATATAGATGCGATGTAATGAGTCATTTATTAAAAATGTGGGAAACCCCTGTGGACAGCAGCTTTGGCGCTCTTATTCAGACTTTGACAAATTATATCTCCGAAAGTATTGTTTTCTCAGAGTTGGGAATGATGTCAATGGAATCTTATGATACAGCTGTATCATAAAATAAATAAATTAAATAAGAATCCATTGATATCATTCCCAAAGCTCCTGTCCAAAGGGCTTTCCCACTTTTTCAATTTGGCTTCTGTGTGTCAATTCTCAAGAATTTTCGTAATTGAATTCAAAACATAGGTCTATGACTCATCTCATGTTGGATTTATATACATCAGGAAATTATAATTAGAGTATTCTGTGAAATCATATAGAATTGAGAATAATTATTGAAATTTTGAAAAAACATATTTTCGAAAGTATTAGTTTGTTAAAGTTTGGAATGACATCACTGGGTTTTTACCAATAACGAACTTAACCCAGATGTGTATCTCCTAAACCTACTCTGAAAATTTCAACTGTCTGGCTCATTCCGTTCGAGAGTTATCGTGTTAACGGACGGCCTGCCGGACAGAATCGATCTTGTTACCATAGATTCTTGATCAGTGAGTCCAACCATATCGTTTAAGACCATGTTCAGCCAAAAATTCGAAAATTACAGACATTTGGGCAAATTGATAAGCACTCTGTTCTGAGGAACAAGAGCGCCAAAAATTGATAAATGTATCGAAGTCCATTCATGATTTTGAAAATTTACTGATATGATATGAAATTATTAAAAACATAATTATTACCAAAATTATTTTTAATTTTTTCCAACTGTTTAAATAAAATTTAGTTCAATATTTTGAAATCCGATGAAAAAAGGTTGACCAGATCCACAACCTCAAGAGGAAACAAGGAGAAATTCGGCCCATCATGGAAGAATCACAACCAAAAAGTCATTTCATGGAGAACTTATTGGAATTTTGTAAATATTGTTTTTTTCATCATTAATATTTTCTGCAGGACCGGAATCGGAAGCGGCCGTCCAACAGACCAGCAAAACCTTCTTCACCCCGTGACGCAACTTCTGGGAAGGGAGGAGTTATACGTTCAGATCCAGGAGTTCCCAACATAACCAAATGCTAACAGAACAGGGACATTCCCACTCTGGCCACTCTGCTGAATGGCATATTTCCATCATACATATATTGAACCCTTTCTTCGTTCTAGTTACTCTATAGTCTTGACATATTCGGGATCGCGAATTCATATACGAATCGTCCGTCACATTTTCCATCCTTTGTAGATAGTAAATAAATGTCAGTAGCTCACTACTAAAACATAATTCGCCTGACTCATTCTTTGGTCGTATTAGAAAAATTTGTTATTTGTGGCTCTTCTGATGTTACTTTTTATGTTGATAGTTCAGAATATTAACGAATCTTTATGTGATCAAATATGTGATAATATACCTATTCTTTTATAGGATTATGATTTTTGTGCATGGAATGGAATGTTAATTTTCTTTACTCTTTTTTCCCAGCTCAATTATAATAATTGTATTATTATTATTAATTATTGATTAATATTATTGTGAATCTTTGTACCTAGTCAGGTTGTTTTATTTGTTGAATAACTCAGTAGATTTTTTTTATATTTGTTCTCATTGATTTGTCTTTTTTATATTTTTGTTTTGTTCATGTTTCTTTTAGAAGTATAATAAATGTGTTTTCGAATAATGTAAACCTCGTTTCATAAATATAATCCTTATTCTAAAATCATAGCAATGGGCAGTCTTCAAATAATTCAGAAGATTGAACTGACTCTCATAGTAAAACCTCAAACTTAATTCTAACGAATATCTCTATGTCCTCAGAACAAGCATAAAATAGATTTTCAATTGATACTATAAATTACTTATTTCAACATACATTCATTCTTCGGTAAGAGAATAATTAGTCTTCGAATTAAGTATAAGATTGATTTTTACAGAGTAGAGTAAAAACTAATATGAAGAAATCCAATTTTTCCTCTTGAGAACATACTAAATTCAAACTGAATATTCAGAATTCTCATTGGTTCAGAGTGAGAATATAAATGGATTGAATGAAACTGGTATTTATTTCTTGCAAGTGGACCGAAAACTAAATCTGAAGTTATAATTTACTTCACAAAAATTGTTTTCTAAAGACGAGTATTAAATAAGATTCGATTTGAAAATATGATATGCTCATTTCAACATTTTCGTAATGTTGGATTAAGTAAATTTATTACGTTCATTCAAGTTTTTGGTATCTTTCCTTCAAACGAAGAATCCACTGATATTAAGATGTAAAATAATTCATTTTGAAACAATGTTTCACTTGTACGAAATATTCTAAATACTCATTTCAACAATTTTACTATATTTTCACGGAATATTTAAATATTCTTGAATCAATAAAACGTAATTTATTAAATTCAAGTATATGATCTACTCAGACGAAGCAATTAGTTTATTTGAATTCTGAGAATAAAGTATATTTGAATCAACTACATCATATTCTTGCTCATATATGACTCTATCGTTTACTTCAATCGAATATTATTCACTTAGTTCGAGAATAGATTTCTTTCCGTGTAGAGAGTTGAAATTTTCAGAGTAGGTTTGGGGGATGAATATCTCGGCTAAGTTCGTTATTGGGCAAAATCGGACAGATGGTTTCGGAGTAACAAAAAAAAAAAATTTTTTTTACGAAACAAATTCCAAATCAAATTTTTTTTAATAAGCAGTTTTATCATAAGAATCCATTCATATCATTTTCAATTCTAACAAGCTAATACTTTCGGAGATATGATTTTTTAAAATTTCAATGTAGATCGTATTTCACAGATTGATATAATTATTATTCTATGTATGAATTCTCATAATGTCAACTAAATCGATACAAGTTCTCGAAGTTCCGACCTCGGGAATTTTCCTTGCTAAAAGTCTGTCTGAGAAACGTCAAAATGAATCCGTTAGACGGGGTGCGGGAAATTTTTCGCAACGAAATGGCCGTTCTAGGCAGTTTTCGGGACTGAACGTTGACGAAAAGCGAAGATAAGGGTAAAAAACGGTCAAATAAACCTCCATGTGGCGATTTTATGTCGAAAAGTGAAAATTAAGAATATCTATCCGCGGTTAGTACCGACGTTTTATTCTAATACCGGAGATCGAGAGAATCCTTCGAGGAGTCCGTTAGTGTAGATGTCTAGATAGTGGATATCTCGGTTTCGGACGAGGGAAGGCGGGTTCGAATCCCATCAAGGGAATTATACTTTTTCGTGTTTTTTTTTCAATTTCTATCGCAATATTAACTTCGAATAACGGTATATCTGCCGACTTTAAGTAAGGGTGTTTTCCTTTTTGCGCGTATGTTCTGGGGAACATACGCGTTATAGTTTTGCCCAAATGTGAAATTTAATTCTGTGGTGCCGTCCGGCCGTCCGGCCGTCCGGCCGTTGCCACGATAACTTGAGAACGGAACGAGCTAGCGACTTGAAATTTTCAGGGTAGGTGGCGCATCCCAATACGACGGACAAGTTCGTTAATGGGTATAATCGGCCCAATGGTTTCCGAGTAATAATTTTGTTTTCAACCAAAATAAATCCGATCGAATTTTAAACTTGGTGAATAGTTGTAGAATATAGACCTAAGCACGTTTATGAAATTTTGTGAGAATCGTATCGCTAGAAATTTATTAAAAAATTATTAAAAAATATTTTTGTTGTCACGATAACCTGAGAACGGAAAGAGATAGCGGCTTGAAAATTTCAGGTTAGGTTGTGCATCTGAATGCGACATTTGAGTTTGTTTATGAGCATAATCGTCCAAACGGTTTTAGAGTTATAGCCATCTGAAATTTTCTGAAATTTGGATGTTTTTTGTTCCTCATTAACTCGAAGAATACAAAACCGATTGGATTCAAACATGGTGAATAGTTGTAGAATATAGACCTAAGCACGTTTATGAAATTTTGTGAGCATCGAATCGCTAGAAAATGATTAAGAAATTATTAAAAAATATTTTTGTTGTCACGATAACCTGAGAACGGAAAGAGATAGCGGCTTGAAAATTTCAGGTTAGGTTGTGCATCTGAATGCGACATTTGAGTTTGCTTATGAGCATAATCGTCCAAACGGTTTTAGAGTTATAGCCATCTGAAATTTTCTGAAATTTGTATGTTTTTTGTTCCTCATTAACTCGAAGAATACAAAACCGATTGGATTCAAACATGGTTATTAGTTGTAGAATGCCAACGCGAAAATTTTTGCAGAATTTCGTGAGGATGGTTTAACTAGAAAATTCAAAAAAAAATAACTAAAAATAATTGAAAAAAATTCTATATATCATAAACTATTCGTCCGGCATGGCTGAAATTTTGGGAGAGCCTGCAGAACCTAACTCTACTGCAGAATTCCAAGTTTGAACACGATCGGATCTATATTGTTGGAGAACCGAGCAGCCTTTTGTGAGTTCGGTAGGTGGATGCGAATCGTCGTATGATATGTTGTCTATGGTCGTATTTTTGCGAGAACCTCCAAAAATAAAATATGAATGTCATGATGACATATTATTATACATATATATTCATGGTAAAATCGTGTTATTTCATCACAAATCTATAGGAGATTAGATGATAGCCCTACATTAGTGGTCAGACCTGGTTTTGAAAGAGATCCTCCTTAGGAGGAGGCAACTAAATATTGAAGGGATTTCTATGAACAAGAGTGAATATCTTTGAGGAATAGAGAGGCGATTCTTCTTCAAGAGATCCATGTGCCTTCAGAGGAGTATATTTGCGAGAGGGGACCTTTGAATTTTGCAGAAGGCTTCTGATCTTGTAAGGTGAGAGGCTCATTTGTGGATATTAAATCTCGTGATGGGTAGAAAGGAATTCTAGGCCAGTTTTTCTATCACTAATGAGAATATATCTTTATGTAATAACGGGTGATTTTTTGAGAGCTTTTGGATTTGATTTGAAAAAAATTGGTTCAAGCACTGACGTGAAGTCGAAAGCTTTTGCGCGTATGTTCTATTGTCCATTCTCCTGTATTGGACACTCTTCTTAATCGAAAAAAAAATTGGTTCAAGCACTGACGTGAATCAGGAGCTTTTGCTCTTCTTAATCGAATTTACCATGATGAATTCTATTGTCCGTTCTCCTGATTGGACCCTTTTAATCGAAAAAAAAAATGGTTCAAGCACTGACGTGAAGTCAGAAGCTTTTGCGCGTATGTTCTATTGTCCATTCTCCTGTATTGGACACTCTTCTTAATCGAATTTACCATGATGAATTCTATTGTCTATTCTCCTGTATTGGACACTCTTCTCAATCGAATTCACCATGATGAATTCTATTGTCCATTCTCCTGTATTGGAGACTCTTCTTAATCGAATTTGCCATGATGAATTCTATTGTCCAGAATGGACAATAGAATTCATCATGGCAAATTCGATTAAGAAGAGTCTCCAATACAGGAGAATACACAATAAAAATCATCATGGTGAATTCGATTGAGAAGAGTGTCCAATACAGGAGAATAGACAATAGAATTCATCATGGTAAATTCGATTAAGAAGAGTGTCCAATACAGGAGAATGGACAATAGAACATACGCGCAAAAGCTTCTGACTTCACGTCAGTGCTTGTTTTTTCTGAGCATATATCGCTGAAAATAAACCATTACTATACGGGGTGTTCTTTTTTTCACGGCACAATTTGACACGATTGAATTGATTCGTGCCACAAACAAACCGTTATCTAAATAGGAACCTTGGATGGATTCTTATAATGTATTTTTCGGAAATCTCTATACAGGGTGTTTTTCTTTTAATGTCAATTGCAGATTGCTGTTTTTAACGCTATGAACATACCATTTCATTCATTCGTGTTGGAAAATATACTTTCGAGGCATACATCGTTGGAAATAAACCATTACTATACAGGGTGTTCATTTCCTCGCGGCATCGATTATTTTCAAATGCAAGCGTTTTAAGTAAAATGTCACTTCGAGATTTCTATCGCGAGGAGAATTCTCAACTTTGTAAAACCGTTGCGAAATGATAACCGCTGCTATACAGGGTGTCTTAAGAAATATGTCGACTCCGAAACTTTGCGTGTATGTATTTCAGTGGAACCCAAGGCGGCTCAGATTCACAATTGGACCCTGTAGGGGGCGCTAAAATCGATGTATAGGAACTCGGAAACAGGCGGACCGATTTTGATGAAACTCTGTGATTTTCTTTCGGCGTATCTCTGATTCACAATAGCATCCTGTAGGGGCGCCCCGATCGATCTATAGGAAACGGCTCGAACGATTTCGATTAAACTTTGTGTGCGTATTTGAATGGGCCTCAGAGTCACAATAGGAACTCGGTAGATAGCACTGTGTTCGGTTTATAGACACTCGAGAACGACCGGACCGATTTCGTTGAAACTTTCTGTGTGTGTGTGTCTGAGGAAGTCTCGGAAAAATGTAGATCTACCGGAAAATGTAGATCTATCGGAAAAATGTAAATCTACCGGAAAAATGTAGATCTGCCGGAAAAATGTAGATCTACCGGAAAAATGTAGATCTACTGGCTAGGTAGATCTGCGGGCCCACTAGTTATTATTCTATGTATGAATTCTCATAATGTCAACTTGACAGAAGGGAATATTGTAACTTCAAAAATATTGGGGTTGAAATACTCGTATTTTAGCGATGCAACGGGGACCTCACCCGAAAATGTTTGAAAATATTACGTAAATATTGAAAGCATAATTCTGTAGTTTGGTGAACGTAGATCAGGAAATTTTTGATCGATTACAAGGTAATTTATTATTACTTATCTAATAAACTATTATTTGAATTGAATTTCCTTTATGATGCAGTGATATCATATGAATACATTGATATAATTCCCAACTCTGAGAAACCAATACCAGATATAATTTGTCTGTTTGAACTAGAGCGCCAGAAAGCTCCTGTCCACAGGGCTTGAACCCATTTTTAATTTATTACGACTATATCCTTAAGACCAGTGTTCCATTCTCGCTCTTTTCTCTGTTTTGATTTCCTTGAGGAGACCTTTACTTGAGTATTTGGTTATCGAATACCCGGAATTGACAGAATGAAATATGGGAATTTTCAAGCAATTCGTTCATAAATAATTGCTAAAATACAAAGCCGATCGAGCTGAAATCCGGTACTCGATTGTAAGATGGCAGCTTGAAGATTGGCGGAATTTCAGATTTGCGTGAAGTTATCCACGCATTCTCATCCACAAATTATGACGTGGGGACTGTCGAATATGGGATAAACGGAAATTAACGAGCACTGTTGCCAGACTGACAATTATTCCCTTATAAAGAAATTTGTCAAAAGAGGAGATTAAACGCGTATTAAAATTCATTTCAAATCATTAAAGGGTTTCACATACAATTAAGACCGACAAATTATACAGGTGGGGACTATGTTTCTTATATAAATTATTTTCCTCGAAAAGCATTCAAGTGTCCCAACGAATGTGATAATAAATTCTTGGTTTTCTATGATGACCTTCATTCAGAATGTATATGAATTTCAGCTCGACATAGCGTACAGGGTGAGAAAATAACTACTGACTTGGAAAATGATGTTTTTTCCACTGAACGACGGCCATTGCATATAGTATTTTTCGATTCTAACATACCTACGATGACCCTAATTCAGAATATAAATGGATTATTGCTCGACGTATCGTACAGTATGAGGAAATAAATACTTCAATGGAACATAATGTTTCTTTCACTGAACGATGGCCGTTGCATCGAGTATTTTTTGATTCTTACATTCCTTTGATGACCCTCATTCAGAATAAAGATGATTTTTTGCTCGACGTATCGTACAGTGTGAGAAAATGAATACAGCGTCGGAAAATAAGGTTTTTTTCAATGAACGACGGCCGTTGCATCGAGTATTTTTTGATTTTTACATTCCTTAGATGACCCTCATTTAGAATAAAATTTAATTTTTGCTCGACGTTTCGTACAGTGTGAGAAAATAAATACAGACTTGGAAAATAAGATTTTTTCACGGAACGACGGCCGTTGCATCGAGTATTTTTTGATTTTTACATTCCTCAGATGACCCTCATTGAGAATAACGATGAATTTTTGCTCTCGACGTATCGTACAATGTGAGAAAACAAACACATCATTGGAAAATATTGTTTTTTTCACTGAATGACGGCCGTTGCATCGCGTATTTTTCGATTCTTACATTCCTAAGATGACACTTATTCCGAATAAAAATTAATTTTTGCTCGACGTATCGTACAGTGTGATAAAATAAATACTGACTTGGAAAACGATGTTTCTTTCACTGAACGACGGTCAAGCAAAAATTCATTTTCATTCTGATTGAGGGTCATCGAAGGGAATGTAATAATTGAAAAATACTCGATGCAATGGCTGTCGTTCAGTGCAAAAAACATTATTTTCCAGGTCATTATTTATTTTTCCACACTGTACGATGCATCGAGCAAAAATTCATTTTCATTCCGAATGAGGGGCATCGTATGAATTCAAGAATCGGAAAATAACCCACGCAACGGCCGTCGTTATTTTCTAATTAAGTATTTATTTTCTCACACTGTACGATACGTCAAGCAGAAATTCATTTTTGTTCCAAATTAGGGTCATCGTAGGAATTCAAGAATCGAAAAATACTCGATGCAATGGCCGTCGTTTAATAAAAAAAAACATTATTTCCTAATGAAGTATTTATTTTCTCACACTGTACGATACGTCAACCAAAAATTCATTTGTATTCTGAATGAGGGTCACCATAGGAATTTTAGAATCGAAAAATACTCGATGCAACGGCCGTCGTTCAGTGAAGAAAACATTATTTTCTAATGAAGTATTAATTTTCTCACACTGTACGATACGTTGAGCAAAAATTCATCTTTATTCTGAATGATGGTCATCGTAGAAATTTAAGAATCGAAAAATACTCAATACAACGGCCGTCGTTCAATGAAAAAAGTATTATTTTCTGATGAATTATTTATTTTCTCACACTGTACGATACGTCGAGCAAAACTTCACCCGGGAAATATAAGCATTGAAAAATACTCGATGCAACGGCCGTCATTCAGTGAAAAAACAATATTTTCCAAAGATATATTTATTCGATACGTCGAGCAAGAATTCATCTTCATTCTCAATTAGGGTCCTCATAGGAATGTTAGAATCGAAAAATACAAGATGCAACGGCCGTCGTTCAGTGAAAAAAACATTATTTTCCAAGTCAGTATTTATTTTCTCACACTGTACATACGTCGAGGAAATATTCATTTTTAGTCTAAATGAGGGCCATTTAACGAATGTTAGAATCGAAAAAAACTCGATGCAACGGCCGTCGTTCTGTGAAAAAAACATTATTTTCCAAGTCAGTATTTATTTTCTCACACTGTAAGATACGTCGAGGAAAAATTCATTTTTATTCTGAAAAAGGGTTTTCTAAGGCATGTAAGAATCGAAAAATACTCGATGCAACGGCCTTCATTCAGTGAAAAAACGATATTTTCCAATGATAGATTTATTTTCTTACACTGTACGATACGTCGAGGAAAAGTTCATCTTTATTCTCAATGAGGATCATCAGAGGAATGTAAGAATCGAAAACTACTAGATGCAACGGCCGTCGTTCAGTGACAAAAACAATATTTTCCAATGATGTATTTATTTTCTCACACTGTACGATACGTCGAGGAAATATTCATTTTTATTTTTAATGAGGGTCATCTAAGGAATGGAAAAATCGAAAAATACTCGATACAATGGCTGTGGTTCAGTGAAAAAAACAAGTCGGTATTTATTTTCTCACACTGTACGATACGTTGAGCAAAAATTAAATTTTATTCTAAATGAGGGTCATCTAAGGACTGTAAGAATCGAAAAATACTCGATGCAACAGCCGTCGTTCAATGAAAAAAACATTATTTCCCAAGTCGGTATTTATTTTCTCACACTGTACGATACGTAGATGAAAAATTCATTTTTATTCTAAATGAGGGTCATGTAAGGAATGTACGAATCGAAAAATACTCGATTCAACGGCCGTCATTCAGTGAAAAAAACAATATTTCCAATGATATATTTATTTTTTCACACTGTACGATACGTCGAGCAAAAATTCATCTTTATTCTCAATAAGGCTCATCATAGGAATGTAAGAATCAAGAAATACTAGATGCAACGGCCGTCGTTCAGTGAAAAAAACATTATTTTCCAAGTCAGTATTTATTTTCTCACACTGTACGATACGTCGAGGAAATATTCATTTTTATTCTAAATGAGAGTCATCTAAGGAATGTAATAATCGAAAAATACTCGATAAAACGGCCGTCGTTCAATGAAAAAAACAATATTTCCCAAGTCGGTATTTATTTTCTCACACTGTACTCAAGAACAAGGATGTCCCTACGAGCCTAAAAAGGAAAGTATACGATAGTTGCATACTTCCAGTAAACACTTACGGGCTTGAAACAATGACCCTCACAAAAGACAGCCTTCGACGTCTACAATGTACGCAGAGAGCTATGGAGAGACAGATGTTGGGAGTAAGTTTGAAAGATCATATTAGAAATGAAGAACTAAGAAAGACATCCAGAGTGACGGATTTGACCGAGAGAATAGCCAGACTAAAGTGGCAGTGGGCAGGGCACGTGGCTAGGATGGATAACAACAGATGGACGTTTAGAGTATTGAAATGGAGACCCTGGGAAAATAAACGAAAACTGGGAAGACCTATGAAGAGGTGGACTGACGATATTAAAGCTGCGGCGGGAGCTAACTGGACACAAAGAGCGCAAGATAGAGACATCTGGAAAAAACTTGAAGAGACCTATCTCCAGCAGTGGAGAAACTACGGTTTATGAAGAAGAAGAAGAAGAAGACTGTACGATACGTAGAGGAAAAAAACATTTTTATTCTAAATGAGGGTCATGTAAGGAATGTAGGAATCGAAAAATACTCGATGCAACGGCCGTCATTCAGTGAAAAAAACAATATTTTACAATGATATATTTATTTTCTCACACTGTACGATACGTCGAGCAAAAATTCATCTTTATTCTCAATTAGGGTCATCATAGGAATGTAAGAATTGAAAAATACTAGACGCAACGGCCGTCGTAAAGTGAAAAAAACATTATTTTCCAAGTCAGTATTTATTTTCTCACACTGTACGATACGTCGAGGAAATATTCATCTTTATTCTCAATAAGGGTCATCATAGGAATGTAAGAATTGAAAAATACTAGACGCAACGGCCGTCGTTCAGTGAAAAAAAACATTATTTTCCAAGTCAGTATTTATTTTCTCACACTGTACGATACGTCGAGGAAATATTCATTTTTATTCTAAATGAGGGTCATCTAAGGAATGGAAGAATCAAAAAATACCTGATGCAACAGCTGTCGTTCAGTGAAAAAAACAAGATTTTCCAATGATGTATTTATTTTCTCACACTATACGATACGTCGAGCCAAAATTCATCTTCATTCTCAATGAGGATCATCATAGGAATGTAAGAATCGAAAAATACTAGATGCAATGGCCGTTGTTCAGTGAAAAAAAAATATTTTCCAAGTCAGTATTTATTTTCTCACACTGTACGATTCGTCGAGGATATATTCATTTTTGCGCGTATGTTCTGGGGAACATCGCGTTATAGTTTTGCCCAAATGTCTGTAACTTTCGAATTTTTTGACGAAATTGGTCTCAAACGATTCAGTTCGACTCCCCAATGAAGAATTCGAGGTCAAATTTTATTCTGTCCGGCCGGCCGTCCGGCCGTCCGTTGCCACGATAATTTGAGAACGAAAAGAGCTAGCGACTTGAAATTTTCAGGGTGGATGGCGCATCGCAATACGACGGACAAGTTCGTTAATGGGCATAATCGGCCCAGTGGTTTCCGAGTAATAATTTCGTTTTCAACCAATATGAATCCGATCGAATTGAAACTTGGTGAGTAGTTGTAGAATATGAACCTAAGCACGTTTGTGAAATTTTGGGCGAATCGTGAGGCTAGAAAATTTAAAAAAAATTATTAAAAAATATTTTTGTTGTCACGATAACCTGAGAACGGAAAGAGATAGCGGCTTGAAAATTTCAGGTTAGGTTATGCATCTGAATGCGACATTTGAGTTTTTTTATGAGCATAATCGGCCAAACGATTTTAGAGTTATAGCCATCTGAAATTTTCTGAAATTTAATGGTTTTTTTTTCCTCATTAACTCGAAAAATACTGACCCGATTGAATTCAAACCTGGTTATTAGTTGTAGAATGCCAACGCAAAAATGTTTGCAAAATTTGGTGAGGATAGCATTTGTAGAAAATTTTTAATAAATCATTGAAAATAAAAAAAAAAAATTCTATATATCAGTAACTATCCGTTCGAAATTGCTGAAATTTTGCAAGAGCGTTCAGTTTTAACACAATCGGTTGAATATTGTTGGAGATTCGAGCATTCTTGTGTGAGTTCAGTAAATGGGTGACCGTTGCCTCGATAACTTTAGAACGAAAGAAGATGGGGACATGCAATTTTCAGGGTAGGTTGCGTATCCGAAAAGGAGAGTTGAGTATGTTTTTGGGCATAATCGGTTTAACGGTTTCCGAGTTATATCCACCTGGAATAATATTTCCTTGATAACTCAAAAAATAAAGATTCGATTGAATTGAAGCTTGGTAACTAGTAGTAGAAAATCAGCATAAAGACGTGTTTGAAATTTTGTAGGAACCGTACCCCTAGAAAATTTGAAAAAAATGACGAAAAAAAAAAATTTAAGAACCGCACCCCTAGAAAATTAAAAAAAAATCACGAAAAAAAAATTGGTTCAAGCACTGACGTGAAGTCAGAAGCTTTTGCGCGTATGTTCTATTGTCCATTCTTCTGTATTGGACACCCTTAATCGAATTTACCATGGTTAATTATGTTGTCCATTCTCCTGTATTGGACACTTAATTCGAATTTACCATGGTAAATTCGAAATAAGAGTGTCCAATATAGGAGAATGGACAACATAATTAACCATGGTAAATTCGATTAAGGGTGTCCAATACAGAAGAATGGACAATAGAACATACGCGCAAAAGCTTCAGACTTCACGTCAGTGCTTGAACCAATTTTTATTCTATATGAGGGTCATCTATGGAATGTAAGAATCGAAAAATACTCGATGCAACGGCCGTAGTTCAGTGAAAAAAATATTATTTTTCAAGTCAGTATTTATATTCTCACACTGTACGATACGTCGAGAAAAAATTCATTTTTATTCTAAATGAGGGTCATCTAAGGAATGTAAAAATCGAAAAATACTCGATGCAACGGCCGCCGTTCATTGAAAAAAACATTATTTTCTAAGTCAGTATTTATTTTCCCACACTGTACGATACGTCAAAGAAAAATTCATTTTTATTCTAGATGAGGGTCATCTAATGAATGTAAGAATCGAAAAATACTCGATGGAACGGCCGTCATTCAGTGAAAAAGACAATATTTTCCGATGGATGTATTTATTTTCTCACACTGTACGATACTTCGAGCAAAAATTCATCTTTATTCTCAATGAGGGTCATCATAGGAATGTAAGAATCGAAAAATACTAAATGCAACAATGCAACGGCCCTCTTTCAGTGAAAATAACATTATTTTCCAAGTCAGTACCTATTTATTTTCTCACACTGTACGATACGTCGAGAAAATTTTATTTTTATTCTAAATGAGGGTCATCTAAGGAATGTAAGAATAGAAAAATACTCGATGCAACGGCCGTCGTTCATTGAAAAAAACCTTATTTTCCAGATCTGTATTTATTTTCTCACAATGTACGATCCGTCGAGCAAAAAATCATCTTTATTTTGAATGAGGGTCATCATAGGAATTTAAGAATTGAAGAATACTCGATGCAACGGCCGTCGTTCAGTGAAAGAAACATTATGTTCCATTGAAGTATTCATTTTCTCATACTGTACGATACGTCGAGCAATAATTCATTTTCATTCTGAATTAGGGTCATCGTAGGTATGTTAGAATCGAAAAATACTCAATGCAACGGATGTCGTTCAGTGGAATAAACATTATTTTCCAAGTCAGTATTTATTTTCTCACCCTGTGCGTTATGTCGAGCTGAAATTCATATACATTCTGAATGAAGGTCATCATAGAAAACCAAGAATTTATTATCACATTCGTTGGGACACTTGAATGCTTTTCGAGGAAAATTAATAATTTATATAAGAATCATAGTCCCCACCTGTATAATTTGTAGGTCTTAATTGTATGTGAAACCCCTTTATGATTTGAAATGAATATTACTGCGCGTTTAATCTCCTCTTTCGACAAATTTCTTAATAAGGGAATAATTGTCAGTCTGGCAACACTGCTCGTTAAATTTCCGTATATCCCATATTCGACAGTCCCCACGTCATAATGTGTGGAGAACTTCACGCAAATGAATTTCAGGGGAATCTGACAGATAGTATCTGAAATATTAAATTTTTGAAGAAAACTTTTTGGCGATCTTGTTCCTCGGAACATAGTGCTTATCAATTTGCCCAAATGTCTGTAATTTTCGAATTTTTGGCTGAAAATGGTCTTAAACGTTTTTGTTCGACTCATTGATCAAAAACCAGTGGTCAAAATTGATTCTGTACAGCCGTTAACACGATAACTCTCGAATGGACTGAGCTGACAGTTGAAATTTTCAGAGTAGGTTTGGGAGATAAATATCTCGGTTAAGTTCGTTAAAGGACAAAATCCTGGTGTTTTTGAAGTAATAATAATAATAATAATAGGTATTTTTTTCCAAATCATCATCACAAATGACAATAAAAAGAAAACAAGTCAAGTGTGGTACATAGTGACAGGTCAGAAACGTTCACAGGCATTCTTAAATTTTAACATGGAATAGGGGCACAATTTACAATGAGGCGATAAATAGATTTACGGAATGATTTATAATCTTCAATGGCTCTAAGATCTCTTGGAAGAAGGTTAAATAATTTTTTCGCTGATTATACAGGGTTTCTTCCCCCTTTCCCTTCTCCTAGTGTTATTTAGATTTTTAAAATCTATGAAGTAGTGTTCGTTCTTGTGAAAAAAGAGCAGGGTTTTATATATAAAGAGACCAGGAAGGGTGAGTACATTTTGTGCTTCAAACTTGTTCCTATAGGATGCTCTATATTTCATTCGCAACATTATCCGTAATGCTGTTTTTTGGACAACAATTACGCGCTCTGCTTGTGTGCTACTTTCCCAAAAAAATAAGTCCATAGCTCAGTAAGGATGGGAAATTTGCATAATAAACTGTCCTAAGTGCATTTACATCAATCTGATCTCTTAAAACTTTTAAGGTATAAATTACAGAACACAGTTTAGGAATCAAGATATCACATTGCAATGTCCAGTTAAGGTTGTGATCGATATTAACACCCAAAAGTTTAGTGTGTGAACTGACTTGAACTTCGCTACTTACGAGAGGAATGCTTTTAGGACATACTAGTAGCCAGCAGTCCATATTTTGGGATTCAGAGGAGCCAGCAGATCTTCCTAGCAATAGATCCACATTTTTCTGGTAGATCTACATTTTTTCGGTAGATTTACACTTTTTCGGTAGATTACATTTTTCCAGTAGATTTACATTTTTTCGGTAGATTTACATTTTTCCGGTAGATCTACATTTTTCCGGTAGATCTGCATTTTTCCAGTAGATCAAATTTTTTTTGGTAGATCAATATAATCGGTAGATAAATTGAATCGGTAGATCGATTGAATCGGTAGATCAATTGAATCGGTAGATCAATTGAATCGGTAGTTCAATGCCATCTAACGGGACCTAATCTGTCGAGGCATTTCAGAGTTTCTACAGATCGATAGCAGCGCCACCTACCGGGGTATATTGCGGACCTGGCACATACTCTGATACACACACAAAGTTTCATCGAAATTGGTTCAGCCGTTCTTGAGTTTATATAAACCGAATACAGCGCCACCTACCGGTTACCTATTGTGACCCTGAGACTCACTCAAACACGCACACAATGTTCTATCAAAATAGGTCGAGCCATTTCTGAGTTTCTATAGAGCATTATCAGCGCCACCTACCGGCTGCTATTGTGAAGCAAGGACACACCGAAACACACACACAAAGTTTCATCAAAATCGGTCAAGCCGTTTCGGAGTTGAAATTTTTTTAAAAACACCCCGAATAGCAGCGGTTATCTTTTCGTAGCGGTTTTACAGTGTTGAGAATTCTCTTGACGATAGATCTCTTGGGGCGACATTTTACTTGAAACACCCTGTATAGCAGTGGTTTTTCATTTCCGACCGTTAATTTTCAGCTTAATGTTTGAATATTTAGAGTTATTTTAATGCAAAAATCCGTTCGATCGAACGGATATTCATTGAAGATTTCGTGACTTAACGAAAAGATCCAAATCCCAAAATACGTTCACTGGAGAATGCTCCTTTGAGTTTTCAATTGACTAAAAATGAAATGCAACTCATTCAAAATTATACGTTCATTTTTGGATCAAAAATAATCAATGCTTTGTCCTTGGTTGCGTAAGGTACCTATTCATATACATACATTCACGGTTGGATAAAAAATAAACAATGCATTGAACGCGGTGGCGTAGGTTCATATTCAAATACATACATTCACAATTGGATCACAAATATTCAATGCTGTGTCTTTGGTTAAGTAAAGTCCCTGTTCAAATACATACTATCACAGTTGGATCAAAAATAAACAATTCGATGAACGCGGTGGCGTAGGTTCCTATTCAAATACATACAAAAATCCGTCTGATGGAACCATTGATTATAGATATCGTAACTTGACGAAAAGATCCAAATCCCAGAATACGTTCACTGGAGAACGCTCCTTTAAGTTTTCCATCGGGTAAAAATGAAAAAACTAATGGGTAAGCTATTTCGGACGCTCCGAGGATTCGAACCCGCCTCCCTGCGCGGCTCTGGGCTATGAACCCAACGCCGTAGTCCGCTCGGCCACCGACGTCTACGTGAATCAAACCCGATTATGTACCACATAAACATTTTGAGTACTCGGATGATTTCCGTCTTTCGATTTTCAGAATATCGCCAATCCTGTCGAGCGATCGATCGAAATCGGTTACTCGTTCATATTTCTCGCGGTTTTTCTAGACGATTCGAAGGTTTTCGACCGATTCAGTTCGAAATTCAAATTCGATTTGACATTTCTAATCGCTCGTTCGGACCGAAAACGTCGACCGTGAAGCAGCCGCGTTAAAATTCGCCACAGAAATACGTGAAACGTCAGAATTTCGTCGATTCTCGCAAGAAGTCACATTTTCCTATCGTTCTTCCGGGAAAACGAAAGAGTGAATCGAAAAAAGGGCTCAGCTACGGACTAATTTCGAATCTCGTCTTCGCGTTCCCGCAAATACCGTCGTTCCGAACGCCACCCGTCCTCCGATCTCCTTTCCTTCATTTCGTACCTTTCGCCAAAATCGGCGTTTTTTCGCCTTTTCGCGATTTTTTTAAAAATACACCCCCTTCTTTTCGCTCCGAAAACGCGAAACCCTACGAAACTTCCGTCTTTTTCCTCGCGAAACCCCTCGGAAATTTCCCCCCTCCCCCCCTCCTAACGTCCGAAAAATCTTCACGTTCGTAGTAACATTTTCAAAAAAGTTTTTTTGTTCCTTTTCTATAGAACCCATCTTCATTTTAGTAATAGTGACTAGTGGCCCGCAGTCTATTGTTGGAGGCTTCGATTAGCCAGTAGTTTTTATTCATAGGTTTGATGAAAAAAAAATAAAAAAAAAAAATTAAAAAAAAATTGAGAAAAATATTGAAAAAAGTGAAAAAAAAATTATAAAAAAAAAATTTTTTTAAATTTCAAAATTGAAAAAAAAATCATTAAAAAAATTTTAACTATAAAAAAAATTTAAATTATAAATAAAACGGAATTATAAAATACCCTGTATACGCATTTCTGAAAAATATATTATGAGAATCCATCTAAGGTTCCTATTCAGATATTGCTTTGTTTGTGGAACAAATCAAATCAATCGCGTGATATTGTGCCGATAGAAAAAGAACATCCTGTATAGTAATGGTTTATTTTCAACGATGTAGGTCCCGAAAGTATATAATTTATTACAATCGCACGATTTATCGTGAAAAGCGGCAAGTTGCGATTGACGTTAAAAGAAAAACACCCTGTATATAGATTTCTGAAAAATACATTATGAGAATCCATCCAAGGTTCCTATTCAGATAACGCTCCGTTTGTGCAACAAATCAAATCAATCGCGTAATATTGTGCCGAAAGAAAAAGAACACCCTGTATAATAATGGATTATTTTCAACGATGTAGGTCCCAAAAGTATATATTTTAACACAATTGATTACAATCGCACGATTTGTCGTGAAAAGCAGCAAGTTGCGATTGACGTTAAAAGAAAAACACCCTGTATAGAGATATCTGAAAAATACATTATAAGAATCCATCCAAGATTCCTATTTAGATAAAGGTTTGTTTGTGGCAAAAATCAAATCAATAGCGTAATATTTTGCCAATAGAAAAAGAACACCCTGTATAGTAAAGGTTTATTTTCAACGATGTAGGTCCCGAAAGTATATCTTTTATCACACTTGAATACAATAGTACGATTTTTCGTGAAAAGCAGCAAGTTGTGATTGACGTTAATAGAAATACACCCTGTATGGAGATTTCTGCAAAATATATTATGAGAATCCATCCAAGGTTCCTATTTGAATGACGCTTTGTTTGTGGCACAAATCAAATCAATCGCGTAATATTGTGCCGATAGAAAAAGAACACTCTGTATAGTATTGGTTTATTTTCAACGATGTAGGTCCCGAAAGTATATCATTAATCACAATCGAATACAATAGTACGATTTGTCGTGAAAAGCAGCAAGTTGCGATTGACGTTGAAAGAAAAACACCCTGTATAGAGATTTCTAAAAAATACATTATAAGAATCCATCCAAGATTCCTATTTAGATAACGGTTTGTTTGCGGCAAAAATCAAATCAATCGCGTAATATTGTGCCGATAGAAAAAGAACATCCTGTATAGTAATGGTTTATTTTCAACGATGTAAGTCCCGAAAGTATATCTTTTATCACAATTGAATACAATAGTACGATTTTTCGTGAAAAGGAGCAAGTTTTGATTGACGTTAAAAGAAAAACACCCTGTATGGAGTTTTCTGAAAAATATATTATAAGAATCCATCCAAGGTTCCTATTTGAATAACGCTTTGAGTGTGGCAAAATTCAAATCAATCGCGTAATATTGTGCCGATAGAAAAAGAACACCCCATATAGTAACGGTTTATTTTCAACGATGTAGGTCCCGAAAGCATTTCTTTTATCACAATTGAATACAATAGTACGATTCTTCGTGAAAAGCAGCAAGTTGTGATTGATTGATTAAAAGAAAAACACCCTGTATAGAGGTTTCTGAAAAATATATTATAAGAATCCATCCAAGGTTCCTATTTGAATAACGCTTTGTTTGTGGCACAAATCAAATCAATCGCGTAATATTGTGCCGATAGAAAAAGAACACCCTGTATAGTAATGGTTTATTTTCAACGATGTAGGTCCCGAAAGTTTATCTTTTATCATAATTGAATACAATAGTACGATTTGTCGTGAAAAGCAGCAAGTTGCGATTGACGTTAAAGGAAAAACACCCTGTATAGAGATTTCTCAAAAATACATTATAAGAATCCATCCAAGATTCCTATTTAGATAACGGTTTCTTTGTGGCACGAATCAATTCAATCGTGTAAAATTGTGCCGTGAAAAAAAGAACACCCCGTATTGTAATGGTTTATTTTCAACGATATACACAACACAACACAAAGTTTCATCGAAATTGGTCGAGCTGTTTTTGAGTAACCATAAATCCATCGGGGTGCCCCCTACAGTATGCTATTGTGAATCAGAGACGCGCCGAATCAAAAACACGAAGCATCGCAATATGTTAGAAGCTTTTGAGTTACTAAAAACCGAATATAGCGTCACGTAGCGAATCGTATTGAGAACCAAAGGCCATCCGAAACACAATCACAAAGATTCATCAAAATCGGTATAGCCATTTTTGGGTTCCTGTGAACCGATTATAGTGCCACCTACCGGGGAATATTGTGGATTGAAACCTACTCTCAGATACACACACAAAGTTTCATCGAAATCGTTCCAGTCGTTTTTGAGTTGTTATAAACCGAATTCAGCGCCACCTAACGGGTGCACACAAAGTTTCATCAAAATGGGTAAAGCCGTTTCGGAGTTGACATTCATTTAAAAACACCCTGTATTACAGCGGTTATCTTTTCGTAACGGTTTTACAATGATGAGAATTCTCTTCACGATAAATCTCTTGCGGTGATATCTCACTTAAGACCCTGTGTAGCAATGGTTTTTCATTTTCGACCGTTAATTTTCTACTTGAATGGTTGAATATTTTGTGTAATTTCAATGCAAAACATTCAAAATTATACGTTCATTTTTGGATCAAAATAATCAAGGCTGTGTATGTGGTTGCGTAAGGTACCTATTCATATACATACATTCACGGTTGGATAAAAAATAACCAATGCATTGAACGCGGTGGCGTAGGTTCATATTCAAATACCTACATTCACAATTGGATCAAAAATATTCAATGCTGTGTCTTTGGTTAAGTAAGGTCCTTGTTCAAATACATACACTCACAGTTGGATCAAAAATAAACAATGCACTGAACGCGGTGGCGTAGGTTCCTAATCAAATACATACAAAAATCCGTCTGATGGAACCATTGATTATAGATATCGTAACTTGACGAAAAGATCCAAATCCCATTTTCGACAGTTAATTATCTGCTTAAAGTTTGAATATTTCGATTAATTTAAAAGAAGAATTTTCAAACAAACGGAAATTCAATATAGATTTCGTAATTTGACGAAAAGATCAATAGCCCATGATGAGTTTACACGGGAATAACACACTCTTAAGTTTTCATTCCGTAAAAATGAAAAATATTATAACTTCAACGATTGCCGGCCACTCCGAGAATCGATCCCGCCGCCCCGCGATGCTGACCTTTAAGCCCGCGACGCTTCCGTCCCGGCCACTTTCGCTATAGATAAAAGTAGGAATTATGCTCTATATAAAGGTTTTATAGCACTGGGATGATTTCCGTCCTTCGATTTCCAGAATATCGTCAATTCTGTCAAGCGATCGATCGAAATCGGTTACTCGTTCATATTTCTCGCAATTTTTCTTGACGATTTCGAGATTTTCGACTGATTCCGTTCGAAATTCAAATTCGATTTGACATTTCGCGCCGCTCGTTCGGACCAAAACAGTCGACCTTGCAGAAACCGCGCTAAAATTCAGCACAGAAATACGTGAAACGTCAGAATGTTTTCAATTTTCGCAAAAAGTCACATTTTCTTATCGTTCTTACGGGAAAACGAATGAAAAGATCGAAAGCAGATATAGCCTATCCGGTAATTTCGAATCTCTTCTTCGCTTTCCCGCGGACTCGTCGTTTCTAACATCGCCGTTCGTTCGATCTCGTTTCCTTCATTTTGCACCTTTGCCAAAATTTGCGTTTTTTCGCATTTTCGTGAATTTTTTAAAAATACACCCCCATCCTTTCTCTTCAAAAACGCGAAACTCTACGAAACTTCCGTGTTTTCTCTCGCTAAACCCCCTCAAGATTCCCCCCCAATCCCCCTCCTAACGACCAAAAAAACACCACGTTTACAACGACCTTCTCAAAAAGTTTCCCTTGATCTACTTCGATGGTCCAAGTCTTCACTTTAGTATATGTATTGACTATTGTTGAAGGCTTCGATTAGTCAGTAGTTTTCATTCATAGATATAATTTAATAAAAAAAAAATAAAAAAAAAATTTTAAAAAAAAATGGAGAAAAATATTTAAAAAAAAATGAAAAAAAAAATTATAAAAAAAAATATTGAAAATTTCAAAATTGAAGAAAAAAAAATTATTAACAAAATTTTAACAATAAAAAAAATTTAAATTATAAATAAAATGGAATTATAAAAAAGAGAAACACCCTGTATACACATTTCTGCAAAATATATTATGAGAATACATCCAAGGTTCCTATTCAGATAACGCTTTGTTTGTGGCAAAAATCAAATCAATCGCGTAATATTGTGCTGGTAGAAAAAGAACAGCCTGTATAGCAATGGTTTATTTTCAACGATGTAGGTCCCGAAAATATATCATTTATCACAATTGAATACAATAGTACGATTTGTCGTGAAAAGCAGCAAGTTGCGATTGACGTTAAAAGAATAACACCCCGTATGGAGTTTTCTGAAAAATATATTATAAGAATCCATCCAAGGTTCCTATCTGAATAACGCTTTGAGTGTGGCAAAAATCAAATCAATCGCGTAATATTGTGCCGATAGAAAAAGAACACCCTATATATTAATGGATTATTTTCAACGATGTAGGTCCCGAAAGCATTTCTTTCATCACAATTGAATACAATAGTACGATTCTTCGTGAAAAGCAGCAAGTTGTGATTGATTGATTAAAAGAAAAACACCCTGTATAGAGATTTCTGAAAAATATATTATAAGAATCCATCCAAGGTTCCTATTTGAATAACGCTTTATTTGTGGCACAAATCAAATCAATCGCGTAATATTGTGCCGATAGAAAAAGAACACCCTGTATAGTAATGGTTTATTTTCAACGATGTAGGTCCCGAAAGTTTATCTTTTATCATAATTGAATACAATAGTACAATTTGTCGTGAAAAGCAGCAAGTTGCGATTGACGTTAAAAGAAAAACACCCTGTATAGAGATTTCTCAAAAATACATGATAAGAATCCATCCAAGATTCCTATTTAGATAACGGTTTGTTTGTGGCACGAATCAATTCAATCGTGTAAAATTGTGCCGTGAAAAAAAGAACACCCGGTATTACTATACCGGGTATATGGTTTATTTTCAACGATATACACAACACAACACAAAGTTTCATCGAAATTGGTCGAGCCATTTTTGAGTAACCATAAATCGATCGGGGTGCCCCCTACAGTATGCTATTGTGAATCAGAAACGCGCCGAATCAAAAACACAAAGTTTCATCAAAATCGGTTCAGCCATTTCTCAGTTTCTGTTGACCGTATATTGTGGACCTGAGACCTACACAGACACAAAAATTCATTGAAATCGGTTGAGCCGTTTTCGAGTTCCCATAAATCGATATGTCGCCCCCTTCCTGATGCTATTTTGAACCAGAGACCCACCGAAACACATACAGAAAGTTACATCAACATTTTTCCAGCCGTTTTTGTGTTCCTACAAATTGATTACAGCGCCACCTACTGCATCCTATAGTAAACCTCAGGCCCACTAAATCTCATTCTAAAAGTTTTGTTAAAATCGGTCCATCCGTTTTTGAGTTCCAATAGACCGATAGTGGTGCCACCTACCGGATCGTATCGTGTACCCCAGGCCACAGAAACACTTAATCAAAAATGGTATCACAGATTAATCTGTATCGGTATAGCCGTTTCTGAGTTCCTGTAAATCGATTGTAACGCCACCTACCGGATCCAATTGTGAATATTAACCTCTTCGAGATATATCGAAACACACACACACAAAGTTCCATCACAATCGTTCATGTCGTTTCGGTGTTGACATTTTCCGAAAAACAACCCTCGAGATTCCCGCCAAATCCCTCTCCTAACATCCAAAAAAACACACGAACGACATATTAAAAATGTTTCCCTTAATCCTCTTCGATGACTCCAATTCTTCACGTGAGTATTATTTAGTATTGAAACAGCAGAACTTCTATAGCTATAGATCAATATTTTTGCAGTGTAGATCAATCGAAAAAAATTGAATGACTCTTCCGGGATTCGACCCGGGGTTTCTGACTCAGAAAGCTAGCCTCTTGACCCGCAGATCTACCTAGCCAGTAGATCTACATTTTTCCGGCAGATCTACATTTTTCCGGTAGATCTACATTTTTCCAGTAGATTTACATTTTTCCAGTAGATTTACATTTTTCCAGTAGATTTACATTTTTCCAGTAGATTTACAATTTTCGAACTTGAAAGTTCGAAAACGTTCGGGCCAGGAGGATCAGTATAATAATAATAATAATAATAATAATAATATCTGAATTTCTATAGACCTACTCACATACACATACTCACATATACACACCAAGTTTAATCGAAATCGGTGCAGCCGTTCTTGAGTTTCTATAAACCGAATACAGCGCCACCTACCGGTCACCTATTGTGACCCTGACACACTCAATCACGCACACAATGTTTCATTAAAATTGGCCAAGCCATTTCTGAGTTTCTATCAGAGAAATATTTCTATTTCTCTGGTTTCTATAGACCGATTGCAGCGCCACCTGCCAGGGTATATAGCAGACCTGACACACCTACTCAGATACACACACAAACTTTCATCAAAAGCGGTCGAGCCATTTCACCTACCGGATGCTTTTGTGAAGCCGTTTCGGAAAACAGCCTGTATAACAGCGGTTATCCTTTCGCAACAATTTTACAATGTTGAAAATACTGTTCATGTTAAATTGTTATCTTGAGGTGGCAACTGGGCCAATTTGCCTATCAGAGAATTATGGAACTCTCCCCACGATTGCAGGATTTTTGACCAATTCCGTTGGAAGCTCGAATTCTATTTGACAATTGGACCCTCATTCGGACTGAAAACCATGACGTTGAAGGAATCGCGAAAAGATTTCGTACAGAAATACGATACGATTTCTACAACGATAACATTCGAAAATACTCACGTTTCGTAAAAGATTCCAAAATTCGAAAGAAAGATTAAATTCAGTCGATATCCCATCATACTTCATACAACCAACCTTCAACAACTAAAAAATGTTTCCTTAGAATACATTCGATAGGATTTCGAGATCGTATATAAATGCCTGCAAGTGAAAAATCGGTAATATCGTCGAAAGTATAGATCGATAATTACCTTATTTTACGTTCTCCACTTTCGGACCGTTTCATCAAAAATCTTTCCTCGAAGATAGGTATCTACCAGTCATTTCAACTTAGAATTTGATAGAATACATTATTTCTCAAATATCAAAAATTCTGCCATGCGATAGGTCGAAATCGGAGACTCTATCATATTTCTTCTGATTTCTGGCAATGTATCTTCACGATTCAAGATTTTCGACAAATTCCGTTCGAAATTCTAATTAGATTTGACATTTATCGCAACTCATTCGCAAAGAAAACGTCGATAAATTCAAACTGACAGAAGTTTCTTTCATCTGTGATCGAAGTAAAACATCCACGTTTCATCTTCTATAGCAGGACCCGAAGTCGGTCGAGCGAAGCCGAACCGGTCTAAACGTCACATTTCACCGAGGTTTTCAAAATATGTCAAAGTTTGCGATCTTTTTACGGAAAAAGAGAACGTTTTATCGAAAATCGAGATCCGTTACGGACTACCAACGAATCTCGTCTTTCGGACCCCGACGAAATACCTTTTCGAGCGTCGCATCCTCGCCAGATCTCTCCCATACCGATTCGCACATTTAGCAGAAAAGGCCGTTTTCGCCCGAATTTACGATTTATTTAAAAATACTCCCCAAGTTTTCTCTCGTCAAAGACGGATACCCGGAGAAAATTTCGTCTTTTCTCGTTCCCTTTTCCGTCTCGAATGCCGCCTCGCCCCTGGAATAACCGACGAAAAAATCGAAAATATCGACCTCCTCGAGGAAAAAATCTTTTTTGACTTCTCTCTGTGATCCCGAGATCTTGGCGTTAGTAATATATGTAAATAACATTAGATCGTGTGTTCACAAAAAATACAATGTTGGTTTTCTCTACATTTAAACTTAAGAAATTGCTAATGTACCAGTTTTGAATCAGCGGAATGGCTTTTTGGATGTTGCCTGACACAGACTCAACATTTTCATCCGACATCATCACATTTGCATCGTCTGCATATAAATAGGTGTCCAGTTTTTTTTGGAAGTCCTCCGTCGAATCTTCGTCTTCGAAAAAGAGATCAGGAAGATCGTCTATATAGACCAGAAATAGGATTGGCCCCAAAACTGTACCCTGGAAGACGCCCTCTAGAACAGCAGCCTGGCATGATGTGAACCGGGTGTCTGCATAGTCAACAACTACAACTTGTCTTCTCTTACTTAGATAACTTTCCAGGAGTCTGAGAGGTAGTCCCCTAATTCCACATCTCTCAAGTTTCATCAGTAACTTTTCATGGTTGACACAATCGAAGGGCTTGGAGAAATCAATAAAAAGTACCGCTGGGATCTCACCTCGCTCAAGAATGGTGGTTATTTTCCAGATAACTTCAAAGATGGCAGATTCGGTGCTTCGTCCTGGGGTGAAACCATGTTGCTTATTAGAAAAGACCTTGAATTTCTGGAAAAATTTCATCAAACGATGAGCAAGGATTTTCGCGAAGATTTTGACGAAAGCTGTAGTAAGGCTGATTGGTCTGTAGTTAGAAATTCATTCAAATCACCTCTCTTGTGACAGGGCTTCACGAGGGAGAGCTTGAAGGAATCGGGAAAGATTCCATTTTTGGAAGAACAGTTAATAATGTAACAGAGAGGTTTCACAAAGTTCGAGATGTGGCGTTTAATGACAGTCATAGGGATGAGGTCGTGCCCAGAGCTGCTCTTGTTTTTCATGTATTTAACTGTTGACAGTAGCTCTGATTCTGTTACGTCGAATAAGTAGAATGACTTGGTAGTTCTCCCAGAATTAGTTTTGTTATTGTTGATTCCTGTATTTCCACAAGGTCTTGGTGGCAGACTTGTGAAAAATCTGTTGAAGGCATCAGCCACTTCCGTAAGACTACGATCTATGCCGAAAGAGGGGAGTTTAATCTCTGGTGTTCTTTTCTTGTTTGTTATGTCCTTTACAATATTGCAAACTGCACTTGATTTATTGGTAGGTTTGTCTATGATTGACCTGTAATGGGATTGCTTGTTGTGGATAATTGCTCTGTCGTTGTAACACTTGGCTTCTCTGTAGTAATTCAACAATTCTGGCCTATATCTAGACACCACAAAGAGAATATCTAAAAGTCTCTTCCATGATTCAATATCCACATTCGTCTGGCATTTTATTCTTTCTCCTTGCTTCACCGTCCTGACTGGAAAAGAAACATTGTAGATCATGCCGAATATTTCTGAAAAAGCATCCCACATTACATCAACATGGGTATCGGGAAAATCATAAATTACTGAATAGTCAGCTTCCTTAAGGTGGTGTTCAAACGTTTGGTGTGTCCTATCATTGTTCTCACCTTCTTCTTTATTGTTGGTTTACAGGGAGTAAGTTCCATAAGGGAGATAAATTTAAGTCCTGAGTCCGATAGATGTTCTTCGTGGATAGATGTTGTGCTTTCAAAACTTGATATTATATTATCGATGCAAGTGGAGGAATGTGGGGTTACACGAATGGGTTCCCGAGTGGAAACCTTCAGATTACAAAAAGCGAAACTCTCAGAAAGACATTTGTCCAGAAGTTCATTCAATTTTTGAAAGAAAACCTCAATATCACTAAAAGGCAGGGTGGTAGGCCGATAAATACAAATTATGAGTAACTTTATAACTCCTATTGTTACCTGAGTTGCACCACTCACTCAAATGACCCAGCAATATTGTAGGATTTCAGATCATTTACTTCAGAAAATAGTTTATCTTCTCTGACGAAAATAGCGCATCCACCATGATGATCCTTCTCCCTACAATAAGCTGATGTTGAATTGTAGCCGTCTGGAATATAGTTCACTAGTTCCTCCTATATATAATATATTTTTTTCTACAAACGTCAAAAAATGACAAGGTTCGCGCATTGAAAACAATATGCGAAGTGACCCTTTTTTTCATTTTCCTTCGTTACCATGACACCGTGCGCGAAGTAGTGTGCGAAGTACTTACTTCGCACACTGCATGTAAACTATATGGAGTTTTTATATTTTAACCTTTATGTTCCTCAATCAAACAAACAAATGCCATTTTATTTTCATAGTTACAGTATTTACTTGATTTGGAAAAACATTTTAAGCCAGTTCAATACTATTTTTCATATTAAGCTATGCATGTTACTTATTTTAGAACAATATTTTTGGCGTTTGTAGAAAAAATTTTGTTTGCATCTCATGCGCGAAATACTTTGGTGATCTCGACTATTTTTTTTACTCGGCTGCGCCTCGTTAAAAAAATCAGTTCTCGATCACCAAAGTAGCATTTCGCGCACTAGATACAAAAATAACTATTTTTACATTACAAATTCCAAATTTAATTCAAGAATCCGTTGATATCATTCTCAACTCTAACAAACTAAGAGATTCGGAGATATGATTTTCCAAAATTTCAATAATTCATCGTAATTTTATGATTTCAAAGAATGCTCTATGCCGGAAGTTACACGCTCAATCTGGTTCAGTTCGACATATGGATTGATGTTAGATTGACGGAAAACTGACTGTATACTGATGGACTGATGGTCCGGATTGATGCCAAGATTTATGTCTGATTGATGCCAGATTGACACCAGATTCACCTTGTAACCTCCGCCTAATTATAATTTGCTGATGTATGTTAATCCAGGGGAGTCGAAGACCTACATATTTAATTTTTTCATGATGCAATTCTATCATATGAATCGATTGATATCTTTCCCAACTCCGAGAAAACATTACTTGTCGAAGTTTGAATATTTACTCGCTAGTAGTTTGACAATAGCGCCCACAGAGCTTTTCCACTTTTGTTTTATAGTGATACGACTCTTACGAAATTCTGATAAAATTGCATGTCGGCATTGTACAACTAATTGCCAAGTTTTAATTGGATCGGATATGCATTTCTTATACTCCGATATATACAGTGTTTCCCAGCAACTCCGCACCATGAAAGAATTTTCTTTCAAATTAATATTTCCGAATTTTATTTTGTACAAAAATTTGGTTCATCAAAAATGATATAAAACGCGGCCGACTGTGAAAGCGGAAATCGCGTTTTCAAACAAAAATGTCAATTATCTCGGAAAATTCGATTTTTTGTATGAAATGCTCTAAGTAAACTTGGTTGAAATTAGAATTTAGATGAATGTGCAAAAATTCAGGTCCGAAAACCGTGAAAATTATTTTTCCTTTTTTTGATTATAACTATTCTAAAAATTGAATAGTTACCGAACGGAATTATTTTTTGGTAACTAGACAATATTAGTGTCAGCATGAAAATCATAGAAAATTTTTTTCGAACTTAGTTTTTCGACATTTGTTCCAATTTTCATAAATCTTTGATCATAGAAAATAATTAACTGGCGTTGAAATAGAACGTTTGATATTCATGGCAAAATTCTATTTCAATAAAAAATCTAGCTATAAATTGGAGATTTGTGACAAGATTTGTATTCTTGGAATTCTCGGATGTGAATTGAATGTGAAATTGAAAGATTTGAATGGCGAAAATACGAATAACAACAACTTTGCACCAGAATGAAACGACTTTTGATGGAAAATTCGAACAAATGTCGAAAATCCAAGTTCCAACCAAATTTACTAGTTACAATAATATTCATACTAATATTACTAATGTCTAGTCACAGAAGAAAAACCAGTTAGGCAATTATTCAATTTTCAAAAGAGTTATGGGAAAAAAAAGAAAAAATATGTTTCGTGATTTTCCGACCTGAAATTTGGCACATGTATCTTAATTCTAATTTAAACAAGTTTACTTAAAGCACTTCACAGAAAAAGTTCGAATTTTCTGAGATAAAGGACATTAATGTTTGAAAATGGTGATTTCTGTTCAAACCGGAAGGAAGTCTCTGTTGGCCGAGTCATATATCGTTATTTATTATTTTTGATGCACCAAATTTTTGTAATTAATAAAATTCTGAAATATTGATAGGAAAGAAAAGTCCCTCTTGATGCGCGGTTGTTGGGAAGCACTGTATATATATATATATATATATATATATATATATATATATATATATATATATATATATATATATATATATATAACTCTGAAACCATTTAGCCAATTATACCTATCAACCATCGTACTGGAATGCGGTACCTTCCCTGAAAATTTCATGTCGCTATCTATTTCGGCCGGCCGCATAGAATCAATTTTGACCTCGAATTCTTCATCAGTGAGTCGAACCTAAACGTTTGAGACTATTTTTGGCAAAAATTTCGAAAATTACAGACATTTGTGCAAAATAATAGCTCGCTTTTCCCTAGAACATACGCGCAAACTCCAATATAAAATATAGCATGGCGTATTCAGTTACAAATCACAATAAATTCTACTTAATCATGTATTTCATATATAACTACTTATGTCACTGTTTCAGAACAAAAACTTGTTACGTAAGGAAATTATAGTAAATAGTCCACCGTGTTCACAAAGCATTCAATCTCCGTTAAGTCCTAACTGAGGTCCTCAGTTAAAGATAAATAAGAATCGCAACCTCAGTTTAAGTGAAAATTAACGTGAAACAGGCCTGTTTCAGCACCTTGACTGAGGTTGCGATTCTTATTTATCCTTAACGGAGGACCTCGGTTAGGACTTAACGGAGATTGAATGCTTTGTGAATACGGTGGATTGACTGTTGTTAGAGAATGGAATTAAATTTATTTTCATTCGTCTATTATTTTGAAAACCTCATATTTCAGATTATGCAAAGATGCATAAAGTCCAGGGGAGTCAAGTATGGAGAGCGTGTTGGAAAGGAAGGCGGAAGTCCTCGACTTATTATACGGATGTCATAGAACTCTGCAAATCTATTTGAAGAAGTAGTGCACCAACTCTCTGCGAATGTAATGGAGTCACAATAAAACTGTGGGTATTCTCAGATGTCTAAAATCTGTAGTTTTGAGAATTCACATATCCCGACAAGTGAAACCCAGCCTCATCACTAAAAAAAAAGTTTAGACCAACAGCAGTAGGTAGTCTAGGCGACGTGGAATATCTATTGGTAGGAGTTGCTGTACCATAGTTATTATGTAAGGGTGCAAACTCAGTTTTTTTTTTCAATACTTTGTGGCAAGTACTCAAAGGCACACCAGACTGTAAAGATAATTTGTTCAGGGACATTTGAGGATTTTGTCCAACTCAGTTCTCAGCTCTTCAACAACTTCTTGAGAATCTTGAGATCTTCCTGTCCATTTTCCTTTATTAATGTTTTCAATCTGCATTAATCTGCTTAAAACACCTGTGATGAGGGCTTTCAGAGAAGATTCTAGAATGAACATCTGGATATTTCGCCAGATATTCATTATTACATTATTATTATTTAGGTCTTGTGAACCTGTAGGTTACAGCCTCTAGAGCAGGGGTCACCAAATGGCGGACCGCGATCCGGATGCGGACCGCGAACCTTTTTTTGCGGACCCTTTTTCCAGAAAACATGTATTCTTAATATAAAAATTCAGATAACTTTTCGTTTTATTTACAAATTATTGATATTGGATTTAGATTAACTGCTAGTCAAATTCTTATGCCATTGTACTGCTATCAAACGGACCGCGACAGATATACAGATTTTGTGAACGGACCTCCAATGAAACTAATTGGTGACCCCTGCTCTAGAGTAAATCCATTCCCCATTGATTAATCTTCCATTCCGATAATAGGGCATAAACAATAAATGTGTTTTGTTCTTAATCATAGGTCACTGCAGATTTAAATAATTTGGAAACTGAATTTTCACGAATTTCAAAGAGATTCTTAAGAATTGACAATAGTTCAATATTGAATGTGTGTTAAGGTATTCTATGATATGAACAGAACACAAGAAGTGAGAAGTGGCAAATAAAGATCCAAAGCCAACTGCGATGTTACAAACATATATAAATACCCTGTAGAACGAAGATTTTAAATTGTATAAATACTACATTTGTATAATTACTTCTTGCTTGTTATCAAAGTCTTAGTAACAAGAAAAATAACCGCTAGTTGCGTTAGAATTTTCATCGTTTCCTCAACCTCTTCGTGAGTCATCTAATCGCAAATAACAATTTACACAGGTATCAACAAGATTACTGTTGGGTGCTTAAGGTTAAGTATACCCTGTCATTTCTGAAGATAGAAACAACAAAATCTCATTATACTGACAAAACAATCGGGCTACCAACATCCATAGTTCGTCCCTTAAAACGAATTTTAGGTATGAATTTCCCACGAAATACTTCAATCATTATAGTTAGTTCCGTCCCCACTGCGCATCCCAAGAATGACAATAATCCATTGGACCTTTGAACCGTTTCCGTACCAAAATCCACCCACGCTCTTCAAATTACCCCAACCCTTGCTCTTGAATTGTTACAACCCCTACACGTGAATGACGTCACGTGGGCGTCAGCCTTGCTGACGTCAGAAGTCGAGACAGCGGTGGATGGGGGTCAGGAGAAATGCGGAATTCGGAGCTCTTTTGATCTTCGTATTCTACGTTTTATATTCCAGGACAGGAATGGGTAGATCTGAATCTAGAGCCACCAGTTCTTATCTATAATATTCTATTCTGAGTTCACTGTGGACTTATTATGAACACTATACAAATTTTGTCGTCTTATATGTTTCGGCAACGATCTTTCCATCTTCTGAGACGAAGAGTTACTAAAGCATGCTATCAATTTCTACACTCAAGTACGAGTGACATTATACCTTTTGTCAAAAACCGATTAGTGCGAAAATATGGAAAATGACGGCAACTTGCCATTCTTAGATTTAAAATTATCTAGAGTTACCTCAAGTTCAATCAGTTTAGACATTTTTGGAAAACCTACCAATCCTGATATTCCAAATTGCCGAAAGAAACGGTTATAGTCATCAATGAAGTCAGGAAATTATCGACAAACATAAGTATACAAATCTATTCAGTAACATAACCCTAACCAAAGACATAAAAACGGAAAAAGGTTTGCAAGCTTTCACGTTCCATCCGAAAATAAACAACATACTCCAGAATATTTTTAAAAAGGTTAACGTAAAACTAGCTTTCAAAACTTCCACAAAAATTGAACAACATCTAGGAAATACATTCGATAAAACTCGGGACATATTAAAATCGGGTATATATGAAATTAAATGTTTAGATTGTAACAAGTATTACGTCGGGCAAACTACCAGAAACATTCTCCCACGGTATAAAGATGGGACACATTCGGAACAACAACGTCGATAAATTTGCGGTTGCGAATCACGTTTTAACAACTGGCCACTCAATTTCAGAAAATTCCGTCAAATTGTTGAAAAATTCCAATAAATCGTACTTAGGAACACTTGAAGGTATCGAAATAGATAAGAGAAAAGAGGTTTTACTCAATAATGATCTAACCCCTATTAACAACTGATTGGTTTATGGCTAAGGGTATTTTGTCAACCATACGCTTCGTCTCAGAAGAAGGAAACTTTTCCAAAAACAAGTATCAGATGACAAAATTTGTAGTGGAAAACAGTGCAGGTACTATTGCTTACTTTTAATATTTTCATCGAAAAGTGAGGTTTCCTTAAAGCTCAACGAATTTGCGTACAAAAAAGGTGGAAAGCCCTGTGGCGGGAGCGTTGGCGCTCTTGTTCAATTTTAAACAAACCATATCTCCAAAAGTATTGGTTCCTCAGAGTTGGGAATGATATCAATGGATTCTTATGATAGGACTGCACCATAAAAAAAATAAAATTCAAATAATAGTTTATTTATCAAGATTAAATGAGCAATCTGTAATGATTTAGCCTCGTGGAATGGGCTCACACTCGGTGCTTAGTTTTCACAACTTGAAATACCTTAAGGGAAGTATCATCAAAATGACTAGAGCAAGGCTGGAGACAGTCATAGCAGATTGTCCTTTTATTTCTGATATTTGAATAGGCTGACGAACACATTATTTTAATAGTTCGAAATATATCAATAAAATACAATCCTTTTATTGGCGCTCTTGTTTCATAATTTAATAGTTCATACCACTAACACAATTCATTCTGTATTATGAACCTTAACTCAAGAAAGAATATTTGACACACAAATGTAGATCAATATTTCCGCATTTTTTTGCTAGTAACATTATGAAAAAAAAATTGGTTCAAGCACTGACGTGAAGTCAGAAGCTTTTGCGCGTATGTTCTATTGTCCATTCTTCTGTATTGGACACCCTTAATCGAATTTACATTGGACATTATGTCCAATACAGGAGAATGGACAACATAATTGACCATGGTAAATTCGATTAAGGGTGTTCAATACAGGAGAATGGACAATAGAACATACGCGCAAAAGCTTCTGACTTCACGTCAGTGCTTGAACCATTTTTTTTATTTTCAATGATTTATTAAAAATTTTCTAAAAATGCTATCTTCACCAAATTTTACAAACATTTTTGCGTTGGCATTCTACAACTAACAACCATGTTTGAATTCAATCGGTTCAGTATTTTTCGAGTTAATGAGGAACAAAAAACCACAAAATTTCAGAAAATTTCAGATGGCTATAACTCTAAAACCGTTAGGCCGATTATGCTCATAAACGAACTGAAATGTCGCGTTTTGGTGCACAACCTAACCTGAAAATTTCAAGCCGCTATCTCATTCCGTTCTCAAGTTATCGTGACAACAAATATATTTTTTAATAATTTTTTTAAATTTTTCTAGAATATACGATTCACACAAAATTTCACAAACGTGCTTAGGTTCATATTTTACAACTACCCACCAAGTTTCAATTTGATCGGATTTATATTGGTTGAAAACAAAATTATTACTCGGAAACCACTGGGCCGATTATGCCCATTAACGAACTTGTCCGTCGTATTCGGATGCGCCACCTACCCTGAAAATTTCTGTGAAAACATAGAAGTACGATGTATTATTGAAATTTGGAAAAATCATATCTCCGAAAGCATTAGCTTGTTAGAGTTGAAAATGATATCAATGGATTCTTAGGAGGAAACTGCATCTTAAAAAAATTGGATTTGAAATTAGTAATGTAAAAAAAAAATTTTTTGTTAAAAAGGTTAGCATAAAACTAGCCTTCGAAACTTCCACAAAAATTAAACAACATCTAGGAAATACATTTGATTAAACCGTTTTAACAACTGGCCACTCAATTTCAGAAAATTCCGTCGAATTGATGAAAAATTCCAATAAATTGTACTTAGGAACACTTGATGGTATCGAAATGTATAAGAGAAAAAAAGCTGTACTCAGTAATGATCTAACCCCTATATGCAACTGATTGTTCCCACTAGTAGGTTTATGGCTGCGGATATTATGTCAACCCATACTTGAGTATAGTAATTGATAGCATGCTTTAGTACGCTTCGTCTCAGAAGATGGAAACATCGTTTCCCAAACATGTATCAGATGACAAAATTTGTAGTGGAAAAGAGTGTAATTACTATTGCTTATTTTTAATATTTTCATCGAAAAATGAAGATCAACGGATTTGCGTACCTAAACATATTTCGAAGAATTGTTGAATAATTTGTCCATTTCTAATAAATATTGTGATAAGTAGGTACCAGTAGTATTACAAATCAGGTGAATCCATGGAACATTTACTGATCGAGTGGTCTATTGCTACCATTTTTTGGTGCGCTTATTTCCCTGACAGAGAGCCTATCAATTTGCCCAAATGTCTGTAATTATAGAATTTTTAGCGGACGATTAGTCTCGACAAACGATTATATTCGACTCACTGATGAAGAATCCGAGGTCGAACTAAATTCTGGCCGGCAGTCAACACGATTATTCATGAATGTTAATTTTTTCGGCTCATTTTTTCATTCTTTTACACAATACAAAGTAAAACATGCATCTATGGGAGATGATAGCCCTACATTAGGGCCCTGTAGCGGTCTTCGAACATCTGAAGTTCTGAATAATCATCACGTGGACTGGTCAGACCTGGTTTTGAAAAATACCCTCCTGGCCTTAAGAGCAACAATTTCCTTTTCGAATTCAAATATTGGAGGGATTTCTAAGAACAATATCTTTGAGAACTATAGCGGAGGCGATTCTTCTCCAAGAGTCAAATGCGCCTACAGAAGAGTATATTTGTGAGAGGAGACTTTTGAATGTCTACTATCTATAATGTTGGAGATATCATCAAAATATGATGAGAAAACGGTATATATCGATGTTAAATTCGTAGTAGAGTGTCCAATGGAAGTGAGTAAATAATATAACATGCGCGCAAAAGCTCCTGACACTTCAGTGCTTGAACCAATTTTTTTTAAATCATATATTGATGGCTAAATCAGCCTCAAGGATGTTGCGACCTTGAAGTTGCAAAATGGCGAATGAACTTGTGTTGTTCGACTCATATCCTGTTGCAAAATGGCGAATGAGATATACAGGGTGTATCAACAAAGGTTGACCCATTTGATAGGATAGGTAGAACACTGAAAAATTTTCAAAGAGCACTGACGTGAAGAGGAGGTTTTGCTTCCATGTTTTTGCGCGTATGTTCTGGGGAACATCGCGTTATCGTTTTGCCCAAATGTTCGAATTTTCGAATTTTTCGCGGAAAATGATCTCAAACGATTGGGTTCGACTCCCTGATCAAGAATTCGAGGTCCAATTTGATTCTGTCCAGCCGGCCGGCCGTTGCCACGATATCTTTAGAACGGAAAGAGATAGCGAATTAAAATTTTCAGGGTATGTGGCGCATCCCAATACGACGGACAAGTTCGTTAATGGGCCTAATCGGTCCAATAGTTTCCGAGTAATATTTTTGTCTAGAACCAATACTAATCTGATCAAATTGAAACTTGGTGAGTAGTAGAAGAATGTAAACTTAGGAACGGTTGTGTATTTTTGTTCTGGTATACTAATAAAGACACTATTATTATTATTATCATTAATATTAAATTTTGTGAACATCGGATCACTAGAAAATAAAAAAAGAAATAATTAAAAATTATTTTTACATCACGATAACCCAAGAACGGAAAGAGATAGCGACTTGAAATTTTCAGCTTAGGTTGAGAATTTGAATGCACTATTTGAGTTTGTTTATAGGTACAATTGGCTAAACGGTTTCGGAGTTATACCTATCTGAAATTTGGTTGTTATTTCCTCAATAACTCAAAAAATACAAAACCAATCCAATTCAAGCATTGCTATTAGTTGTACAATGGCAACGAGAAAATTCTTACGAAATTTTGTGTGGATCATACGACTAGAAAATTTTAAAAAAATCATAGAAAATTATTGAAAAAAAATCTATATATCAGAAACTATTCGTCCGACAACGCTGACATTTTGCGAGACCTTTCAGAACCTAACTCTACCACAAAGTTCCAAGTTTGAACATGATCGGATCTATATTGTTGGAGATCCGAGCAGACTTGTGTGAGTTCAGTACCTGGATGGGTGATCGTTGCCTCGACAACTCTCGAATAAAAGGAGATAGGGACTTGAAATTTTCAGGATAGACTGCACATCTGAATGGTAGAATCAAGTTCACTCTTGGCCATAATCGGCCCAACCGTTTCGGAGTTATACACTTCTGGAATATTATTTCCTCGATAACTCAAAACTTATACACTCGATCGAATTAAAGCTTGGAAACTAGTAGTAGAATATCGACATGAAGACGTGTGTAAAATTTGGTGAGGACCGTACCACTAGAAAGTTTTTAAAAAATTAAGAAAAAATATTATATATCTCTCATGATTCCTTGAGAACGGAAAGAAATAGCGACTGGCAGTTTTCAGAGTAGATTGCGCATCTACTCACATTATATTGTCTGTTCTCCTGTATTGGACACTCTTAATCGAATTTACCATGGTAAATTTGATTAAGAGTGTCCAATACAGGAATTTACCATGGTAAATACGAATTGAGTGTCCAATACAGGAGAATGGACAACATAATTTACCATGGTAAATTCGATTAAGGGTGTCCACTAAAGGAGAATGGACAAGAGCTTGAAACAATTTTTTGTCTATGCACGCCTCACACACACTAATGAAATACTGAACCTTCAAGCCGTCTAAATTTTCAACCGAGTACCTGGTCTAGATTTCAATACGATCGGATCTGTATATTAGAAAACATTGGGAAAATAAAGTTCGGCTTGAAGGTTTTTGTGGAATTTCAGTGGAATCTGACAAATAATTTCTGTTATATAAAATTTTTGAAGAAACATTTCTATTTTCCTTTGATTAAAATATCTTTATTTACTTTTCCAGTGATGATATTCTCACTAAATTTCGCGAAAATTTCTGTGTCAGTATTTTTCAACTAACTACCACATTTCAATCCAATCGGATCTGTACACGGTATACTTACCTCGGATCTCTCAGTCACACATTTCCACTCGCGTTGAAATTTAAATATTCAAAATACGCAAACCCCTATACGGACCAAAAATTTTGCAGACCTCCCTATATCGACGTGTTCGCAATAAAACAGATCTTATGATGATATAAATTTTTTTGCGCGTATGTTCTGGGGAACATCGCGTTATAGTTTTGTCCAAATGTCTGTAACTTTCGAATTTTTTGACGAAAATGGTCTCAAACGATTTAGTTCGACTCCCCAATGAAGAATTCGAGGTCAAATTTGATTCTGTCCGGCCGTTGCCACGATAACTTGAGAACGAAAAGAGCTAGCGACTTGAAATTTTCAGGCTGGGTGGCGCATCCCAATACGACGGACAAGTTCGTTAATGGGCATAATCGGCCTAGTGGTTTCCGAGTAATAATTTTGTTTTCAACCAATATAAATCCGATCGGATTGAAACTTGGTGAGTAGTTGTAGAATATGAACCTCAGCACGTTCGTGAAATTTTGTGCGAATCGTATGGCTAGAAAATTATTAAAAAATTATTAAAAAATATTTTTGTTGTCACGATAACTTGAGAACGGCAAGAGATAGCGGCTTGAAATTTTCAGGTTAGGATGTGCATGAGAACACGACATTTCAGTTTGTGAGCATAAGCGGCCAAACGGTTTTAGAGTTATAGCCATCTGAAATTTGGTTGTTTTTTGTTCCTCATTCTCTCAAAAAATACTAAACCGATTGAATTCAAACATGGTAATTAGTTGTAGAATGCTAGCGCGTAAATTCTTGCAATATTTCGTGAGGATAGTAGATGTAGAAAATTTTTAAAAAATCATTGAAAATTGAAAAAAAAAATTCTATATATCAGTAACTATTCGTTTGAAATTGCTGAAATTTTTCAAAAGCCTTCATAGCCTAACTCTACTGCCAAGTTTCAAGTTTTAACACGATCGGTTAAATATTGTTGGAGATTCGAGCATTCTTGTGTGAGTTCAGTAGATGGGTGACCGTTGCCTCGATAACTTTCGAACGAACGGAGATGGGGACTTGCAATTTTCAGGGTAGGTTGCGTATCCGAAAGGGAGAGTTGAGTTCGTTTTTGGGCATAATCGGTTAAACGGTTTCCGAGTTATACCCACCTGGACTATTATTTCCTTGATAACTCAAAAAATAAATATTCGATCGAATTGAAGCTTGGTAACTAGTAGTAGAAAATCATCATATAGACGTGTTTAAAATTTTGTAAGAACCGTACCTACACCTAGAAAATTTCAAAATAATCACGAAAAAAAAATTGGTTCAAGCACTGACGTGAAGTCAGAAGCTTTTGCGCGTATGTTCTATTGTCCATTCTTCTGTATTGGACACCCTTAATCGAATTTACCATGGTAAATTCGATTCTTTGGTTTTAGCCTCAATACGAGCACAAATCTTTCCCAAATGGTTTAAATATAGGTATATAAACACGAATACACATTTTCTGAGTTTTTGGCTATCTCAGTAGGTATTTATGAGAAAATGAGTTATTTACCTAATGTTGATGTGAATGGACTAATTTATACAGTACATCTAAACGAGTGGAAAAAAACTTCCGAAAAATACAGGGTCTTTATAAATGACTGTAACATCGTAGTTGGTTCATTTGAACGCTTCATATGCATACTGTCCACAATGCGTTACGTGCATTTCTGACAGTTGACACGACATTGGAGGACCAACAAAACAGGAATTAGCACTGTTATTGGTTGTTTTGCTCATATTTCTCGTAATTTTTGAATGTTATATCAAGTTAAATGCTGTTTACGAATTTTATGTAGTGTAATGAGTATATCATAAACGTTATTTGATCCATAAAAGGGGTATATATTGCGAACAAAATAGTATATCATAGGTAAGAATGCTAATATCTTCCTGATCTGAACAGTTTGCTCATTTCCTTGTTTTCAGGTACCTTGTAATTTCATATTTGTGAATAATCAGGATGGATTATAGTGACTACTCTGAAAAACGTTCTGATAGTGACAAAAAGCTCTACATCCATCAAATTTCCATCATTGGTGGTTCGTTTAGATCCTTATACTATCAGGAAGCAGAAGTGTTCAACAAAAATTGATGACTTTACGAAAATACTGTACCCGGACATTTTTATGCACCTTGTGGTTACCAAGAACAAATATACTTCAGATGATATGAGTTCTAATAAAAGTTTGGAGGCTTACAATCAGGAAGCATGTGGATGGGTGCGGAATATCTCCATAATGAAGACTGGCAATCATAGTTTGATAATAGCAAAGGTTTAGGTTCAACAATCATCTTCAAATACATATATTTCACTATAACTATCATGGATTCATTTGAAGAATAGTATTTGAATATATCATCGAAGGAGTTGCAGGATATCGGTAAGCTCCAATCTCCAATCTATCAAACCTTTAGTTCTTCAAATTTGATACTTGTTGGTGATTTTTATCTTATGTGTGCTATTGAATTTATTAATGGCAGTAATAAATGATTCTTCAAGGATGTTGTATGAATGCAGTTCCTATCTACGTTAGTAAAATGATTTATATATCAATATTTTTCAGGCAGAAGCATGAACATCAATTTGATTGTGGATGAATCTAAATCTATTGAAATAGAAAGCAGGGAGCAGTTGAATATCAATAGGTGGTGTTAAGCATGTGTAGGATTAAGAAGTATTTCACAGTGACAATGAGTTATTCATGCTCGTCATTACAATGATTTTTGGTAATAGTTTAAACAGAAGCAATGAAAGCAAGCATATTTAAAAGAAATTACACTAATATCAATAGAGTAAAAAACATATTGTATACTTTATAATTTATTTATAACATTCATCATGTCTAAGCAGTTCTGTTTAAATAAATTAATCTACAATATACATTTTGCTTTGTAGCAGCCTTATTCTCGTTTTTGTCCGCTTGGTTTGGACCTGGCATCGGGAAAATTAAATTTATTCATCACGAATTAACTAACTACATTAGAGTATAAAAAATTACAGAAACATTACATACACAATCATATTCTATAATGGAACTCAATCAGGATGAATTTGTCGGACAAATCTGCTGGCTTACCTAGTGAAAACATGGTGGACAATTTTCTATATTCTAACATGAGAAATAACTTAAAATTTAATTTCCTTTCATACTTGAATGAAAACGTGTTAAATAAATCCTACAAAATTTGAGTTTCGAAGCTGTTAAGTCCAATCTCTTCAGCAGACGAATCCATAAATCTCTGGTTTTTGCTGAGGTAACAAATTTCGCAAACTTTATCAAAAACTGATGAAATCCTTTGAATTAAGAAATCAAATTAATTGATAAATTCATAATATTTATATTAAAATTCATAGATTTATACATTACTATTCATGCAGCTATAAACTAAGTCAAACATTCTTATATGTACCTATAATGATACAGAATTGACAAGCTGGAAAGTGTTATTTGTCTTCCAAATTTTCCACAGTTTCCAATCGTAGTGACATACTAATGCAATGGAATTCTTGCCTTTCAAAACAATATACCTAGTTCTTTCTTATAATATCTCAAGGTGATCGGTTAAGTTCAGCTCTACATTCATACAAGATTCAAATTGAAACCAAGATATTATATAGATCTATAGCTTACTCACTTACTTACGCACTTTCTGCATATTAATTTACGTGAAAAATGTGATATTTGTACGTTTTTGGCGCTCTAGTTCCTCGGAACTGAGTGCTTATCAATTTGCCCAAATGTCTGTAATTTTGGAATATTTCGATGAAAATGGTCTTAAACGATTTGGTTCGACTCACTGATCAAGAATCCGTGGTCGAAATTCATTCTGTCCGGCCAGCCGGTCCGGCCGGCCGGTCCGGCCGGCCGTAAGCACGATAACTCTCGAACGGAATGAGCTAGAGAGTTGAAATTTTCAGAGTAGGTTTGGGGGATGAATATCTCGGCTAAGTTCGTTATTGGGCAAAATCGGACAGATGGTTTCGGAGTAACAAAAAAAAAAATTTTTTTTTACGAAACAAATTCCAAATCAAATTTTTTTTAATAAGCAGTTTTATCATAAGAATCCATTCATATCATTTTCATTTCTAACAAGCGAATACTTTCGGAGATATGATTTTTTTAAATTTCAATGTAAATCGTATTTCACAGATTGATATAATTATTATTCTATGTATGAATTCTCATAATGTCAACTTGACAGAAGGGAATATTGTAACTTCAAAAATATTGGGGTTGAAATACTCGTATTTTAGCGATGCAACGGGAACCTCACCCGAAAATGTTTGAAAATATTACGTAAATATTGAAAGCATAATTCTGTAGTTTGGTGAACGTAGATCAGGAAATTTTTGATCGATTACAAGGTAATTTATTATTACTTATCTAATAAACTATTATTTGAATTGAATTTCCTTTATGATGTAGTGATATCATATGAATACATTGATATAATTCCCAACTCTGAGAAACCAATACCAGATATAATTTGTCTGTTTGAACTAGAGCGCCAGAAAGCTCCTGTCCACAGGGCTTGAACCCATTTTTAGTTCGCCCTTGATACTGCAGGTTTGAACATGCAAAAATTTTGCATTTTATTACTAAAAATTAATGTTTATGGAACAAATAAAGATAACAAAATATTCACTTCACTTCATAAACAGCAATTCAATTGATATAACACTCAAATATATCGAAAAATGCAGGAAAATTAGAGCAAAACGAACAATAACAGTACTAATTCCTGCTTTGTTGATCCTCCAATGTCGTGTCAACTGTCAGAACTGCACGTAACCCATAGCTATTCCAGCTACACGCTACACGCATAACCTCACTTTCTTCTTTGTTTACATTGGCAATGATAAAAGATGAGTTCCAACAGTATTGTCACTGGGAGATTCATTTTCCTCCCGACCTAGTTTGGACCAAACATTTTTATTATACAATATAAATTGATTGAATAGTTGATATAGTTCGCATTAAGTTTGTAGAAAGTGAAATTTTCAAATAAATGAATTTTTGGATTTAAGTTTTCATTACACTTGATTTTGTGTACATATAGATAGTACAATTGCTAAGCCTAACTCCTTCTAAAGGTTTACAACTATAATCTATGTTTACAACAGACCTTGTGATGACCAGAGTGTTGTAATTTGATTGATTTCCACTCCGTTTTAAGGAGTTTTCTCTCAGAAAATATCAAGCTGATGGAATCATGAGGGAATTATACATTATTTGGGATTATATTCATATTACACATATTCACATGATTATAAGTCATTTTCAAGGGATATCATTAGCTATTGAACAGATATAAATAATCTGTTCCCTTGTGTTTGTATGGAATAATTTCTGGAATCCTATTTAGAATTTTTGAAATGTAAGTACTGATAACTGAATGCATATCTTTGAACTAATTTTAATGTTCTAATGCAGGTAAGAAATCAATACAAATGGACCGATTAAATTGAATAACTGTAAGAAAACTCTAAGCCTGGTAGTTTGGGCATTTGTGAGAATTCTAACAATGAATTCACATCAAATGTTCAAAATCTGCTCCATTATTCTCAAGGCATTTATAAATTATTCTTTGTTTGTTGTCAAATATATTTTTCAACATTTGTGGGCCAATATTTCGGCAGCATGCACATTGTTATAGATGATTGGAGGTACCGAATATTATCGTAGAGTCTTTTGAAAACATCATCTTTCAGATATGCCAAAGTCAATTGTTTTCTGTGGGTGTTGAAAAATATTTTTCAAAATAGAAAAATGTTTTCTTGAAAATTTCTGCACGCCTGTAAAGAAGATACAAAGACCTTGCTAAAAAAGTACCACATGACCCACTTTCCGTATTCAAAAAATTTAGAGTGTTGATGGGGATGGCATAGGGTGCAACAAAAATCCTTCAAAAATGCATAAAAATTTGGTAAAAGTGAAACAAAAATTGACCTGTTTCAGGATTTTGTTGCCAAAATGAATTTGTTCCACAATTTTGACGCGCACTGTATAAGGAGTTATGAGAACAGTTAACAAATTGAAATAAAAATGGGTTCAAGCCCTGTGGACAGGAGCTTTCTGGCGCTCTAGTTCAAACAGACAAATTATATCTCCGAAAGTATTGGTTTCTCAGAGTTGGGAATTAAATCAATGTATTCTTATGATAGAACTGCATCATAAAGGAAATTCAATTCAAATAATAGTTTATTTATCAAGACTAAATGAGCAATCTGAGAATGATAACTGCACCATGGAAGAAATCAAATTAAAATAGCTGAACTGAATTTGACTCTCTCTTATAGAACAGGATGAAATGTACGAGTATGAACACAGATCACATAATAAAGCTTAGATAGAATAATTATAGCATTCTGTGAATACATAGAAGAACGATTCATTATTGAAATTTAGAAAAATCATATCTCCGAAAGTATTCGTTTGTTGGAGTTGAAAATTATATCGATGGATTTTAATAGTGAAGCTGCATCTTAAATAAAAATTGAATTTGAAATTTGTTGCTTAAAAGAAAAATTTTTTCTCGTTACTCCGATACCATCTGGCCTATTTTGCCCAATAACGAACTCAACCGGGATATTCATTTCCCTTACCTACTCTGAAAATTTCAACTGCATAGCTTGTAGGAATTTTTTTTTTTATTTTGAAAATTTTTTTTTACACTTTGCGGTAACCTGGTCAATACAAAACTTCACATGCGTATAAAGGTCATGATTCTACAGTTTGATGCTAAATTTCAGATAGATCGAGTGATCGGTTTCGTAAATATTCATAAAAAATTTGTTTTACTAAAATCGGCCATAACTCTGAAACCGCTTGATGGATTTCGCCCATTAACGAACATGTCCGAGATATTTAGGCGCCAAACCCACCTTGCAAATTTCAATCCTCTAACTCCTTTCGTTCGAGAGTTATCGTGCCTACGGCCGCCCGGCCAGACTGGCCGGACATAAACGATTTCGACCTCGGATTCTTGATCAGTGAGTCGAACCAAATCGTTTGAGACCATTTTCAGCCAAATTTCGAAAATTACAGACATTTGGGCGAATTGGTAAGCACTCAGTTCCGAGGAACTAGAGCGCCAAAAAGTGTAACTCCCTTTCCAGGATTTGAGCCCGCCTTCTCTCGTTTCGAAACCGAAAACTCGACGGATTAGACCCCCGGGCTATCGGGCTCCTCGTACGATCTTGTCGATCTCCGGTATTAGAATAAAACGTCGGTACTTACCTGGGATATATATTCTTAATTTTCACTTTTCGACATAAAATCGCCACATGGGAGTTTATTTGACGGTTTTTTACCCTTATATTCGCTTTTCGTCAACTTTCAGGCCCGAAAACTGCCTAGAACGGCCGTTTTCAGACCCCGTCTCTCTAAGTCGATTTTGACGTTTCTCGAACCAGCTATTAGCAAGGAATTAGACAATCCGCCGTATTCACAAAGCATTCAATCTCCGTTAAGTCCTAACTGAGGTCCTCAGTTAAGGATAAATAAGAATCGCAACTTCAGTTAACGCATGTAAAGGTGGTTAAACAGGCCCGTTTCACGTTAATTGTCACGTTAACCGAGGTTGTGATTCTTCTTTATCCTTAACTGAGGACCTCAGTTAGGACTTAACGGAGATTCAAACACTTAACAATGCTTTGTGAATACGGCGGAATGTCATGTCTCAGGAATATAAGTTGACATTATGACAATTCATACATAGAATAATTATATAATTCTGTGAAAACGTAGAAATACGATTTATTATTGTATTTTTGAAAAATCATGTCTCCAAAAGTATTAGCTTGTTAGAGTTGAAAATGATATAATTGGATTCTTAAGGTAAAACTGCTTATTGAAAAAAATTTAATTTGGAATTTGTTTTGTAAAAAAAAATTTTTTTCTTGTTACTCCGAAACCATCTGTCCAATTTTGCCCAATAACAAACTTAGCCGAGATATTTATCTCCCAAACCTACTCTGAAAATTTCAAATGTCTAGCTCATTCCGTTCGAGAGTTATCGTGTCTACGGACCGGCCGGCCGGACCGGCCCGACAGAATGAATTTCGACCACGGATTCTTGATCAGTGAGTCGAACCAAATCGTTTAAGACCATTTTCATCGAAGAATTCGAAAATTACAGACATTTGGGCAAATTGATAAGCACTCAGTTCCGAGAAACTAGAGTGCCAAAAATGTGAAAAAATTATTTTAATTCAAAAAAAATATTTCACTGATAGTCACAAGAATTGATATTTTGTAAAATATATTGATCTCAATGTAGACCTCTTCTTATTTTTCGAATAAAAACTTAATAAAAAATGTGTAACGAGACAAAAAACGAGACTCTCGGGTTGTGCTGTATGTGGTCTCGGTATCGCCTATAATATTTTTCAAAACGTCTCACTTTTCCGAGACGAGAACGAATCGAGACGAGACGAGAAAAATCTCGCTCTCGTGGGAAGCCCTAGTCCTCATGTTCTAGGTAACAGCGTGCTTTTATTCTTTAATGTCTGTAATTTCCGAATTCGTGGTCAAATTCTATTCTATCCGGCCAACCGTTTATTGCCACGGTAACTTTCGAACGGAAAGATATTGCAACTTGCAATTTTCAGGGTAGGTCATGCATCCGACTGCGACGGCTGAGTACGTAATGGGCATATTCGACCAAATGGTTTCGGAGTATTCAGAGAAGAAAATACAGATCCGATTGGATTGAAATTTGGTAGTTAGTTGTAGAATACTGTTCATAGAACTGGTGCAAATATCTTAAATTTGCAGAAGTAGTGTGGGTAGATGCCCCACCTTGTTGAAAATATTCTAGCTGAATTTCTTCGTCATCAAGTTGGGTTTATGAATGGCTCCAGCATTATTCTTTTGTTCCTTTCGCCATTAATGGTATCACAAAATAAGACTGGCCGATATATTCTATGACGAGAAACTGCTAAGCACACACCAAATATTTGGCAAATGTAATGGAGTCTCAATTTAACCGTGGAGGTTCTCACAGGTTCTCACCAGTAAAGTGAAACCAAGTGAAAAAAAGTTAAGTCCAATAATCTGTCGACGTCAAGATTATTTAGAAACCAATCACAGTACTCTAGGCGACGTGGAATATTTATTGGTAGGAGTGGTGCGATTGGCTCAGTGGTAGAGTAATTGACTTGGGAGCGGAAGCCCCAAGTTCAATTCCGAGGCTAGGAAAGAAATTTTCTAGTCACGGTTATCGCCACCATTCGCTGTTGGGTCAAAAATTAACAGTGCTGTGCCTAAGGTGGCGTAAGGACACAGTAACAAAGCCTACACAGAACACAACTGGTTCTCCTAACTCAGGGCAAGCTCTTAGAGCTTATGAGGGGTCTCCTTGTGGAAGACCCAGGAGGATCAGTATAATAATAATAATAATAATAATAATAATAATAATAGTTACTGTACCATAGTTATTTTCTAGGGGTACACATTCAATTTTTTTGTCAAAACTTTGTGGCAAGTACTCGAGGGGACACCAGGCTGTTAAGATAATGTATTCAGGGATATTTGAGGATTTTGTTCAACTCGTGTTCTCAGTTCTTCAACAACTTCTTGAGAAACTTGAGGCTTTCCTATCGATTTTCCCTTGTTAACGTTTCCAGTCTGCATTATAACACCTCTGACGTGGGCTTTCAGAGAAGATTTTAGAATGTTCATCAGGATATTTCGCTAGATATTCATTTTCACAGGCCTCTACGAAGTAAATCCATTCTCCATTGATTAATGTAACATTGCGGTAATAGGACCACACAATAAATTTGTTTCGTTTTAAATCAAGTCATAGCAGATTTAAATAATATGGGAACTGAATTTTCACGAATTTCAAAAAGAATCTTAAGGATCCTTACATAGTATAAAACAAAGTCGCTTCCCGCTGTCTGTCTGTCCCTATGTATGCTTAGATCTTTGAAACTACGTGAAGGATTTAGTTGCGGTTTTTTTAATAGATAGATTCAATCAATAGGAAGGTTTATATGTATAATACATGCATAATATATTAGAGAAACTCTGATAATTTTAGAGGTTTCTAATGTGATGTCGTAAATAAACACATTTTTTGCGCTTACATTGCAAACGCTGGCTGAACCCTACGAGATAGATCAAAATAATGTAGTACAATATGGTACACCTTAAAAAGGTCTATAAAAAAGTCCCAGATGGTATATGTCTATCTCTTAAGGATAACCCACAATAACCATTTTTTATCCTTTACATTCTACGAGAAATAATGGCTTGATTACGAAGCGATTTTAAGCAATACAGCATTGATCCTTATCCAATGAAGTACCTTAAATGCATCGTGCATTCAATATTGATCAATATGGACCTTCACAGCCTGCAATTTAAATGAATATTTTCGGAAATATTACAGATTAAAAATGCAGGGACATAGCTGTGCGGTGGTACCGACCGGGGGGCCGGCACAGCCAGGATAGGGATTTGATATAAATCTAGAGCGCCAAAAAGTGTAACTCCCTTTCCAGGATTTGAGCCCGCCTTCTCTCGTTTCGAAACCGAAAACTCGACGGATTAGACCCCCGGGCTATCGGGCTCCTCGTACGATCTTGTCGATCTCCGGTATTAGAATAAAACGTCGGTACTTACCTGGGATATATATTCTTAATTTTCACTTTTCGACATAAAATCGCCACATGGGAGTTTATTTGACGGTTTTTTACCCTTATATTCGCTTTTCGTCAACTTTCAGGCCCGAAAACTGCCTAGAACGGCCGTTTTCAGACCCCGTCTCTCTAAGTCGATTTTGACGTTTCTCGAACCAGCTATTAGCAAGGAATTAGACAATCCGCCGTATTCACAAAGCATTCAATCTCCGTTAAGTCCTAACTGAGGTCCTCAGTTAAGGATAAATAAGAATCGCAACTTCAGTTAACGCATGTAAAGGTGGTTAAACAGGCCCGTTTCACGTTAATTGTCACGTTAACCGAGGTTGTGATTCTTCTTTATCCTTAACTGAGGACCTCAGTTAGGACTTAACGGAGATTCAAACACTTAACAATGCTTTGTGAATACGGCGGAATGTCATGTCTCAGGAATATAAGTTGACATTATGACAATTCATACATAGAATAATTATATAATTCTGTGAAAACGTAGAAATACGATTTATTATTGTATTTTTGAAAAATCATGTCTCCAAAAGTATTAGCTTGTTAGAGTTGAAAATGATATAATTGGATTCTTAAGGTAAAACTGCTTATTGAAAAAAATTTAATTTGGAATTTGTTTTGTAAAAAAAAATTTTTTTCTTGTTACTCCGAAACCATCTGTCCAATTTTGCCCAATAACAAACTTAGCCGAGATATTTATCTCCCAAACCTACTCTGAAAATTTCAAATGTCTAGCTCATTCCGTTCGAGAGTTATCGTGTCTACGGACCGGCCGGCCGGACCGGCCCGACAGAATGAATTTCGACCACGGATTCTTGATCAGTGAGTCGAACCAAATCGTTTAAGACCATTTTCATCGAAGAATTCGAAAATTACAGACATTTGGGCAAATTGATAAGCACTCAGTTCCGAGAAACTAGAGTGCCAAAAATGTGAAAAAATTATTTTAATTCAAAAAAAATATTTCACTGATAGTCACAAGAATTGATATTTTGTAAAATATATTGATCTCAATGTAGACCTCTTCTTATTTTTCGAATAAAAACTTAATAAAAAATGTGTAACGAGACAAAAAACGAGACTCTCGGGTTGTGCTGTATGTGGTCTCGGTATCGCCTATAATATTTTTCAAAACGTCTCACTTTTCCGAGACGAGAACGAATCGAGACGAGACGAGAAAAATCTCGCTCTCGTGGGAAGCCCTAGTCCTCATGTTCTAGGTAACAGCGTGCTTTTATTCTTTAATGTCTGTAATTTCCGAATTCGTGGTCAAATTCTATTCTATCCGGCCAACCGTTTATTGCCACGGTAACTTTCGAACGGAAAGATATTGCAACTTGCAATTTTCAGGGTAGGTCATGCATCCGACTGCGACGGCTGAGTACGTAATGGGCATATTCGACCAAATGGTTTCGGAGTATTCAGAGAAGAAAATACAGATCCGATTGGATTGAAATTTGGTAGTTAGTTGTAGAATACTGTTCATAGAACTGGTGCAAATATCTTAAATTTGCAGAAGTAGTGTGGGTAGATGCCCCACCTTGTTGAAAATATTCTAGCTGAATTTCTTCGTCATCAAGTTGGGTTTATGAATGGCTCCAGCATTATTCTTTTGTTCCTTTCGCCATTAATGGTATCACAAAATAAGACTGGCCGATATATTCTATGACGAGAAACTGCTAAGCACACACCAAATATTTGGCAAATGTAATGGAGTCTCAATTTAACCGTGGAGGTTCTCACAGGTTCTCACCAGTAAAGTGAAACCAAGTGAAAAAAAGTTAAGTCCAATAATCTGTCGACGTCAAGATTATTTAGAAACCAATCACAGTACTCTAGGCGACGTGGAATATTTATTGGTAGGAGTGGTGCGATTGGCTCAGTGGTAGAGTAATTGACTTGGGAGCGGAAGCCCCAAGTTCAATTCCGAGGCTAGGAAAGAAATTTTCTAGTCACGGTTATCGCCACCATTCGCTGTTGGGTCAAAAATTAACAGTGCTGTGCCTAAGGTGGCGTAAGGACACAGTAACAAAGCCTACACAGAACACAACTGGTTCTCCTAACTCAGGGCAAGCTCTTAGAGCTTATGAGGGGTCTCCTTGTGGAAGACCCAGGAGGATCAGTATAATAATAATAATAATAATAATAATAATAATAATAGTTACTGTACCATAGTTATTTTCTAGGGGTACACATTCAATTTTTTTGTCAAAACTTTGTGGCAAGTACTCGAGGGGACACCAGGCTGTTAAGATAATGTATTCAGGGATATTTGAGGATTTTGTTCAACTCGTGTTCTCAGTTCTTCAACAACTTCTTGAGAAACTTGAGGCTTTCCTATCGATTTTCCCTTGTTAACGTTTCCAGTCTGCATTATAACACCTCTGACGTGGGCTTTCAGAGAAGATTTTAGAATGTTCATCAGGATATTTCGCTAGATATTCATTTTCACAGGCCTCTACGAAGTAAATCCATTCTCCATTGATTAATGTAACATTGCGGTAATAGGACCACACAATAAATTTGTTTCGTTTTAAATCAAGTCATAGCAGATTTAAATAATATGGGAACTGAATTTTCACGAATTTCAAAAAGAATCTTAAGGATCCTTACATAGTATAAAACAAAGTCGCTTCCCGCTGTCTGTCTGTCCCTATGTATGCTTAGATCTTTGAAACTACGTGAAGGATTTAGTTGCGGTTTTTTTAATAGATAGATTCAATCAATAGGAAGGTTTATATGTATAATACATGCATAATATATTAGAGAAACTCTGATAATTTTAGAGGTTTCTAATGTGATGTCGTAAATAAACACATTTTTTGCGCTTACATTGCAAACGCTGGCTGAACCCTACGAGATAGATCAAAATAATGTAGTACAATATGGTACACCTTAAAAAGGTCTATAAAAAAGTCCCAGATGGTATATGTCTATCTCTTAAGGATAACCCACAATAACCATTTTTTATCCTTTACATTCTACGAGAAATAATGGCTTGATTACGAAGCGATTTTAAGCAATACAGCATTGATCCTTATCCAATGAAGTACCTTAAATGCATCGTGCATTCAATATTGATCAATATGGACCTTCACAGCCTGCAATTTAAATGAATATTTTCGGAAATATTACAGATTAAAAATGCAGGGACATAGCTGTGCGGTGGTACCGACCGGGGGGCCGGCACAGCCAGGATAGGGATTTGATATAAATCTAGAGCGCCAAAAAGTGTAACTCCCTTTCCAGGATTTGAGCCCGCCTTCTCTCGTTCCGAAACCGAAAACTCGACGGATTAGACCCCCGGGCTATCGGGCTCCTCGTACGATCTTGTCGATCTCCGGTATTAGAATAAAACGTCGGTACTTACCTGGGATATATATTCTTAATTTTCACTTTTCGACATAAAATCGCCACATGGGAGTTTATTTGACGGTTTTTTACCCTTATATTCGCTTTTCGTCAACTTTCAGCTCCGAAAACTGCCTAGAACGGCCGTTTTCAGACCCCGTCTTTTTAAGTCGATTTTGACGTTTCTCGAACCAGCTATTAGCAAGGAATTAGACAATGTCATGTCTCAGGAATATAAGTTGACATTATGACAATTCATACATAGAATAATTATATAATTCTGTGAAAACGTAGAAATACGATTTATTATTGTATTTTTGAAAAATCATGTCTCCAAAAGTATTAGCTTGTTAGAGTTGAAAATGATATAATTGGATTCTTAAGGTAAAACTGCTTATTGAAAAAAATTTAATTTGGAATTTGTTCTGTAAAAAAAATTTTTTTTCTTGTTACTCCGAAACCATCTGTCCGATTTTGCCCAATAACAAACTCAACCTTCACAGCCTGCAATTTAAATGAATATTTTCGAAGATATTACAGATTAAAAATGCAGGGACATAGCTGTGCGGTGGTACCGACCGGGGGGGGCGGCACAGCCAGGATAGGGATTTGATATAAATCGAATACAGAGAGCCAGAGAATCATCTGTAGAGCGTGAGGCCCGCCTCAGCCAGGATAGATGTATTGATTCCCCGAATTCCTCTGATACCATCGGATTTACTGATACAATTTCCGGTAAAGATATAATTTGCAATGGCCATTAATGAACACAGGGTCCAACTTTCAACGCCAACGACAAAAATGCTGTGAACGTTGTATACAAAGAAATTCTGTAGTATATTGAGTATCAGCATTTCAACGTGCGAAGTCGGGGCGGGCAGCTAGTTGATAATAATTCAATATTGGCTGTCAGTTTAGTAATTTCATGATATAAACAGAACAAAAGAAGTGAGAAATAGCAAATAAAAATCCAAAGCTAACTGCGATGTTACAATCATTTATAAAGACCCTCTATAAAGATTAATTGAAGACGCTGGAAGCATGTAAAGATGTTTGTGTTTAAATTTTGAGTGATTTTGATTAATTTGATGTAGCAAACAAATTTTGGAGTTCTGGAAGAAAACATAAAACCTAATATGAACCGTGTGATAAACGTGTATATGAGAAAAGTTTTCATTAGTTTTCGGTTGAAACCGAGAACGAACGGAAAGGTAAGCAAGTGAAACAAGCCTTAGTCAGACCTAATCTAGCAAAATCGGTGTTCCCACTTCCTAGAGCATAAATAGCAACCTATCATACTATTTGTGCAGCGAATTCTCCAATACAAGGTACATAGAACTGGATAATTGCTAAACGTGTTATCCCATTATGTTTTCATCACTCAACATTCCACTGCAGAATCAATTAAATGGCATCAAAATCAATATCAGCGTGTTCGTAGGATATTGGAAGGGTTATTATGTTTGAACGGGTTTGAAAAGGCCGTTGAGGTTTTTCAATTATGAATCAATATATCATTCTTGTTCTCTTTGAAATTTGAATGAATTATAAATTGGATGGGAAAACTGATTGGAAATTTCTCATTTTCATGTTGGTGTTGAAGTTGTCGATTGGAATTACAGTTTCCCGGACATTATATCACGAATTTTAGGACAGTGGGCTACTGGAGTTGAGAAAAGTTGGATGACTAGGTGGAATGTTTAAAATTGCTTCAAGCACTGACGTGAAGTCAGAAGCTTTTGCGAGTATGTTCTATTGTCTACTCACCTCTATTGGACACTCTACTACGAATTTAGCATGGATATACACCTCAGCTTTTAAAATATATGAATACGTAATCATTGAAGGATACTGTGGGAGGTATACTCATTATTGAAAGGTTTTTTTCTGGGTTTTCTCTCCCAAACTCTGGTAAATATCTATTAAATAAAAATTAATTATTTTGTGATTTGCTTCTGCGTAAGAAACACAGGATATTTGTCAGAAGCAATCAATTGAACTATGTTATATATATATACTATATAGATATTTTTCAGAGTTTGGGAGATAAAACCCACAAAAAAAAAACCTTTCAATATGAATAGGTACGTATCATACTATATTAATTACATATTTCATTATAACGAGAGAATCATCTATGATCACAGAATTTTTAATTCTCACATAATAGGTATTCTATTGGAATTGAAATACGAAATACTTACGCCTCAAGTAACTTCGTGATACGATATTCACGAAATTCCGCGAAAATTAGTGGTTCGGCATTCTACAAGTAATCACCGACGTTTAATTGGATCAGATTTTTATATTTTGAGTTATAGATGAAATAACAACAAGATTTTAGATTAATATAACTCCAAAACAATTTTGCCGATTATGCTAATTAACGATCTTGAATGTCGTATTTGGATGCGGACCCTACCCTGAAAATTGCAAGTCGCTATCTCTTTCCGTTCTGAAGTAATGGTGAGATACATAATATTTTCTCGTAAATTTGTCAAATTTTCTTGTGGTACGGTCCTCATAAAATTCCGCACACGTCTTCATGTCGATATTCTACAACGAGTTACCAAGCTTCAATTCGATCAGGTCTGTATTTTTCGGATTCGGATGCGCAAACTACCCTGAAAATTGCAAATCCTTTTTCGTTCAAAAATTATCGAGGCAACGGTCACCTAAGGCTGCTCGGATCACCAACGATATACATCAGATCGTGTTCAAACTTGGAACTTGGCAGTAAAGTTTGAAGGCTCTCGCAAAATTACATCGATTTCGGACGAATACTTTCTGATATACACATAGAATTTTATCCAATGATTTCTTTTATATTTTCTTGTGATACGATCCTCACGAAATTGCAGTTCTATCATAAGAATCCATTGATATCATTCCTAAAAAACTAATACTTTCGGAGATATGATTTGTCAAAGTTTGAACAAGAGCACTGTTGCGTCCCATGACTTCATATTTTGGGAAGTGCCGATTTGTTTTTCTAAACAAAGGAACTCGCGTGAAATATTGTCTATTGGGTTAACTGGGTTTTAGTTTACCATGTGTGGTCTCACCCTTGAAATTAATATTTTTACGAAAAGATAACTGCAAGTGGAATATCTTGTTAAGCTGCGAACCTTATTGAGCGACATATTTGGCCTATTTCCTGTGAAAGATTGATAAAATGCATTCTAACAACTGAAGTGCTATGAAACGTATCAGTTTCTAGACACATTGCCCAGTGTATTATTCTTTTTGTCTAGACGATTTGAAAACCCCTAGTCTGTGAAAACTTATCTATCATCATTCGTTGATAGATTATATGCAGGAAACGAGTGAAGTTTGGTCCCGATAGGGGGAGAAATTCGAGATTTCGAATGCCTAAGAATAAAACCCGCTAGAGGTTCACTGATTGGTGCTGGCATCGGGAATCTAGAAGGCTCCCACTATTTTTCGTAAACGACAAATGAGAGTATGGTTGTCACATATTATAGGGCGGTTTTACGATTGAAACCCCAATCATTGTTAATATTACCCCCGTTTCTACCCAGATGAAAGATCCTCCTATTTTCCTTCTATCTGAGCTTTGATACACATTTTACACTGAAATAATTCACTACTACTAAAAATACCATTGTAACTACTACTACAAATACCTCTATAACTAATACATTTCTTATGGCAAGAGACATCACTTATATTTTGTACGGTCGCGAATTTAATACTTATTTAGTTCTCCTTCCAACTAAGTAGTCACTTCTTCCTTTGTCATATAGAAGGAAGATTTAAAAACTGTATCAATATTGCATTGTACAATTACTTCTGCTTGTTATCGAAATATCGGTAAAAAGGAATTACATTTTGTTGTGTTAAAAGTGCGTTCGAATATTTCACCACTTCCTATACTCGTAATTGTTATCTTATTGCAAGTAACAACTTACGCAGTAATCAACGAGATTACTACTGGGTGCTTAAAGTTAAGTATACCCCCTTACTCATCCCCCTGATAAAACCATCAGGGTGTAAAATTCTGGTCCTTCGAAATTCAACATTAAATCCTGATAAAAGCATCAGGTCTCAACATATGATCCTTCGAAAACATAACATCCTGATGAATCAATCAGGATTCAACAAGAACCAAAGCTCTTGGGCTTTCCCACTTTTTTTTTACATATTTGGAAAACCCGAGGGACAACTTAATTCTCTCTGGCCAGCCATCCGTCCGTCAGCACGATTACTCTCGCACGCAATGAGTTAGATAGTTGAAATTTGCAGGGTATGTTTGGAGTCCAAATACGCCGGTTAAGTTCGTTGATGGGCAAAATCCGCTGAGTGGTTTCGGAGTTATGGCCATCTGAATTTTTTTTTCTAAATATCTCGAAAAATATTGATCTGATCGAATTATTGTTCAGTAGTTGGTTGAAAAATGTCGACACGAAGACTTACGCAGAATGTGTGTAGATCCTATGCCTATAAAATGAAAAAAAAATTATTCAAAAAAATTCTGTACCTCAGAAACTATTCGTCGGATCGTCAGATATCGTTGAAATTCTGTGAGAGCCTTCAAAACCATATTTTACAGTAAAGTTCTAGATTTGAACTCGGTCGAATCTATATTGGTGATATGATGAAGATATCGCCAAAATATTCTAACGATCGAGATGTGCTGGTTCACTCGATCACACTCGACAAACTAATTTGCCAATAGTTTTTGATTATGTATCTCAGAAACTATACGTCAGATATCGCAGAAAATTTGCAAGAGCTTTCCAACCCTAATTTAGTCATTACAGGAAAGTTCCAGATTAAAACTCGAACGCATCTATATTGCTGGAGATATTGGCAAAATATCGAATACGTTTAAAGTGTACTGGTCCACTGTGCTACGCTCGAACACTTACATTCACTTGAACGAATTTCATGATGCAGTCGATAGAATTTAGAAATTGTTCCTCGGAACAGAGTGCTTATCAATTTGTCCAAACGTCTGTAATTTTTTGATTTTGGCTCAAATGTTTTGGTTCGACTAACTGATCAAGAACCTGTGGTCAAAATCGATTCTGTCCGGCCAGCCGTAAACACGATAACTCTCGAACGGAATGAGCCATATAGTTGAAATTTCCAGAGTAGGTTTGGGAGATAAATATCTCGGTTGAGTTCGGCCTGTTGTTCATAAGAATCCATTGATATAATTTCCAACTCCAACAAGCTAATACTTTTGGAGATATGATTTTTCAAAATTTCAATGATACATCGTACTTCTATGTTTTCACAGAATGATAATTCTATCTATCTGTGTTCACTGTTCATACTTATCATCATATCTACCTGTAACAGGCAGTCAAATGTATTCCTGTTCTAGAAAACAAAATAGGTTTGAATGCAAAATGACCAATTATAGGATATTATAATTACCCCTACCCTATATGCCCTTGGATAATCCATATGATGATGGAAATATATACTTTAGTAAGTTTATCAAATTGGGTTCAGAATATCTCTAGTGAAAACAAAACTGGAATATTGGCTAAGTTTCAATTGATATAATATCATTTTCAGAGTAGATTTTGTTTCTGTTCCTGGTTATATAAGATCAATGCAAACTTTTGCAAAACTATTCAGTTCGTAAATCGTAAAAATGCTTAGATTTAAAATAGTTATCACTCCGAAACCACTCTGTGGTTTTTGCCCGTTAACGAATTCTGCTGAGATATTCATGCTCCAAATTTACCCTCTTTAACTTATTTCAACTCTTTAACTTATTTCTTTCGAGAGTTATCATGCTTATGGCCGGACGGACAGAATTGGATTTGACCCCGGATCAAAAGTTTGAAACCATTTTCGCCATACAATTCTAAACTTACATTCATTGGAGCAAAATGATAGCACGCTCTTCATGATGAAACGAGCTCGCAAAAACCATCTCTTTTACATGTACGGACCTGCCACGGAAAAATTAGTCCAACAGGATTCTCGAACCTCAAATCCCACTTCTACAGAATGAAAACGCTAGGAGTTATGGTCAATCCGATTTGCTCATGCGCAGAAGTGTAAATGTATTAACGTCACATCGAAAAAATACAACTGAAGGAAGGTACTTTGCGGACGCCTAGTCATACGATCCCCAAGAAATTCTGTATAAGTCTTCGTATCGGCATTTTTAAATTAACTACCGAGTTTAAATCTGGAAGATAGAGAGATATAAACTTTATTGGATGGTTCCAAATGCCTATAGACCTAAGTCTTCCTACGTGTTACAAAAATTCATTCATTTTACGGACGAGAAAGTACTTTCTCTATTTCAGTATCGTAATGAGTCCATTCCAGAACTGAAAACAGTGCTGGAATGAACTCAATCCCACATTGTTTCTAGTTATATTTTTCGTTTTGTGGTAGTCAGCACTGACATTCGATCCTATCAAATTTCAACACACGTCAATTGACAATACAATATAATCTGGATATAGTGAAATAATTGTTGAGGAAAAGCTTTATTCTCATTAAAAAATATGGTACTAGAGAATTCCTTCTTGCTAATTTTGAATCATTCAATCATGAATTATCCTAATATCAATTAGGAAACTGTTTTAAATCTGATCCCCATGCCCTACGTGTGTACGTTTCAAATTAAAATTCCGTAATCTGTCAACTTTCGTAACAGTCACACCAACTACTAAGATACAATACAAAAGTCACTAGGATGTATAATCCTAATTTTTCATAAAATTTCAACAGTATTTTAGAAAACTTGCCTGAAATAGAGCAAATATCGTCTAATACTCGTTGCAGAAGGCAATTCCAACACTCATGCGTTCGAAAACTCGCTTCTTCGTCGCTCGTTTTCGAATTTCGCATTCGTGTTTTAATAGGAGCCCATTCTGCAACTTGTTTTAGAATATACTATTCTCTATTTCAGTATCATAATGAGTCCATTCCAGCACTGAAAACAGTGCTGGAATGAACTCATTCCTGCAATTGCTTCTAGTTATATTTTTCGTTTTGTGGTCGTCAGCACTGACATTCGATCCTATCAAATTTCAACACACGTCAATTGAGAATACAATATAATCTGGATATAGTGAAATAATTGTTGAGGTAAAGCTTTATTTTCATTTAAAAATATGGTACTAGAGATTTCCTTCCTGCTAATTTTGAATCATTCATGCTATTAGGAAACTGTTTTAAATCTGATCTCTATGCCCTACGTACGTTTCAAATTCAAATTCCGTAATCTGTCAAATTTCGTAACAGTCACACCAACTACCAAGATACAATACAAAAGTCACTAGGATGTATAATTTTTCATTTAATTTCAACAGTATATTATAAAACTTGCCTGAAATAGAGAAAATATCGTCTAATACTCGTTGCAGAAGGCAATTCCAACACTCATGCGTTCGAAAACTCGCTCCTTCGTCGCTCGTTTTCGAATTTCGCATTCGTGTTTTAATAGGAGCCCATTCTGCAACTTGTTTTAGAATATACTATTCTCGTCCGCAAAATTACTTTTTCGTCCGCCGTGGTCACTATCAATACGGTATGATACGGTTCAATAATAAATAATAGTTTAAAAAAACTAAAAAAACACGCTTTTATAGCTAACCGAACTAAAAATTAGAAAATAATTTTTAATTTCAGAGAGTTTATAATACAGTAGAAGAAGATCGAACAATCAATCAGAATTTATCACCTCAAAATAAAATTATAATAAAGTTTAAGTTATTAACAAAAGAATTCAATTCAGAGTAAACAACGTGGGGTGCTTGATAAAGTAAATGTAGCAACCATTCTATTGGCAACTATCTATGAGAAGAGAGTTATGAAAAGTAGTAAAATGCACCCCACGCTTTTTACTCTGAATTGAATTCTTTTGTTAATAACTTAAACTTTATTATAATTTTATTTTGAGGTGATAAATTCTGATTGATTGTTCGATCTTCTACTACTGTATTATAAACTCTCTGAAATTAAAAATTATTTTCTAATTTTTAGTTCGGTTAGCTATAAAAGCGTGTTTTTTTAGTTTTTTTAAACTATTATTTATTTTTCATTTTTTAGTTCGATTTATCAATTAGTTATTTGTTGACATGTGGTATTGAAATGTCTCACAAATTATTTCGCAATCTCATCATTTCATTCAAAATTTTATTAATCCTGGCGGTCCCAATAAGGATAATGGGAAACTGTTAGAACATGTTAGAACTGTTAGAATATGAGCCCAAAATGATATATCGCATGCGACAAATCGCCTTGCGATAGACAGGCTCCACTCTGTGAGATTTTGTACATGAGATAAAGATAGTCCGCCGTATTCACAAATCATTCAATCTCCGTTAAGTCCTAACTGAGGTACTCAGTTAAGGATAAATTTGAATCGGAACCTCAGTTACCTAAAGTGAAAATCAACGTGAAACAGGCCAGTTTCACCACCGTTAAATACTTTAACTGAGGTTGCGATTCAAATTTATTCTTAACTGAGGACCTCAGTTAGGACTTAACGGAGATTGAATGCTTTGTGAATACGGCGGAGTATCTGTCTGCGCTTGTCGCTCATGCGATATCGCATCAGTATGAACTGCACCTGAAACATCACGTTGCAAATTGGCGGAGGTGCCCGGTATGAGATAATAAGCTATAAATAATAATCAATTTTTGTGGATAATAAGGATAATGGGAAACTGTTATCAAATTATTGCATTGTCATCGGTTCTTGAAACGTATGCAAAGTTTCAAATTAATCAGACTTCTGGAAACTGGTGAAAATTAAGTTCAAAGATTCCGTTACATACATACATAGTCAGATACAACCCAAGCTAATAAAAGCGTGTTAAAAACATAAGTGTCTGTAAGAAAGACTGTCAGTGCTGTGGTCACTATGGACCGAAATTCATAAAAATATGTGGAGGTCGACGAAAAAATGGAATATGCACCTCGGCGAAAAAGTGTCTATTGTTTTTCGTAACTGGTACATAAATAACTATTCTGGAATTTTTTTTTTGTGTTGGTCCTGTCGTATCTGTAAAGATGAGGTTGCATGATATATCTGTTGTGCTGTTCAGATATGAATTTTTTGCCCAATCAATTCATCCCATTCAAAATAGGTTCAATTCCGATCATTTCGTAGTCGTACAACATATGATTGGGGGGATTTTGCAGGGTGTTGTTCGGGCGTCGTAGTCTTGTGATCTAACGGAGGCTTGTTCTTTCTCCCACTTCTATGGTTCTCCGGATAGTACAATTTCCATTCGATATAATCGGGTGTCCATTTAAATTTGATCAGATCGGTAATCTCAGATTTATAGCGAAAAAAAAAATTTCTATTTTAAAAACAAAATTATGTTCCTAGTCATCCGATCACTAAATATAAAGGGTGTAATTCTAAAACTTGAAGCTAAATTTCAGCAAGCAGTTTCGAAAATATTCAGTAAAAACATTGGGTATTCTCTTTTCTATGTCACTTATTATACAACATGAAATGATGACAAGCAGTGGTGTACCTTGTTTGAAGAAGTAGTCGAAGCTTATCACGTTTGACCTCAAATCGGAGGATTTTTATGAATTTTTATATTATTTGCTCATTTCTTCTTCGATGTTTGTTTAATGAATTTCCGTCCTTACTGAATCAGAAAGGGGGTTCTAATTCCCTTGAAGCCAGCGTTCCTTAGAAAATTGAAAAGGTTCTATGTTTCGTCTCGAAGAAGAAAAGATTTCCTTTGTTTACTTAACGTGAAATGAAGTTTACTTTGTGTTATTTGAGGTTTACATTTCGTACTGAAAGGAAATGGTGGAAACTGTTCAATCCGTTTTTGCGCGTTCATTCCAGGTCGCCATAATTTTACCCAACTGTCTGTTGTTTTCTAATTTTTTGCGAAAATGGTCTCGAACGATTAGTTTCGACTCACAGATGTAGAATACGAGGACAAATTCGATTCTGTCCGTCCGTTGCCATGATAATTTTCTAACGAAAAGAGGTAATTTTCTAAGTAGTTTGCGAATCTGAATGCGACCGTTAAGTTAATGGGCATAATTGGCCAAACGATTTCGGAGTTATACTCATCTGAAATAAAGAAATCCATTATTTTTACAATAGATGGCTTTAGTTATATGCATCTCGCGTTGTATAAGTCCGATCGGGTTCCACTGGATGGCGTTAGAAAGATGAGATTTTGTACTACAAAAACTTCCTCGACAGTTTTATGATCAGTTGCCTCAGTTTAGTTCGAAAGTGCGTCAAAGATGGGCACTAGAGCAAAGAGAAAATACGCAATATTTTACAGTTTTTTTTCGATAAAGGCGTAAATACAAGCCAGGTGGCTGAAAATATAAATAGTGTTGATGGTCCTGATACTGCAACATACAATCACGCGCAATTTTGGTTTCGTCGATTCCGTTCCGGTAATTTCGATGTCAAAAATGCACCACGCACTGGAAGGCCAATTGTCGAAAAAGTCGATAAAATCATGGACATTGTCGAGCCCGACCGTCATGTAAGCAATGTTCCGATTGCCCAAGAGAAGACTCAAGAAGAAGCTCGATGTATGGGTGCCACAAGAATTATCGCAAAAAAACCTCATTGAGTGAATTCCATCTGCGAAACGCTGCCGAATCGCAACAAAATTGACCCATTTCTGAAGCATTATGACTGGTGATGAATTGTGGACCATTACGACAACGTCAAGCAAAACGGTCGTGGTCAAAACCGGTGAACCGTCGGAAACGGTGCCCAAGCTAGGATTGACGGCCAGGAAGGTTATGCAGAAGGCTATGAGCTGTTCCCCTACAGCACAACTGTTAACTCGGAACTGTACTGTCAACAATTGGACCGTGTGAAGGAAGCAATCACTCAGAAGAGGTCTGCTTTGGCCAATAGGAGAGAAATTGTGTTATATCAGGACAACGCCAGGCCACATACATCGATAGTGACTCCCAGAAGCTCTGGGAGCTTGGTTGGGAGGTTCGTATGCATCCACCTCATAGTCCAGACCTGGCACCAAGTGATTACCATCTGTTCCTGTTCATGGTAAACAATTTAGCTGATGAAAAATGGGTTCAAGTCCTGTGGACAGGAGCTTTCTGGCGCTCTAGTTCAAACAGACAAATTATATCTCCGAAAGTATCGGTTTCTCAGAGTTGGGAATTATATCAATGTATTCATATGATAGAACTGCATCCTAAAGGAAATTCAATTCAAATAATAGTTTATTTATCAAGATTAAATGAGCAATCATGAGAATGAGAAAAGCACCATGGAAGAAATCAAATTAAATCTGGCCAATTTTGCCCAATAACGAACTTAACCGAGATATTCATCTCCCTAAACTACTCTGAAAATTTCAACTACCTACCTCATTCCGTTCGAGAGTTATATCTATGTCTATGGATGAAAAGCAGTCTCACTACTCTCAGATCTCTTACTTCATGTTCAGTTCCGAAATGTAAGAATTTTCTGAGAAAAAAACTAATTTCGGAGCAAACAACTGAGATTTTTCTCACTTCGCTCACAATTCTTCGATTGATTAGATAATCTGTCAGGAACATCATTTGACATTATGACAATTCATATTCATACATAGAATAATATCATTCTGTGACAACGTTGAAATACGATTTATTATTGAAATTTTGAAAAATCATATCTCCGAAAGTATTAGCTTGTTAGAGTTAAAAATGATATGAATGGATTCTTATGATAAAACCTCTTATTAAAAAAAATTTAATTTGGAATTTGTTTCGTAAAAAAAAAAATTTTTTTTGTTACTCCGAAACCATCTGTCCGATTTTGCCCAATAACGAACTTAGCCGAGATATTTATCCCCCAAACCTACTCTGAAAATTTCAACTCTCTAGCTCATTCCGTTCGAGAGTTATCGTGCCTACGGCCGGCCGGACCGGCCGGCCGGACCGGCCGGCCGGACAGAATGAATTCCGACCACGGATTCTTGATCAGTGAGTCGAACCAAATCGTTTAAGACCATTTTCATCGAAAAATTCGAAAATTACAGACATTTGGGCAAATTGATAAGCACTCAGTTCCGAGGAACTAGAGCGCCAAAAATTGGCTACAACAGAGGCTTGAGAAAATCGACTGTCTCAATTTTTTTCCAATAGGGACGAGGGCTTCTAAGAGAGAGACATTATGATATTACCTCCAAAATGGCAACAAGTTATAGAACAAAACCGCGCATATTTGATACAAATCGGATCATCTTAACTATGGTAATTAAGGCCTTGAATTTCATGCAAAAATAATGGATTTCTTTTTACTACACCTTTTATAACGCCGAACGATCAACGTCATCAGTTTCTCACAGTCTGTGTATTACAAATAATTTCGTAGTTATTTTCAAGAAATCAGATAACTAAAGGCCGATCCAGACACTACGTTTTGCAGAACCTTCTGTCTGTAAAGTTCAACACGTTGCAGGAAAACGTTGGGCGTAAATAGGAACATTGCGCAGTTTTGAAAACAGCGCGGAGACGGTACAGTTGCAGCGATAACTGAGCTAGAAAGCATAGATATCCGTGAACTGGGCGGATTTGTCGCTGCATGTAGACGGTAACTGTGGTAACAGCATGCCAAAATTGACCAGAATAGTGCCTCCTCCATGACAATATCACAAGAACTGTGCAAAATATACAGATATTTCTGCACCAAATAGACGCTCCATAAGTTGCTACGTTTTCATTCCGTCTTGAGACTGCGCAGACAAAAGTTTGTGTAAAACGTAGCGTCTGGACCGGCTTTTTCATCAAGCAGCAAAATAAGAGATGCTGCTTTAGCAGTTTCTGCCACATCTGGCGGTGTTTTATGAATACGTTCATTTTAGGAACAGGCAAAATCAGTTTCTAATGTTGAATTGGAAGTAGATAGATACGACAGTATGATGGTACGATGGTACCTAGATTTGAATTTAGAATTCATTTATCTGTGGAATTAAATACATAACATAACATAATTAAAAACATATTTCAGTGAAGTTGTGACAAAATTCAGATTGCTTGTGATTAACTTTTGTGTGCGGTTGCTTATGGTAATCATGCATCAATAGAATAGACATTGAGCGTTAATAGGGGTCATTTATGGATGGGTTTCGTGAACGTCAAATATTGTCATTATTGCGGGGTTGAAATATGAATCCTCCGACATGGAGTTCCTATGTTATAATGAAATTATTAACTTACCAACATTTCCTTCACTAGTTACACCTGGTGGCGTCAAGATTGAAGCCAGAAGGACTAAGACAATTTCCAATTGTATGCCCGGCCACGGCATGGCCTGAAATTGATGAAAAATCAATTAGTCTTTTTATTTATTCAATCATCACAATTATTTGACGAGTGTTCAGTATCGTTGCACATGATGATAATCTGGTTAGCTATTATTCACGTAAAACAATACATCACAGCTTGTTTCAGGTACAGGGTATTCGAATTAGATGTTTAATTCTGAACTGCCCGCTATTTTGGCAGCTGTTATATTAAGAGCTGTCATTTTTTTTGATTGATGATAATAATAATAATAATAATAATAATAATAATTTATTTGCACTTCAAAAGTTATTACAAATAATAAATTCGAAATGAAGTCAAATCAGATAGATAACATAAACTATTTAAAGTTCCACAACCTAGAAAAAATTCATCAAGTGAATAAGTATCTATAGGAATCTCGGGAATAGGTGACAAATAAAATCCAGCACTATATTCTTGAATTTCTACCTACATCAATGCGACGTTTCAAGTGAATCAAGTGAATAAGGTTCAATGTTAACTAGGAACTGGTGTACTTTCTTCTTATAGGCATTGAGTTCTTTGATCGCTCTCAGACTTCCTGGAAGTGAGTTATATAACTTCATACACATATATCTAGTATTTTTCTGAGCTAGACTGAGGGGATGCTTAGGATACAAGTAATGTGCCCTACGTCTAGTGTTGTTAACATTTAAAAATTCTGCAAAGAATTCAGGATATTTTCTGATAAATAACATACATCTATGTATATAGACCGACTACAGTCAACAAGTTATCTCTCCTGAATACTCCTCTACAAGTTTCGCGGAATTTCATTTGGGGGCCGTCCATTAATCACGCGATGCTCTAAAGGGGAGGGGGGGTCCATGAAAATCACGAAATATCACGAAGGGGGAGGGGGGGTTAAGTATAATATCACGTGTATTTTTTTTTTCTTCAAACACGTTAACACGTACAAACTCGATTTAAGCGGCTTGCAGTGTGACGCAGATTCCCGGTTGCCAGGCAAAACAGGTTTTTTATATTATTATTGTTTTTTTTTATTTGTTATAATAAAAATTGATCATACTCACACCAGTATATTATTTGGTATAATAAAAATAGATAATACTCATACCTGTAGCCTATATTTATATATATTTTTTAAGGAAATGGAAATTCTTTGTTGGTATTAAATAAATACACGTGATATAGGGGTGGGGGGGGGGTGTAGTCTTGAACCTCACGAAATATCACCAAGGGGGAGGGGGGGTCAAAAAATGATAAAAAAAACATCACGTGATTAATGGACGCCCCCTTTGTTGATGACCCTGATGGCCAACTTCTGTACTCTGAGGACCTTAAACAACTGGTTACTATTGCCCCAAGTCACAATACCATAAGTAATCGCAGATTGAAAGTTGGAAAAATACAAAATCATCAACAAACTCTTGTCAACAAATTGTCTAAGTACACTGAAGGTATAAATACTTTTACTCAGTTTTTGGCATAGACTATAGATGTGGTCATGCCATAACTAAAACTAAAGTCGAATTTAAGCGAATAACCAAAGCAGAGCGGTTAAAACCAATCTCTTTCGGTCTTAACCAATTCACTTGAGCGAAAACGGTTATTCGATCGGTTTAGGCCCGCAGACGTCATGAATCAGTTGTGAACAGATCACGAGCATAACCAAAATTTTGCGGTTTTAACCCAGCTTTGGAGTAGTTCTACGAACGGTCCATCGAATGAGCGGGAAATATAAAATGGCGGAAAACGATCAAATTTATTGTATTTCTATCAATTATGAGAGCACCGATTATAATGTGCAAGTGGAGAATATTGAGACAGCCAATTTCCTTTTTTTATTCAAAAGTGCATAAAAGGCATTTAAACATTTGTTTACATGATCATCATTCAAAATGAATGGAAGACAACTCGTCTATAATTAATTCATAATTGGCATTGAAAAACTTGAATACAGATCTAGACTTAACTGACTTCTCGATTGGTATGGTCAAGAATGATATACCTATTTTACTCTTTCTGTGCGATCTGAACTCTGCTGATTCTTGTTTCTTTCGGAATTAATTTGGTTCAGAGTATTATTGGTATCATCTTTTAAATGTGAACTGTTACTCAAATTTAATTCCTTAGACAACAGTTCCCGATCAGCTAGCTCCCCTTCTTCTGGTACTTCCCCATTAATATAAACTCGTATTTCACCAGTATTAGTCCAATTGTGTGTTATCTATTATTTTGAATAAACTCAAAAAGTGATTGAGCATGTACTTGTACACGTATGAAGAAACAACAGAAAATATACATCCGATATCCGATATATATCCGAAAATATTTAAATATGTCCAAATATACAGGGTGTTTCAAGAAAAGGTGACCCCCTCTCTAGGATAGGTAGAAAACTGAAAAATAATTGGGGTTTGCTCAGTAAAAAATTTTCGTAACGCCATCCGTATTCGTTGAAGAAAAAAAAATTATACACATTTTTTAAAATTTTGCAGAAACTACTGGCAACATTGTAATGAAATTTTATACGAATACGTTTTGGAAGCTGATACATCCAATGAATTCGTTTTTATGTCTGACTCTCCTAGAGGGCGCTAGTTACACGGTTCGTGCCAAGTAGTATTAAACATAACTTTTTTATTATTAGATTTATTGAGCAAAATTTCAAGCGTACTTAAACATCATTCAATTTTACACAAAAAAGGTACTCTTGGTAAAACTCGATAATGTGTACCGTTCTCGGAGTATTTTGATTTGAAAATTCTACACGGCAATAGCATTTTCTCTGAAATTTCAGTTGCCATGGAAAACTGTCTTTCATTTAATGGTTGTGACGTTGATTCAACAATAATTACATTTCTATTGTTAAATTAGATATTGTTAATCAAAATGTATTCAAATTTTGAATACACTGACATGTTATTAACCTTAGGAGAGTGTTTAGGAAACGCTAGTGCAGCTGTTATGCGTTATTCAGAAAAGTTTCCTCGAAGAAACTTTCCAAGTAAAAATACATTTAGAGCAATTGAACGACGTTGTCGAGAAACTGGGAGTGTGAGACCTAAAAAAATAAATTCTGGTAGGCCAAGAATAACAAGAACCATTAATAAAGAAAATGTGATTTTAAATTTAGTTGATCAAAATCCAACAGTTAGCGTAAGGGATGTGGCAAGACAAACAAATACGTCTTCTTCAAGTACTTGGAGGATACTTAAAGAGCAGCAGCTACATCCTTATCATTACAGACAAGTCCAAGAGCTCTTGCCAGACGATCTACCGGTTAGAATGGATTTTTGTCGAACATTACAAGAAAGGACAGCCATCAATCCAAATTTTTTAAAATGTATTCTTTTTACGGACGAGGCCAGTTTTACGCGACAAGGTATGTTTAACTCCCATAATGCACACTACTGGAGTGATGAGAATCCACATGTCAAAAGGGTAGCACATTACCAACACTCATTTAAAGTTAATGTTTGGGCAGCAACTTTAGGCAACAAGTTAATAGGTTATCACATTCTACCTGGAAATTTAAATGGTGATATGTACCTGGACTTTTTAAGTAATCATTTATTCGAGATATTAGAAAATTTAACGGTAAACGAGCGAAGATATCTAATTTTTATGCACGATGGAGCTCCACCGCACTTTGATAGAAGGTGTCGTAATTGGTTGAGTAACCATTTTCCGAATCGATGGATTGGTAGAGGTGCAGAAGCTCCAATTCATTGGCCTCCTCGGTCATGTGATTTTAATCCCTTGGATTACACAGTTTGGTCGTATCTTAAAGAAAAAGTTTATGCTGCAGAGGTAAATTCACCTCAAGATTTGAAAGATAGAATACAACGTCACTTTAATGATCTCACAGCTGACTCCCAACCATTTAGAAGATTAATGGATTCTTTAGAAAAAAGGATAGCCTTGTGTATTCGTGAAAACGGAGGACATTTTGAACACCTACTCTAATTGAAATCATATTAATGTTATTAGCCATTTTTTGAATTTTCTGATTTTTGTGTGAAATTGAATGATGTTTAAGTCCGCTTGAAATTTTGCTCAATAAATCTAATATTAAAAAAGTTATGTTCAATACTAATATCTAATTTAACAATAGAAATGTAATTATTGTTGAATCAACGTTAAAACTATTAAATGAAAGACAGTTCTCCATGGCAACTCAAATTTCAGAGAAAATGCTATTGCCGTGTAGAATTCATCGGTTATTACTTCATAATTTTCAAATCAAAATACTCCGAAAACGGTACGCAGTATCGAGTTTTACCAAGAGTACCTTTTTTGTGTGAAATTGAATGATGTTTAAGTACGCTTGAAATTTTGCTCAATAAATCTAATAATAAAAAAGTTATGTTCCATACTACTTGGTACGAACCGTGTAACTAGCGCCCTCTAGGAGAGTCAGACATAAAAAGGAATTCATTGGATGTATCAGCTTCCAAAACATATTCGTATAAAATTTCATTACAATGTTGCCAGTAGTTTCTGCAATATTTTAAAAAATGTGTATAATTTTTTTTTTTTCAACGCCCTGTATCTTGAATACGGATGGCGTTACGAAAATTTTTTACTGAGCAAACCCCAATTATTTTTCAGTTTTCTACCTATCCTAGAGAGGGGGTCACCTTTTTTTGAAACACCCTGTATACAAGCATATCCACAACTGATACAATAATATATGCAAGAGTGATCTCCTCGGAATTCGCTTATTCCGAAATTACTTTAACTTGTTCTGAAATTGAAATTGGAAACTTTTCCCAAAATTGAACTTGAAAAGATATATTTATAGAACGAGTAAACTTGTCTCTGGAGAAAAGAAAATAAAATAGGTTAGTTTTCGCACTGATTGCGGTTAAAACCAATGCATTCAAGCGACAGAGATGTCGGTTATAAAATGTGACGTCAGATTGTCATTTGTCTTATAACCAGTACGATAACCGCAGGTTGGACCAAAACCTTTCGGTCCATCGCTTAAATTCGACTTAAGTTGAATGGGTGGGTTGTGTTCGAATATTAACTCCGTAGAGTAATATTTACTCCATTGCGTTCGAAAACTGAAAGGTTGAGTAAATTTTACTCTGTGACTGTCGTCCGAAAAGTCGGAGTATTCGAAGCGGAGTTCGTTTTACTCCTGTCAAAATTGACATAACTCGAGGGACGGAAAATCCAGTATCTTTGTCTCACTGTTTTATGAATGCTTTGTGAGGTAATTTAAAAGTTTTAATACTGCTCGTAATATATATTTATGATTAGAGTTACATATATGTGAAGAAAACAATAATAATAGGATCTTTATTAAACCAACATAACCTATTTTCCGATATTGGCACCTTCTGTCACTGTCAGTGTCAGTGTCAGAGTTAACTCCAGAGTAAATCTGTCAAACCTTCAAAAACTCTACTCTACTCCGTGGAGTTAATTTTCGAACACAACCCTGCAGTTATCGTACTGGTTATAAGACAAATGACAATCTGACGTCACATTTTATAACCGACATCTCTGTCGCTTGAATGCATTGGTTTTAACCGCAATCTTTCAGTGCGAAAACTAACCTATTTTATTTTCTTTTCTCCAGAGACAAGTTTACTAATTCTATAAATATATCTTTTCAATTTTCAATTTTGGGAACAGTAAAACCAATTTCAGAAAAAGTAAAAGTAATTTCGGAATAAGTAAATTCCGAGGAGATCACTCTTGCATATTATTGTATCAGTTGTGGATATGCTTGTATATAAACTGCTCCACAAGAGTTAGGGATATCAGCATATTAAGTTGTTCTGAGGGGCGTAAAATTTTAAAGACAATATCAAAAACATGATCAACTGCACCAAAGCGTTGGACACCATTGACTTTGATATATTACTAGCCAAATTACGTTTAATAGGGTTTTCCCCTCATTCTAGAGTATTCTTCAGCTCGTATCTCAATGGGAGAAAAATTTCAGGAATTTCAGTTCCACAAGGAAGCGTTTTAGGTCCACTACTTTTTTCATTGTATATTTCATCTTTGACCAATGATATTATTTGCAATTATCACTTCTTTGCAGATGATTTGCAAATCTACATGAGTTCCCCTGTTGACCAAATCCCCGAAAATATCGCGAAAATTAACAAAGATTTACTTCGGTTGTCTGGTGCCGCTTCCAGTATAGGTCTTACGTTGAATGCCACCAAAACTCAATCCATTATAATTGGGCTCAAAGAGGTACTTGAATCAGATAAATCGCGATGGTAATGGAATCATAATTAATGGCAACAAAATTAAATATTCGAATAACGTGAGAAACCTCGGAATCATTATGGACGAAACATTTTTTTTGGGACGGACAAATTGCTAATTTGAGCAAGAAGTTTTATTACAGTATTCATCAACTTCCCGTCTGAAAAACTTCTTGCCATATCAAACAAGGAAAAACTAATTTTTTTCACTATTACTCCCTTTAATGGATTACGCTGATGTGGCCTATATGGGACTGAATGCAATCCAACTGAACAAACTTGAACGCCTACAAAATGCTGTTTTTCGATTTATATACAATTTGAGAAAGTTTGATCATGTTAGTCAGTATAGGCATCACCTTAATTTATTATCTATCAATCAACGTCGAAACTGGCATATTTTATTACTAGGATACATAGTTTTGAATACGCAAGAACCGGCATACCTCCATTGCAATCTTCGACCTCTTGGCGGTGAAATTCGGCATACTAGAGCAAATACAAATGCTTCCTTGAGGACACCTGCACATGTCATTAATTTTGTTCACAACAGTTTCACAGTAATATTTTCACAGCTTTGGAATCGCGTTCCTCGACAAGTGAGATGTTCCGGCACCAGTCATCAACAGAAAGGAAGCATTTGAGTAGCAGTAGGGGATCCGAACAAAACGACTGCACGGTTGAAAACGAGACTCCAGGCTGAAGACCTAGCCATGATGAATAATATCATCGACGATCGCCTAAAGGAGGACTGCTCACTAGAAGATGTCGTGGCTGCAGTGAGAGCTGCTACTTCACTTCTATGCCCTCCAGGTAGAACAACAACAAGGGATGACAAACATAGGTCAATAATGAAGAAGCTAGATAAGAAGATGAAGATCGTGAGGCAGCAAGCATCTTGGTACCAATGTATCATAGATGTTATGAAAGGACAACTGAAGCCTAGCAAGAAGATAGAGGTCATGATGGGGGAGCTGCGTGCGTTGCACCGTACGATTAACTTGCCCATCATCAATCTACTGAAGTTGAAAGCTGTCGATAAGATAAGATCACTAGCGGCAGCGAGGAAGAAGCTGATCAGGAAGCAGAAATGGATAGAGGACAACAGCACATTCACCGCAGAACCCTCAAATCTATTTGAGCCTAAACAAATATAGGCAGAAAACTACCATCGCCAGAAAAAGTCGAACGGTTCTGGAAGAAATTATACGAGCGACCAGCGGAAACCAGGGATACTCCAGCACTTCAGAGGTTCCAGACATTATGCGATCCAAGTCTGCAACCGATAGAAGAAATGACTGAAGTAACAACCGAAGAAGTTAGACAAGCCCTAAAGAACAACAATGATTTCACGGTACCTGGACTGGATGGGATCCAGAACTACTAGTGGAAGAACTTTCCAGCTACTCATCAACACGTAGCCAGGTTATTCAGTGAGATAATAATTCACCTTGAGCCAATTCCATCATGGTTGGTAGAGGGCAGAACTGTACTGATACCAAAATCAGGCGATCTAGGACAGCCAAAGAACTACCGCCCTATCACTTGTCTCAACAAGTTGCATAAAATTCTCACAAATGTCCTTCAAAACCGGATTCTGGAGGTTATTGCACCAGTGTGGAACTAAATCTACGATCAAAGAGGGGCACGGAAAGGAGTACAGGTGTGCAAGGACAACCTACTCATAGACAAGAGCATTTGTCAAGATGCAAAACACTACAAGCGCGATCTACATACATCCTGGCTGGATTACGCGAAAGCATTTGACACATCGTCGCACAGCTTGATATTACAGCTGCTTGAGATGCTCAAAGTCCACACTAACATCGTCCATGTGATGGAAAACATCATGGCGCTATGGAAGACTAAGTTCGCCGTACGATCGGAAGGTCGAACCACGTATACGGGATGGGTGAAATACAGGCGAGGCGTATTTCAAGGAGACTCGCTAAGCCCGTTACTGTTCTGCATAACACTCCTACCATTAACAACGGAGTTGAGGAAAGCAGAATAGGGTACAAGGCCGGGCCACCAGGCAGAAGAGAACATCTGGTTTCACATCTCCTGTACATGGACGACTTAAAACTGTACGCTCCCTCCAAGGCAGCGCTACAACAACTTCTTAACATCGTTGCGGAATACACCGCAGCAATAGGAATGTCATTCAGTTTTGAAAAATGTGCTGTTTTCCATCTGAGCAGGGGAAGAACTGAAGAAGTAGGAGAAGACATCGAACTGGAAGGAGGAATAATCATTCGGCACCTCGATGAAGAGGAAACTTACAAATTCCTTGGAATGCAACAAAGAGGCGCACTGGAGTCAACTCGAATCAAGGATGCCTTAACAGCCAGCTACAAAAAGAAGATCCGAGATATATGGAAATCACAGCTGTCTGGTAAAAACAAGGTGTCAGCTACCAACATCTTGGCAGTTCCGATAGTCACATACTCTTTTGGAGTAATCAACTGGACAGTTAATGAGATTCTCGAAGTAGACAGAGCCACACGTAAAGTGATGAACATGAATGGCAATAAGGATATTGAGAAGTGAAGACCCGCTTCTGCAAATGGTAGCTCATCATGAAATAAGGAACCAAGGAGCTTTCCTATTTAGAGCTGGACGGAGAGCCTTGGAAAAACTCAGCATAACTGGAGTATCCATCGACTATGAGCTAGTGGGAACACCTATGACGCCAACAGACCAGAGAAGAGTAGGCAGAGAGATCAGACAGGCACAACTGAAGACATTACTCGAAGACCACATGAGTAAAAGTCTGCACTCTATGTATTTCAGGAGTTTGAAAGATCAGGGCCTATCAGAGGAACTATCCTTTGCGTTTTTGAAGTCGGCTGGTATAAAGAATGAAACGGAGGGATTCGTTATGGCTTGTCAAGATGGAGTGATGAATACAAGATGGTATAAGAAGAACATCATGAAAGTGGACACCCCAACAACTTGCAGAGCATGCCACAGTCAGCAAGAAACTGTCATGCACATCCTGTCTGCTTGCACGCTCCATCAGGATACACAGAAAGACACAATGCGGCACTTCGGATTCTCTACTTCCATCTGAGAGAAGTTTATGGTATAGACAAGGAGCCAGTGCTACCATTTGTGCCTCTGGAAATTGAATCAGTCATCGAAAATGATAGAGCTCGAATCTACTGGAACTATGCTTTTCCAACAACTCGGCAGAACCATGCCATAAAGCCAGATATAGTACTGGTGGACAAAGATCTCAGGGAATTGTTTGTTGTCGAATTCTCCTCCCCCGCTGAAAATAATGTGGTGATGAAAGAACAACAGAAGAGGGAGAAATACAAGGATTTGCTGTTTGAGCTGGGAACCCTATATCCAGGGTATAAAGTAAAAATCATCGTTCTGATCATAGGATGCCTTGGCGGAATGAGAGCGAACTATGTGACAGAATTGAAGATTATTCCGGCCTGTACCTTCTTGGCCGAGGTTTTGGCGAACAGAATGCAAAAAGCAGTTTTGCTCGGGTCACTACGAGTGATGAGGTCCCATCAACTATGAAGGCCACTTGCAGCTCATCTCTTTTGTTGAGGGACGCTGTAAGGGCAGGACGAAGAACAGTCCAAGAAGAGTGAGAGGTTTTTTAGTGAGTAACCAAATAACATCCAGAGTCTCACACTGCCGCTTGCGGTGCCTATTAAAGGTTTTTCCTCTTACACGACAAAAAAAAAATTTAATAATAATAACTTTATTATTATTATTATTATTATTATACTGATCCTCCTGGGTCCTGCAAATAAAAACTTATTAATTCGATTTGAATGCATATTTTCACCATCTAGTTGTCTTTTTCCTTGAGTTTGGCAGTTTTTCACATTATTCCTAAGATTTATCATTTCAATATGCAGTTAACTTATTGTCAGTCTCTTAGCGATATCGAACTTAGTAAATTACACGGGCTTCTTAAGATTCCAAGACGTAAATTAACAAACGCCGAGGCTAATAGGGCTATCGGTATGCTACAGGGTGGCCTCACTCAAGTCGCTGTGGCAGAAACTGTGTGCAAGTATCGCAAAGTGTAATATCGCAACTCTGGAATAGGTTGAATGAGACAGGTTCGGTGCAGGAAAGAAATAGGGTTGGTGGACCAAGAAAAACAACACCCGCGCAAGACCGTTTTATCACCATTTCGGCGAGGAGATATCCTCTTTCTTCATGTAGGATGCTGAGAAATCGACTTTTAACTGCCAATGGTCCTCAAATTTCCATTGAAACCATCCGACGTCGTTTGGGGGAGATTAACCTGGCTTCTAGACGTCCATTGAGGGGTTTTACGTTAACATGTGAGCATAAACGACAAAGATTAGAATGGTCCAGGCAGCATGTTAATCTGAACGTCCCATTGGACGTTCAGATTAACTGGATTCATCTGTGAAAAGTACACTACGCCATTGCGTGCTTTTCACAGATGAATCCAGATACGGACGATTTTCAGATTCTCGAAAAACAAGGGTTTGGACTATGTCGCGTATACCCCGAAATCGCCGTCATGTGCAAGAGGTTCATCCATTTCGGGAAGGCTCTGTTATGGTATGGGCTGGGATATGTTACAAAGGGCGCACAGACCTTCACATTTGTCCTGGCAATATGACTGCTTTACATTATAGGGACATGTCATTGGCAACGTAGTGCCAAATTTTCATGCTGCCATTGGTGAAGCTTTCCAATTTATTGACGATAACGCAAGACCACATCGTGCAGCAATAGTAGAAAATGCGCGAGACGAGCATGGTATTCCACATTTACCAATACCTCCGTATTCGCCGCCAGAATTAAACTGCATAGAACATGCATGGGTTATGCTACGAAGAAGACTAGATGATCACCAACCTCCACCAGAAACATTGAATGACCTCAAAGCACTACTGCCTCGTTTATGGAATGAAATTCCTCAAGATATGCTCAACACCCTCGTTGACAGTAAACAACGAAGATGTCAGGCGGTCATTGATGACCGTGGTGGCCATACCTTGTATTGAAGGCATAAAGAGACAAAAAAAAACAATAAAAAGTCCGGAAATAAAAGTCGTTAAATTTGACCCTATTCTGTTAATCACCCGGTATATGTTGCAGACCAAAAAAACTTACGTGCAATTTATAGTTTTGAACCTAAAACTATATTGAATTACGTTTTCAGCGCAAACAAAGGTTTCAGAATGTCAGTTATTTTAGTTGAAACGATTATCCCTAACTCTTGTGGAGCAGTTCATTGGACATATTTGAATATATTCGGATATATATTTTCTATTGTTTCTTCATACGTACATGCTCAATCACTTTTTGAGTTGATTCAAAATAATAGACAACACACAATTGGACTAATACTGGTGAAATACGAGTTTATATTAATGGGGAAGTACCTGAAGAAGGGGAGCTAGCTGGTCGGTAACTGTTGTCTAAGGAATTACATTTGAGTAACAGTTCACATTTAAAAGATGATGCCAATAATAATCTGAACCAAAATAATTCCGAAATAAACAAGAACCAGCAGAGTTCAGATCGCACATCAGAAAGAGTAAAATAGGTATATCATGCAACATTCTTGACCATACCAATCGAGAAGTCAGTTAAGTCTAGATCTGTATTCAATTGCCAATTATGAATTAATTAGAGAGCAGTTGTCTTCCATTCCTTGGAAAAACATTCTGAATGATAATGATGTAAACAAATAAGTAAATGCCTTCTATGTAGTTTCGAATAAAAAAAAGCAAATTGGCTGTCTCAATATTCTCCACTTGCACATTATAATCGGTGCCCTCATAATTGATACAAATACAATAAATTTGATCGTTTTACGCCATTTTATATTTCCCGCTCATTCAATGGACCGTTCGTAAAACTACTCCAGAGCTGGGTTAAAACCGCAAAACTTTGGTTATGCTCGTGACCTGTTCACAACTGATTCATAACGTCTGCGGACCTAAACCAATCGAATAACCGTTTTCGCTTAAATGAATTGGTTAAGACCGAAAGGGATTGGTTTTAACCGCTCTGCTTTGGTTATTCGCTTAAATTCGACTTATGCCATTTATAAAAATTGGTTCAAGCGCTGATGTGAAGGAGCTTTTGCGCGTATGTTCTATTTGTCTATTCATCTCTGTTGGACACTCTTAATCGAATATACCAACCATAAATAACGTTTCCTCAGTTAAGATATGTCAGGCTGAAGGACTGATGGCCTTTTGGTTTCCAATAAAGTAAGATTCTATATATCTATCTATAAGATATGAATACATTCCGTACGATTTCAATGACAGGAGTAATGAGAGAACCTGTGATCGTATGATCACAGAATTTTAAATTCTGAAGTATGTATTCCATCGGAATCGGAATTCGTTGAATATCTAATAATATACGAAAAAGCTTACGCCTCAAATAATTTCAGGATACGATACTCACGAAATGCTGCGACAATTAGCGCGTCGAAATTCTACAAGTAATTACTGAGTTTTAATTGGAGCAGATTTGTATATTTTGAGTTATAGAGGAAATAACTACATTTCATAGTATAACTCCAAAACCTTTTTCCGATTACTTCTATTAACGAACGCAAATTTCACATTCGGATGCGCAACCTACCCTAAATATTGCAAGTCGCTATCTCTTTCTGTTCTCAAGTTATCGTAGATAAATAAAAAAATTTCATAATTTTTGGCGCTCTTGTTACTGATAACAGAGTGCTAAATGTCTGTAATTTTCTAATTTTTGGCTGAAAATGGTCTCAAACGATTCGGTTCGACTCACTGATCAAGAATTCGCGGTCGAAATCGATTCTGTACGTCCGTCCGTCCGTTAACACGATAACTCTCGAACGGAATGAGCTTGACAGTTGAAATTTTCAGAGTGGGTTTGGGAGATAAATATTTCGGCTAAGTTCGTTATTGGGCAAAATCGATGGTTTCGGAGTAACGAAACCAATTAAAAATTCAAATTCAATTTTTTTTTAAGATGTAGTTTGAATCATAAGAATCCATTGATATCATTTTCAACTCCAGAAAGCTAATACTTTCGGAGATATGATTTTTCAAAATTTCAATAACACATCGTACTTCTATGTTATCACAGAATGCAAATTCTATGTGTCTGTGTTCAATCTGTTCATACATATAAGCTTATCTACCTATGACAGTTATGTCAAATATATTGATTTCTGTTCTAACAAAGATTGATTGATTGCAAAATGAACAATTATAGGATATTATTATTACCCCTACCCTAAGTGCCCTTGGATAATCCATATGATGATGAAAATATATTCAGAATATCTGTGAAAACAAAACCGGAATATTGGCTAAGTTTCAATTGATATAATGTAATTTTCAGAGGAGATTTGAGTAATGAATTATCTCGGATAAGTTCGTTATTCAGTTTTAATTTCAATTCTATTATAAGAATGCATTGATATCATTCCCAACTCTGAGAAACCAATCATTTCTGAGATGAATTGTCAAAGTTTGAACAAGAGCGCCAAAGCTCCTGTCCACAGGGCTTTTCCACTTCCGCAAATTTCTAGTGATAAGATCCTCACAAAATCTCACATACGTCTTTATGTCGGCATTCTACAACTAGTTACCAAGATTCAATTCGATCGGATGGGTATTTTTTGAGTTATCGAGAAAATAATAGGTATTCGAGATGGGTATAACTCCGAAACCGATGGGCCCATTATGCTCAACAACAAACTGAACTCTACCCTTCTAATGCGCAGCCTACCCTGAAAATTTCAAGTGGCTATCTGTTTCCGTTCGTAAGTTATCGTGCAAACGATCACCCATTCAGATACTCAACTCATACAAGGCTGTATGAATCTGATCGTGTTTAAAATTGGAACTTGGCTGTATAATTAGATTTCTAAGGCTCCCGCACAATTTCAGACGGATAGTTTCTGAGATATACAAATTTTCTCAATGATTTTCAATATTTTTTTTTAAATTTTCTAGTGATACGATTCTCACAAAATTTGTCAAGAATTCGCTCGTCGACATTCTACAACTAACTACCATGTTGTAATTGGATAGGATTCGTATTTTTTGAGTTATTGAGGAAATAAATTTGTTTTTGGCGCTCTTGTTCCTCGGAACAAAGTGCTTATCAATTTGCCCAAATGTCTGTAATTTTCGAATTTTTGGCTGAAAATGGTCTTAAACGATTTGGTTCGAGCCACTGATCAAGAATCCGTGGTCGAAATCGATGTTGTCCGGCCGTTCGGCCGACCATTTACACGATAACTCTCGAACGGAATGAGCTAGACAGTTGAAATTTCCAGAGTAGGTTTGGGAGATAAATATCTCGGTTGAGTTCGTTATTGGGCAAAATCAGCCAGATGGAGCCAAAGTAACGAAAAAAAAATTGTTTTTACATAACAAATTTCAAATTCAATTTTTTTTAAGACGCAGTTTCATCATAACAATCCACTGATATAATTTTTTCCACTCTAAAAAGCTAAACTTTCAGAGATATGATTTTTCAAAATTTCAATAATACATCTTACTTCTATGTTTTCACAGAATGCAAATTCTATCTGTCTGTGTTCACTGTTCATACATGTAATCTTATATACCTATGACAGACATGTCAAATGTATTTCTCTTCTAAGAAACAAAGTATGATTGAATGCAAAATGACCAATTATAGGATATTATAAGAACCCCTACCCTAATAGGCCCTTGGTTAATCCATATGATGATGGAAATATATAATTCGGTAAGTTTATCAAATTGCGTTCAGAATATCTTCAGTGAAAACACAACTGGAATATTGGCTAAGTTTCAATTTAAATAATATAATTTTCAGAGGAGATTTGATGAATGATTATCTCGGATAAGTTCGTTAGTTAATTTTAATTTAGTGTTTTTTTATGATGCAGTTCTATTACAAGAATCCATTGATATCATTCCCAACTCTGAGAAACCAATAATTTCGGAGATGCATTGTCAAAGTTTGAACAAGAGCGCCAAAGCTCCTGTCCACAGGACTTTCCCACTTTTATTTTTCTGTATATACCCATCATTTTTAACTTATTTACCAATAACCAGTTGGCATATACAGGGTCCTGTAAAAGTGCGTTACTCGTCCATAGCTGCCAAACCAGACCTTTTAGAAATTTAGTTTGAAAGCACGCCCTTTGTAGTTTCAATTCTGAATGTCAGAAAGTTATTTTCTAATATACAGGGTGTTCCCAAATAAAATTATTCAACAAATGAGTGATTTTTTAAATGGACCACTCCTTATATTTTCGAATATTTTCAATAGTCTTCAATACCTCTATTATGATGCAAAATACTAGAAATATTTTTCCAACAGTACAGATCTTATTCAGAGAAAACTGCAAAAAGTTGACGGAACAGTAGTTCGCTAAAAGTCCTCTACCGATTTCCAAAAGCGATAGTAACATGAATTTCATCAAATTTTTTTTTAACTGAAGAATTTGCCTAGTCATCGTTCCTAAATGCTGAACCTGTCGTATATAGGGTGTCCGTTATCAATGTCCACATCAATTTCAAATTGTTATTTCTCGATTTTTTCAAATGTTACACCCTGTATTTTTTTCCATGGTGATGTAGACAATTGAATACCTTACATTTTCTCAGAAGTAACCTTAGGACTATTTTCAATCTTGTGTCCATTAGAGACGAAAAATGACAAGATGGCCTGCTAGATCATCGGATCTCACCAAACTAGATTTTTTTCTGGGGATACATAAAGGGAATCGTGTACGATGAAGTTATAACAACAGCTCTTAATATGCGAAAGAGGATTGTGACTGCTTTCCGAAGCATTACTCAAGCCATGCTGATGAGGATTAGTGGGTCATTCAACTTTGTGTTCCAGAGATAGTGGTCGACGCAAAGCGATCCGATCGTTGAATGGCCCCCATCAGCATGGCTGGAATAATGCTTTGGAAAGCAGTCACTATCCTCTTTCGCATATTATGAGCTGTTGTTGGAACTTCATCGTACACGATTCCCTTTATGTATCCCCACAAAAAAAAGAACTAGTTTGGTGAGATCCGATGATCTAGCAGGCCATCTTGTAATTTTTCGTGTCTGCTGGACACAAGAGTGAAAATAGTCCCAAGGTTACTTCTGAGAAAATGTAAGGTATTCAATTGTCTACATCACCATGGAAAAAATACAAGGTGTAACATTTGAAAAAATCGAGAAATAACAATTTGAAATTCTTAAGATTTGGACATCAATAACGGACACACTATATACGACAGGTTCAGCATTCAGGAACGATGACTAGGCAAATTCTTCAGTTAAAACAAATTCTGATGAAATTCATGTTACTATCGCTTTTGGAAATCGGTAGAGGACTTTTAGCGAACTATACTGTTCCCTCAACTTTTTGCAGTTTTCTGTGAATAAGATCTGTACTGTTGGAAAAATATCTCTAATATTTTGCGTCATAATAGAGGTATTGAATACCATTGAAAAAATGCGAAAATATAAGGGGTGGTCCATTTAAAAAATCACTCATTTGATGAATAATTTTATTTGGGAACACACTGTATATTAGAATATAATTTGCTGAGATGCAGAATGGAAACTACAAAGGAGGTGCTTTCAAACGAAATTTCTAAAAGGTCTGGTTTGGCAGCTATGGAAGCGTAACGCACTTTTGCAGGACCCTGTATAATTACATATCGCCCTGAATAAATTTTTCTAATTCGGTTACGTTATCTCCGTGTACAGTAAAATGTGCCATATGCATCTCATTCGTTCCATTTCAAGTAAAGTTATTCAAATACTCCCCAATCAAATGCTGATTTCGCCATCGAAAGATAAATTAACTTCGGTTAAAAATTCATACAACTGTCTATTCCTCTCTAATTTTTTAAACGAGATTACAGACGCGGTTCAATTCATTACACAACGTGATATTGAATCGCATGTAGAATCTAGATGTTATCGTGTTCCAATTTTCGAACAATCAATTTTTCCCGATGGGTTTCGGTCAAAACTCCACTGAGAATGAATGTATGTGATATTATTTGTCCCGACATCATCAATATTCGTCCGTGGAATGAAATTTTTTTTATGAAGCCTATTCCGTAGAATAACAATAGGGTATACCGCTGAACGCCTGAAAATGATTCAATTCCAATGAATTTTCATGAAATGTATCCCTTGAAATTTATAACGTGATGCATTTTAAATACGTATGGTGAATTTATACGATTTATCATGAAGCATATAATATATGAAAACTTAAAATAATAGTTTAAAAAATCTAAAAAAACAATCTTTAATGATAAATCGAACTGAAAATTATAAAATAATATTTCAGCATTTCAACAAAATGATGGACGAAAAGTGTAAGTATTATTTCGAGAAACGCGTTGGGTGCTCTGTGGCATATTTTTTATGCTTTTCGAATGACTAATATAATATTTTATGAATCGCACACTTTTAGATTTCTTTTCTCACTGATTGATTGATTTCTCACTATTTTCTCACTGATTGTATCGATCGAATATTTTCAAGAACTGATATTATTGAGCACCCCACGCTTTTCTCTAAATAATACTTACATTTTTCGTCTATCGTTTTGTTTAAATGCTCGAACATTATTTTATACTTTTTAGTTTGATTAATGCAGAGGATCCCTAATGAAATTTATTAGTCCTGCAATCCTAGTCAGGATAATGATATATTCTTATCAAATTATTGTAATGTCATCGGCTCCTGAAAAGTCTGCAAAGTTTAAATAAAATCTGATCGTCTAACGTGGGCTAGCAAGCAAACATTTAGGTGAAGCTTATAAAAGCATGTTGAAATGGTAAATTTTCAAATAATTCGTGAGAGAAATTATACAATTTCGTATAATGTAGATATAGCAAAATGGCGAATGTGCTGGTAACATGAAATCTCCAACGAAATTTATTAATCCTGGCGATCCTATTCAGGATAATGGGATGCTTGTATCAAATTATTTTAATGTCATCAGCTCCTGAAAAGTCTGCAACATTTAAATAAAATCTGATCGTCTTAAGTGGGTCAAAATCGTACAAAGATGTCGGTTACAAACAAGCAAGCAAGCAAACATACAGGTGAAGCTTATACAGGGTGATTCACGAAGACCGTTAGTTAGAAAATTTCAAAGAAAGGCCAAGATAAACACTTGAAATAATTTAGTTAAGCTTTGTTAGGAGAGATGAATTCTTGGAAAAAATTTCAGATTCATTCGACTTCCAGTTTCACCAAAAATGATACCAATATTGGTATATTTTCTGATAGAAGCTAGGAATTTTCATGAAAAAATCTGCAAGTTATTAACATTGGAATGAAGCCATATTTGAGAAAATTTAAAGGGTTTATCAGATTTCACAGGAATTTTCTGAGAATTTTATGTAAGTGATACATTAAAACAATGTAGAATTCAATGGGTAATCTGATTATTACTGAAAAAAAATGGGTATTAAATTTAAAAAACGAAAGGTAGTACCATTTCCGGTGAAACCGGAAGTTATTCCAAGAACCGGAATTTTTTCCAAGATATGATCTCTCCTAACAAAGCTTAACTATAAAATTTCAAGTGTTTATCTCGAGTCTTTGTTTGAAATATTCTAACGAACGGTCTCCGTGAACCATATATATCCGTATATAAGCGTGTTAAAAAGAATAAAAATGTCAAATCATTTCATTCTTTCTAGGTTACTGTTGTCAATGAACCAAGGAAAAAGTGGTGTTTTCGAAGAAAATTTGATTAAAATCATAGGCCATTCAAATCCAAGATCTTTCCAGTTATATCCGAATGTAGGAATTAAATCACAACAGAAACAAATTGATAAGCACTCTGTTCCGAGGAACAAGAGTGCCAAAAAAATAGAACTCTCAAGTTTCCTTACAAAAAATATTGATAAATCATATCACCGATAGTATTGGTTTCTCAGAGTTTGGAATGATACAGATGGGTTCTTATTTCAGAACTACATCATAAAAGAAATTAAATTCAACAAGAGTTCCAAAATTTATTAATCTGAAACCACCAGATCGACTCTACCCAATAACGAACTTATCTGAGATACTCATTCCTCAAATCTACTCTCAAAATTATATTATATTCTGAACCCAATTTTATTACCTTACCAAAGTATATACGGGGCCTTTATGAATGATTGGACATCGCAGTTGGCTATGAATAATTCTTTGAAATTATCAACCTTGATAATTGTATTGTCGAAAAATAAATTATGTGGACGGAATCGCGAATGTGAACAGTATATATATGAAGCGGCAAAATGAGAATATTTCAAAGCCAACTACGGTGTTACAATCATTCATAAAGACCCTTCATTTTCATCATAATCATCATCATATGGATTAGTATCATCATATATGTATTATCCAAGATCTATCTGCGATAGCTGAGGTTATTTCATTGGTTCTTTTGCATTCATTCTTACTCTGTTTGACATGTCTCTGTAGATGAGAGGGCAATGATGAGATGACGTTAATTTTCGATACATTCTGTGAAGTCATACAGCTACGAATTTTGAAAAATCATTATTACGAAAGTATTGATTTGTTAGAGTTGAAAATGATATCAATAGATTCTTATGATGAATCTGCATCTTAAAAAAATTAAATTCGAAATTTGTAATGAAAACAAATTTTTTTTTCGCTACCTCGAAACCATCCGGCCGATTTATTGTCGAGATATAAATCTCCAAAACCTACTCTGAAAATGTCAACTATCAAGCTCATTCCGTTCGAGAGTTATCGTGTTAATGGCCAGAATCAATTTTGACCATGGATTCTTGATCAGTGAGTCGCACCAAATCGTTTAAGACCATTTTCATCCAAAAATTCACAAATTACAGACATTTGGGCAAATTGATAAGCACTCTGTTCCGGGGAATAAGCGCGCCAAAAATGTGTAAATCATCAGCTGAGACTACTGTGAATAATCTCAGTAGCTCTTCAATGTCCACGTCTACACACAGTCATCAATATGTTATCAACATTTATGACTGCTGTAATTTGTATCGTACCATAAATAATAAATAAATTATAGTTTAATTTATACTTAATTGAGTTTTGTTGTATTTTAGTATTTTAAAGCTTTCGTGGTGTTTAGTTTCACTAAAATCTTTATGAAAAATTCTATTTGGGCGCATGTTCTAGGAAACAGCGTCTATCATTTTGCCAAAATATCTGTAATTTCATAATTTTTTGCTGAAAATGGTCTCAAACGATTAGGTTCCACTCACTGATAAATAATTCGAGGAAAAATTCAATTCTATCCGGTCATCTGTTGCCTCGATAACTTTCAAACGGAAAGAGATAGCCACTTGAAATTTTCAGTCATTCTGGGCATAATCGGCCAAACGGTTTCTGAGTTTTACCCATCTGAAATTATTTTGCAATTTCCTCAATAACTCAAAAAAATACAGATCCGATCGAATTGAAATTTAGCGGTACAAATTTTTGAAAAATTTTCCTAGAAAAAAAAATTATTTTATATTTCAGATACCTTCAGCCGCCATTTTACAATCGATTGATGGATTTCAGCTCGATCGCTTTTGTATTTCTGGAATTATTGAAAATATAATTTTGAACTGCTATCTACTCCTTCGGAAATTTCAAATGATGTAAGTCCCAGATTTGTAACAACATCTCGTTGGCCGAGATCTTAGCGGGTACGCCCGCCGCGCAAAGAAGATCCAGGATCGAATCCTAGATGAGTAAGTTCCACTATTTCATGAAAGCCGCACAATTATTCCGCAGAAAAGCCATTCAAATTTTAATTGAAAAAGTGGGAAAGCCCTGTGGACAGGACTGACAGGAGTTTTAGGGCTCTTGTTCAAACTTTGACAATCTCCGAAATTGTTGTTTTCTCAGAGTTGGGAATTATATCAACGGATTCCTATAATATAACTGCATCATAAAAGAAACTAAATTAAAACAAGCCCTGTGGTCAGGAGCTTTCTGGCGCTCTTGTTCAAACAGATAAATTATATTTCCGAGTATTGGTTTCTCAGAGTTGGGAATTATATCTATGGATTCTTATGAGAGAACTTCATCTGAGCAATAATTGAATTTAAACATCATAGAAGAATTTAAATTCAACAAGAGTGCCATAAATTATGAAACCAAAACCAATAGACAAATTCTACCCAACAACTAACTCATCCGAGATATTCAATCCTCAATTCTATGATGAACGATAATATATATTATTTCCTCAAATCCACTCAAATATTCCAATGCACCAATATTCCAGTTTTGTTTTTACTGGAGATATTCTGAACACAATATTATTAACTTACCATTACCATTCCCATCATCATATGGATTGACCATCGGCATGAAAATATCAACCAACAAAAAGTATGATATCATATTATAATTCTCATAATTCTACGATTGCGGAAATGAATTAGACAATGTCATATCTCAGGAAAATAAGTTGACATTATAACAATTCATACATAGAATAATTATATCATTCTGTGAAAACGTAGAAATGCGATTTATTATTGAAAGGTTGAAAAATCATATCTCCGAAAGTATTAGCTTGTTAGAGTTAAAAATGCTATCAATGGATTCATTCTTATGGTAAAACTGCCTATTGAAAAAAATTTGGAATTTGTCATGTAAAAAAACTTTTTTTTGGTACTCCGAAACCATCTGTCCGATTTTGCCCAATAACGAACTTAGCCGAGATATTTATGTCCCAAACCTACTCAATTTCAACTGTCTAGCTCATCCCGTTCGAGAGTTATCGTGCCTACGGCCGGCCGGACAGAATGAATTTCGACCACGGATTCTTGATCAGTGAGTCGAACCAAATCGTTCAAGAACATTTTCATCGAAAATTAAAGACATTTGGGCAAATTGATAAGCACTATGTTCCGAGGAACAAGAGCGCCAATAAATAACGAGCTTATCCGATATATTCATTCCTCAAATCTACTCTGAAAATTATGTTATATCAATTGAAACTTAGCCAATACAGTAGACTCTCGATTATCCGAAATGAGGTGGACCAGGTTGATTTCGGATAATTGAAATTTCGGATAATGCGGAGATTGGGGAGAATCATCAACTATGATGTATTTTGTTAGAAACATTTATTAAATTTTCCTTTAAATAATAAACAACAGAACAAATACATAAGTTCATAATTATTAACTCAAATATAATATATAAATTGTAAAAAGTATCTTCTTCTAATAAAACATAATATGTACTCTTATGCATTCACATACCTAATACAAGACAAGTAAAAATGAAATAATAGCTTGCATTCTACATACTTTTTAATTCTTTTTTTTTATTAATTTTCATGAGTTCAAGAAAAAATATTACAATTTCGGATAATGCGGAGGTACCGTAAGAATCATTTCGGATAATCCGGTTCATAGGTCGTTTCGTATAATGCGGATATCGCATAATCGGGTTTCGGATAATCGGGAGTCTACTGTATTCCAGCTTTGTGTTCACTGAAGATATTCAGAACCCAATTTGATAAACTTACCAAATTATATATTTCCATCATCATATGGATTATCCAAGGGCATATAGGGTAGGGGTAATCATAATATTATATAATTGGTCATTTGGCATTCAATTATATTTTGTTTGTTAGAACAGAAATACATTTGACATGTCTATTATAGGTATATAAGATTACATGTATGAACAGTGAACACAGATAGAACACAGACAGATAGAATTCGCATTCTGTGAGAACATAGAAGTACGATGTATTATTGAAATTTTGAAAAATCATATCACCGAAAGTATTAGCTTATTCAAGTTGAAAATGATATCAATGAATTTTCGATACATTCTGTGAAGCTTGCTGTGAAGTCATACAGCTTCGAATTAATATTGAAATTTTGAAAAATCATAATTACGAAAGTATTAATTTGTTAGAGTTGAAAATGATATCAATAAATTCATATGATGAAACTGCATGTTAAAAAATTTGAATCCGAAATTTCTAATGTAAAAAAAAATTGTTTTTCGTTACTCCGAAACCATCTGACTGATTTTGCCCAATAACGAACATAACCGAGATATTTATCTCCCAAACCTACTCTGAAAATTTCAACTGGATAGCTTATTCCGTTCGGGGGTTATCATGTAAACGGCCGGATGAACGGCCGGCCGGACAGAATCGATTTCGACCACGGATTCTTGATCAGTGAGTCAAACCAAATCGTTCAAAACCATTTTCAGCCAAAAATTCGAAAATTACAGACATTTGGGCAAATTGATAAGCACTATATTCCCAGGAATGAGAGCACCAAAAAGACAGCTCAAGCAGTATTTCGTCAGGGTGTGTGAGGCGTGAAACGACAAAAGAACATGCGCGCAAAAGCTCCTGATTTCACGTCGGTGCTTTTCTCGAATTCTTTTATTTTTTACTTTACACATTTCCATATTTTGGTTGAAAAAAAAAAAAAAGCACTGACGTGAAGTCAGTACTCTTTGGCGCGCGTGTTCACGGTGGCTAATTTGAATTGAATGATGAGTACTTCAAGCTCAGTGGATAGAGCGAGCCGAAGATCTACCCAAAGGATAGTGGACACCATTCACTGTCGGTTCAAAAATTAACAGTGCTGTATCTAAGCTACCATCAGGATAGAGTAACAAAGTTGGAAAAGAACACAACTGACTCTCCTTAGTCGCACAAGCTCCTAGAAGATTTGGGAGGGTCAGTATAATCCTAATCATGATTATAGCACGCGCGCCAAAGCAGATTGACTTTTTACACTTTTTCTTTCATTGTTAAGTCAATCTGCTTTTGCGCGCGTGCTATAAACATGATTAGGATTATACTGACCCTCCCAAATCTTCTAGGAGCTTGTGCGACTAAGGAGAGTCAGTTGTGTTCTTTTCCAACTTTGTTACTCTAGCCTGATGGTAGCTTAGATACAGCACTGTTAATTTTTGAACCGACAGTGAATCCTTTGGGTAGATCTTCGGCTCGCTCTATCCACTGAGCTTGAAGTACTCATCATTCAATTCAAATTAGCCACCGTGAACACGCGCGCCAAAGAGTACTGACTTTACGTCAGTGCTATTTTTTTTCAAGTTCCTTTAACAAATATAGCTATCAATACAGTTTGGCTGTTAGCTTTACCGTAGATCGAAAAAAATTGCGATTGTGGGACCTCCGTTAGGAACGCAATTGCCTCTTCTCCAAATCCGAACGTATTTTAATATAGATCTACCGAATATGGTTATTTTATAAATTTGGCTCAGTGCTCCCATACAGACATTTCATCTCGGAAACAACGCTATTCCCCCAAACTGACTTGTGTCCGTGCACTGAATTGACATGAATATTCTTTTGAAACCTCACAATATCGGCCCATTACTCCCAACATAACCCAAACAACCCAAAACCATTCACTTCTCGTCTGCGCATGCGCAATATACTCGTGGCTGCAAGTCCTCCCAGAATTACACACCTCACAAAAAACTCCGATTCTCCAACACTAGTGGTTCAGGAGATATCGCTTCTTGAATCCACGCATGCGCAGACCCTCACCAGGGGATTCTATAAAGGAGTAGCATCCGACACCCCAAAACCCCAATCCTCTCTGACTAAAGCACCAGCAGTTAAATCACTGATGGTCTGCTCATGCGCATAACGAAAAATTGTGCCTATAAGGGGTAACATCAATTTCGAAATTAGCCCCAGGGCCACGGTACGGACACTTCAACTCGGAAACAACGCTACATTTCCCAAACTGACTTGTCCTTGCACTGAATTGCCATGAATATTCTTTCAAAACCTCACAATATCGGCTCAGCACTCCCAATATAACCCATACAACCCAAAAACAGTCACTTCTCTTCTGCGCATGTGCAATCTACTTGCGGTTGCAAGTCCTCCCAAAATCACACACCTTACAAAAAACTCCGATTCTCCCACACTAGTGGTTCAGGAGATATTGCATCTTTAATCCACGCATGCGCAGACCCTCACCAGTGGATTCTATGGAGGAATAGCATCCGCCACTCCAAAATTCCAATCCTCTCTGGCGGAAACACCAGCAGTTAAATCACTGATGGTCTGCTCATGCGCATAACGAAAAATGCCCGTAAGGGGTAACATCGATTTCAGAATAAGTCCCAGGGCCACGGTACGAACACTTCAATTCGGAAAGAACGCTACATCCCCCAAACTGAATTGTCCGTGCACTGAACTGCCGTGAATATTTTTTTAAAACCTCACAATATTGGCTCAGCGCTCCCGACATAACCCATACAACCCAAACACAGTCACTTCTCTTCTGCGCATGCGCAATCTACTTGCGGCTGAAAGTCCTCCCAAAATCACACACCTTACAAAAAACTCCGATTATCCAACACCAGTGGTTCAGGAGATATCGCATCTTCAATCCACGCATGCGCAGACCCTTACCAGGGGATTCTATCGAGGAATAACATCCGCCACCCCAAAACCCCAATCCTCTATGAATAAAACACCAGCAGTTAAATCACTGATGGTCTGCTCATGCGCATAACGAAACATGCCCGTAAGGGGTAACATCAATTTCAAAATTAGCCCCAGGGCCACGGTACGGACACTTCAACTCGGAAACAACGCTACATCCCCCAAACTGACTTGTCCTTGCACTGAATTGCCATGAATATTCTTTTGAAACCAAGCAATATCGGCTCAGCACTCCCAACATAACCCATACAACCCAAAAACAGTCACTTCTCTTCTGCGCATGCGCAATCTACTTGCGGCTAAAAGTCCTCTCAAAATCACACACCTTACAAAAAACTCCGATTCTCCAACACTAGTGGTTCAGGAGATATCACATCTTTAATCCACGCATGCGCAGAACCTCAACAGGGGATTCTATGGAGGAATAGCATCCGCCAACCCAAAACCCCAATTCTCTCTGACGAAAACACCACCAGTTAAATCACTGATGGTCTGCTCATGCGCATAACGAAAAATGCCTGTAATGTGTAATATCAATTTCAAAATTAGCCCCAGGGCCACGGTACGAACACTTTAACTCGGAAACAACGCTACATCCCCCAAACTGACTTGTCCTTGCACTGAATTGCTATGAATATTCTTTTAAAACCTCACAATATAGACTCAGCACTCCCAACATAACCCATACAACCCAAAAACAGTCACTTCTCTTCTGCGCATGTGCAATCTACTTGCGGTTGCAAGTCCTCCCAAAATCACACACCTTACAAAAAACTCCGATTCTCCCACACTAGTGGTTCAGGAGATATTGCATCTTTAATCCACGCATGCGCAGACCCTCACCAGTGGATTCTATGGAGGAATAGCATCCGCCACTCCAAAATTCCAATTCTCTCTGGCGGAAACACCAGCAGTTAAATCACTGATGGTCTGCTCATGCGCATAACGAAAAATGCCCGTAAGGGGTAACATCGATTTCAGAATAAGTCCCAGGGCCACGGTACGAACACTTCAATTCGGAAAGAACGCTACATCCCCCAAACTGAATTGTCCGTGCACTGAACTGCCGTGAATATTTTTTTAAAACCTCACAATATTGGCTCAGCGCTCCCGACATAACCCATACAACCCAAACACAGTCACTTCTCTTCTGCGCATGCGCAATCTACTTGCGGCTGAAAGTCCTCCCAAAATCACACACCTTACAAAAAACTCCGATTATCCAACACCAGTGGTTCAGGAGATATCGCATCTTCAATCCACGCATGCGCAGACCCTTACCAGGGGATTCTATCGAGGAATAACATTCGCCACCCCAAAACCCCAATCCTCTATGAATAAAACACCAGCAGTTAAATCACTGATGGTCTGCTCATGCGCATAACGAAACATGCCCGTAAGGGGTAACATCAATTTCAAAATTAGCCCCAGGGCCACGGTACGGACACTTCAACTCGGAAACAACGCTACATCCCCCAAACTGACTTGTCCTTGCACTGAATTGCCATGAATATTCTTTTGAAACCAAGCAATATCGGCTCAGCACTCCCAACATAACCCATACAACCCAAAAACAGTCACTCCTCTTCTGCGCATGCGCAATCTACTTGCGGCTAAAAGTCCTCTCAAAATCACACACCTTACAAAAAACTCCGATTCTCCAACACTAGTGGTTCAGGAGATATCACATCTTTAATCCACGCATGCGCAGAACCTCAACAGGGGATTCTATGGAGGAATAGCATCCGCCAACCCAAAACCCCAATTCTCTCTGACGAAAACACCACCAGTTAAATCACTGATGGTCTGCTCATGCGCATAACGAAAAATGCCTGTAATGTGTAATATCAATTTCAAAATTAGCCCCAGGGCCACGGTACGAACACTTTAACTCGGAAACAACGCTACATCCCCCAAACTGACTTGTCCTTGCACTGAATTGCTATGAATATTCTTTTAAAACCTCACAATATAGACTCAGCACTCCCAACATAACCCATCCAATTCAAAAACAGCCACTTCTCTTCTGTGCATGCGCAATCTACTCGCGGCTAAAAGTCCTCTCAAAATAACACACCGTACAAAAAACTCCGATTCGCATACGCATGCGCAGACCCTCATCAGGGATCTGGATTCTATGGAGGAATAGCATCCGCTACCCCAAAACCCCAATCCTCTCTGACGAAAACTACAGCAGTTAAATGACTTCTCATCTGCGCATGCGCACAACAAAAAATGCCCGGAAAGGGCAGCATGAACCTCAAAAAAATAGGTTTCACCATTTTAAGCAAAGTATTCCGCAAAATAGTAGTAATTTTTTGATGTTTTTCATCACGTGACCTTCACGAAATTTTGCAAAAGTGTTTGCATTGGTCTTGTGCATCTAACTACTGAGTTTCAATTTAATCAGATCAGTATTTTTCGAGTTATCGTGAAAACAAAATTTTAAAATTTTTGAAATTTTTTTTTGCCTCTTTAGGGCCGTCCGGTCATTACAAAACTTCGCAGGCATATAAAGGTCATGATTCTACAATTTGATGCCAAATTTTAGAAAGATCGAGTGATCAATTCCGAAAATATTCATAAAAAACGTTTTGACTAAAAACGGCCTTAACTCCGAAACCGCTCGGTGGATTTCGCCCGTTAACGAACTTGTCCGAGATATTTACGCTACAAAACTACCCTGCAAATTTCAACGCTCTAAGTCGTTCCGTTCGAGAGTTATCGTGCTAACGGCCGGCCCTACCGGACGGACAGAATTGAATTTGACCTCGAATTCTTCATCAGGGAGTCGAACCCAATCGTTTGAGACCATTTTCGAAAAAAAATTCGAAAAATACAGACATTGTGACGAAATGATAGCACGCTGTTCCTTGCGGAACACGCGCGCAAAAATGTCAAACTACAACTCATATTATTTACTTACATTCCAGAAATATTGACATATAACCATTTACTTCTTAATATTGACTACCTAATTGGACATTATTGAATTATTAAAATATCAACTAAGATATTCTAAGACGTTGTATATTGTTATACTATGTAAAAGATTGATCGTTAGAGACCATTTCGGCAAAATTAAAATATTGTAGATATTTGGGCAAATTGATAGTTCTCTGGAACGAGCGCGCAAAAGCTCCCTATTAGGAGGTAATGTTAAAATATTAAATTATGTTTCCAAGATAAACAATATTTTCGCCAATGCCGGAAATTTCTTTGATCTGATCTGGAAATATGCCATCAGTAGATCGAGACTGAAGTCTATTTTGTAATACCTGTGCATTGTCACAGGAATACTTTATGAACATATGATAGATTCTTTCTATGTGTTATTATTGCATTTTTGCGCATATGTTCTGGGGAACATCGCGTTATCATTTTGCCCAAATGTCTGTAACTTTCGAATTATTTTACGAAAATGTTCTCAAACGTTTTGGTTCGATTTCCCATTGAAGAATTCGAGGTCAAATTTGATTCTGTCCGGCCGTCCGGCCACGATAACTTGAGAACGGTAAGAGCTAGCGACTTGAAATTTTCAGGGTAGGTGGCGCATCTCAATACGACGGACAAGTTTGTTAATGGGCATAATCGGCCAAATCGTTTCCGAGTAATAATTTTGTTTTCAACCAATATAGATCCGATCGAATTGAAACTTGGTGAATAGTTGTTGAATATAAACCTAAGCACGTTTGTGGAATTTTGTGAGAATCGTATCGGCCAAACGGTTTTTGAGTTATAGTCATCTGAAATTTGGTTGTTTTTCATTAACTCGAAAAATACTAAACCGATTGAATTCAAACATGGTTATTAGTTGTAGAATGCCAACGCCAAAATTCTTGCAAAATTTCGTGAGGATAGTATTTGTAGAAAATTTTTAAAAATCATTGAAAATTGAAAAAAAAATATATATATCGGTAACTATTCGCCTGAAATTGCTGAAATTTTGCAAGAGCCTTTAGAACCTAACTCTACTGACAAGTTTTAACACGATCGGTTAAATATTGTTGGAGATTCGAGCAGCCTTGTGTGAGTGCAGTAGATGGGTGACTGTTGCCTCGATAACTTTCGAACAAACGGAGATAGGGACTTGCAATTTTCAGGGTGGGTTGCGTATCCGAATGGGAGAGTTGGATTCGTTTTTTCGGTCTAACGGTTTCCGAGATATACCCGGACCTGGAATATTAGTTCCTTGATAACTCAAAAAATAAATATTCGATCGAATTGAAGCTTGGTAACTAGTAGTAGAAAATCAGCATAAAGACGTGTTTAAAATTTTGTAAGAACAGTACCCCTAGAAAATTTAAAAAAATTACGAAAAAAAAAATTTAAGAACCGTACCCCTAGAAAATTTCAAAAAAATCGCGAAAAAAAAAATTGCTTCAAGCACTGACGTGAAGTCAGAAGCTTTTGCGCGTATGTTCTATTGTCCATTCTTCTGTATTGGACACCCTTAATCGAATTTACCATGGGTGTCCAATACAGAAGAATGGACAATAGAACATACGCGCAAATGCTTCTGACGTCACGTCAGTGCTTGAACCAATTTTTGATATAAAGAACATATTTTTAGTAAAAATATCGAGCTCATGCATTACTTACTGATGACCCATTTTCTCCCTCATCTCTGCCATATGACTGGTTGCATCTTAATTTGTTCTGTTACTCATTTTAGTAGAAACTTTCGGAAAAAGTCATTATTTTGGATATTTCATCGAAAAAGAAGTAAGTTAGTGACAGACACTCAATTTTGAAGAACTTATTCTACCAAATGTATGAATTATGGGTACAGATATGTACCAAATATTATATTCTTGTTTTGTCAATTAACTTCTATTCCTCAAACATCCCAGATGTGTACAGAGGCAATAATAGTTTTACTCTATTCAACATTCAACAATTCGTACTTTCAAGGACATTTTTTTGCTCAACCCATATTGCAACATATTGTCTTATTTCCATCGATATAACGGTGTATTTATTGTTCGAATGGCACGAAAACAAATTATAAAAGAGGAAGAAATTCCAATAAATGAAAACCGTACAACTTTGCTATCTACGCAATGATAAGTTTCTGCTATCTCTTCAGCAGGTGATAATTGACACAAACAGGTGGGTGCTCATTGATCCGAACGACCAGGACGAATCCGGAATAAAATTCCTGAAGATGATATAATTTCGTATTCTCACCTTTAAGTAGCCCACAGCCAGTCACAGCATCTCTGGGGTGAAATCTTGACACTCGAAAAGAGGTAAATCGTCAAAATGTCGCTGAAAAAACGTACTGAACGTGAAAGGGCCCAGTCGGCTATGATTTTCCGCTCGTGTGAAGAAAAGACCGAACCTGCGCATACGCTTCGTGTTTATGCGAAGGCGTGCGTGGGCTGGAAAATCGATTATTTCAAGGGACGAACTCGCTCTTATTTATTCCGAGGGATTGTTCATCCTCATTAGGACTGGAATTGTAGGCGAAAAGGGGGATAATTTCTAGATTTTCCGATAGTCCAAGCTGTATGGAGTTGTCGACGAGATGAAGATGAATGACCGATCGATCTGTGGCAATCAAATCGGATTGCATTGAGATTGCTCGAAATGATGTTGATCGCAATTACATTGTGACCCGATGACATTTCATGTAGAAAGTGTAATATAACGAGTGTTTTTTTAGCTGCGAGAAGTTTCAGTGGTTGTTGTCTATGGTTTGACAGTTGAGAATGTCAAACTATGTAGACATTTCTGTTAAGTAAGGTTTGTCAATTCATCATGTATCGTTGGACGCCAGAACAACGCTTCCAAATTGTGGAAAAGGGCTTCACGTGAGAGCGTGAAATTTCTCGTCTCGTCACGTTCTCGTCTCGGAAAAGCGAGACGACACGAGACCAGACGTTTTGAAAAATATTAAAGACGATACCGAGACCACATACAGCGCTGGCCATAATCGGCCCAACGGTTTCGGAGTTATACCCATCTGGATTATTATTTCCTCGATAACTCGAATTGAATAACTCGTATTGAAGCTTGGTAACTAGTTGTAGGATATCGACATGAAGGCGTGTGTAAAATTTTGTGAGGACCGTACCACTACAAAATTTTTAAAAATTACGAAAAAATATTATGTATCTCATGATTCCTTGAGAACGGAAAGAAATAGCGACTTGCAGTTTTCAGAGTAGATTGTGCATCTGAATGCGACATTTAACTTCGTTAACTAGCATAATCGGCCAAATAATTTTGGAGTCATATCAATCTGAAATTTGGTTGTTATTTCCTCAATAACTCAAAATATACAAATCTGATCCAATTCGTTAGGATCGTAGCACTAGAACATTTTTAAAAAATCATTGAAAAAAAAATTGGTTCAAGCACTGACGTGAAGTCAGAAGCTTTTGCGTGTATGTTCTCTTGTCCAATTTTCTTAATCCAATTTACCATGATAAATTCGATTAAAAGTGTCCAATACAGGAGAACAGACAATATAATTCATAATGGTAAATTCGATTAAGAGTGGCCAATACAGCAGAATGGACAACAGAACTTACGCGCAAAAGCTTGTGACTTCACGTCAGTGCTTAAACCAATTCTTTTATGAAGTTTTTATTCGAAAAATTAGAAAAGGTCTACATAGAGATCAATATATTTTACAAAATATCAACTCTTGTGACTATCTGTGAAATATTTTATTGTAAATTGAAATAATTTTTTTCATATTTTTATTTCAACTTGTTAACTGTTCTTATAACTTCTTATAGTAACGTATCTCTTATCATAAATATCTATCCTTGCAGATTTTTATATTTCAGGTTTGAATGTGTTTTTTTCAAGATCGATTATTTACCCTCGGTTGAGTAGATGTGTCTATAAACTACTGAGTAATAAACGTGTATACTATTGAAAGGGTTTCTTTGGCTCAGAAATTTCTACCTGGAAGATCGTCTTATTTACTACAGATACATACAGTAAACTTTTCTTATATACGACTCAACCTTTTTCAACACCCACAGAAAACAATTGAATATGAATATGTTTCCACTATAATTACCAATATATTTTGTCTATATTATACATCGATCGTTTTAAACCGACAACTGTTATTGCATCCAAATCCCAATGCTTTTAGAAGTTCGTCTCTATTTGAACATCTGGAGAAATTTATTGTTTTTGGCGCTCTTGTTCCTCGGAACCGAGTACTTATCAATTTGCCCAAATGTCTGTAATTTTCGAATTTTTGGCTGAAAATGGTATTAAACGATTTGGTTCGACTCACTGATCAAGAATCCGTGGTCGAAACCGATTCTTTCCGGACGTCCGGCCGTCCGTCCGTTAACACGATAACTCTCGAACGAAAGGAGTTAGAGGATTGAAATTTGCAGGGTAGGTTTGGAGCGTAAATATCTCGGACGAGTTCGTTAACCAGCGAAATGCATCGAGCGGTTTCGGGGTTATGGCCGTTTATAGTAAAAACATTTTTTATGAATATTGCCGAAACCGATCACTCGATCTATCTGATCAAATCGTAGAATCATAACCTTTAGACGCATGTGAAGTTTTGTATTGATCGGGTTATCGTAAAGTGTCAAAAAAAATTTTTTTTATTTTTAAACTTTGTTTCTACAATAACTCTCGAACGGAATGAGCTAGGCAGTTGAAATTTTCAGAGTAGGTTACAGAGATAAATATCTCGGTTAAGTTCGCTATTGGGCAAAATAGGCCAGATGGTTTCGGAGTAACAAAAAAAATTTTTTTTTTTAACTAACAAATTTAAAAATAATTGTTTTTTTAAGATGTAGTAACCATAAAAATCCATTGATATAATTTTCAACTCCAACAAGCTAATACTTTCGGAGATATGATTTTTCGAAATTTCAATAATGAATAGTACTTCTATGTTTTCACAGAATGCAATAATTATTTTATCTATTTATTGTACTTCTTGTAGTGAGGATGTGAACAATTATTATACAGTGCGCATCAAAATTATAGAACAAATTCATTTTCTCGGAAGAAAAGTATTTGGCAACAAAATCCTGAAACAGATCAATTTTTGTTTCATTTTTACCAAATATTTATGCATTTTTGTTGCACCCTGTGCCATCCCCATCAACCCTCTAAATTTTTTGAATAGGGAAAGTTGGTCATGTGGTACTTTTTTGGCAAGGTCTTTGTATCTTCTTTACAGGCGGCAGAAATTTTCAAGAAAAATTGAAATGACAAATAAATGTAAGTAAGTGTGTTATTTCATCGGGAGGAAGAGATCTTCAAAAGTGTTTAAAAACCAAATTGAGTTTCAAAACTATGAATCTAAAAATCTAAACAAACCTGAACGCATTTCTGACTCGTTCTATGCAGTCCTCTTTATCAGTCAGGGGAGTTGAGTAGACAATATTTGTTATCCTACCCCAAACATAATAGTCTAAAGGAGTTAAATCGGGAGAACGTGGTAGCCAAAGATGTGGACCACTGTTCGCCAACCATCGATCTTCAAATAGCCTGTAGAGGATATTTGACACATTGATTGAATTGTGTGGAGGCGCGACATCTTGTTGATACCATAAGTCATTATGGTTCTGTACTAGCGGCTCAATTATTTGAGTCAATATGTCAGAATATCTATCTCCTAAGGGAGAACATTCTTTAAATAATGCAAACATGTGTAGTGTTCTATCTTACCAGTTAAAGTCCCATCATAAATGTGAACATCGAGAATTGCATTATTTTTGATGGCGCAAAAAACATTGAAACTCCAGGTCTCTTGAAAGTTCCATTGTCTGAAGTGGTGGTTGTTCTCTTCATCCCAATAATGACTGTTATGCCTATTGAAAGAACCATTCTTTGTGAATTTAGATTCATCTGTCCAAATAATACAGTCCAAAAAGTTTTCATTCTCTTGAAATCGAATCATCATAGCTTCGCAAAACTCTGTTCTCCTGACGAAATCAGTTTCCTTCAAATGCTGTACCCTATTGAATTTATATGGGTGCATTTTATGTTTTTTTAATATTCTCCAAACACCCGATTGAGATAATCCCAGATCAATCTCGGCATCTTTGAGAGAATTTTGAGGATTCACACTAAAATATGCAAGAACTGTAATTTCGTTGTTCTCATCTTCTACTACACTTTTTGCGCGTATGTTCTGGGGAACATCGCGTTATAGTTTTGCCCAAATGTCTGTAACTTTCGAGTTTTTTGAAAAAAATGGTCTCAAACGATTAAGTTCGACACCCCAATGAAGAATTCGAGGTCAAATTTGATTCTGTCCGGCCGGCCGGCCGGCCGTACGGCCGTCCGTTGCCACGATAACTTGAGAACGAAGAGAGCTAGCGACTTGATATTTTCAGGGTAGGTGGCGCATCCCAATACGACGGACAAGTTCGTTAATGGGCATAATCGGCCCAGTGGTTTCCGAGTAATAATTTTGTTTTCAACCAATATAAATCCGATCAAATTGAAACTTGGTGGGTAGTTGTAGAATATGAACTTAAGCACGTTTGTGAAATTTTGTGCGAATCGTATGACTAGAAAATTTTAAAAAAATTATTAAAAAATATTTTTGTTGTCACGATAACTTGAGAACGGAATGAGATAGCGGCTTGAAATTTTCAGGTTAGCATGTGCACCAGAACGCGACATTTCAGTTTGTTTATGAGCATAATAGGCCAAACGGTTTTAGAGTTATAGCCATCTGAAATTTGGTGGTTTTTGTTCCTCATTAACTCGAAAAATACTGAACCGATTGAATTCAAACATGGTTAATAGTTGTAGAATGCCAACGCGAAAACGTTTGCGAAATTTGGTGAGGATAGCATTTGTAGAAAATTTTTAATAAATCATTGAAAATAAAAAAAAAAATTCTATATATCAGTAACTATACGTTTGAAATTGCTGAAATTTTGCAAGAGCGTTCATTACCTAACTCTACTGCCAAGTTTCAAGTTTTAACACGATCGGTTGAATATTGTTGGAGATTCGAGCATTCTTGTGTGAGTTCAGTAGATGGGTGACCGTTGCCTCGATAACTTTCGAACCAAAGGAGATGGGGACTTGCAATTTTCAGGGTAGGTTGCGTATCCGAAAGGGAGAGTTGAGTTCGTTTTTGGGCATAATCGGTTTAATGGTTTCCGAGTTATATCCACCTGGAATATTGTTTCCTTGATAACTCAAAAAATAAATATTCGATTGAATTGAAGCTTGGTAACTAGTAGTAGAAAATCAACACAAAGACGTGTTTACAATTCTGTAAGAACCGTACTCCTAGAAAATTTGAAAAAAATGAAATGAAATGAAAAAAAAATTTTAAGAACCGCGCCTCCAGAAAATTTAAAAAAAAAACGAAAAAAAAATTGGTTCAAGCACTGACGTGAAGTCAGAAGCTTTTGCGCGTATGTTCTATTGTCCTTTCTTCTGTATTGGACACCCTTAATCGAATTTACCATGGTTAATTATGTCGTCCATTCTCCTGTATTGGACTCTTAATTCGAATTTACCATGGTAAATTCGAATTAAGTGTCCAATACAGGAGAATGGACGACATAATTAACCATGGTAAATTCGATTAAGGGTGTCCAATACAGAAGAATGGACAATAGAACATACGCGCAAAAGCTTCTGACTTCACTTCAGTGCTTGAACCAATTTTTTCTCTGTGTATAGTTTTCTTAACGAAAGGTCCGACATTTCTCAAGTTTGTCATGGTTCTGGTAATGGTATCTCTCGTTGGTCTGGGTCGGTCAGGAAACCTCTCAATGAACAGTCGAATCGTTCTATCTACAACTTTATTACATTCTCCATGAAGTAGAATGAGATTTAAATAATCTTCATTGGTAAAATTAGGCATAGTGATCGATTTTATAACTTAATACGAATTATCACCAAATTAATAGTAAACACAAAATGCTACTGAATAAAGAGGAATTTGGCAGATGTAATTAATGATATTTATCATTGAAAAAAAAGAATGTAAAACATGGTAAGTTTTTGCATATGGTTCATAAGGAATTATTCATTTATCACTGGAGAGAAAACCGATGGCCGATTAGTTGAAATAAAGAGGTTTCCGATACAAATTCGAATCAAAATTCGCCATCTATTTAGGAACAACCTGTAACTTTTTTCTCTTGCATATTAGGGTAGTAAAATCTAAAACATGGTTTAAGTAACAGTTCCTGAAAATTTCATCTTTTTGGCGTGAAGGGAAAAGAAATAGCTGAAAATTCAAGACGAAAAACAGTTTTTTGTGAATAACTCAGAAAATATCCACTTTAGGGCAAGGGTGTCATGCATACACTCACATTATTTTTTAACGTAGATTCAATATCTGCCATAAAAAAATGGGGTTCTAATTTGAAAAAAATGATTTTTCACGATTTTGTCATCCCTAACTTTGAAAGCGATTTTTTCACCCCCTGTATCATGAATCGCGATTTCGATTGTTAAAGTGGATACATCAATCTTACATCTTGAAAAATCCCAAAAATGAAAATTTTCCATCCAAAATCCTCGAAGTTATTCTTGTTTCAGCGGAGCTCTATTTTCGATTTTTTTTTCGAATTTTCCCGCTCAGAGAGAATTTTCCAACCAAAACTGAAAAATGTTACATCAAAATAACTTGAAATTTTCTAAGGAATCTATTTCTGCAATGAAAAAATGGTGTTCTAATTTGAAAAACGGAAGTTGACGTCATTTCCGGAAAAACCGGAGGTGCTCATGCCTTGAAAAATTTCATCAGCATCGTGAAGTACTCATAAGTGGTGAATTTCATGAAAATACGTTCAGTAGTTTCCCGTATAAATATGGGTGAGGTTCCTCGTGAAAGACCCTGTATACCTATGTCTCGTCGAACATTATGTGAATATAATATATATCACCGTTATTCTCGCTGAAAAAATATTGCTCCCATAGCCAATTAATACTATGTATTCTATTTTCACCAATAACTTTTGGAATTTTTTTTCTACTATCAACAGATAGGTACAAGGTTACCTACACATTTTAGAAAAACCGACAATCCATATTAATTTAAATTGCCCTTGTAACTGCATGATATCGAATATAAATTTAATTTTATCAAAGATATTTTTCAGTCCTGAACTTACCGAAAACTTTGGAATAGAAATAAATAAAAATTTCATTCAAATGGGATGAAATTCTATTATTTTTGAATATTCTGATAGTTATAATATGAAAATATGCCACATAAAGTTCCTCACTGTGATTGATTTAGCTTTTTCGATAATACTCTCATTCAAAATAGTCAATATTTCTCGTAAGAAAATCAAGAAACGGTGAAGGAGAAATGCAGGTATGTTAATATATTTTCATTCTAAATTCAGTTAATTTCAACTTAATTCTGAAATATGAGCATACATTAATTTAAAAGTCCCCAATTTCTGAACAGTGTTTCCACTTTGGCAAGGAGAAAATTCCTGACGTGCACAATGAAAAGGATATTTAAATTCTTAAATTAATAATGTTGTTTCTATTTGTTTTTAATGTCAATAAATAAATTCGAAGAAAATTGGTGTTGACTGGTTTTTGCACCGAGCCCTTCAATTTATCTCGATGCAGTTTTCTTCTTGACTAATTTCATATTTTGATTTCAATTTTATTTATAATCTGGATATGATACTCGAGTAACATATATTCTTACATAATATAAGTTCTATAATGGATAATATTGTGTGAATCAATGAAATAGTTTTCTTCATTTTCAAGTCCTGCAGTAATTTTCCTTTGTTGGATAGACATACTCAATTTTCTACCTCTACTGTTAACAGAAAATGCAGTCAGTTGAATAAAAAACCATGGACAATCGGTGTACAGGGTGTCCCAAATTCGATGTCCATTGATGAAATCTCGAAATCTACTAACGTAAGGAGAAAACGGAGCACTTTCTCGATCTTGATTTTGAAGACGAGTCAAATGCTAAAATCTTTATTTCGATATCGCTGATCTCTTTCGAGATACAGGCTGATTTCGATTTAAAAAAAAACAATTTTATCTATAACTTTTTTGCTTAAGCGAATTTTTGATCCTGTAAAAACAAGTTGATGTTAATTTTTTACATCGATTATAATGCGTTTAATATGATTCATGCATGAAGATTCGTTTCGGAGATATTGGTGAATCAAGTCATTTTTCATATGGCACACATATATTCACGAATATATGTATATAAGACTTGATAATTTCCTCCAACAATTTACATGTTAAAATGATTTTCTCTTGTTTTTTCGTAAAGTAGATTAAATTTTCAGTTGATTCATCGAATATATCAAGAATCAATTCATACGCAACTCAAATTTCGTATTATCTTGAAAAAAAATCATAAATAAATATTCGTAAATAGAATGAACTAAATGAAAATATAAAGGATGTCCCATAAGAAAAATCACATGATTCACCAATATCTCCGTAACGAATCTTCATGCATGAATCGAAGTAAACACATAATAATCAGTGAAAACAATTAACAAAAAATATTCTTCGGTTATCGTCCATTCTGTAGTTAAATGAAATAAAATATTGCGAGTTTTGGACTGATTTATTTATTGTTGTTTTGAGAACAATAAATAAATCAGTCCAAAACTCCCAATATTTTATTTCATTTAATTAACAAAAACTTGTTTTTGAAGGATCGAAAAATTCGCATAAACAAAACAGTTATAGACCGAATTGTTTTTTGGTGCAAATTCGAAATCAGCCTGTATCTCGATAATGTTCAGTGATGGTTTTCGGCATTTAATTCGTCTTCCAAATCGAGATCGAGAAGGTCAACTTCGTTTTCACATAACCTTCGTAGATTCCGAGATTTCATCAATGGACATCGAATTTGGGACACCTGTACAGTATATGATTTAAATACGATTCTATTTCTTCTCCGATTGTTATACTATTTTATCATCATTTCCATTCAGTGAAAATGCCTTCGTCTTGATTGACTATAAAGTAGATAGTGTAATGTTCAGGAGCAATTTCACCTGATGCTGTTTTCTTCTTGACAAATTTCATATTTAGATTTCAATTTTATTTCTAATCAGGATATGTCACTCCTGTAAAATAGATTCTTACTTAATATAGCTAAGTTCTGTAATGGATAATATTGTCAAAATCAATGAAATAGTTTTATTCAGTTCAAACTCCTGCAGTAATTTTGCTGTGGTGGACTTCCTTTGTTTACTGCCACTGATGTTAACAGATAATGCAGTCAGTTGAATAAAAAACCATGAACAATCGCTGTACAGTAAAATGAGATGTTCCTCAATAAATAATATTTGCGTATAGAACAAACGAGCCGCAAGTTCATATTCAAGGAGCCGCCGACCCCTGGGTTAGACAGATTCTGCTTGGTTGGCGTACACTCAATGAAACAACTTATCTCTCATCCAGCCAAACTACGGACGAAGACGATCGATACAGGAGATTTCACGTTCGGCGATTCAGGACTAAGTGGGCGTCATTTTCGATGGTTTGAACCTTCGATGCAGTGAACTTTCGAAACCATACTCTTTCGATGCAATGAGTCTTCGATGGAGTGAGGCGCACCAGAAATACCTATACCTGTTTCATAGTCTAGTAAACGAGTGCCTTTTAGGTCAAAATTTTTGCGTATTCTCCGAAAATTATGATTGAGGTGTCATTCGAAACGGAATGGCATGTAGATAGTTTTTGAGAAAATGCTAATGCCGCTCGCAAAAATTGCAATAGTTATAAACAATTAAGTGAAAAAAAAAAGAAGGAAATTTAGGTTTTATAAATATCTCAAAAACTATTTGAGATAATTCGAATTTGAAAAAAGATTCGAATAGAGGAGGAAATTCCATAAAAAAAAATCCCAGCTACCTGAACTGTAGGACCAATATTCATAACTTTCCTAGAGGGTTGAAAATACGCCCGAAAACGGGTACTCCGGCTTGCGCAAGCCTCGCCCCTTCGTACCTTTGATGAATAAAGATTATTTAAACTTGTTAAATATGAAAATAAAAAATTGAAAACATTCAAGTGCCTGCATGATAGATCAATGAATAATAATCCGTGGTCCAAAATGGTTTATCGCGATTTTTCAATTATCCATTAGTCAATCAACAATTTTTTGTAGCACGAACCTTAACATTGCAAGTACGATAATTGTTAAACTATTAATCTGAAAATTTTTTCCTTTGTTGGAGCTATTTTTCAAAGGTCTTAGAATAGATTCCTAATGGAAAATTTCAAAAATTGTTCGTTTTCGTTTTGTTATGAACAATTTACTTAAGTGAAAGATTATATATCTTCAATTTATAATAATACTATTGATCCGTTTTCTCATGATCAGAAACTACTTAACAATGATTTCACTTAAGTAAATTGATAATAACAAAACGAAAATTAACAATTTTTCAAATTTTCCCACGGGAATATATTCCAAGACCTTTGATAAATAGCTCCACGGAAGGAAAGAATTCTCAGATTAATAGTTTAACAATTATCGCACTTGCAATCTTAATGTTCGTGCTACAAAATTTTGTTGATTAACTAATGGATAACTAATTGAAAAGTCACTATAAACATTTTTGGACCACGGATTATTGTTCATTGATCTATCCTGCAGACGCCTGTTTTTTTCTTATTTAATAAGATTAAATAATATTTATTCATGACAGGTCCGAAGGGGGCAAGGCTTACGCAAGCCAGAGTAACCGTTTTCAGGAGTATTTTCAACCCACTGGGAAAATTTAAAATATTGGTCCTAGTTCCTAGTTTTTTTTTAGCAAATTTCCACCTCTTTATGAATCTCTCTTCAAATTCGAATTATCTCAGATAGTTATTGAGATATTAGCGAAAAACATAACTCCGTTCTTTTTTGGCGCTCTTGTTCTTCGGAACAGAGTGCTTATCAATTTGCCCAAATGTCTGTAATTTTCGAATTTTTCGATGAAAATGGTCTTAAACGGTTTGGTTCGACTCACTGATCTAGAGTCCGTGGTCGAAATTCATTCTGTCCGGCCGGCCGGTTGTAGGCAAGATAACTCTCGAACGGAATGTGCTAGACAGTTGAAATTTTCAGAGTAGGTTTGGGAGATAAATATCTCGGCTGAGTTCGTTATTGGGCAAAATCGGACAGATGGTTTCGGAGTAACAGAAAAAAAAATTTTTTTTTACATAACAAATTTTAAATTCATTTTTTTTCAATATGCAGTTTTACCATAAGAATCCATTGATATCATTTTTAACTCTAACAAGCTAATACTTTCGGAGATATGATTTTTCAAACTTTCAATATAAATCGTATTTCTATGTTTTCACAGAATGACATAATTATTCTGTGTGTATTCTATGAATTGTTATAATGTCAACTTATTTTCCTGAGACATGACATTGTCTAATTCATTCCACCATCCCAGCAATCGTAGAATTATGAAAATTCTAATATAATATCATACTTTTTGTTGGTTGATATTTTCATGCCGATGGTCAATCCATATGATGATGGGAATGGTAATGATAAGTTAATAATATTGAGTTCAGAATATCTCCACTAAAAACAAAACTGGAATATTGGTGTATTGGAGTGGATTTGAGGAAAGATATATATTATCGTTCATCATAGAATTGAGTAATGAATATCTCGGATGAGTTCGTTGTTGGGTAGAATTCGTCTATTGGTTTTGGATTGATAATTTTTGGCACTCTTGTTGAATTTAAATTCTTCTATGATGTTTGAATTCAATTTCTGCTAAGATGAAGATCTTTCATAAGAATCCATTGATATAATTCCCAACTCTAAGAAACCAATACTGTCGGAGATATAATTTGTCTGTTTGAACAAGAGCGCCAGAAAGCTACTGTCCACAGGGCTTGAACCCATTTTTTCACTTAATTGTTTATAACAATTGCAATTTATGCGAGCGGCCTTAGCATTTTCCTAAAAACTATATACATGCCATTCCGAATCGAAAGACACCTCAATCATAATTTTCGGAGAATACGCAAAAATTTTGACCTAAAAACCACTTGTTGACTAGACTATCATCCTTAAGCACCTGAAATAATTGTCAATATCGGCAATATCGGCATTGTTACTATAGCGAACGAGGTCGCATCCCATAGAGACGCGCCGCGACCCACTCTCTTTATTTCAATGGGGTTGACACCTGGACTCACGACATCCGGAATGTCACTTACATCCTAACAACCTCGGTCCTCGATAATTGTGCAATAGATTTGGATAGACAGGGAGCAGCAGCTTATGCTTAGTTATGTTCGTTTTCGGCTCGCTGTTCAGGTGAACAAAGGGCTTATCAATTCGTCCAAAAGCTTGTAATATTCAGCCAAGAATGGCCTTAAACGATTAGTTTAGAGTTTAGACTAAAGGCTGGTTTATGCTGGCTGGTAACTTTAACTTATTCCCTAACTTAAAAATTGTAACATAGATTTCTAACGCTATGGTTGATACTGAGACGAGATAATCCGTTTACTTATTATTAATAATAATGATTAATAAGTTAACGGATTATTGAGTCTGATTATAAAGCGTAACACTAAAAATAAATGTCTATATATATTATATATATATGATTAAGTTAAAGTTACCAGCCAGCATAAACCAGCCTTCACTGATCAAGAATTCCAGGTCAAATGTGATTCTGTCTGGCCCTCCGGCCGTCAGCACGATTACGCTCTAACGCAATAAGTTAGAGAGTTCAAATTTTCAGAGTAGGTATGGTGTCCAAATGCGCCGGCTAATTTCGTTAATGGGCAAAATCCACCGAGGGGTTTCAGAGTTATAGGCATCAGAAATTGTGTTTTCCCAAAAACTCGAAAAATACTGATCTGATCGAATTAAAGCGGAGTAGTTAGTTGAAAAATACCGACACAAAGACTTTGTGTGAGGATCGCATAACTGAAAAATTACAAAATTGTTATTTATGTATCAAGGACAAAAAACTGTCTATTATAATCAAGTATGTAAATTGCTATTTGAGGCGGGCAAGCAAGCAGGCGAGACAATAGACAGTTTTTCGCTAGGTGCATATTACATTTTTTCGTCGACCTCAACATATTTTAATGAATTTCTGACCTATTAAATAATTTCACAATAGCAAATGGCACATACACTCATGTTTGTATTGAATCGTATCATGCCGTATTCATAATGACCACAGCTGACGAGAAAGTAATTCTGCGGACGAGAAAGTACTTTCTCGTCCGGAAAGTACCTGCCTTGAATAATGGTCGATTTTACGGCCGCAAATTAGTAGGTAAAATTTCACTTTTCATAGAGGTCGACGAAAAAATATATTTATCTAAAAAAATTCTGTACCTCAGAAACTATTCGTCTGATATCGTTAAAATTCTGCGATAAACCTTCAACACCTTATTTTACAGTAAAGTTCTAGATTTGAGCTCGATCGATATTGGTGAAGATATTGCCGAAATATCGAAATATTCCAACGATCGAGATCACTATATCACACTCGAAAAACTAATTTCCAATAGTTTTTGATTTTGACGTTAATTTAATGAATCATTATGTCATAGACAACATCGAGTATGTCTATGTTATATGTTATGTCATAGACAACATCGAGTATGTCTATGTTTACATATATGTATTTCCGATCGGCCGACCGAAGTTGAATTCGATGCGTCGAGTCGAGAGCATGTCAAAATTATATTACCCTTGTCTATGATACTTATCGGTTGAACAACACAGGACACAGGAGATATTTTGCTGATTATCCAGAGCAATTTCATTACCGAAGAAATGTATATGATATAGAAACGAAAATTACTTAAATCAAACTACCTTTGCTTATTCATTTATTCTTCGATAATTTTTCAATACGAAAGAATCATTAGTCGCATTCAGCGGACGAAACAGTTGCGCAACCGTTACCAAAACGTTCGGTGGCACAGGCCACCGATGGTCAAAGAGCATAAAATATAGCATATGGAACGTATTTTGATTAATTGAAACAGATATTTTCAGATCAGATATCCTTAAGTAAATTTGTTTTTGCTCCAATGAATGAAGGTTACATCTGTTTTTATTTCTATTGAAATAATAACTGGGTTGATTTTTGGCGCTCTTGTTCCTCGGAACAGAGGGGGGGTCAATTTGCCCAAATGTCTGTAATTTTCGAATTTGTGGCTGAAAATGATCTTAAAAGTTTTGGTTCGACCCACTGATAAAGAATCCGTGGTCAAAATCGATTATGTCCGGCCGTCCGGCCGGCCATAACCCCGATAACTCTCGAACATAATGAGCTAGACAGATGAAATTTTCAGAATAGGTTTGGGAGATAAATATCTCGGTTGAGTTCGTTATTGGGCAAAATCGGAGTAACGAAAAAAAAAATTACAAATTACAAATTCAATTTTTTTTAAGATGCAGTTTTATCATAAAAATCTATTGATATCATTCTCAACTGTTACAAACTAATACTTCCGGAGGTATGATTTTTAAGTATTTCAATAATTACTCTTAATTCTATGAATTCATAGAATACTCTGTATAAATTTCTGATGTATGTAAATCTAACGTGAGGTGAGTTATATACCTACGTTATGAATTTAATTAGGGAAATACTTGAAAATTGACGCACAGAAGCCAAATTGAAAAAACAATTACCAAAGTATATATTTCCATCATCATATGGATTATCGAAGGGCATTATATTATCACGCAAAAATTATAATATCCTATAATCCTCATAATTCTACGATAGCTGTGGTTATTTAATTAGTCATTTTGCATTCAATCATACCTTGTTTTCTAGAACAGGAGGTAGGTATTTTATATCATGGGTAACAAATTTTGAATAGAACGAGAAATAAATATGACATGTTTCATATCGATAGATAAGATGACGTGCATGAACCCAGATCATTCAAATATTCATAGATACAAATACGGACGTTAATTTTCGATTACAGCATTCTCTGAAATAAAAAAATTACGATTCGCTATTGAAATGTTGAAAAATCATTTCTCCGAAAGTATTAGCTTGTTAGAGTTGAAAATTATTTTAATGGATCAATCAGGCTGATTTTGCCCAATAACGAACTTAACCGAGATATTTATCTCCCAAACCTACTCTGAAAATTTCAACTGCCTAGTTCACTCCGTTCGAGAGTTAAATCGTTTAAGACAATTTTCATCCAAAAATTCGAAAATTACAGACATTTAAGCGCCAAAAATACGAGGATACGATGGATATCGACTCGTTTCCGTGGGTACATTAAAGAGTAAGGAAAGTGCCGTTTGACGGTACCTCATGCTGACCTTCGCGGTTTCCCTACATATTAAATTAATTCGCAAATTTCGTCCGAATATTGATTTAATTAGCGAATATTTTTCAAATATACTTACTGTTCTTTGACGGGCGGCTTACCTTCAACGCTCTAACCATCGAAATCGCCTCAAATTCCCCCGAATTCCATTGCCGATTCCACCTTCGCAAATCTCACGATTTCGCGAATCCCAAAAATGGGGGAACTTTTTTCGACGAATTTGCGATCATGAAGAAAATCGACGCGTTTCTGTAGATATTCCCTTTTAATCCTCGAAAACCACTGAAATTTCTCCACAATTCCCATGACCCATTCCCACAACCCTGGAAAATTCTTTTAAAAAATCAGCGGAAACGGTGAGTTTCCTAGAAATCGCCTGAAATTTCTCCAAATTTCCCAAGACCAATTCCCCCAACTCTGGAATTCAAAAAATCAGCGAAACAGACGAATTTCTGATGGCATTCCCCTCTATTCCTCGAAAACATTGCCCACGACCGATTCCCCCAACCCTGGAAAATTCTTTCGAAAAATCAGCGGAAACGACGAGTTCCGAGGGGTTCCCCCTCTAATCCTCGAAATCGCTCGAAATTTCCCATGACCGATTTCCCAAACCCTGGAAAATTCTTAAAAAAAAATCAGCGGAAAAGACGGAAATCGACTAGTTTTTGAGGGTATTCCATTCTAATCCTGGAAATCGATTGAAATTCCTCCAAATTCCTTTCACCGATTCCCCACCATGGAATTTTTTTTCAAAGAATCAGTGAAAGCGACGGAAATTTCTCCAAATTCTCAAGACCGATTTCCCCCACCACTGGAAAATTCATTCGAAAAATGAGCGAAAACGACGGAAATCAACGAGTTTTCGAGGGTATTACATTTCAATCCACGAAATCGCCTGAAATTTGTCCAAATTCCCATGACCGATTTCCCCCAACTCTTGAATATTCATTCGAAAAATGAGCGGAAAAGACGGAAATCGACTCGTTTTCGTGTGACCCTCCCTATTCTCGAAATCACCAGAAACTTCCCCAATTTCCTAAAACAGATCCCCGGAAAATTCTTTCGAGAAATTTTCGGAAATGTACCGTTTTTCCGGGGATACGCAAGTTTAGATTCTTGGTCCCCGCGATTTCCCAAAGGATTGAATTGATTCGAAAAATCGCAAATTTAAGCCGAAAATTCGTGTGTTATGCGATTTTGTTTTCAAATATCCGTACTGTATTTTGAGGAAAGTGTTACCTTCAACGCAGAAGAATATCTCCAAATTTCCATGACCGATTTCTCCAACTGCAACCTTGCTTCGGCAATCGAACACACAGGTAAAACTGTTTTCCACCTATTAATAAAAAAAAATGACTGACGTGAGGTCAGTACTTTTTGGCGCGCGTGTTCACGTTGGCTAATTTGACTTGAATTATGAGTGTTTCAAGCTCAGTGGATAGAACGAGCCGGAGAACTACCCAGAGGGTAGTGGACACCATTCAATGTCGGGTCATAAATTAAGAGTGCTTTGTGTATGCTGGCCTAAGGATAGAGTAACAAAGTTGACGAAGAACACAACTGACTTTCCTTAGTCGCACAAGCTCCTAGGAGTGTCTGAGGTATCTCCTTGGGGAAGACTTCGGAGGGTCAGTATAGTCATAATCGTGTTTATAGCACGTGCGCAAAAGCAGATTGTTGAACCCACGTCAATGCCCTTTTAGCCTTTTTCTTTCATTATGAAGTCAATCAGCAATTGGCGGGCGTGTAAAATCGCACACGTCACAAAAAACTTCGATTCTCCAACACCCCCATCCTCTCAGAAGAAAACTCGATCTGTTAAATTATTTCTCGTCTGCTTATGCTAATAAGAAAAAATGCCCAAAAGAGACAGTTTCACCCCCAGTCGTCCACCGTTCAGACAAATTCTGAAAACAAATTTAAAATTCCACACATCATTCAATGGCCACGCTAGTTACTGGTCCATATTTTAATCAGTTGCCCTCGTACATATCGCATTGATTCAGATAAACGCGCAAAAAACAAGTCGAAATTATGCTCACCAGATGTTATATACTCGTTCGTATTCCACGTAGGAATTTGAACTGAAATAATTTGTCCAGTTTGGAAGTTCAAAATTATTAATTTTTTTTAGACTTCTTGTGGTCTGTTCTCAGTGAAATTTTGCACATCCCAAGGAGGTCATAATTGGTCACCGAAGTGCCAAAACTGAACTCAATCGGTTTCGGAATTTCAAGCAAAATATTTCGCTAATAGTTAAACATTTTTTTAATTTTTTCTACGCATGCTATCCCCACTAAATTTTGCACAAGTGTTTTCGTCGGTACTTTGCATCTAACTACCGAGCTTCAATCGAATCAGTATTTTTCGAGTTATAGTGAAAACAAAATTTCAATTTCATTTTCAAATATTTGACATTTTTTTTCCTACTTTATAGCCATCCAATCAATACAAAACTTCGCAGCGTATATAGGTCATGATTCTACAATTTGATGCTAAATTTCAGATAGATCGAGTATCAGTTTCGAAAATATTCTTGAAAAACCTTTTAACTAAAAATGGCCATAACTCCGAAACGGCTTGGTCCATTTTGCTGGTTAACGAACTTGTCCGAGATATTTACGTAACAAAACTACCCTGCAAATTTCAGCGCTCTAACTCGTTCCGGTCGAGAGTAACCGTTCTAACGGCCGGCCGGACCGGTCGGACAAAATTTAATTTTACTCCGGATTATTCATCAGTGAGTGGAACTGAATCGTTTGAGACTATTTTCGGGAAAAATTCGAAAAATAAAGACATTGTGACGAAATTATAGCATTCTGTTCCTTGCGGAACATGAGAGCAAGAAGAGCTCTACCTGCTTCGACAGGGGTCCATTCAGATGAAACTGTTTTCCACCTATTATTATTTTACTGATTTAACCTATTCTTGGTCCCCAAAGTAATTAAAATTCTTGAAAATCTGAAAGTATGATATGAGGGTAGAAAATTGTGCAGGTATTAATTGAAAATATATTTACAATGTTCACTAGTACAACAACACATACAATTTGTACTTAAAACTATAAAAAAAAACAATAACAGGCAAGATACAAACAGCCTAGCATAACAGTAGACTTTTTACACCTCACAAGCAGAATAAATTGATAATTATATACAAATTCTCTAATTCTTCTGACATCATTCCAAGCAAAATGTTCAATTTTGGCACAGTATCCATCTCAAATACTGTTGATAAATCACTGAATAAAATAAATCTAACATTAAGCATATTTTATAATCAATTCAATAAGTAGGTCAAGGCAATAATAATAATAACTATATTATTTACAATTCTAAACCCTATATGTGTATCACAAATTCAAATTGCTTCAATTGGAATATTTAAAAAAAATCACATACATTCAAAGAAGCAGAATTAGTTTTTCAGGAAATCTCAATATTTCTGCAATCACATTTCTTACACGGTAATAAATAAGTCCTGACATTCATCCCAAAGCTCCCATCACAAGTTGCAGTGTTCCTGAGACTTCCTGATAACATAAATGCGCAATTGAAGTAAAAACTGCCAAAATCTTGTGTCGTCTTTTTTGAACAACTTTCAAAGCTAACCGCCAATCAAAATTCAAAGTGTTATAAACACCATAATAAATATGTATGCACAATATATTGCACATTAATTAAATATATCAGTCTATAAGTTAATGTTTGATGTTTTACATTAAGGCACTGAGATTTAGATGAACTGACTCAGACATGAGATTCAAGGGGCACCTTGAACACAGTAGATTCTGGGAAACTCTGCGGTCGGTTTCCTATCAGGTGTTGTCGAAGAGCAACAACCATATTCTCAGGTCCTATTAAGTTGATTTCAAATAAGAGCCTTTCACGCCTGGTGGAACTCAAGTCAGGAGAGCTGGTCCTCACATTCTTCTCTTTATCTTCTTTATTTGGGTTGACTTCCTCTTGATATTTGTCCAACAAGGTTACTTTATCAGGATCCTTAGTGCCTCCAACTGTATGTCTCCTTTTAATTGAACGATCAGGCATACCATTTTTTCGTTTAAGCTCTTTAGATCTTTTCGTTAGAAGTTCTCTTTTTTTACTAATGTTACTTTCTGTTTTTTCGGTTTTTGTCAAACTGTCCGAACGTTTTAGTTTATCTCCAGCTTTGTTGAGGCTTTCTGACCTCTTCACTTTGTTACTCATCGGTGACACGGTCCTTTCTGGTTTGTTAAGAGATTCAGACCTTTTCAACTTTGAACTAGTGTTGGTGCCATTCAGTATGTTATTATTGTTTGAAATGAATGATAGTTTATGGGTAGGTAAATGTCTTTCGTTGTCAGGTACGTTTTCTTTCAAAACAGACGAATCCTCATCCTTTTCTGGTTCCTCCTTAGCTTCTTTTGCCTTGGCTTCTTCTTTCCTCAGTCTTAGATTCAGATTGTATTGATATTTATGCAAACTCGGGTTCTTGTAGAGATCACATGGTCTGTTTTCCTTATCGGAAGCGTAGGTTTCTCGGGTTTTTTCAGGTGATTCATCAGCGTACGGTAAACCTTCGCCTGTTAATATACTGGGCTGAGCATAATCTTCCAATTTTTTGTCGTACAGCTTAGTCATGGCGGATACAAGGTCCGTGTCTGGAAAAGATATAACATAGTTAGTTATGCAGAAGACTCAATTATTCAGCACATGCATTCTATGAAAACGATTATGAAATAAGGTGATTCCAATCTGAAAATATTGTAGTTTAGTGAGGTAACTAAGCTGTTATTGGTATCAGCAGATCACTCAAAACTGCGAGAAAACCTAGATCATGACACACACCACACAGTATTTTCGAAAGAGTGGTAAAAATATTGATAATAGCAGTTCTCTTCTAGGAAAAACGCTAGAAAATTGATTGACTGATATTATTATATTGACCCCCCGCCCTCTAAGCTCTTGAGAGCTTACTTCAAATAATAACCAAATTGAAGAAGATTGAATTTTTCGTTTGAACCGATCCTGTAATTAAATGTTATCAATTGTTTCTGCATTCTGTCCTAACATTTCCAAATCCTCAGTAGCTACTGATCGATTTGAATCAAACCGTTAGTAGATATATGGATTTTAAAAAACATTATCAAAGTTTTAAAAAAAGTTTCACAATTATTGACAATTCAAGTTGTTTGCTACTTTAATATTCCGCTATTGTCACATTTAATATTTGAAATGGATTAAATTTATTCCACTAATGAACATGTTGACATGATATTAGTACAAGGTGAATGCTATGATAAGTGTCTTTTTTTTCAGTGTGTGAAATGATCTAACCCATGGGGAGAAGCAGGGCTGTTCAGTGTTCTACCTCAAAACTAGAGCCTGTTGTGGAAAAGTTGGCGTGTACGGGGCGGCCGTTTCGGGGCTAACTGTGGTCTGACCGGTCTCCAACCCTTTGGACAGGGGGTTGATGCTGACATACCTAATTTATCCAACACTGACATTTAATCTTGGACCACTAAACAACTCAATTAGATTATCAATATTATCACAACCATGTCGCAATTTTTTTTTACTACTATATTCAATAAATACTTCATAGAGAATCTAGGTGATAGGTACGATAATATTGATAATACTAAAGGAGGAAGTGAGTTATAATACTGAATAATACATACCATCATCTGTACCACATTTATTCATCGAATCCAGTGAGGTAGTTCTGTGGAATTCTCCCTGGAAAAAATTAATGATCATTTTTTACTTGAACTTAATCTCCTCTTTCATCAATAATTCTCAAGAAAATATAATGGTTGATGGAGGCATACAAACGGATTTTCCAAATTAAGTTCAAACAAATCAGTACGAGTACTGACGTGATGTCAGGAGATTTTGCGCGCATGTTCTATCTTTATTGACCTCTATTGCACCCTCTGAATGAAATTTACCATCAGCTTTTATAAGATATGAATACATTACGTTCCATTTTAATGGTAGACTTGAATAATGAGAGAACGTCAAAGATCACAGAATTTTCTATTTTGACACATGTATTCTATCGGAATTGAAATTCATAAAATATCTAATCATATGCGAAAGTAATTTCAGTATACGGTATTCACGAAATTCCGTGAAAATTAGGGCGTCGGCATTCTACAAGTAATTACCGAGTTTGATTTGGATCAGATTTGAATATTTTGAGTTATAGAGAAAATAACAACAAAATTTCAGATGTGAATAACTCCAAAACCATTTGGCCGATTATGTCTATTGACGATCCCAAATGTCGCATTTGGATGAGCAAACTACCCTGAAAATTGCAAGTCGCTATCTCTTTCCGTTCTCAAGTTTTCTTAAGATACATAATATTTTTTCATAATTTTTCAAAGATTTTCCAGTGGTACGATCCTCATAAAATTTTACATTCGTCTTTATGTCGATATTCTACAACTAGCTACCAAGTTTATATTGGATCGGATCTGCATTTTTTGAGTTATTATAAAAATATATATTTGGGATGGGTATAACTCCAAAACCGTTAGACCGATTATGCCCAAGAACAAAGTCAACTCTCCCATTCGGATGCGCAACCTACCCTGAAAATTGCAAGTCGCTATCTCTTTCCGTTCGAAAGTTATCGTGACAACGGACACCCATCCAGCTACTGAACTAACCCAAGGTTCGCGTAGGCATTCTACAACTGATTACTATGTTTGAATTGGATCAGATTGGTATTTTTTGAGTTATTCAGGAAATAACAATCAAATTTCAAGTCGTTACTTCTTTACGTTCTTAAGTTATCGTGAGATAAATAATATTTTTTTATCATTTTTCTAAAATTGTCTAGTAATATGATTTTCACGAAATATTACAAACGTCTTTGTGCCAGTATTTTACAACTAGCTACCAAGTTTCAATTCGATCGGATCTGTATTGGTTGAAGACAAAATTAGTACCATACCCATTAACGAAATTGTCCGTCTTATTTGGACACGCCACGTTGATAATTTCAAGTCGCTATGTCTTTCCGTTAGAAAGTTATCGTGGCAACGGTCGGCCGGAGAGAATCAAATTTGTCCTCGAATTCTTCATCAGTGAGTCGAACCTAATCGTTTGAGACCGTTTTCGGCAAAAAATTCGAACATTACAGACATTTGGGCAAAATGATAGCACCCCAGAACATGTGCACAAAAATTTTATGGTTATTCTAAATTCAAAAATAGGACGAAAATTACGTATCAACCCATATCTGAAAAGGCTCTGTTTTCGAAATACAGGCGGTTGAAGTGAACTCCCTGATGACAGTTTTTGGCGCGCTTTTTCCACTAAACGAGTGCCTATCAATTTGCCCAAAATGGGCCAAAAACGGTCTCGAACGTTTAGTTTCTACTCACTCATAAAGAATCCGAGGTCAAAATTCTGTCCATCGGGCCGTGGAATTAAAACTAGGTAAGTAATTAGTTGAAAAATAAAGACACGAACACTAATACAAAATTTCGTAGGACCGTATGACTAGATTTTCTGAATTGAAAATAGAATAGAAATGGATAGTCAAAAGCATTATCAACTGACAACAACAAATACGATGAAAGTTTATAGAGAAATATATGATTCAACTTCAAGCAGAGAATCACCAAATGAATTCCCAATAAAACATTAAAATGTTGCTTTGCAAGAATGTGATTTTGTTATCGTGTTCTTTGTTAATTCATTATTTTATCCCATACAAAATTAATATGTTTGTGTCATTTTTGGCGCTCTAGTTCCTCGGAACTGAGTGCTTATCAATTTGCCCAAATGTCTGTAATTTTCGAATATTTCGATGAAAATGGTCTTAAACGATTTGGTTCGACTCACTGATCAAGAATCCGTGGTCGAAATTCATTCTGTCCGGCCGGTCCGGCCGGCCGTAGGCACGATAACTCTCGAACGGAATGAGCTAGAGAGTTGAAATTTTCAGAGTAGGTTTGGGGGATAAATATCTCGGCTAAGTTCGTTATTGGGCAAAATCGGACAAATGGTTTCGGAGTAACAAAAAAAAAATTTTTTTTTTACGAAACAAATTCCAAATTAAATTTTTTTTAATAAAAAGTTTTATCATGAGAATCCAATCATATCATTTTTAACTCTAACAAGCTAATACTTTCGGAGATATGATTTTTCAAAATTTCAATAATAAATCGTATTTCAACGTTGTCACAGAATAATATTATTCTATGTATGAATATGAATTGTCATAATGTCAAATGATGTTCCTGAGACTAATCAATCGAAGAATTGTGAGCGAAGTGAGAAAAATCTCAGATATGATTTTTCAAAATTTCAATAATAAATCGTATTTCAACGTTGTCACAGAATGATATTATTCTATGTATGAATATGAATTGTCATAATGTCAAATGATGTTCCTGAGACTAATCAATCGAAGAATTGTGAGCGAAGTGAGTTAAATCTCAGTTGTTTGCTCCGATATTAGTTTTTCTCAGAAAATTCTTACATTTCGGAACTGAACATGAAGTAAGAGATCTGAGAGTAGTGAGACTGCTTTTCATCCATAGACATAGATATAACTCTCGAACGGAATGAGGTAGGTAGTTGAAATTTTCAGAGTAGTTTAGGGAGATGAATATCTCGGTTAAGTTCGTTATTGGGCAAAATTGGCCAGATTTAATTTGATTTCTTCCATGGTGCTTTTCTCATTCTCATGATTGCTCATTTAATCTTGATAAATAAACTATTATTTGAATTGAATTTCCTTTAGGATGCAGTTCTATTATATGAATACATTGATATAATTCCCAACTCTGAGAAACCAATACTTTCGGAGATATAATTTGTCTGTTTGAACTAGAGCGCCAGGAAGCTCCTGTCCACAGGGCTTGAACCCATTTTTTTAATTTAAAATTTTTAAAATTTATATTAACATACATTTGTAAAAATCTCAGTCTCTGGCTACAGGCCTGGGGGGCAGTTATGGTAACAAAAAAATTTGACCGTAAAGATGAGAATAGACATAAAAATCACCCACCTGATTCTCATACTTCACTTTCTTCAATGAAGCGGCGCTGGTAGCGTCTGCGCAATCCGAATTCAGATTCTCTATCGAACTATTCCTTCTCCCTGTTGTCCTATCTCTTCCGCTCCCTTCCCTGGACATAACCTGCGCACTTCGATTCTTGACGTCCGCGGACTGCACCTTACCGAAACGCACCTCCTGAGCACTGTCACTGTTCTTATCACTGATGAAATGTTTACTGTACTGGAACATGTGCGCATTGTTGTCCAGAGAGTTTAAACTGTTTCTGTTGTCCAACGAACAAGGCGTCCTTGACGGGAACACGCTGGAAACACTGTGGGTTTTCGTGATGGGGTACTGGTCTGCCAGAAGTTGGGTCCCTCCGGTCGAGGTTGTGAGTGATGTGGAATTACGGGCTCCTAAGAACAATTAGATGTAAAGGAAATCCATAAAGTTCATAAATATACTTTTCTATCCGCCGTATTCACAAAGCATTCAATCTCCGTTAAGTCTCATCTGAAGTCCTCAGTTAAGGATACATAAGAATCGCAACCTCAGTTAACGTGCAAATTAACATGAAACAGGCCTGTTTCACCACTGTTACATACGTTAACTGAGGTTGCGATTCAAATTTATCCTTAACTGTGGACCCCAGTTAGGACTTAACGGTTATTGAATGCTTTGTGAATTGCAACATCAGTTAACGTGAAAATTAACATGAAAAAGGCCTGTTTCACCACCGTTACATACGTTAACTGAGGTTGCGATTCAAATTTATCCTTAACTGAGGACCTCAGTTAGGACTTATAGGATATTGAATGCTTTGTGAATCGCAACCTCATTTAACGTGAAAATTAACATGAAAAAGGTCTTTTTCACCACCGTTACATACGTTAACTGAGGTTGCGATTCAAATTTATCCTTAACTGAGGACTTCAGTGTTAGGACTTAATGGAGCTTGAATGCTTTGTGAAAACGGCGGTATATCTATTACTTTAATTAATAATTAATTCCAAAGGGTATTTCATTCAAAGGTTTCATTTTGATTTATAGTAAAAAAGGTTTTTTTTTTGTTGAAGAATAATTTAATTTTTTTCCATTCAATAGAGAAAGGTTTGTCATTTATTAATAACGAAAAAATTTTTTCAAGCACTGACGTGAAGTCAGGAGCTTTTGCGCGCATGTTCTGTTGTCTATTCATCTCTATGGGACACTCTTCATAGAATATGAGTATATACCTATATATACATGAATACATTGCGTACCATTTTAATGACAGGCTTGAGTAATGAGAGAATCGTCTATGATCACAAAATTTTTAATTCGAGCATATGTATTCTATTGGAATTGGAATTTGTTGAATATCTAATAATATACGAAAAAAGTTATGCCTCAAGTAACTTCAGGATAGGATATTCATGAAATTCCGCGAAAACTAGTGGATGGCATTCTACACTTAATTTCCGAGTTTCAATTGGTTCAGATTTGTATATTTTGAGTTATAGAGAAAATAAAAACAAAATTTCAGATGAGTATAACTACAAAACCGTTTCGCCGATTATGCCAATAAACGAACTTAAATGTCGCATTCGGATGCGCAACCTACCCAGAAAATTTAAAATTGCTATCTCTTTCCGTTCGAAAGTTATTGTGACAAAGAACTGGACCCTGGGGCATGTAACATAAGCCTTACAAGTGCTACACTTGTAGCTATTCCATAAAAAAATTCACTTTGTAGTTACCTCACTGAGGGTCGGTTTCTCAATTGCGAGTTAACCCGAGTGTTGCGCATTCATGAATATCGCTAAATACATGCGTCAACTATCAACCTCGAGTTAACTCGCAATTGAGAAACCGGCCCGAAGTAATGGAGGTATCTGAACATATGTATGTAGATATCACTCTACATATGTATGTATAGATTACTCCATAACTACTGCTGCCAAAAGGGTAATTTCAAGATGAGTTGTCTTTGAAAAAGTTACAATTGTAGGACTTTGTTTGTGTTATAGGCAGGAACAGGCCGAAGCCAAATTTTTGGGCAATGTTGATGGGGGAGGAGGTCCAACTGCTTGAAAATGTGCTAACTTCATTCAACATTGGGGTGATCGCCCCCCGTTTATTACTTCCGACAAGGATACCAAAATCCCGACTCTTTTGATTTTTCCCAAATAATTTAGTCTTCCCAGTTGGCAGTGGCAACCGAAGATACATAATATATCTTCGCACCTAAGTTGGTGGAATCAAGGCAATAGATTGAAAGAGAAAAACGTCTCCAAAGTTATGGTCACGGCAAGCTATCTGCGATTGATGGCTATTTGGAAGAGCTTGACGATTCTCACAATAAGCAGGGTATCTAAGATATTGAACATGTCAATATAGAGAATTAAATATAGTTTTTAGTTAAGTATCGATTTGTTAGGAGAGGTAGCATTGTGCACTAATATATTAAGATTAATTACCTCTGTCTACTGTTATTTCCAGGCACCTTGGTCTTGTCAACATAGCTTGTGTTTCATTCCTGAATTTTTCAATCCTTTTCTGAAATTCCTCTTGGTCTGTAGCATAGTTGAACCATGGTACCCTTTCTGTTTGTTTATTGTGTGTTTCGATATCTCTTACCGTTGTTGGTATATTATTTGTCTTGATACCTTCAGTTGTACTCTAAAAAAAGTATTTTAAATTTATTCTGGTTGAACTACGCATTAAATGTTAGAATTATCACATTAAATAAAACAAATAACTATAACTGCAAATTCCTCATCATATAACATAATGCATCACAGAAATTTTCTGGTTTTGCTTCAAAATATCAGAACTCACTTACATTTTTGAGATCATTGGGTGAATAAGGTGGTAAACTGTGACATCCGGTTGGTGATGGTAGTTCTTCCTTGCTTTCAGGTAAGGAATTAGGTCCTTTTGTTTTCCGTTTAACTTTCCTCTGCGCTGCTGATATTATGGAGGAGAAAAGTGCCCCATTTTTTTCTTTATGAATTGGCATCGCTTCCAACTTGGAGATACTCTCCAGCAATGTCTGCTGATTACCTGGCTCCGTTTCTTCGTAAACTTCTTGAATCGAGGTCATGTCCAGATCGCACTCGTCTTCACTTTCGGAAAAGAACCAACTTGCCTGGAGTAAATACTTCAAATCAGTATTCTGTACATTTGAATGAGTAGGAATGTTTTCATCAACGAAAAATTAATTCATATTAATTGAAAATATTATGACCTCTAAAAATAGCAATGGTAGGTACTCAAATATTACTGATCAAATTTGATAGACGAAAACGAGTCAAGCTGTCAAGAAGCTTTAAAGCACTCACGTGACGTGACCTTCGACGAGCTCGTTTATTTAATGATCAATATATTATGTATTTCACTAATTTGTAATCGTACCGTAAGGTACGACTAAAAGGTACATCGACATAGGAAGATACTGTCTGAGCTATGTGGGAGTCTTTTCGCGATCAATATCTTTCGAATGGGGCACATGTTTTCACAGTTAAAATTTTCAAAAAGGCTGAGTTCCTTGTTTTGTCTAATAAGTGGCATGAGAGTTTATATATTTTATCCTCTTAAGCTATGAGAAGCTGAGCTATGAGCACTGATGAAGTGCCAAGAAGTCTGAAACGCGTCTGTCCTTGCTTTTCGGTAAATCGTTTACTTAGATACAATCAATGAGGTGTTTAGTTTTCAGAAAAACCTTATTTTCTGTTACCTATGTTAAGAAAGCTATAATGCTGATATTGCACATTTTATCGTTGCCCTTTAGGTACCTATATATCAAATTTCAGCGAATACTAACGAAAAGTACCCGAGACATTGCATTTTTCTTGAAAAAATTTGTTTTGCTTCTTATTATATTCCACACTTAAATACCAAATTTCAACTCGATCGGATCAGCAGTTTTAGAAATATCGCACTGGACTGGCCTATTCAGACCTTGAACCTACCCTGCAAATTTAATGTCATCCAAATTACAATACACGACAAAACATGCGATGTCCAATTTTTATGTTTTTTGTACTGTCAATAGACCACATTAGTTAGGTTAGGCGGGAAATTTGAATTACGATCCATCCGTGGATCCGAGCACTGAATTCTCCATGCATTTCTTATGGATCTGGAATTTACGCAAATTTCTCGCCTGTTTTTAGATAAATAGGCTGATTTCTTAATGTTTATTTCGGTTGAAATAGATTCAGTGAACCTTTCTCTACAATATAGAATCAAGTTTTCATAACAAAATTGTATATTTTCAAAATAATTAATAAATATAAAAGTGTTCAGCAAATTCGATTGACGTATGTATTAGCTCACTCGAAATCAGTCAAAAATAATAACATAACCCAAAATCGGCCTTGTAATGATGCACAACAGAAGTCATCTACGACATACTGAAATCCTTCGACCTACACTGGTCTCAATTTTGATTTAAGGATAAATAGAAGTAGATTTTACTGTGGAAAGAACATGAAAACATGCACTAATGATGAAGGTACCCAATACTTGATGTCTCTGTACTAACATTCTCTTTCAAATATGGTGGTTTCATCTCAAAGTTGAAATTCCATGTTAAAAAATTTGAATATGGATCTCCCGCCAAGAGAATGATTCTAACCTAACTAATGTGGTCTATACCATCGTATAGTACAGGGGTGGCCAACTTGATGAGTCCCAAGATCTACTATTTACTGACAAAACTCTGCGCCATCTACCAATACGAACCATAATAACAAAATTGAAGAAATTTTTAATGAAACTCGATGCTGTCTGCCTCGCCACGATCGACTGGACCTATAGCCACGATCGACCAGTCGATCGCGATCGACCGGCTGGCCACCCCTGGTAGAAGAACAGAACACAAAAACATACTTTGCAGTAACGCACAGAGTCACGGCTTAATCTTCATGTAAAATGATTGATGCAGTGCTATAACAATAATTGTCAAAGCTTTATTCAGTAATGTCACACTTCTTTGTCTTCGTGGCATTGCGTGTTTTTCCCGTGTCCTCCAATTAAATAAATACTGATAGGAAACCCAAAAAATGTTCACAGAATTTTATTTCTTTGGGTACGTCATCATTTCATAATATTGAGATGTATAAAAAACCCCAAAGAGTTACCCAAGTTTCTACAGATCGTTTGCGGTACCTGACATAATAACCAGAAATTGACTTTTTTCAAAATCAATAATTTACGTTTCTGCGGTATCAAGAAAACGATTATTCATCTCATTTTCAATCTTGGGGCTTAAACAATGTGTTTCACCCTTTGACTTCAAAAGATGTTCTATTAAAATAGGATTATAATTAGATAGAAAGCGTAGAATTAATTGACATATAATTTTCAGATTTAGAATCATGGAATTGCATGAAATAAAGTAATTATAACATTAATTATATCTTGCCAGAAAGCAATTATTCTAATGTCGATTTCATTCTTCTTATAAATAGTATTTTCCTGTAACCAATTGATATTATGAAGATGGACTGACAGGCAACAAAACAGAATTAACTCTATTACATTAAAATATAAATATCCCCTCCTGTTGTGCCTAATATTTATACCAGAAATGACTATAGAATATCTTGGTACAATAAACCGCATTAGTTAGGTTAGAATCCTTCTCTTGGCTGATTTCGATTGAGTTTGATTCTAGCTTGTTGAGAAAGTTTCTTCCCGCCTAAACTAACCAAAGTCGTCTATACTCTATAGACCACATTAGTAAGGTTAGAATTATTCGCTTAGCGGGATTTGTTTGTTTTTAGACCGATGCCGATTGAACGTGCTGCAGCCTAGACAGGCTTATTGTACCTCGGTCGGTCTCCTATAAGCTGACAGGGTCTCATGGTTGATCCCCTTGAGCTTGGGTTACTAGCTGCCATATGGTGTCTTAGTCGATCCCCTGCAGCTCAGGTTTACTTAACCAAGCTAAGTCCTGCACCGCTGACATTATATGGGTCTCATTCAACATCCCCACTGTCTTGTCGGTGTATCACCTACATAAGGTCGATTTTCCTAACAAGTAGGATACCTTTGCTTTGACTAGGTTCCACGCTCAGTTTCTGCACTCAGGGTCGTGTCGTCGCCCCCATATTCTCCATCGTATGTGGGCTGGACAGTCAAATACGACATTTGAGGCAGTTTCGTCTCCCCACATTTCCTACAAACATGGTCTTCTCGGAGAATCCCCAGGTTGTTTAGGTGCTTTCTCAGGGTAATGTACGGTTAGTAGGCCAGTTACTGCCCTGAGCTTATTCCTACTCAATAGTAGGACGTCTTTAGGTAGTGAGGGGAGACTGCCCCATCAACTTACTTCGCTGCTGCCCCAAAGTTTTGTTCCAGAGCCGAGTGTGCTGTGCAAGGATCCATTTTTCAATGACACCTTTCACAGCCAATTTGGTCACCCAGACTTTCGGATCTGGCCTGATGAGAGGGAACCCCCGTGTGCCCCGGCCCCCGGCACCCACCCGAGCCAAGGTTTCCAGGTGCTGTCGGCATTACAGCACATTCCGCTTGGCGAGAGATTCATATTAAAATTTTTTTACCATGGGAGTCTCATGGACGTTCAACTTTGTGATGAAACCACACTATTCAAGAGTGAATGTTAGTACAGATACATAATATAGTGTATCTTAAACACTAATACATGTTTTCATATCAATTACGCATCAAGATCTCATTCTATTCTTTATTCATAAATTAAATTGAAACTAGTGTTGCTCGAAAGATTTCCGTATGTTCCAGATTTAAGCTTATGTTATTATTTGGGACTGATTTCGAGTGAGTTAAGACAAACGTCCATCAAATTTTCCCACCAATTGTATATTCATTAATACTTCTTAAATTATACGAATCTATTAAAACCTTATTTTGATTACCGCCTGTTAAATTTTTGACGAAGAATCCAAAAAAGGCAAGACATTCAAGTAATTTTTAGGTCCATAAGAAATGCATGGGGAATTCAAAGGTTGTCTGGATATTATGGTTGAATTTGTTGTGATGAATTAATTGCTTTTAATGGGAATTTCTATGTAGAGGACAAAATAAATGTGTATGATCAAAATGATCCTTTGTGTTTTATTCACATTTCCAGGTACTCAGGGGACACTGTAGAAGATAAATAAGCTAAACAGAAATAACTTACGTGGTTCAGCAATGTGACGAGGATTTTACACTGGTGCGAATTATTGCTAACCATTTCTGCCATCGTTTCTTCCTCCGGCCTTACAATGTTGGGACCAAATACAATGGCCACATTTTTGGCGTCCATTTTGTTCACCTCAGAATTATCCATTACCCTGTTCAAGTGAAAAACGAGATGTCTCAGCGTGTGGTAATTGTGTGGCGGTAAATTTTTAATCAGGCGCTTCAATTCTTGCAACCTCTGCTTGGGGTTTTCTGCTTTGTCTGCTCTTATAAAGCTCAGATAAAACGTGTTTGTCACTAACGAATCGGGTAGTTTCCTGAAGAAACTTTTCAATAAACTGCTGACTACGTGAACATCGCTCCATCTGACGTCATCAGTAGGGACATCCTCGTAATTTCTGTTCACTTCTTCGGAAAGGGCTGTTATAGAAGCGTTGTTTCCAGGTACTCTGTATATGCCAACCGTCTGCAGACCTCTTTCGTCCACTATGTCGGTACATATCTCGACGAATTTGGGAACATACTGATTCCTTGAAGACGGTATACATTGCTCTAGAGGAACTCCAAAGGTGGAACCTTCTGGTGCGGTCGGAGAACTTGGCGAGCTGGCTCCTTGGATCTTCCTAAACTGTTTGGCGACCCGACCCCTCCACGTCTTCGATTTGGGGCTGGTATTGGGATCGCCGGAATGTTGGGATGGTTTTCTGGTTTTGCTGACCGGTGATTGGCCTGTAGGCGATCTGTTTCTGCCAGTTACCGTTTTCGCTTTGATCGGTAGGGGAGAAAGTCGACTGCCTTGGACCTGTATAGAGGTTAGAGCCGGTATCAATTGGGGTACTGCTTGTTGTTTGTTTGCGCTTAAATCCTGCAAAATAAGAATGATATATAGTTCAACAATATGCATCAATTGCACTTGTAGTGTTCACAAAAGTACAGGCACTGATTATGCGCTTCGCAGATGGATCTATGTTTTTAGAATTTCAAACCAATTTTTTCATGTCACTCACACAACATGAGACCTGCAATCGGACGCGCAGTAGCCTCCTGATAATTATGTTCTTAATAATTCATTGGTAGAGTTTTATATATTTGATGTAATAGTATAAGGATTTCAACTGTTATTTGATTTTTAGGGATTGAAATGACTTGAATTATCAGATATCAGTTGAAATAATAGATCATTCGGATAAATAAAACAGAAGAAATCAGTATAAGGATTGACGTACATATTTATTAAGAACTCACAAAACTAAATACATAACAATAGTTAATTTAATATTTCACGATTAAACCAAAATACACAGGCACCTGTCAAATTACAAAACAGGGGACTGTATTTTGGTTAAACCGTGAAATTTCAAATTAACTTTTTTAATGCATTTAATTTTGAGAGTTCTTAATATATAGGTTGTTACTGAATAAGTGCGAAAAATTGCAGGGAGTGATTCTGCATGAAAAAATAATTACAGTTTGCTATATAACTTTTGTCAGCAAATGCTTAATTTTCCGAGATACTGGGTGTTGAAGTTTTTCTTGAAAACTGACTATTCATTCATTGCTCTGTAACCTGTCGCGATATGCAAATAAAATTTGGGTGGTTTTATGAGGTTGTTATAACGCATTTTTTGACGTGCAATTAAGAATTTTATGTTCATCATTGCCGTGCATACGGGTAATGATTTCAATTATTTTTAAGGAAAAAAAAGGGTTTGCCACTGAGATATTCCAAACTAAAAATCGTTTTTGAATTACTTGTTCAATTTGTGACAAAAGATCTTCAATGCCATTATTCGTATGGGGCGCCATTTTTATGCCAAAAAATAAAACAGAGGCTGTATTGCATAAAGGTTTGAAAGTTTTTATTTTCCTTATGGATTATAGCTGGGCGGAGAAGACTGCATGGAGTGATCTTTGAGCTCATAAGTCATAATGGACACTGAAGATGTGGTGAAGCATGAACATTGAAAATGGATGCTTCTACACTCTGTATTCACTGAACCATATTATGTACACCGAAGACGAACTGCGAATACCAGAGCAATGTGACGCCTTAACAATATCATTTGACATGATGCAAATTTTCACAATTTGCTTATTGGATTAAGCGAAGCAAATAAAGATAAGCCTTAAATCAGTTCCACGACATACATTTCTGCAATAATGCAGAAAAAGTAGGAATTAAATTTTGAAACTATATAATAAAAATATGAACTTTCTTTTATTTTTGTCTTATCGCTAGTTCTGTCGATTAATAATAGTGTGAAAATTTACGCGATTGTGATACAGGTACAGTTTTTAATTAGATTTCAAAACCCCTCACCCAGTAATTTCACTTTAATATAATATGTCATAAACTTTATTTTCACAAACAGCGTTACTGACTGAAATAAAATTACTAACGAATGTCGATATGTTGACATCTCCACGACTCCCGAGATCTGATAATAAGAGTCGATATTCTTTCAAACCTAAGTGGGTTAGCATATCCGCCATTTTGTAGTAAATAACAAAACAAATATTATAAAACCTGATTGCGGCGCCTTCTACTGGGTACTATTGTGAATCTAAACCATCGGTGCACCCGCTCAAATACACACACAAAATTTCTGCAAAATCGGTCTCGTCGTTGAGAAGGAGTGCAGTCACATACACACTTAAAGAATAATTAGATATACATATATAAAATTATTTTATATTATTTATAAAATAATTACCAGACGACTGCACGTCGAAACGGCCTCGAAAGAGACTATTTGAAATACATTTCCAGAAATAGTAGACGTTTTTGAGCGTTAGATCTCTTGTTCTAAAAAAAATTATATTGTGTAAAATTTTATTATTATGGTGCCATACCAAACAGTTCCCTGCAACTACTCTCAGAAAAAAATGCTCATATCTCGAAAAGTAGCTTCAAATCCAATGGTAGGTTTTTATTTTAATAGAAAATTAATATGACCGGACAACTTTACGAGGCCAAAAACTTCTTTACAGAGAATGACCCATATGAGCGAATTACATAGAATAATATATGAGAGCAACATTTCTAAGCGATATCAATATTTCAAACTATAATTTTTTACCTACTCATTCGACAAAACTGTACAGAATCAAGATTAAAATAGAAAACTAATCTTCAATTTGAGTTTAAATAATATTTGCATTAAGTAAAACAAGATTATAACGAATCAATCAACGATTAATAGATAAGATATGATTGCGAAAACATGAAGATTCAAGTCGTAATTAAATAATTGCAAATAAAAGCCCATGTTCAACTTTAAAATATCTCGATTGGGAATATTTTCAATGAGAAAGAACATATCCATACAAATATATCGTGGGGTGGATGGCCAGTTGCTTAATGCGAGCAATAAAGAACCGTACTAATACTATATCATGTATTCCCTGTCAACGACAATAAATGAAATCGAGTAAAAATAATTCGTGGGATTGATTAAAAAATAAATCAATTCTGCCTCACCATACGTCTAAGTCTCATTAAGCGAATTTTCTTCTTGTATGTGATCGTTTTCACGACGTAAAACCAGAGGCTTTTCTTCACCATTTAAATGATGGATTCCCAATACACCACAAGTAAAAACAATATCACAAACAGTCCACGTTCATGCGAAGAACCGGAAAGAACTGACTCCAAGGGACCAGAACATCCATTACGAAAACGATGAACTGTTCTTGAAATCAACTCCGTTGATAATGACGATTTATCAAAATTCTATGCGGACCCAATCAGATAAGGTTCGTAATTGATACTACAGTGTCAATAAATAAATTGCACACCTCCATAACGCAGAAATTCCACGTTCATTAGAAAATTATGTGCATTCTGCTTCACCGCTGATGACATAACAAACAATGATATTTATGGTGACGAATTCAATTTCTCTTTTTGGGCTAGTCCATCACAAGAATCTTCTATAAACAGTGATATCTTTGGAGAAGAAGAATTTCGCGGAAGTGTCTATCGAAAGAAAGCAGGAAGAATTAAATGAATGGGAATTATCTTGGAAATTCGCATATAAAAGTTAATAAATATTGGATTGTGGTTGCCATTATTTGGAGTACCTGCCTCGAAGACGTTCTATTATTTTCATAGAAATCGGAAATCTTTCACGAATTTCATTTTTTATTGATTCACATAAAATAAAGGTTCGTATAGCAAACATGCATACATTACATGTGAGGCCAAAGTAAACATACACACGTAGGCGCAAAGAGCCCAGATAAAGAAGGTTAGGATGTACGTATAACAAATTTGTTTGATGCATTTGCGGGAAGTTTTAAAAAGATGTAGTGAATAAAAATGTTAATTTCATTCACAGAATTCAAACGTTGTGTAAAACATACATTTCTTACGTCTTACGTCTATCTGAAAAGTAGCTCCAAAGGGAAAATCTATGCCTGTTTCGAAATTCAGTAGGTATATTATGTATCACACAATATGTGAGGGAGATATATAGGAATTTGGGACGTCAATTTCATTCGGAAGGATTTGTATCTGAAGAACCTACTTTGTTATATTGAAAATAAATAAGGGAAAATTTGAATATCAAATGTATTATAATCACCGTTCAGAAAAAGACGTTCTATATAATGATTCTAATTAATTGAATTCGCTTTTCAACGATATATCATTAAACGCACAAGCTCGGAACTTAAATCTGGATTTCTTCACTTTCAAAAGATTTCGTTCGAATGTTCGTAAAAATTTCACGTTTTCCTTTGGTCGTTTTAACCTGAAAATTTCGTAGGCTTTTGAAAGATTCTTGCTTTAAATCTAAAAGTTCGAAACGAAATTATGTTGGAACATGAATTAATGTGGGTTTTATATTGATGACCAATAGTTTTTTTCTGCAGCATTGTAACTACGGTATTTTTCCAATGAATGACGACCTTCTGTGATAATGTTGATGTTTACGACAAAACCTTCCTCTGTAGAAGTAAAACTAGGAAGTGGTTTATACTTAAAAAATTGGATCAAGCCCTATGGACAGGAGCTTTGGCGCTCTTGTTCGAACTTTGACAAGAGATGTTGTTATTTATAAAGAATAAATGAGCAATCTGAGAATGAGAACTGTACCATGGAAGAAATCCAATTAAAATAGCTGCAATGAATTTGACTCTCTCTTATAGAACAGGATGACATGTACGAGGATGAACATAGGTCATATAATAATTCATAGATAGAATAATTATAGCATTCTGTGAAACATACGATTCATTATTGAAATCTCGAAAAATTTTATCTCCGAAAGTATTAGCTTGATAGAGTTGAAAATGATATCAATGGATTTTTATGGAGAAACTGCATCTAAAAAAAAAATTGAATTTGAAATTTGTAAGTTAAAAAAAATTTTTTTTTCGTTACTCCTACATCATCTGCTCTATTTTGCCCAGTAACGAACATAACCGAGATATTTATCTCCCAAACTTACAACTGCCTAGCTCATTCTGTTCGAGAGTTATGCAATCAATGCATAACTTTGCATGCGTATAAAGGTCATTATTATACAATTTGATGCTAAATTTCAGATAGATCGAGTGATCGGTTTCGGAAATATTCATAAAAAATGTTTTTACTAAAAACGGCCATAAATCCGAAACCGCTTGGTGGATTTCACCCGTTAAGGAACTCGTCCGAGATATTTACGCTCCAAACCTACCCTGCAAATTTCAATCCTCTAACTCCTTTCGTTCGAGAGTTATCGTGTTAACGGAATCGATTTCGACCACAGATTCTTGATCAGTGAGACGAACCAAATCGTTTGAGACCATTTTCAGCCAAAAATTCGAAAATTACAGACAAATTGATAAGCACTTTGTTCCGGGGAACAAAAGCGCCAAAAACTGAAAAATAACGATGCTTTCGTTAATTCTTATCCTCTATTTATAAAGGTGGGTAATTTTAAACCATGTTGTTGAAATGATAACCTCATACTGTGGTCTTCAATAGTTGAATTTTTAATATTCATTTCATGAAAATTACATTCATTGCCAGATAGGAGAGAAGGGATAATTAGTATCGCAATTTATTCCTCAAATCTTTTCAATATGTTATAGTTCTCTATTCGGTTTAAACAATTTGAGCTTGCGAAGGAACGAAGGCAGAATTATCATTTAAAATAGTCGTACTTAGTTTAAATTATGAAGAAAAATTTCGAATATAAGAAAGTAACTGATTAATCTTTGACATTTTAACAGTTTTCTACATGGTCTATGAAAAATCATCTAATGTATGCATAATCATATAGATATATATATATATAGAAATATGGATCAAGCGGAGTAATATATATAAGTGGAAAGGTTTAACGGGTAATTCCGCATGATCCATATTTCTATGTTTCATATCCTCGGGTTGAGGTCGCATTGCACAGGTAGCTTATGCTTCCTCCGTGCCGATGCCATAGTTTACCTCCGAAATGGAGATCCTAGAGCTGAAGGAACAATTGGTTGCTCGCTCTTGGTGTGGTGTCACCTATTTCCACTTTGATTTCCATCGTTTCCTTGGTTTCTTGGTTGCCCTGTCCTGAAGAAGCCAACTAGCAGAAACGCGTGTCGGCAGGTGCCAGCAGAATTATTTTTAATCTGCTGCTTTTGCGGAATTACCCGTTAAACCTTTCCACTTATATATATTACTCCGCATGATCCATATTTCTATGTTTCATATCCTCGGGTTGAGGTCGCATTGCACAGGTAGCTTATGCTTCCTCCGTGCCGATGCCATAGTTTACCTCCGAAATGGAGATCCTAGAGCTGAGGGAACAATTTGGTTGCTCGCTCCTGGTGTGGTGTCACCTATTTTCACTTTGATTTCCATCGTTTCCTTGGTTTCTTGGTTGCCCTGTCCTGAAGAAGCCAACTAGCAGAAACGCGTGTCGGCAGGTGCCAGCAGAATTATTTTTAATCTGCTCCTTTTGCGGAATTACCCGTTAACCTTTCCACTTATATATATATATATATATATATATATAATAAGAAAATAGGATAACGCGGATAAGTTTAATAAAATGGAAAAGTATAACGCAAAAGGAGCAGAGATAATCATTCTGCGGGTACCCGTTATACTTTTCCATTTTATATATATATATATATAGTGGCTGACCTATGTCCTCGATAGCCTCACGAATTCCATATTTGAGGTCTTGAATCGACGCTGGGCTATTGGCGTAGACCTTCTCTTTCACGTGGCCCCAAAGGAAGAAGTCCCAAGATGGCCAATTGTGATACCTTTTCGAGAGATAACACGGTCCGGAAACTTTTCCCGCAAAAGATCAATGGTTTCGTTGCTTGTGTGGCACGTAGCGCCGTCTTGTTGAAAGTAAACGTTTTCCAGATCAATACCATTCAATTCTGGCCATAAAAAATCATTTATAACTCTCGATAGCACAATCTATTCACTGTAACTGTTGCTCCAGCCTCATTTTCGAAAAAGTAAGGTCCAATGACTCCGCCGGACCATAAACCGCACCAAACAGTCACACGTTGAGGATAGAGAGGCTTTTCGCCAATAACTCTTGGGTTTTCCGAGCCCCAGATGCGACAATTTTGACGAAGCCACCGAGGTGAAAATGGGCCTCATCACTCAAGATGATTTTTCGATGGAATTCCGGATCATTTTCATGCATTTCAACGAACCAATCAGCAAAGACACGACGTTGTTGATGATCGGCCGGCTTGAGTTCTTGTGTTAACTGAACTTTATAAGCTTTAAGACCCAAATCTTTATGCAAAATATGGTGTAATGACGTTTGTGGAATGCATAATTCCAAAGAACAACGAGGAATGGACAAACCTGGGTTTTCAACACTTTCGGCTATAGCAGCAAAATTCTCGGCGGTTCTTGAGCGACGTGCACGGGTTTTATTCTACACATAACTAACTTGTCCCAACAGCTCGAATATTTCCACCAATTTCTTTATTGCGGTCCGACAAGGTGCTTCACGACGACCCAAAAATGTTCGAGTTTTACGAACCGTCTCTGCCAAATTTTCACCATTTTTATAGTGAATTTTAATAATTTCAATGCGTTCTTGAAGCGTGTATCGTTCCATTTTTATTAATGGCGTAGTTTCTACTTATCAAATGTCAAAAAAATGACAGTTCAAAAGTGACATCTACCGAAATAGCATTTTCCGGAGATATTTCTCATTCCTGTAGGAAGCGCTATTCAGAAGTAACAAGGGATTAATTGTCATTCAGAATAGATTTCTGTCAAACGTCTATTCCGCAAGAGATGACAGATTTACTTAACTTTTTAGGTTAGAAAATATAAATCCGTATTAGTGAATAAAGAGTCATACGACAAATGAAAACGAAGTGATTGACATGGTGGCACCGCCATGAAACATCTACCTTGTCGGCCAATTTTGTCCAATTTTTATCAGTCAAAGAACGAGGAGTTCCTACACCATTGTTTAAAGGCCGTGAACAGACAAGCTACTTGATCAAACGATTGAGTCAATCGATTGACACGCACTTCAATCAGCCTCAATCAGCTCTTCAATCTTTTGATCCAAACTTCCTCATCGGTGGAGGCCGAGACATGGAGCAGTGCGTATCTGTTTTCTTTTTTTGAACCTGTTGTTAAAAATAGTTGGGGCTGAATAATAGTGTCAAATACAGATTTGGGTTTCCTCGTTTTAACACCAGTTGCCCTCAAGCTAAAAAATTGGTTCAAGCACTGACGTGAAGTCAGAAGCTTTTGCGCGTATGTTCTATTGTCCATTCTTTTTTTTTCGTGATTTTTTTGAAATTTTCTAGGGGTACGGTTCTTAAAATTTTTTTTTTCGTCATTTTTTCAAATATTCTGGGGGTACGGTTCTTACAAAATTTTAAACACGTCTTTATGTTGATTTTCTACTACTAGTTACCAAGCTTCAATTCGATCGAATATATATTTTTTGAGTTATCAAGGAAATAATATTTCAGCTAGGTATAACTCGGAAACCGTTGGACCGATTATGCCCAAAAACGAACTCAACTCTCACATTCGGATACGCAACCTACCCTGAAAATTGCAAGTCCCTATGTCCTTTCGTTCGAAAGTTATCGAGGCAACACCGCCAATTTTCCATCATTCTCGCTACTTACCAATTTGGTTTCCACCTCAGTGGCGGTTGCTCCCTGCTCGTTCAGCACTTTCACCCAGTCCGCCAACTCTTCACTGTTCTCCGCCTGCAGCAGCAGCTCAGACCTGCAGGGGTTCACGGATGACACCCTGAGGACGTGTTTCCGCTTCGTGTAGTCCTCCGCCACCCGCACCAGGCTCGTTCTGATGTCGACGCCATTCGAGAACGACTGTTCCAGCAGGTCCGACGTGCCTATAGGGCTCTGAAAGAAAAGAAAAGAATTATATTGGTGTTGTGGAACGATTACCTTACTTTATGGTATTTGGAGAATTGTTGGCGCTCTTCTTCCTCGGAACAGAGTGCTTATCAATTTGCCCAAATGTCTGGAATTTTCGAATTTTTGGATGAAAATGGTCTTAAACGATTTAGTTCGACTCACTGATCAAGAATCCGTGGTCAAAATCAATTCTGTCCGGGGCCCTCCGTTAACACGATAACTCTCGAACGGAAAGAGCTAGACAGTAGAAATTTTCAGAGTAGATTTAGGAGATAGATATATCGGTTAAGTTAGTCTTGGGGGAGAGTAACGAAAAAATATTTTTTTTTACATTACAAATTTCAAGATGCAATTTCACCATGAGTATCCATTGATATCATTTTCAACTCTAACAAGTTAATACTTTCGGAGATATGATTTTTCAAAATTTCAATAATAAATTGTACTTAATTATTCTATATACCATCTATGAATTATTATATGATCTGTGTTCTTACATGTCATCTTATTTTCGCATGAGAGATAAATCTCAAATTTATTGATGATGATGGAAATATATTCTTTGGTAAGATACCTAATTGGGTTCAGAATATGCCCAGTAAAAACAAAACTGCAATATTGTCTACGTTTAAATAGATATAATATAATTTTCAGAGTAGATTTGAGGAATGAATATCTCGGATAAGTTCGTGATATGGGAGAATCAGTCTGTTTGAATTTAATTTCTTTCATGATGTAATTCTATCGTAAGAAGCCATTTATATAATTCTCTGAGACCAATCATTTCGGAGATACGATTTGTCAAAGTTTGAACAAAAGCACCAAAGCGCCTGTCCACAGGGCTTGAACCTATTTTGTTTTCTTAAATATCTGTGACTTATAGGTTGGGTGGCAGATTAGCACAGACCTCTGCACAATTCATCAAAGTATAGGTTGTTATTTTAAGAGCACGAGAAATTCGAATTGAAAATTAATCATAACGAAATACTGCATGAATCTTCTTCTTAATTTTTTCAACCGAGTATATAATCGATTTCAATTAAATTTTGGAAACATTCGGAAAATAAAATGCGGTTAAATGTTTGTGCGAAATTTTGGAGGAATCTGTGTATAGTTTCTGACAAAAAAAATTTGTAAGATAAAATTTTATTTTTATTTTCAAGTAGTACAATCCTCACGAAATTTTGCGAAAATTGGCGCGTCGGCATTCTATAACTAATTACAAATTTTAATTCGATTGGATCAGCATTTTTAGAGGTTTTCAGTAAACAATATTCCAGATGGGTATAACTCCAAAACCGTTAAGCCGATTATTCCCATGAACGACCTTAACTGACGCTTTCGGATGCGCAGTATACCCTGAAAATTGTTTATCGCTATCTCTTTCCATTCGAGAGTAATGTTGGCAACATTGGCGACCATTTCGGCCAAAAATTCGAAAATTACAGAAATTTAGGCTAAATGATGCACGCTGTTACCTGAAGCATGAACTTGAAAATGGATGGAATATTTATTTGTTAATTGATGGGAATAATCGGCCAAATGACCAGTCTGAAATATTGTTTCATTAATAACTCAAAAAATGCTGATCCGATCGAATTAAACTGTGTCCAAAAATCCAGTATTACTTCAAAGAATAGTACCTCAGGGTAACGTAATAAAACAAAATTTCTCGAGAATAAACTTAACCAGAGACGAGATAAAATATGGACACAGGCTGAATCAAACATTTTCGAAATTCATAGTACAATTATCAACCGTATCCAACGATTTCCGGTGTACAGTATTAATAGCAGACTCCTATTCACTGTTCATCAATACTTTATCATCTTTCAGATAAGAAATCACGTATCCAACGATAACAGCAACCTTCTTCGTGTATTGTAGTAAGGGTACCTATTCATTCATTCAATTTAGCTACAAAATAAACATCATTCCATTGAACCACAAAGTATTTCTCCTTAGTCCGTAATTATTAATGTGTTTGGTTATTGTATTTATTCGTCAGTTCAACTTTGGACTTTAATTTTCTGGTAAAAGGAAAGGTTTTCTAACTCACATACAATCTTTGTTGGATCTTTTGTGGATTTGATATTATCAGGAGTGATATTGTTAGATTTTTGGAAGAAATTTACGATGAGCGATGACCAATAGGTGGAACTAACTGAATACTTGAGTACGGGGAGATCAATAGTTGAGACTTTATAGGTATATTTTAGGCATCGTTTAGTTGAGATAGTCTCGAAAGAATGCATTGTACCTACTGATGAAAAATTATTGGACAAATTGAATAATGTCTGTCTGGTTTTAAGCGGAATAACTTTCGAAAGAAATAACATAGATAAATATTATTATTATTTTATATTTGCAGGGTAGTTTAGATAAGACTTGAGTTGGTCGCTTGGCACAAGCACCTTCTAAGTACAAGCCCTATAACGGATCTTTCATTAAGAGCGCCCCATTATGTTTTGTGAATAGAAAACATTATTTATTTGAAAATTATTGTAATTTTTATTTCATTATAAAGTACAATGGATACCATTATTTATGAAACAAAACATCATTTAAATTTCCACCATGGAATCGCTGGCAGGAGTGAAGTCGTAGAACCCAATTTTCCTTGATTCTCTCGCAGAAATCAGTGTTAGCAATTACTGGATCAATATTGATCCGTAAATCGTTTAAAATTGCTGGATGATGGCTGTAAAGCAATGACTTAATGTAACTCCACAGAAAGAAGACCGATGAAGTTAAATCACAGGAACGAGGCGGATAATTTATCGGTCCACTTCTTGAAATAATCGAATCACCGAATTTTGTTTTCAATAAAGTCATTATCATTGGCAGTATGATACGTGGCATCGTCCTGTTGAAACCACATGTTCTGCAAATCAAGACCTACCAATTCAGGGCAAAAAAGTCAACATTGAACGATAACGATTGCCATTGATAATTACCGCTTTATGAGCTTAATTGAAACAAATAAGGTCCAATGACTCCTCCAGTATAAAAACCGCACCAAACAGTAAGTTTATCCCCACTCCAGATACGACAATTCTGCTTGTTAACATAACCGTTTAACCAGAAATGAGCCTCATCGCTGAAAATGATTTTCTTATGAAAATTTGTATCATTTCCGATCTTTTCTAAGCACCAATTACTGAATACACGACGCTTTAAATGATCAGTCGTTTTGAGTTCTCTTTTGTATGGATGTAAACCAAGGTCTTTCGCCACAAAGACGTCTGGGAGATGCTTAGTTCTTGTGAACGACGAAAAATCGGTAAATTTTGGTCTTCACGAACACTTCCACGTACGGCAGCAATATTCTCTTCACTTCTTGCATTTCTCTGTTTCACTGGCACTGTAACATCATGAAGTTTAAAATTTGTTATAAACTTCTTCAATAAACGTACAATTGTTCTTTTATCCGGACGATTACAACGACCAAAAATTGGAGTTTAAGCACGTAAATATAGTATATCGAGAATAAAATATATTTTCATCAGTTGACGGTTGAGGCAAATAAAGATTCACTTGTAGATATTTGAATTTCATATTTCAATAAATGAAAATATAGTTGTCCAAGATTTCCATCGTACCATGGATCTATTGTAGGAGCGGTCTGATGATAACGTTATTTCTAGAAATTGTGCCGAAAAGTATCCAGCGAAACCTTGTGACTTCTTCATGTGCGGTCGTTGATAATCCAAGAACAATTCAGGATTTAAAACACAATATTACATCAGATGATAATCGTGAGATACCAGCCCAAATGTATGAAAACATCATTATAAATTGGACAGATCGGATTCGCTATTTCCAACGAAGTCGTTGAGCACTGGAAAGGAAATCTTACCAGCGTCACCTAGGAAGATCCTTACAAACTTCAAAGCTCTGTGATGAGGAAACCTTGAGCGATGATCAGTGACGTTCATTCTTTTGTCGTAAGAGGGCGTAGGTAGTCACTTCAGTCCCTGACTCCCTCTTACGACAAAAGAATGAACGTCACTGAACATCGCTCAAGGTTTCCTCTTCACAGAGGTTTGAAGTTCGTAAGGATCTTCCTAGGTGACGCTGTCGGTAAGATTTTCTTTCCAGTGCTCAACGACTTCGTTAGAAATAACCAATCCAATATGTCCAATTTATAATGATATTTTCATACCTTTGGGCTGGTATCTCACCATTGCGAGAAGAAAACGATCAGCTTAGTGTGAGGGAAGACCACAAACCAGTGAACATAGACTAATAAGACTGTAGCTGATTGCTAATAACTAAGAGAAACAGCGAAATATTTGTCGATCTTAACCATCAACAAATATTCCCTCGTGATCCGGGATAGCCACGTCATCACTAAGTGTCATTCAGGGCTGATATGTACCCGTTTCATGGTTGTTCCCAATCATCAGCGTAATTTAGCCACTGAATGACAAAACGGAGTTCTAGGAAACTTAAACCGTATGCTGGCGAACTACTGGTAAGAAAATCTTACCAGAGCCACATAGGATGATCCTTACGAACTCTAACCCTCTGCGATGCGGAAACCTTGAGCGATATCCAGTGACGTTCATTATTCTGTCGCAAGTGAGAATCAGGGACTGTGTTCGTGGAGCACACTAACACTGATTTGCAAGAAGGTGTACATTAAATCATCATTAGCTAATTGTGCATTACGGAATGTAATGCCTTAATTATTTTAATGCTTGTTGCAAGAATGTTATTGCTATATTTTTTCGCTCCATTGACTAATGACTAGGTAACGAGATCATTGAAAGAAGGACGTCCAAGCATGACAATGTAATATTATGGTGGAAATCATAGACTAAATACCCTGTCTGTGGTGAAAACCATAGACATAGACTACAGTTTATCATTTTTGATATTGACTGATGTTGAAACGTGAATTTTGGGTGCTTTGTTTATAAATGCTTGTTTTGGTGTGAACTTATTTTAATGACAGAAAAGAGAAAAAGTGGGTCAAATTACACGACACAGGAGGTGAATAAATTGTTGGACTTCTTTCAACACTGAGGATCCTATCACCATATAATCTTAACTCATTCAATCATGCCATTTATTGATACGACGTTTCAAAATGCAGGGTGTATATCCCAAATTGTTTTGTTCCACCAAATCTCTTACGTGGGTTTCTGAAATTAAATGGAAAACTAACGTTTCCATTAAATATGGGTACCTGCAATGAAAAAAACCCTGTTTAATGGAGGATTATAATGATGGTATTAAATTATAATGGACCCTCTTTGCCACTGACTGTCACGGTTTTTTCATTGTTTTTCTATCACATCTTGAAGGCAAATAAGTTTAGTATTATTGTAATAAAATTTGGGAATAGTCGAGGGAATATTATAATGAATTTCGGCATGATTTATTTTTTGAGTTTTGCAATAAACCTGAAAGTGCTAACATTTCTGAATAGAGAATGACGCGACCTTTCAAACGATGTATCACAAGCCCATATTTCCTATTTGAAGAATTGCTGTTATACCTGTCTTTCGAAGGAGGTTGAAGGTAGGGTTCTAGGGCTTCACGCGAGATCGAGATTTTTCTCGTCTCGTCTCGTTATCGCCTCGGAAAAGCGAGACGAGACGTTTTTGAAAATATTATAGGCAATACCGAGACCACATACAGCGCAACACGAGAGTCTCGTTTTAGGTCTCGTTTAATTTTTTGTATGAAGTTTTATATACGACTCGACTTCTTTCAACACCACAGAAAACAATTGAATATGAAGAGTTTCCACTATAATTACCAATATATTTTGTCTATATTATACATCTATCGTTCTAGAAATACACGATTTTTTAGAAGATTATTAATTCGATATGACCTTGCGATAATTGAGATTATTTTTCAAGAAAAAATAGAATTCACAACCATAAAAACGGATGCCATTATGAATTCAATACTTAACAGACAACTTTTATCTGACTTTTATTGCCCCTAAATCCCAACGCTTTGAAAATTTCGTCTCATCTGAACATCTGGAGAAATGTATCCTCTTGTGCTCCTTGTAGTGAAAATGTGAATAATTATTGTATACATCTGTGGAACTACATATAATAAAACTGGTAAAGAAATGAAGCTATTCAATTTTACGAAAAGTGTTATGAGGAATACGCCAAGAACACCCTCAAGGATCTACCCACTGGGAAGGTATTCTTTGAAAGCTATATCAAATTGTTCAATTCTATTAAAAAATGTATCGACATCGATAGCCTATTCAAAACATCAACAAAACTTTCGAAATATTGGAAAGCTGAGTTTGAAGAATATTTGCTGTTAGAAAGTGCAAATAGGAATCAAAATATTTTACAGTGGTGGAGAGTGATGATAAAGTTCTTCCTACACTTTCCAAGATGGCCGATGATTTATTAATGTCTACATCCGTACCTGTTGAAAGATTATTTTCCACAGCAGGTATGATCATGGCAAGTACACGTACATCATTAAAAGATGATGTGATGCAACCGTGATTATGTTTGAATTGTTGGTCATCGAGTAATTTAAAAGTTGAAATTATCAGTGTTTAAAATTAAAAATAATATGTACACGTACAAATATTTTTGTATAAGAGTGTAATAAATATAGCTTTACAAAATTATTCATTATTGTATACCATTTCGTTTATATATTATAATATTTATTATCGTTATTCAGAATTAAGCGAGACGAGACGAGACAACTGATTACGAGACGTGAACGAGACTTAAACGAGACCTAATTTTTTGGGAATTGGCGAGACCGAGACGAGATTCTTTATACTCTCGCATACTCTTGTCTCGTGTGAAGCCCTAAGGGTTCGCATTTTAACGAAGAAGAATGACTATTTAAAATTCAAATTTGACGTGTTTCGAGATTTTACATAAATTGTATGATGAATTTATTCCATTCGGCTTTTCCACACCGTATGTGCTGCTGCCGTAACCAATAAAGCGATACTTTCCTTGACGGTGGCTAAGGCAACATTGACATATTGACTTTTAGTGCAAGGCTATCGTGTTCTAGAGAACCTGCCGGACCATTCCGACATAAATCAAATGGATGTGTGTTGTTACACGTAGTATAACAAATGGCTGACTGATAACAGACTCGCGTGGACTATACAGGCCGTTCCTTTCGGGGAGAAATCGGACGAGATTATCAGAAGAGACAATCTGGAACACTTTATCGAATTCAGCGAAGCGTACTGTGAGTATACCGTATAAGGTTTCGATGTTTTAAAATGCAAAAAACCATAAAAAGTCGATGTTACTTAATTCAGGGCCACAAGTTGCGATTCGATGAATTATACATTGTAATGTTGGTAGCTACGATGTGTCGTAGATGGTGATATGCTTTCTAAATTCGACGTTTATCATATTGCATGAGAAAAACCTGAAATGATGTATTGTGTGCACTCGCAAAAGCGGATGATCATTATGAAAATATTATGCGTTTCCCAATTTGAATAGCGAAACAAGCGACCTAGATAGCATTCTTCGTTTCCTGAAAATCTGTTCCGACTTGCGAAATAGTTCGTCTTTCCGCATGTAGATTCGATATAGAAAGAAGATGTGATTTTTATAAACATAGCTAAACTCATGGAATTATCCAGTATTTCTTTCAGTGGAAAAATGACACCTTAAGAATCTTGTTTTTACAGTGGTATTGATTATTAGAATTGTTAAAAATAGGGTTGCCATCTCTAATATCATACAACCAGGACCAGAAGCGTAGAAACCTCGGATTTTGGAGCTAAAAACCCGGACAAGTCAACAGGGTTTTTGGCGCTCTTGTTCCACGGAACAGATTGCTTCTCAATTTGCCCATATGTCTGTAAAGTTCGAATTTGTTGATGAAAATGGTCTTACACGATTTGATTCGACTGATCAAGAATTCGTGGTCAAAATCGATTCGGTCCGGCCAACTGTTAACACGATAATTATCGAATGGAATGAGCTAGACAGGGCAAAATTTTCAGAGTAGGTTTGGGAGATAAATATCTCAGTAGAGTTCATTATGGTTTCGGAGTAACGAAAAACATTTTTTTTACATTACAAATTTCAAATTCAATTTTTTACAAGATGTAGTTTCATCATAAGAATCCATTGTTATCATTTTCAACTCTAACAAGCTAATACTTTCGGAGATAGGCTTTTTCAAAATTTCAATAATAAATCGTACTTCTGTGTTTTCACAGCATGCGATAATTATTCAATCAATGAATGATCATAATATGATCTGTGTTGATACATGTCAACTTATTTTCCTGAGACATGGTATGTCAAATTTCGATATTTAATGCCCATGGTCAATCCATATGATGATGGGAATGGTAATGGTAAGTTAATAATATTGAGTTCAGAATATCTCCAGTAAAAACAAAACTGAAATATTGGCTGAAGTTTCAATTGATATAATATAATTTTCAGAGTGGATTTGAGGAAAAAATATATCGTTCATCATAGAATTGAGGAACGAATATCTCGGATGAGTTCGTTGATGGGTAGAATTGGTCTATTGGTTTTGGATTATTAATATTTGGTACTCTTGTTGAATATGAATTATTTTATGATGTTTCAATTTAATTCCTGCTATTATGAAGTTCTATCATAAGAATCCATTGATATAATTCCCAACTCTCACCAATACTTTCCAAGATATGATTTGCCAAAGTTTCAACAAGAGCGCCAAAGCTCCTGTACACAGGGCTTGAACCATTTCTTTTCATTCCTAATGATGTACTAACCAAAAGCAATTATACAAGTTCTTAAAAATTGGGAAAGCCCTGTGGACAAGAGCTTTGGCGCTCCCGTTCAAACTTTGACAATTCATCTCCGAAATTATTGGTTTCTCAGAGTTGGAAATGATCAATGGATTCTTATGATAGAACTGCATCGTAAAAGAAATTAAATAACGAATTTATCCGACATATTCACTCCCCTAATCTCCTCTGAAAATTATATTATATCAATTGAAACTTAGCCAATATTCCAGTTTTGTTTTCTGAACCCAATCTAATAAACTTACCAAATTATATATTTCCATCATCATATGGATTATCCAAGGGTATGCATATATTGTAGGGGTAATTATAATATCCTATAATTGGTAATTATGAATTCAATCATACTTTGCTTGTTAGAACAGAAATACATTTGACATGTCTGTCACAGGTATATGTAGGTAGATTACATGTATGAACAGTGAACACAGATAGAACACACACAGATAGAATTCGCATTCTGTAAAAACATAGAAGTACGATGTATTATTGAAATATTGAAAAATCATATCTCCGAAAGTATTAGCTTGTTACAGTTGAAAATGATATCAATGCATTCTTATGATGAAACTGCATCCCAAAAAAAATTGAATTGGAAATTTTTTATGCAAAAAATTTTTTTTTTTACTCCGAAACCATCCGGCCGATTTTGCCAACTGTCCAGCTCATTCCCTTCGAGAGTCATCGTGTTAACGGCCTGCCCGATATAATAAATTTTGACCACGGATTCTTGATCCGCCAGCCGAACCATATCGTTTAAGACTAGTTTCATCCAAAAATTTGAAAATTACAGATATTTGGGAAATTGATAAGCACTCTGTTCCGAGGAACAAGAGCACCAAAAACATAAAAAAATTGATTCGTTACTGATTTCAGCACACAATCCGTCTGAGCAACTCAAATACACAATTTCAGACGTGTTAATGAAAATAGCAGATATATCAATTATTATCTGATGCTCATTAAGAAAATCTACTGGTATTTCTAGTATGTAGAAATTCATTCGAACCGAACCGGTAGTTCATTAATTGTGCGATGTTACCTATTCGTTAGAACAAGAACTTCAAGTTTCGGATGGTTGAAACAAGTTGTCTAGGTACATAGGTACGAATGGGCATTTTCAGTAACCTGAAAGATCATATCATATCAAATAATTCACAATTGATCATCCATATGAGTACAAAAACTTCCATAGCTTATTTATTTTAACTATTAAAAAATAAACAAATTCAAAAATTCCTTTCTCCCGAAAAACAGGAAGAGATAGTCAAATGAATGCCCTTCATCTCGTCCCTATACTCCCAAAGAAACAAAAACAAGATACTTAATTCCGCACATACCCTTCGAGCCACCATTTTAGAATCGAGACCAACTACAGCTTGATCGACTTAGAATGAGCCGTGAATAGACAATGGAACATGCGCGCAAAATTCCTTACTTCACGTCAGTGTTCGATATACATGTGATTATTTTGAACGAATTTCAAAATTAACAGTTGCTTGCAGAAGCTTTCACTATAGGTATAAATACTTTAAGCGATATGATTTTTTAATTCAATTTATTTTATGATGCAGTTCTATAAAAAGAATTCATTGATATCATTCCCAACTCAAAGAAACCAATTCTTTCAGAGATAAGATTTGTCAAAGTTTGAACAAGAGCGCCAAAGCTCCTGTCCTCAGGGCTTCCTCACTATTTTGGCGCTCTTGTTCCTCGGAACAGAGTTGATTGGCTGTACTTAATTTCTATGTATGAATTATTATATGATGTGTGTTCGTTCGTGTCATCTTATTTTGCTTTATGTGACATTTCAAATTGTTTTGTGGTTCGTTATTTTTGATATGAAATACCCTTCTTGTTATAGAGAACTCAGTGTGATTGAATGGAAAATGACCAATGAAATAACCTCAGCTTTCGTAGAATTAAGGGATGATATGATATTATACTTTTATGATAATAATATAATGCCGTGGATAATCCATATGATGATGGAAATATATACTTTGGTAAGTAAATTGGGTTCAGAATATTTCCAGTATGAAAAATACTCGAATATTGGCTAAGTTTCAATTGATGTAATAATATAGTTTTCATAGTAGATTTGAGGAATGAATATCTCGGATAAGTTCGCTATTGGGTAAAATTGGTCAGTTGGTTTTGTATTAATGATTTTTGGCACTCTTGTATAATTTAAATTCTTTTATGATGTTCGAATTTAATTTATTCTCCGAAACCACTGCAGTGGTTAACGAACTGAACAGACCTATTTGGACTCCAAACCTACCCTGAAATTTTCAAATCGTTGCGTCCGAGAGTATCGGACATAATTAAATTTGACTTCGGATTCTTCATCAGTGAGTCGGAACTCATCGTTTGAGATCAATCTCGGCCAATAATTCGAAAATTACATTACATTACAAGCGCGCTAAAAAGCTGTGCCGTAGCTATAAGGGAGATGGCAGTGGAGGATATAAGATAGTGAAGGGGGTTCGGCTAAGAACCGGGGGGAACGGGTCATTCCCCGGCAAATTTCCAAAATGTGGGGCGAAAAATATGCATGCAAAGAGAGTTTCTGCCGCTGGTTTTTACATTTATTTAGGAGGAGCGCCACCTCGTCTCAAAATGCTTTGCTCCACCCCACCACCGGTAGCACCAACATTCATCGAACAAGACTGAAATAGCGGAGCCAAGTTGTCTAGGAACATACGAATTCTAGACGAGCACATAAGAACGGTTGAAAATGGAGGTGTTATCGAAGTGAGTGATCGATAATAGTGGCAGAAAGCTCATTTCAGATAACATCAGATTCCGCATTTGTTAATTGCACTATTTGCCACTATCAAATACAGATCTCTCGAAGAGAAATCCAATGATGAAAGTGCGCAACGAATGAATCATTTAATTGAGATGAGATGTAAGCAAATTCCTGTACAATGTACCCGGCCCGGTGTTGTACTGTTGGTTAAGAAACACATTAACAATTCGAACCAAGGCTGACCGTATCCAGTACATAGGCAATTAAATTTTCTATACCAAGCAAGCAGAGCCTGTTAGTCTAATGATATTGCACATTCTTTGGTAACGTCGGATGTCTGAATTCATGGTGCAGGATGTTCGGCCTGCCAATTGCCAGTGGCCGAGGATACTCGCAAGCGAAAAACAAAACAAATTTTGAACCGTAACAGCGGTAACAGCAGCCATATTAAATTCTGGAACCGAAGACCTTCATTTTTTATAGTCTAAGATCCGAACCTGAATCGACCTTCACCGAGCTGATAATAGAATGAAACGTATTTTATAATAAATGTTGTATATTAGAAAATATACTAAAAATGGGTTGGCTGAAAAAATCCTGGACAGACTATTTTTAATTATTAAAAAAAAAATGATTTTCAATTAAATTTTGCAACATCAAGATAATAAGAAAATTTATATACTGACTTAAAGTATAAAACATATAGAATGTGCAGCCGTTAAGGTGTTATTATTTACATGGACGAACTACTGGGTTGCCAGGTACAAACAGGTATGTCGATGGTAGTTACTTTCCCTTGATCGGATAATAGAAAAAAATTTATATCGCTGTTTTATTGCGAACACGTCGATATAGGGTTGTCTGCAAAATTTTTGGTCCTTATAGGGGCTTGCGAATTTTAAATATTTAAATTTCAACGCGAGTGGCGAGTGCAAATGTGTGACAGAGAGATCCGAGGTGAGTATACCGTGTAATAATAAAGGACCCAACATTGCAGTCGCACCTGATGGGACCTCAAATATAAGAAAGTGCGCATGCTCGGTATTTATACTGTAGTAAACAGTGAGCGTTATTTTGGAGCAACTGAGATTTGAGTTAAGTTATTAAATATATAAGAATCTAATATAATACAAAATTATGAAACAATACAACATCAATTAAATCAATATGCATATATTTTGACTTAGAATTATAATAAGATATCTATAATAGAAAAGTTTTTGTACCTCAAGATATGATAACATAAATAATAAAAAATGGGTTCAAGCCCTGTGGACAGGAGCTATCTGGCGCTCTAGTTCAAACAGACAAATTATATCTCCGAAAGTATTGGTTTCTCAGAGTTGGGAATTATATCAATGTATTCGGGTAGTTCTCACGAAATGTTCCACTTTGGTGTTCATGACAGTTTTCTGCTACATAAAACTGGTTTAATCGTTTAATTCTCTATATTATATCCTTTTGAAATGTAACAATCACTATAAAGAATAAAAAATTGCAAAATTTCAAAAATTTTAATTTTTAACGCTAGTTTTCTTTCCAGAAGAATTGAAAACCTCACCTCCGTGACTGTTCCTCTTAGTTATCGCATTGTCCTAAACTTAAAATCATAGCATTAATGGAATTCTGGCACAGCGTATTTCTAGTTCATTATCCACAATTAACTAAATAATGTTGACATGATAAAATCTCAATAAAAAAATTATCGGTGTTCGAATTATACTTATATTAGTCGATGTTCCTGCATTATCTATCACCTCCGTGAAGCGACATTGTAATTTGACTCTTTAATCGCAAGATGACGGTATCTTCATCGTGGACCGCCTGGAATATCGGTTGATGCGCAGGTAATACTGACCACTTGAGATTTGAACTTCAAAGTGTAACTTATTGGTTAAATTCTTACCCAAGTGATAAAGACGTGTATGGGAAATTTGGGATTCTCACCTCCGTGAAGATGAATTGTAAGGTAGGAGATTATTTTATTCAATTATTTGTTATCTGAATATACTTAATTACGAAAGTTATTTAATGAGTTAAAATATTGTTTTGAAGCCTTTTTCTTTAAATGAGATATTCTATAAAAAAGTAAAATTTCTCACCTCCGTGTTTCTCACCTCCGTGAATATAGTAATTCACGGAGGTGAGGTACTCTTCACGGATGTGATAATAATATTCTGTTCCTCCTTTCAGGACATGAATTCTAACATCATTAAAAAAAAAATAAGAAAAAAGTTACTGCATCTCATGAAGAACAGAAGAAAAAACAACGAAAATCTATGAGAAGGCTTCATGAAGCCCGAAAAAATGATCCTGAATTATACGAAGAAGAAAAACATAAAGAACGAGGGCTATTATAAAAGAAAAAAGGAAGGAAAAATTAAAAATATTCTGGATATGTCCGAAAGAGAAAAATTGGTTCAAGCACTGACGTGAAGTCAGGAGCTTTTGCGCGTATGTTCTATTGTCCATCCTCCTGTATTGGACACTCTTAATCGAATTTACCATGGTGAAATCGATTAAGGCTGTCCAATACAGGAGAATAGACAATAGAATTCACCATGGTAAATTCGATTAAAAGTGTCCAATACAGGAGAATGGACAATAGAACATACGCGCAAAAGCTCCTGACTTCACGTCAGTACTTGAACCAATTTTTTTATATTAAGGATATATGAATTTTTTTTTCATTTAAAATTTATCATTATTTCATTTCCGTGAATTTTGTCTCACATCCGTGAATGCCGGTTTCATGAAAATCTCATTATTTCACAAAATACCAACGAAAGTGTGTGACCTTAGGCATAAGATTAATAAGAATTAATTTCTGGTTTAGGATATCTAAAAATAAATTCGATTATTGTTAATTTATTTTTTCTTAAACTAAAATGCGAAAGGGGAACATTTGCTGGGAATTACCCATATTCATATGATAGAACTGCATCCTAAAGGAAATTCAATTCAAATAATAGTTTATTTATCAAGATTAAATGAGCAATCATGAGAATGAGAACTGCACCATGGAAGAAATCAAATTAAATCTGGCCAATTTTGCCCAATAACGAACTTAACCGAGATATTCATCTCCCTAAACTACTCTGAAAATTTCAACTACCTACCTAATTCCGTTCGAGAGTTATATCTATGTCTATGGATGAAAAGCAGTCTCACTACTTTCAGATCTCTTACTTCATGTTCCGTTCCGAAATGTAAGAATTTTCTGAGAAAACCTAATTTCGGAGCAAACACTTCGCTCACAATTCTTCGATTGATTAGATAATGTCATGTCTCAGGAACATCATTTGACATTATGACAATTCATACATAGAATAATATCATTCTGTGACAACGTTGAAATAAGATTTATTATTGAAATTTTGAAAAATCATATCTCATATCAGCTTGTTAGAGTTAAGAACGATATCATTGGATTCTTATGGTAAATCAGCTTATTGAAAAAATTAATTATTAAAAAAATATTAATTAATTTGGAATTTGCCTTGTAAAAAAATTTTTTTTTTGTTACTCCGAAACCATCTGTCCGATTTTGCCCAATAACGAACTTAGCCGAGATATTTATCTCCCAAACCTACTCTAAAAATTTCAACTGTCTAGCTCATTCCGTTCGAGAGATATCGTGCCTACGGGCGGCCGGACCGGCCGGCCGGACGGCCGGACAGAATGAATTTCGACCACGGATTCTTGATCAGTGAGTCGAACCAAATCGTTTAAGACCATTTTCATCGAAAAATTCGAAAATTACAAACATTTGGGCAAATTGATAAGCACACAGTTCCGAGGAACTAGAGCGCCAAAAATATTAATTACTTACTTTGAAACATTTTTTTATGCTATTTCTGGAAAAAAATATGGAAAAACAAAGTGGATAGGCCAAAATTCAAATTAAAAATAACCAAAAAAAAAATAGACCAAAGATCTTGTATTGCGTTTAAATTTTAAAACAAAACAGCATAATACAAAAATAATTTCATGAAAAATATATTCTGATAATTATTTTCTATTCCATATCTGATTCATTAGACGTGTAATTGAGACTTTCGAATTCATGGGATTCATTACATTCGTTCTCATTTTCTTCCATTTCGACAATGCCTTGGATTTTAAAAGGAGTTTGATCTTCGATAAAACCTGTTGGTTTTGAAGAATCATCCAAATGCCAACCGTAGTTTTCAGGGTTTAACTTCGCACATATAGAATCAGTTGCATTAAGCCACATAGAATTTACATACATTGTCCCATCAGGTTCGACTGCAATGTTGGGTCCTTTATTATTACAAGGTATACATACCTCGGATCTATCTGTCACACATTTCCACTCGCCTTGAAATTTAAATATTTAAAATTAGCAAACCCCTATAAGGACCAAAAATTTTGCAGACAACCCTATATCGATGTGTTCGCAATAAAACAGCGCTTATGATGATATTATTTTTTTTCTATTATCCGTTCAAGTGGAAGTAACTGCCATCGACATTCCTGGCAACCCAGTAGTTCGTCCAGGTAAATAATAGGCAACTCAACGGCTGCACATTCTATACGTTTTATATTATAAGTCAGTATAAAAATTTTCTTATTATCTTGATGTTGCAAAATTCAATTGAAAATATTTTTTTCAAAAATAATTAAATAAGTCTGTCCAGGAATTTTTCAGCCAATCCATGTTTAGTATATTATCTAATATACAAAATTTATTATAAAATATGTTTCATTCTATTATCAGCTCGGTGAAGGTCGATTCAGGTTCGGATCTTCTACTACATTACTCGACATTCAATGCTGCTTTCGCGAATCGAACCCAAAATAAATTGAATGTCCTGAAGAATTTTCAATTTAAATACCAGAGTATCTCGACCAGCGATCTCCCGAGACGTTTCAGTCACTTGAGCATATCGGGAGATAACATCGTAAAAGTTTTTATTGTAGACACATAACAAAGGTACCTCGTGCCAAGCACTGCACCGTGAGCTTTGAGGGGATATTATCTTCAATTTTCTCAATAATCCATTCAAGATTAAATCTCGATTTATTCAATGAGTTACATAATAATGACGCTTGTTCACTTTCTTCAACGATTATTTCCAGCATAATTCAATCAGTGTGTGTGTACGAATCTCGATTCATGCATTCCATATAAAAGCATAATGATTCCCATTAAATAGGACCAAAATTTATGTTTACAATTAATGATCTCCTTATACATTACAATCGATCATCTGGACATAGAGTTTTTCTGTTCACCTTCTTTATTCTTCTTCCTACGACCTATTTAGAATGAGTAAAACATTCTTACACTCTTCTTTGCGAAAAATAGGAATAATTCATTATGACGAATTTATTCTCTTTTTAAACAAGAAATGCAGGAAAGTTTAGATCTAATTTTAGCGTGCATGTTATAGGGAACAGCCTGAAATCATTCAGCCCAAATGTCTGTAAATTTCGATTTTTTTGCCGAAAATGGTTTAGGTTTGACCGAGGATTCGAACCACTGATGTAGATTTCCAAGTCAAATTCGATTCTGCTTGCCGTTCTTTGTCACAATAACTTTCGAACGGAAAGAGCTAGCGATTTTCTGGGTAGGTTGCACATCCGAATGCGACGGTTAAGTTCGATAATCGTCATAATCGGCCAAACGGTTTTGGAGTTAAACCCATATAAAATTTTGTTGTTATTAACCCAAAAACGAAAAAAAAAACAAATCCGATCCAATTTATTCTTGGTAGATACTTGTAGAATGCCAACACACTAATTTTTGCGAAATTTCTTATATCACAAGAGAAAGAAAAATTATATTTCAGAAATTCCGCATATTACTTTGACCACCATTTTACTATCGATTACGGAATATCAGCTCGATCGACTTTGTATGAGGCGAGAGTAGACAATGGAACATGCTCGCAAAAGCTTCTGACTTCACGTCAGTGATTTTTAGGAATTTTCATTAACTAAATCAACCGCATATTTTTGTATATTTTTGCCAGAAATTTGCAATAATAATTTTACAATAATTTAGTTATTCAAATTGTGAAATTGACATCCAGGTGAAAATTTTGGCATTTAATAAATGGAATTACTAATTAATTTTCAGTGTTGGTAGCTGTAATGGTGTAACTATCGCAATTCAACTGTTAAACCTCGGATTTATATTGCTCATTGCCTTTCGATTTACATATCTTAATTAGTTTCGTCAGGCTATTAATTGTTTCTCCGGAATGAGATATTCAGCTGATTGTTTTGAAGAATCCTTTTAATTTTGTGACTCGGTTTCCCAATTTACAAGGTTTCTACGTTGAATAAAATTGCCCAACTAACTTATTGAGAAATCCTGAAAATAAATAAAGAAAAATATACGAGTAATTCAGTAAATAGAGAATTATATCTAAATTTATCTCTGTTACTTGATCTATATTATTTAAATGAAGAATACGTATATAAAGACGATAGGAATACATTATTTGATTTTTTGCAAATAACTAGGATTATAAAAATTTGAATCTATATTTAAATAGGTCGAAACAAGAAGAATAATAGAAAAGCTCTATGCCCAGGTCATCGATTGTAATGTATAAGGAGATATACAAATAAATAAGAGTAAATCATACATATTTATACAGTGCTTCCCAGCAACTCCGCACCAAGAGGGACTTCTCTTTTCTATTAATATTGCCGAATTTTATTACTCAGAAAAAGTTGGTGTATCAAAAATTACATAAAATGATGAAAAATTCGGCTGTGACTTCCGGTTTGAGCGGAAATCACCATTTTCAAACAAAAATATTGATTATCTCGAAAAATTCGAACTTTTTGTATAAAACGTTTTCAGTAAACTTGTTTGAAATGACATTTTAGATCAATGTGCAAAAATTCAGGCCGGAAAAACATGAAGAATAATTTTTCTTTTTTTGCTTCTTAAAAATTGATTAATTAACTAACCGATTTTTTTTTGGGGACTAGACAATCTTAGTGTCATCATGAATATGACTGTAACTATAAAATTTAGTTTGAACGTGGTTTTTCGACATTTATTTAAATTCTGGTGCATTCTGGTGCAAAATTGTTCCTATTCGTATTTTTCGAGGTATTTTTGTCATTAAAATCTGAGATTCCCAAGAATACAAATCTGTCTTTTAAATGCCAATTTATAGCTCAATCTTTGATTGAAATAGAATTCTGTCCTGAATATCCATCGTAAGTTCAATTTCAATTCAGATAGATTTTCTATGATCACTGGTTTGTGAAAATTCAAACAAATGTCGGAAAACCAAGTTCAAACCAAATTTTATAGTTACAATCATATTCATGCCACTACTGTCTAGTCACGAAAAAAAATTCCGTTAGGTAATAGTTCAATTTTTAAAAGAGTTATAAGCGAAAAAAAGATAAACTATGTTTCATGGTTTTCCGACCTGAATTCCTGCGCATCTGATCTAAATTGTAATTTCAAACAAGTTTACTTAGAGTGTTTCATACAAAAATTTCGAATTTTCCGAGATAATCGACATTTGCGATTAAAAATGATGATCTCCGCTCAAACCGGAAGTCGCAGTTGGCCAAGTTTTATATCATTGTTGATGCACCAACTTTTTGTGAAAAATAAAATTCGGAAATATTGATAGAAAAGTAAAGTCTCACTTGGTGCGGAAACTGTATATTTTTTGCAAATAATTGAGATTATAAGAATATGTAACTAGTTTTAAATGGGTCGGAAGAAGAAGAATAATAGAACATATCTATGCCCAGGTCGTCGATTGTAATCTATAAAGAGATATACAAATAAATAAGTGTAAGGGCCGATATATTCACCTATCTGTAAACTGTCAAGTAGCCTTACCGAAAGGAAAGTATTCTATAATTGTTTATTCATCCCTCTGTTATACGAAGTTATCTGCAAATATGTGAAACATCTGTGAAACATGAATAGATTTTATTACTTTAAAGGGTGTCGGTAAATATAACGAGCACGTAGTTAACGAATACTTTACGGAGAGGTTGAATAAATCGGCCCTAAATCAAATATAATTTTTCATTGGAGTAAATATGGATGCATTCAATTTTTGAATCAAATTTTTCGCTCAGAAATACTTTCTTTGCCTATTGCCACTTACCCAGGATCCTGTCGATCCCCATCTCCTCAGTTTTCTAGGAAAAAATCCTGTGGCGGAAAAATGCAGCTGCAGCGGCAAACAGGAAACGGTGCCCGACTTGTTTCTGTGGCTTTCGCTCAGCACGTGTTGGGATTCGAACATTTTGATCAAGAAATTTACGAATTATAAATTACGAGACATGAATTATCGTCGTACACGTTCGATGCTTATGTGTTCGGTCGCTCATCCATTGTCGATTAATTAACTTAGATTCGTCACCTGATTAAAAACAAGTGGCGTCGTCGCTAAGAGAAGCTGTTGACAAGTCCGGTTAATTAACATTCCGTTGAAATATTCGCGTTGAGTTATTTAGTAGGTGTCATCGTTTAAGAATTTCTGTCATATTGTTACTGTTGTAGTTTATCGTAAGTGAATTATTTATCAGATTTTTGAATTTTTAATTTAAATCAGCTATTTATATTTATGTACCTCTAGATTTGCATATCATTAGCATTATTCAACATATCATTTAATCATTGCCAATAACAATTTTGGGAGACACACAGTCACACCACCCATACCCTAAGCAGGATTCGAACCTAAGACCGCTGGCGTTGTAGCGCGACATTTTTAGTCCCCTCCACCAATGAGGCCGGCAGCATTGAATATAATACAGGGTCTTTATTAATGATTGTAACATCTTAGTTGGTTCTGAAAGCCTCTCATTTTGACGCTTCATATGCATGCTGTTAACAATAATTGCAATTCCAGCCACAGAATTCATAATATACGCATAACCTCACTTTCCCCTTTGTTTATATTGGCAATGATAAGTGATGAGTTCCAAAATCATTGTCACAGGGAAATTAGTTTTCATCCAGTCCCAGTTTGAAAAAAAAAATCATTATACAAAATAAATTGAATTAATAGTTGATATAGTTCGCATCAAGTTTGTAGAAAGTGAAATTTTCGAATAAATTAATTTTTGGATTTTAGTTTATATCACACGTGATTTTGGGTACATATCATAATTACTAAGCCTAACTCATTCTCTGGGTTTACAACAGGCCTTGTGATGACCAGAGTAGGATAATTTGATTGAAAGAATGATGATGAATGATACTGGATTTTGAGGAGTTTTCTTTCAGAAAATATCATCTGATGGAATCGAGAGTGAATTATTCATTAGTTGGGATTCTATTCACCTAAGTCATTTTCAAGAGATATCATATTAGCTATTGAACAGATATGAATAATCTGATCCCTTGTGTTTGAATCAATGAAATCCTATTTAGAATTTTTGGACATGTAAGTACTGATAACTGAATGTATACTGTTGAACTAATTTTAATGTTCGAATGCAGGTAATAAATCAATACAAATAGACAGAATACATTGAATAACTATAAGATAACTCCCAGGTTGGGAGTTTGGCCATTTTTGAGAATTCTAACAATTAATTCACATCAAATGTTCAAAATGTGCTCCATTTAGAAATTTTCTTTGGTTTGTTGTCAAATATATTTTTTAATATTTGTGGAACAATATTTTGGCAGTACATTATTTTGATGATTAGAGGTCCTCAATATTATCGTATTGTCTTTCGAAAACCTCATATTTCAAATATGCAAAGATGCTAAAGTCCAGGCGGATCAAGTCTGGAGAGCGTGTTGGAAAGGAAGGCTGGAGTCCTCGACTTATTATACTGTTGCTTGCAGATAGCTTAGATTTGCAGAATTTGTGTGAATAGTCGCCCCATCTTGTTGAAAATATTCAGTATATACAGGGTGAGTCTTTAAGTTGTGCATTAATTTCAACCAAAGATTCCTTTCGTCAAATAAAACACTTTTTTCATTTACCATTTTTCAAAATTCGGCTCTGGCATAGATATAGGCTGTTGAAATTTCGAAAAATTATCAGTTTTTCTTTTCTATCTTTGACATGGATATTCCGAATGGAATCAATTTTGGGGTGAAGTTTTCTATAACTATGATACATAATTTCCAATTAACAGTTTTTTCCTACTCCGACTCGTTTCCTAATTATAGACTAGCGAATTGAAAAAACTATGAGAAATTAGCATAAAGAAAGCAGATTAAGTTTAGCCAAGTTATTATAAGAATCTACAATCATTTTAGAAAAATAAAATATTCTTCATCATATTACCTAAAACGTACTATTCTCAAGACATTCTTCTTTGAATGATATAAAGTCTGATGAAAAATCCAGAAATTTCACTACATTTATAAATCTGCCCCTGGATAAGGAATCCTCAATCAAAACCAGGGATATGATACCTCCATTTCTCCGATCAAAAGTGAAAGCCACAATGCCATCGTTCATAGATTATTACTTGCTGTTTTGAACAATCCTTTGGAAGCAATCAAATATTTTACTTAAGAATAATATGTAAGTGAAATTTATATTCAAATCAGGATGTACCCATCTACACAAATAAAAATATGATCGATTCTGCAGAATTAATATCAGCTCTTAGTAATCCCTGATTCCATTTCAAATACCTACTTTCGGCCTCATATTTAAGAATGTGTATAAATTTTTAATTCCTAAGATTCAGATAGCTTACCTTTGGAATTTAATGATTTATTTTTATAATATTCGTACAACCGGACGCCTTATAGGCCATCTCCATTGTTAGATATACCGCCCGTATTCACAAAGCTTCCAATCTCCGTTAAGTACTAACTAAGGTCCTCAGTTAAGCGTAAATAAGAATCGCAACCTCAGTTAACGTGAAAATTAACGTGAAACAAGCCTGTTTCACCCCCGATAAATACTTTAGTTGAGGATGCGATTCAGATTTATCCTTAACTGAGGTCCTCCGTTAGGACTTAACGGAGATTAAAACACTTAACAATGCTTTGTGAATACGGCGGATAATCTATTAATCTTTATAAAACTTTAAATAAGTCAAAAACAATTCAATGAACATGAAAAAAACGAATAAAATATGATAATTTAGTGAGACTTACATTGGGTTTCACGAAGCTACGATTAGCTCAATTGTGGATTTAATTCGATGGTTGTATCAAAAATGAACTGAAAATCGACATAGAATCGCACTAATTCGGCAATTAAGAGCTGTCAAAGCTTCGTGAAACCCACCGTTAGCATTGCAAAACAGTATTCACAAAGCATTCAATCCCCGTTAAGTCCTAACTGAGGTCCTCAGTTAAGGATAAGTAAGAATCGCAACCTCAGTTTAAGTGAAAATTAACGTGAAACAGGCCTGTTTCAGCACCGTTAGATACGTTAACTGAGGTTGCGATTCTTATTTATCCTTAACTGAGAACCTCAGTTAGGACTTAACGGAGATTAAATGCTTTGTGAATACGGCGGACAATGTTTTGCCCTACATCAGCTGATTTCTATCATTGCATCTCACTTTTATGTTGGAGTCAATGCCTCTCTCTCTAAGCTCTTCTTCTCTTTATTATTAGATCATTGCTATGAAGTTCGAAGTTCGATAATCGATTATTAGTATTCTGTGCTGTGATTTATATTGAGGTTGGAATTTGAATTAATTTTCAAGTATCATTGAAGATATATGGGATATTTAAGGATTTTTCTCAATAGAAGATCATGAAATTGTGTATATTATTATAGTGGAAACAATTGGGCAATGAAGTATCGAATGGATAGCATAGGTATCAAGTTCAAATTCACTGTTTTAATATTCAAGAATTGAAGAGATTTTTTGCTGGAAATGATGCATGAAGGGCCAAATCATATTAATTGAGTGAGTAAATAAGTTTTATCCAACAAATTCAGTGAATTTCAAGTATCAGCTGATGCAGTAATCTATGCTCTACGTACAGAGAAAATTCAGGGGAGTATCAGCCCATCGTAAAGTCTTTAAACGCTTATAACTTTTTACCTCAGCCGAATCTGGAAAAATGGTAAATGAAAAGTCTTTTGTTTGAAGAGAGGAATATCTGGTTAAAATTAATGCACAACTTAAAGACTCACCCTGTATATTAATATGTAACTGTATTTCTTCGTCAACTAGTTGTTTTATGAATGGCTTTATCATTATTCTTTGGTACCTTTCACCATTAATGGTATCATAAATCGAAACTGGGCCATATATTCTATGACGAAAAACTGCTAACCACACACCAACTTTTTGCGAATGTCTCAAGTCTCAATAAAACTATGAGGTTTCTCAGACATCCAAAATCTGTAGTTCTGAGAATTCACATAACCCCAAAAGAGAAACCAAGCATCATTACTAAAAAAAGTTCAATAGTCTGTCGACCTTAAGATTATTTAGAAGCAGTACTCTAGGCGACGTGGAATATCTATTGGTAGGAGTTGCTCTACCATCGTTATTTTGTGAGGGTACAAATTCAGTTTTTTTTATTCAATACTTTGAGGCAAGTACTCTAGGGGACACCAGACTGTAAAGATAATTTATTTAGGGATATTTGAGGATTGTGTTCAACTCGTGTTCTCAGTTCTCCAAAACTTCTTGAGAAACTTGAGGTATTCATGTCAAGTGTTCCTTGTTAACGTTCCCAGTCCGCATGAATCTGCTAACACCTCTGATGTTGGCTTCCAGAGAAGATTCTAGAATCTGAACATCAGGATATTTCGCCAGATATTCATTTTTACAGGTCTCTACAGAATAAATCCTTTCACCATTGATTAATTTACATACCATTGCGGTAATGGGGCTTGACAATAAATGTGTTTTTTCTAAATCATAAGTCATTGATAATTTAAATAATTTGAAAACTGAATTACCTTAATCTTGAACATAAGAATTGACAATAATTCAATATTGGCTGTTAGTTTACAAATTAGAGGATATAAAACGTTTCTTGGCACTCTTGTTCGTCGGATCAGAGTGCTTATCAGTTTGCCCAAACGTTTTGGTTCGACCCACTGATCAAGAATCCATGGTTAAATTCGATTCTGTCCGTCCGTCCGGCCGGCCGTAAGCACGATAACACTCGAACGGAATGAGCTAGACAGTTGAAATTATCAGAATAGCTTTGGGAGATATATAGCTCGGTCGAGTTCGTTATTGGTTTCGGAGTTACGAAAAAAAAATATTTGTTTATATTATAAATTTCAAATTCATTTTTTTTAGGATGCAGTTTCATCATAAGCATTCTCAACTCGTAACAAACAAATACTTTCGAAGTTATGATTTTTCAAACTTTCAAAAAAATAATCGTAATTTTATTATTATTATAGTTTTTGAATTTAATTTCTTCAATGATGCAGTTCTACCATAAGAATCCATTGATATTATTCCCAACTCTGAGATACTTATGCCAATACTTTCGGAGATATGATTTGTCAAAATTTGAACATGAGCGCCAAAGCTCCTGTCCACAGGGCTATCCCACTTTTTGGCGCTCTTGTTCCTGATTTTTTGGCTGAAAATGATCTCAAACGATTTGGTTCGACTCACTGATCAAGAATCCGAGGTCGAAATCGTTTCTGTCCGGCCGGCCGGCCGTCCGTCCAAAAACACGATAACTCCCGAACGAAAGGAGTTAGAGGATTGAAATTTACAGGGTAGGATTGGAGCGTAAATATCTCGGACGAGTTCGTTAACGGGCGAAATCCACGAAGCGGTCCCGGAGTTATGGCTGTTTTTAGTAAAAACATTTTTTATGAATATTTCCTAAACCGATTACTCGATCTATCTGAAATTTAGCATCAGATTGTAGAATAATGACCTTCATACGCATGCGAAGTTTTGTATTGATTAGATTGCCGTAAAACGTAAAAAAAAAATTTAAAAAAAATTTTAATTAAAATTTTTTTTTCAATAACTCTCGAACAGAATGAGCTAGGCAGTTGTAATTTTCAGAATAGCTTTGAGAGATAAATATCTCGGTTAAGTTCGTTATTGGGCAAAAAAGGCCAGATGGTTTCAGAGTAACGAAAAAAAAAATTTTTTAACTTACAAATTTCAAATTCAATTTTTTTTAAGATGCAGTTTCTCCATAAAAATCCATTGATATCATTTTCAACTCTAACAAGCTAATACTTTCGGACATATGATTTTTTCAAATTTCACTAATGAATCGTACTTCTATGTTTTCACAGAATGCTATAATTATTATATCTATGAATTATTATATGATCTGTGTTCATACTCGTACATGTCACCCTATTCTATAAGAGAGAGGTAAATTCATTTTAGCTATTTAAATTTGATTTCTTCCATGGTCCTCATTCTCAGATTGCTCATTAAATCTTGATCAATAACAACAAATCTTGTCAAATTTTGAGCAAGGGCGCCAAAGCTCCTGTCCACAGGGCTTGAACCAATTTTTGGGCGCATGTTCTAGGGGAACATCGTCCTATCATTTCGTCCAAATGTCTGTAATTTTCGAATTTCGAGCTGAAAATTGGCTAATAGACTAATTCGGACTCCCTGATCACGAATCCGGTGTCAGATTTTTGGGTGCCGTCCGGCCGTCCGGCCGGCCGTACTTCCGGCCGTAGGCACGATAACAGGAGCACCGAAGGTCCTATCGACTTCAAACTTTCAGGGTAGGTTTCTGATCAAAATGCGACGGTTAAGTTCGTTAACGGGCAAAATCGGCCGGACGGTTTAGGAGTTATAGACATTTAAAATTTTGAGGTTATTTCCCTGATATTTCAGGAACTAAAGAAGATGTTGAATCGAAACTTGGTAGTCAGTTCGAGGATATAAACGCGCAACTTTTGGCAAAATTCTGTTATGATCGAAATGTTGGTAATTTTTAAAAAAATATTTCTTTTAATTTTTTCGAAAAAAAAATTTTTTTTTCGTGAACTATTCATCAGATTGCAACAAAAACTTGTACTAACGTCAATTGTAGTATTTTGCAACATTGTGCAAAATTTTGGCTCTATACGATTTCAATTTCTGGAGATATAAGACAAAATGTGTCAAATTTCCTGGGTCTCTCTCAGTATTTTCATCGATTATTCTATGAACTCTTTGAATTCCACCGAAAACAAATTCAAAGACATAAACATAAAGAATCAAGTCATAGTTTAGACGTCGAAAGAAGGACGATGTTGATCGACTTGAAAAGGTACCTATTTCAAGAAATGCAATAATGAAATGCTTAATTTATGGATATAATATTATCCAAGTATTGTTGGGATCGGGCAGTTGGAAAATTTTTTAATAAAAAAATTTGTACCGACGTTAAATCAAGCATTCTACACGAGTGTGCAAAATTTCAGTTCGATACGATCTCAATTCCAGAAGATATTGCTTAAAATTCACACTCCAGCGTGTTTTGACGTTCTATGGTCACAGAAAATCGTCACAAAAATCTATTTACCTCATTTGACGGCTGTTTGTCAAATCAATTAATTCCAATAATTGATGTCAGATTTCCTACATACCAAGTTCAAACACATTTTATTATATGGAAAACACTTATTATGATCACGTTCTACAGGAATTGATACTAAATAGAAGCTAGATGAAGATTATTGTAATGGAAAATTTGAGTTCCAGAATAATATTAAGGTATTCAACATGATACTGCTTTTTGGGCGCATGTTCTAGGGGAACATCGTCCTATCATTTCGTCCAAATGTCTGTAATTTTCGAATTTCGAGCTGAAAATTGGCTAATAGACTAATTCGGACTCCCTGATCACGAATCCGGTGTCAGATCTTTGGTTGCCGTCCGGCCGGCCGGTTTTCCGGCCGTAGGCACGATAACAGGAGCACCGAAGGTCCTATCGACTTCAAACTTTCAGGGTAGGCTTCTGATCAAAATGCGACGGTTAAGTTCGTTAACGGGCAAAATCGGCCGGACGGTTTAGGAGTTATAGACATTTAAAATTTTGAGGTTATTTCCCTGATATTTCAGGAACTAAAGAAGATGTTGAATCGAAACTTGGTAGTCAGTTCGAGGATATAAACGCGCAACTTTTGGCAAAATTCTGTTATGATCGAAATGTTGGTAATTTTTAAAAAAATATTTCTTTTAATTTTTTCGAAAAAAAAATTTTTTTTTCGTGAACTATTCATCAGATTGCAACAAAAACTTGTACTAACGTCAATTGTAGTATTTTGCAACATTGTGCAAAATTTTGGCTCTCTACGATTTCAATTTCTGGAGATATAAGACAAAATGTGTCAAATTTCCTGGGTCTCTCTCAGTATTTTCATCGATTATTATATAATAATCAATAATATTAAGGTATTCAACATGATACTGCTTTTTTTCTTTACTGGTCAGTACGGGCCACAAGGAAGATGAACATGCGCCCAATAGCTCCTGTCCACAGGGCTTGAACCAATTTTTCTATGTGTAAACTCGACCTGCTCTATATTTTGGAACTACCTATTGCGAAAATATTATTCTTTTCCCTGGCTATAAATTTGAACGAGCGCCTCCAAAGCTCCTGATCTGAGTGCCAGTGACCAGTTATTAATGTCATGGTTTACAGTTGTCACCTGTCAAAAAATGACAGCTCTCAATATGACAACTGCCAAAATAGCGGACTATTCAAGATGAATCCTCTATTTGAAAAACCCTTCACATCTCGGCTGTCTCGAGCCAAGAAACTCGATCAAATATTTAAGCCAACTCAGGAAAATACTGCGAACATCGTCCCCCTATCGGCGGGCAATTAACCAAGTTAGACAACTCGTTTGAACAGCCCGGTTGGGGGGTTAATTCTAAATATAAACCTGGTAGCGGAGCAGATAGCAAATAATAACAGGTAGAACGGGAATTTCAAGTGCAAAATTAATTGAAATCGGAGTCTCTGCGGAAGATATGCCTCGTAGGTGTACCGGGCAGACTCATTAATTCACCTGCGACTTGCGATAGACTTCATCGACGTGTTCTCGAAGGCGGTAAGGGTGTTGCTAGATGAGATTTCTAACCTCACTCTTTTCTTTCGGGACGAAACAGATGGTTGAACAATCTCGGGATATTTGGAAATAATTCCAGAAGATGATTCGTGAATTTTGCGCTTGCTAGTTCTCCTGAACGCCGACCTTTTTATCCAAATGTCAATAATTTCCGATCTTTCAAGCAATTTCCTTACTACAACAAGAAAAACTTTGTGAAAAATCGTTAAAATTTAAGCACGGAGCATGGACACAGTGGTTTGGTGCGTAAATTTCATTAAATCCAGAGGTTTGAATCACCGCAAGTTCCAGCAATTTCTTCAGGATTTGGAATCAGAATATGGAGATATTATTTTCCATTGTGAAGTCCGCTGGCTCAGTAATAATATAAGTCGTATTTTGCCCAATAATAAACTTAATCGAGATATTTTTGCCCCAAACCTACCCTGCAAAATTCACTCTAACTCATTCCGTTCCACAGTTGTCGTACCTACGGCCGGCGGACAGAATTAAGTTTGAGCTTGGATTATTCATGAGTGAGCCGAAATGTTTGAGACCATTCTAGACAAAAAATTCGAACATTACAGTTCTAGGAAACAAGCGCGCAAAAAATTGATGCGTGCATGGAAAAAATATCGAACGTGACAAACTGAAACACTGAAAGATTAAAACTCTTCGTTGCTTCAACTATTTGATAATAATATAATTTACGCTTATATTAGAATACCAAATCGTATGTGTTCCAAGCAGCTGACTCGGGCAAATAAACGGGCATTAGGCAAAAATCGGCCGATTGAGCATAAAATCAAACCTGTTCAAAGTCTCATGATTAGTTGGTTGCAACTTGATAGTATTTGATAATAACATGAATATAATACGTGAGATTTGGTAATTCACATATTTAAACAAATATTCTTTGATCGTTTCCGCGAGAACAGCCAAATTGTGAATTTGTCGTTTTCGAATTCAATTCGGTTTAAAAGCACTGCCGTGGAGTCGGAAGCTTCAACGCCCACGCTCATTAAATGGTCATGAGATTTCACTGATTTGAAACGTAATATTTATACCACTGAAATTTATGGATATTAGAGGTCCGTCAGATAAAGGAAACAAAATTTCATTGTTTGAAATTTACATTAGGATTAATTAGGATAAATATGGAAATCCATTGAAATGTCAAAAGAGGTCACTTTACGATACAAATCAATTGATGGTGAATTGAGTTTAGTGAATCCGTTAAAGTAAAGTCGTCTAATAATGTATTACAGAGACCTAAGATAATTTCAATAGTAAATAAAATTAATCAAAGTAGTCTCCAGAAAAATATTTTTTCCGTCAACACACGAAGTTATATAGCCTATGATTTTTCGGATTTCATTTTATTGAACCATAAAGTAATTGGGCGGATATTGCCAGTTCGTTGACATACTGACGTTAGATTCTGCAAAAAAATTTCATTCAGAATACATTTTTGGTTATATTAACGGTTCAAATATAGATATAGCATATATACCTATTGTAACATAATATATCTGATAAATATCAATGAGTTTTAGGTTACCTACCAGGTTATAAGGAAAAAAAATCTTTATATACATTCAGTAATCATTTTCCATGAGATATTCAATTACTACAATTACAGAAATTTCTAGTCGCCAATTCGAAAATTTGTGCTATTATCCGGTATAAATACCGGCCGGCCGGCAGTCAGTTGCCACAAAAACGTTCGAACGGAAAGGGTAGGTTGCGCATCCGGTTCAGTTCGTTTCGGAGTTAACCGATCTAAAAACTTTTTTTTTCCTCAATAACTCAAAAAATACAGATCCGATCCAATTGAAACTTATTAATTAGTTGTAGAATGCCAACTCGCGAATTTGTACAAAATTTTGTGGGGATTGTATGACTATCAGAAAAATAAACATTGTTATCAAAGAAATATTTTCTTAAAAAAAATAAAAATTAAAAAATTTCATATTTCAGAAACGTATTGTTAGATTCTGCTGAAATTCCGTCCAAACCATCAAGTCGCATTTTATGTTTTCCCAATATTTCTAAAAATACAGATCCGATCGAATTGAAATATATCACTCGGTTGAAAAAGGACGGCTTGAAAATGTATGCAGTATTTCGTGAGGGTGTGTGAGGCGTGAAAAGACAAAATAACATATTTCTTTGAGTTTAAGCCAGCTATACATTATTGGGCATCAATACATGGTAGAAAACTGTGGGTATAGGAAAGCTCTGTGGACAGGGGCTTTAGCGCTCTTGTCAAAAGACTAGCTAGTAATTATTCACACTTTGACAAATCATATCTCCGAAAGTAATGGTTTCTCAGAGTTGCGAATGATATCAATGGATTCTTATGATAGAACTGCATCATAAAAAATTAAGTTCAAAACATAGGTCAATGACTCACCTCAAATATTGGATTTACATACCTAAAGCAGCAAATTATAAATGGAGCATTCTATGAAATCATAAAATTTCGATTAATTATTGGAATTTTGAAAAATCCTCTGAAAGTATAAGTTTGTTAGAGTTGAGAATGATATCAATGGATTCTTATGATGAAACTGCATTAAAAAATATTTTAATTTGAATTTTTTTATGTAAAAAAAAAATGTTTTCGTCAGTCCGAAACCATGAAGCCGATTTTGCCCAATAACGAACTTAACCGAGATATTTATCTCCCAAACCTACTCTGAAAATTTCAATTGTCTAGCTCATTCCGTTCGAGAGTTATCGTGTTAACGACCAGCCGGCCGGGATCGATTTTGACCACAGATTATTGATCAGTGAGGCGAACCAAATCGCTCAAGACCATTTTCATCCAAAAATTCGAAAATTATAGACATTCGGGCAAATTAATAAGCACTCTATTCCGAGGAACAAGAGCGCCAAAAAGAATTTTTAGAAAATTAACATCTATATTGTCACTATTCAATCGCCTAATCATATTCGATTTTATTTATGTTTGATATATTGATATATTTGATATTGTTGGTCAAACTGTTATATGGATATTTCTAACTAAAACTATATTCAGCTGATGGAAGGTCTTCTTGTATAACCTTTGAATGTATCTAATCTATCTCTCCGGTATATTCCCCCAAAATTCAGTTAATCCGACGACACCTGCGTAAATAACTCTTATCACACCCAAAAAAAATCACCCACCGTCAAAACTTCACACAACAAACACCACAACCAAACTTGCGAAAAGCCGTAATCACGCGAAAAAGACCGTAGTCGCGCTCGCGTTCCGTAACCGCGTAATCCAACGCAGTTCGTGGTAGTGCCCGGCTAAATATCGAAAGAGTACTATCGGTATTATCGGTACCCATGGCGATGGTACCTCCATGGCTTTGCGCCGTACGCGCGTTGGTCGCCGTAAACAATGGGTTGGGGTCGCGAAGGTAGACCGGAGTAAAAGCGAGCCTGCACATGGTGGCGATTGATGGTACCCGGTGGAGCTTGGCAAGCAAAAAATGGTAATGCTGGAAGAATACGCAGGAAAAAGCTCGATTAATTCAATTATTATGAAACTCCGGTTACTTGATGCGATCAAAAGTGACATGAAATGGAGATGAATAGATTATTACTTGGGGATTACGATTTTAATTACTTATTATTATTATTATAAAATGAACAAGAGTTGAGGTGAAACACCAATTAACATCTCACTATCAATTAGAACAGTAAAGTATAAGTACAGAGTCGACAAGAAAACAACATGTATCAAAAATGTAACAAAAGAAGAAATGCCAAAGAAAAAAGTTGAGGAAAAGCAACGGAATAAAAGTTCTGACATCCATCTGCCGTATCCATTCTTGAATGCGTTGAATTGATTATGACAGTTTTAACTTACTGGGGCTAATTATTTCGAAACTCAATAACCAGCCCATCAGTAATTGTACGCCAGAACGAACGATCTACCATCTCGTCCAAATGTATTTACAGAGTTTACAATTAGAGGATTTATTTTAAATTTTAAAACTAGCGAAGGCGATTCTTCTGCAAGAGATACATGCGGCTACAGAGGAGTAATTTGTGTGAGGGGACTCTTGAAAGGTTATGCATTATTTTTAATTTGTTCTTTTTTGTCCTCTTGTCTTTTCATTTTTCAGGTTGAGTTTCGGTAACCTTGTAGAAATCTCTCCGGTTTTTGACGAAGGAATCCATATTGAAGAAAGAAATGCCCATCAATATTTTTAAATTTCAGCTAATTTTGCAAACAAATTCAATTTTTACAAATCACAACGCTCACGGGGAAACAGAGCTTTTTGCTGAGGCGCTCACGTTTCATTGTCTATTCAAGCCTCACAAAATACTGCATGAAGTTGAGTATGAATAAAGGCACTAAAAAAAATAAACACTTTAAAAATTGCATTATGCCTCAACTAAATTCAAATTTTGAAATGAAATCATTCCAAAAATACATAGCTGCGCAACCTCCCTGCAAATTTCAAGCCGTTATCGCTTTTCCGGACAGAATTGAATATCCCCTTGAATACTTCATCACTGAGTCGAACCTAACCGTTTGAGACCAGTTTTGTCAAAAAAGACGAAAATTACAGACATTCGAGCGAAATGATGGTAGCCCGTTCCGTAGAACCTAGAACATGCTCGCAAGAACAATGATAAAATTATTACTTATTATGAATAAACATACTATTGATATTTTAAAAACCGTTCCTTAAGTCATCATTCAACGAAGAGCTTTGAATGGAATAATTAAATCGGTTTTATTCGACGAAAAAAGGAAGACATTTCTTCTATGATTTCACATAGTTCGTCTCCGAGAATATTATATTAATACCATAGGAATGAAAGTAAAACAAATCTTAACAAATTCTTAACTGTGGCCAGGAGCATTGGCGAGCAGTTCAAATTTATAGCCAGAGCAGTCATCCATCCAGGTACTGAACTCGCGCAAGGCTGCTTAGCTCCAGGAACAAAAATAATATTCTCAATATTTTCAAGAATATGAATCCGACTGTGAAATCAAGCGTCCAAAAAAAACTGGTCCACTTTTTGGCTGAGAATGGTTTCAAACGATTAGTTTCGACTCAAATACATACATTCACTGTTGGGTCGAAACTAAACAGTGCTGTGTTTGTGGTGGCGTGAGGACCCATACGAATAAATACATTTACTATTGGGTGGAAAATAAACAGTGTTTTGTTTGTGGTGGTGGAAGGATACATTCATACAATTGTGCCATGACATGAAAACCATCCGAAATTAACGAAATAACGACTTAATTCAGTAGATATACCATTCATCGAAGTTATTATTTCGATAGAAATGAAAAAAAAAAAAAACGAAAAAGGGATAATTTCTGCTACGGGAATCTATAACGGCTATGAAACATCGTGCTATGAACCAGATTGCTAGTCCACCAGGCCAGGCAATGTGATTATAGATATAATTTAAAAGCAAAGTTTTGAAAAACTGTCATTACATACATATTTTCGATAAGTTTTCACAATTTTATAATTTCATGGAATTATCATCATGTTACATATTATTCGACGATTTTTATCCCGCATCTTCACTTTTTGCCATGTTTCCCATTCGAAAACGCTACGAATCGGCATATTTCGCGATCGCAAACACGTCATGATTCTTCGAATTCTCTGATGTCAAAAATCAAAAACTGTTGATTAATTCGTCTGTCGAGTGTAAAATTATGGACCAGTACATCTCAATCGTTGAAATATTTCAATATTTCGGCAATACCTTCACCAATATAGATTTAATATAAAATAACATTTTAAGGTCCTCGTAGAATTTCCACGATATCTGACGGATAGTTTCTGAGATACAGATTTTTTTTAATTCTCCAGTCATTTGATTCTCACAGAATTTTGCATACATTTTCGTGTCGGTATTTTTCAACGTACTACTGCGCTTTAATTCGATCAGATCCGTATTTTTTGAGTTATTGGGAACACAAAATTTCGGATGGCTGTTACTCTGTAACCACTCGGTGGATTTTGCCCATTAACGAACTTAACCAGCGCATTTGGACTCCAATCCTGAAAATTTCAAATCTCTAACTCATTGCGTTCGAGCGTAATCAGACAGAATCAATTTTGACCTCGGATTCTTCATCAGTGAGTGGAAACTAATCTCGTTTGTGACCATTCTCGGCCAAATATTCGAAAAATACCTACATTTGGACGAATTGATAGGCACTCTGTTCACAGTTCACTTTTTTAAGTCACTATCTCTTTCCGTTCGAAAAATATCTTGGCAACGTTCACATATGCTACTGAACTCAACTAAGGCTGCTGGGGTCTCCAAGAATATATATCCGATTGTGTTCAAATTTGGAACTTGGCTGTAAAGTTAGGTTTTGCGGGCTCTCGCAAAATTTCAGCGATATCCGACGCATAATTTCTGAGAAACAGAATTTTTTTCATTGATATTTTTTTAATTTCTAGTGATCCTCCCGAAATTTCGCAATAATTAGCACTTCGGCATTTTACAACTAATTACCATGTTGAATTGGATTCGTATTTTTGAGTTATTGAGGAAATAACAAAGAAATTTCAGATGGATATAACTCCAAAATCGCCTGGCCGATTATGCCTACTAAAAAACTCAAATGTCGCATTCGGATGAGCAAACTTCCCTGAAAATTTCAAGTCGCTATCTGTTTCCGTTAGAAAGTTATCGTGGCAACGGTCGGCCGGACAGAGACTGAGCGAAGACGTGTCTATCCCAGATCACAAGGGAATATTTTTGGCGGTCTTGTTCCTAGGAATGTTTTTCCTAAAAACGACCATAACTCCGAAACCGCTTGATGGATTTCGCCCATTAACGAACTCGTCGGAGATATTTACGCTCCAAACCCACCTTGCAAATTTCGATCCTCTAACTCCTTTCGTTCGAGAGTTATCGTGTTAACGGCCAGCCGGACAGAATCGATTTCGACCTCGGATTCTTGATCATTGAGTCGAACCAAATCGTTTGAAACCATTTTCAGCCAAAAATTCGAAAATTACAGACATTTGGGCAAATTGATAAGCACTCTGTTCCGAGGAACAAGAGCGCCAACAGTGGGAAAGCCCTGTGGACAGGAGCTTTGGCGTTCTTGTTCAAACTTTGACAAATCATAACTCCAGAAGTATTGCTTTTTCAAAGTTGGGAATGATATCAATGGATTCTTATTCAATTTGTTTTATTTTATGGTGCAGCTCTATCATAAGAAGCCATTGATGTAATTCTCAACTGTGAGAAACCACTTTTGGAGATATGATTTGTCAAAGTTTGAACAAGATCGCCAAAGCTCCTGTCCACAGGGCTTGAACCAATTTTTGATTGGTTAAAATCGACGAATATTTCGCTGTGTGCTCCTCTTATAGTAGCCATTAGCTACAGTCACCTTCTCCTATTTTCATATGTAGGTACCTACTCAAATACCTAAATTCGAGGACTGGATTCCGCAGATTTATTATTCGGAACTGATAAACCAAAATTAGGTGTACATTATACACGAATCAAGTTTTCATAAGCGAGAAGGACGTACCATTTATGGTGATTGGTCCCATGAATAAATATTCCCTCGAAACTTTCGCTTTCCCGGAATCGCGAAGCGGCACTTAAGGACGATGAAGTGCTCGCTCGATGTGGCAAAGACAACGTAATTTTTTTAATTGAGGCACGTTTCATAATGTACGCGAATCGGCTCGCTTAAATCGAGCAAGGATAATATCTATATCCATTTCAATTAGTCGCGTCGCGATCAAAGAGGACCAGTTTGTCCAGTACCCTCGAGTGACGAGTCGCCATGAATGGGGTCGAATGTAAATATCGAAGACCCTCTCCAAGGATCTATCCGAAATCAGTCGAATAATTGGGAATTATGATTTCGACTTGGGTGGCACTTATACGAGGATAGTTCGAGAATTTTTCTTCCTACCATAATTGGCTTAAACATGAAAAATAAATAAACAGGGTGAGTCAAAAATGTGTACTGAGCTTTCTGGGGGGATAGCACATTGAAAAATACGTATAGTTTGATGAATAAACTTATGGCTCAAAATTCGTATTGAGGGAGATATATCCTTTCAAAGTTGATAAAATTTTAAAAAATTCTCCGCATAATTTGGTGAATGCCACCAGATTGAAATTTTGTGCATAATTGTATGTTGTTAAAATATTTTTTTTTATTACACTTCTACATTTCTGATATTGTTATAAAGGGTGTTTTTAGAGGTTGAGTAATGATTTTTTTGGGACAACTTCTTTCATTGTATTTGTTTTGGTGAAAGAAGCATTCGATGGAGCGAAGGAAATTACAAGAAGGTACTCTTATCTAAATACACAAAAATGAACCGTTTTAGAGATATTTGAGTTTTTGTAGTCACATCATCACTGTCTTCTCATCCAAAATTATTTATTAAAACTACTAAAAACAATTTCTAACTTTTATTTTTATCTAAACCTTGTTGGGGCAGACAATAAGTAGGGACTACTTATTGTCTCTCAACGACACAAGAAGGTTATATCATCGACAAAATTAAGAACAGAATTGTGCATGGCCTGCTAAAATATCGTTATCGATGAATCTCGCGGTTAATTAATTTGACTACAAAAACTCAAATATCTCGAAAACGTTTCCATTTTTTTGTGTATTTAGATAAGAATACCTTTTTCATGTAATTTTCTTCGGTCCATGGAATGCTTCTATTTTTTCACGAAAACGAATAAAACGAAAGAAGTAGTCTCAAAAAAATCATAACTCAAAAACAAATGTTTTAACAACATACATTTATGCAATCTGGTGGCATTCACCGTTTAGAAGTTATGCGGAGAATTTTTTTTAATTTTATCAACTTTGAAAGGATATATTAATATGCATTTTGGGCCATAAGTTTAATGTGCTATCACCCCCAGAAAGCTCGGTACACATTTTTGACTCACCCTGTATATAATTTCACTATTTGGCAATGTCGACCACAGATTACATATATGAAAAAGTGGGAAAGCTCTGTGGACTGGTGCTTTGGCGCCCTTGTCCAACGACTAGCGAGTAATTATTCAAACTATGACAACTCATTTAAAAACAATTATGACAGATGGTGTTTGAGTGGAAGGAATGTTTTTGTTTAGTTTTTTTTTTTTTTTTTCGGAAATCTGTTTTTTCTCGCTCTTCAAGCAGTCCTGTGCGACATGTTTTTTTTTGGATTTTTGTATTTTTTTCAGGGAGTTTATAGGCCTAGCCTCAACTCTAATCACTGTTTTAATAATAATAATAATAATAATAATAATAAATCATATCTCCGAAGGTATTGGTTTCTCAGAGTTGGGAATTGGTTTTATTAGTTAAGTTTTTAAAAAGAGGAGTTATGCTTACGCACCCTGTACAAGTACGATCAGGATTTAATTGCACAGGAGATTGTTTCCGTTTAGCGGCATCAATCTTCGGAACAACGAAAAAATTTCATACGTGATCTCTTTGAATTTCAAAACCATCTAATATCTAGTAAAATTTCGTTACACTCATGAAAAATTTTTCTTTGTAAAATCAGTAATTTCACGCATGAATCAACGGATTACTTTCTCCGAACGAATAATGTAGTCCAAAAATGTTGTAAATCGTGGGACGTACCAGACGAATTCGACTGAAACAATGGATATTATCCTCCGAGAAAGTATAGATAAATAAGATTGAGAAACTTAATCAGAGAAGTTCAATGTCATTTCAGCAATATAAAATGGTGCTACTTTAATTCTCATTTGCAGAGGGTGTTTTTCTTGATGAAAATACATAGGTGTCGATCGTTGTAAAATTGCGTATTTGGGAATCGATCCCGGTACCTACTAGCCACGAAATTTGCCATCCTTCATTGTTATCACAGGCCACAAAAGCACTAAAATATGTATGTGAATTCCGTAACTTGAACTTATGTTATTACTAACCTTTGATACCTTGTTTGCAAATTTCTAATTTCAGAAAGATATTATCATGTTATATATTATTCGATGAAGTTTATATCGAGAACTTGGCATTGAAATAAGTTACATATCATCGACAAGATACACCAATTTCCACTAGGTATTGAATGAATGTTATCACCTTTGATTAGGAAAGAGAGGGGAGACGCATGCCGTACTACGCAATGCTATCGATCTGAAACCAAAGCTTTGACAGTTTGGTGGACACCAAACGATGTGGTGTACGTTTGTTGTATATAACTGTGTTATACATAATGGTAGGATGTACAGCTTACGGATGTGAAAGCCAAAGCAGGAAAAAGGAGCCAGGTTCTGTGGTCATGTGAACATTTGGTTTCAATGTCAGGGAAGAGGTTATCCGTCCTCTCTCTTCTATAGTCTAAGGTTATTACTGACGTATCGACTGTCAAATTTGACTTCAGCTGATCTAATTCAGTGAATTCTCTCCATCGCGTCAAACACAAAAAAAATTTGACAACTTCGCTGCCCGATTGTAAAAGCAGTGGACCAGTAAATCTCGATGGTTGGAATATTTCGACAATATCTTCACCTATACCTATGAATTCGATCGAGTACACATCTAGAACTTGACTGTAAAGTAAGGTTTTGAGGGCTCCCGTAGAATTCCGACGATATCTGATGGATAGTTTCTGAGAAACAGAATTTCTTTAAATATATTTTTTTTTATTTTCTTGTCATGCGATCCTCACAAAATTTTGCATAAGTCCTCATGTCAGTATTTTTCAACTTACTACCGCGCTTTAATTCGATCAGATCAGTATTTTTCGAGTTATTGCGAAAACAAAATTTGAAATGGCTATAACTCTGAAGAAACCACTCGGTGGATTCTGCCCATTAACGAACTTAATCGGTGCATTCAGACTCCAAACCTACTCTGAAGATTTCAATTTTCTAACCCATTGCGTTTGAGCGTAATCGTGCTGACGGCCGGACAGAATCAATTTTGACCTCGGATTCTTCATCAGTGAGTCGAAATTTTTTGAGGACATTTAACGCCAAATATTCGAAAATTCCAGACATTTGGATGAATTGATTGGCACTCCTGCTATGCGAGCCAAAAAAATAATTAAAAAAATTCTGTATCTCGGAATCTATCCGTCAGATATCGTTGAAATTCTGGGAGCCTTGAAAACCTTATTTTACAGTCAAGTTCTAGATTTGAACTTATTTTCAGTGTGATGTCCTTGGGACCTTGGCCATTTTTTTACGACGCTCATTAACTCAGCCCCCAAAAATATTTATCAATTTAAGTACTAGCCTAGTAATAGATTATCATAAAAACAATATTCGAACATGCAAATGCATCGACATGCGACGCTTCTGGGAAGCCCTGTTATAGAAGATATTAGGTGAATATAGAAAAATCACTTCTTATGATAGAACTGCATCATAAAATAAAAAAAATTAAATAAGAATCCATAGATATCATTCCCAACTCTGAAAAACCAATACTTTCGGAGTTATGATTTGTCAAAGTTTGAAAAAGAGTGCCAAAGCTCCTGTCCACAGGGCTTTCCCACTTTTTCAAATTGGCTTCTGTGCGTCAGTTTTCAGGAATTTTCGTAACTGAATTCAAAACGTAGGTCTATAAATCATCTCATGTTGGGTTTACATACATCAGCAAATTATAATTAGAGTGTTCTATGAAATCATATAGAATTACATATTGAGAATAATTATTGAAATATTTAAATCTCCGAAAGTATTAGTTTGTTAGAGTTGAGAATGATATCAATGGATTCTTATGATGAAACTGCATCTTAAAAAAAATTGAATTAAAAATTTGTAATGTAAAAAAAATATGTTTTTTTTGTTACTCCGAAACCACCAGGATTTTGCCCAATAACGACCTTAACCGAGATATTGATCTCCCAAACCTATTCTGAAAATTTCAACTGTCCAGCTCATTTTGTTCGAGAGTTATCGTGTTAACGGCCGGACGGACGGACGGCCGAACAGAATCAATTTTGACCATGGATTCTTGATCAGTGAGTCGAACCAAATCGTTTAAGACCATTTTCAGGCAAAAATTCGAAAATCACAGACATTTGGGCAAATCGATAAGCACTCTGTTCCGAGGAACAAGAGCGCCAAAAAGTGGAGCAGTTTTTTTTGGATACTTGTTCTTACAGTCGGATTCATATTCTTGGAAATATTTGGATTATTATTTTTTTCCTGGGGATAAGCAACCTTGGGCGAGTTCAGTGCCTGGCTATAAATTTGAACAAGCTTCTGGTCTCAGTGCTTTTCCTACTTGTTTCATTATTATTGAATGGTTTCTCTCCCAAAATATCTGTTAAATAATAACTTCTTATTTTCTGATTAGCTTCTGCGTAAAAAACAAAATATTCGTCAGAATCAATAAATCGAACAATGTTGCCTAACAAACAATAACGACACAACATCAACGATGAAACAACTATTTCGTAACGTTTCGGAGTCTAAATCAGACTCCCTCGTCAGACACTTAACGAAAATCTTCAGAATAATTTTTTGTTGATTTCTCGAATTTCAGAATAGCTATATCAACAAAAAATAATTCTGAAGATTTTCGTTAAGTAATCATTAAAGGATACTGTGGGAGGTATACTCATTATTGAAAGGTTTTTTTTGGGTTTTCTCTCCCAAACTCTGAAAAATATCTATAAAATAAAAATTAATTATTTTGTGATTTGCTTCTGCGTTAGAAACACAAGATATTTGTCAGAAGCAATAAATTGAACAATGTTGCCTAACAAACAACAACGAAACAACATCAACGAAGAAACAACTATATCGTAAAGTTTCGGAGTCTATATCAGACTCCTTCGTCAGACGCTTAATGAAAATCTTTAGAATTAATTTGTTGATAGTTATTTTATTATATAATACTGTCAATATGACAATTCTTGAATTTCACAAAATAACTATCAACAAAATAATTCTAAAGATTTTCATTAAGCGTCTGACGAAGGAGTCTGATATAGACTCCGAAACGTTACGATATAGTTGTTTCTTCGTTGATGTTGTTTCGTTGTTGTTTGTTAGGCAACATTGTTCATTGATTGTTTCTGACAAATATCTTGTGTTTCTTACGCAGAAGCAAATCACAAAATAATAAATTTTTATCTTATAGATATTTTTCAGAGTTATGAAATAGTTGTTTCATCGTTGATGTTGTGTCGTTATTGTTTGTTAGGCAACATTGTTCGATTTATTGATTCTGACGAATATTGTGTTCCTTACGCAGAAGCAATTCACGAAAGAATAAATTTTGGGTTTGGGAGAGAAACCCCAGAAAGAAACAAATGAACATACCTCCCACAGTATCCTTTAATGAATATTGTTACATTATGCAATGATATCAAAAATTTGAGGCTTCAAGGCAAGATTCCAGTAATAAGCAGGGTATCACTTTTTAAATAGACGAGCAACAAAGATATTGGTAAATGGCTATGTAAAATAACGGTCAAATTACTTTTCTAATACGTTTAATGAAATTCGGCCTCAGAAGGTTTCTCGAGAACTGTTCCCTAACAACTAACTTAAATGAGGCAGAATCGGCATATCGAAAGCTCTGGAATTTACGTCTTAAGAGTGAGAAATGACTGCGGTTGCATTCCCCTATGTTCAATATAAACAGAGCTGTTGACAGTTTCACGGACTTTCCAAATATTCCATTCAGGCATTCGTAGGCCCAACTTGCTGATAAGTGAAAACCACTTATCGATATATAACTTCGTTAAATTAATTTTTGGAACTCAGACTAAACAAACATGCATTTCAGGAATGCTAGCTTTCAATAAACCAACACGCCCCCTCAAAAATTAATTCCTATCTATCTTCAAAATTCTAATTCAAACAAAATACAATTCATTTAAATTGAAACAGAAACCTTCCTTGTGCCTTCTGGGGATAATCTTATTACAAATGGTCCAACATTCGTTGTTAAAGGACTAGGGAAACCCAGCAAAACCTGTCCAGACCATCACTTCGAAATTACTTATATAATTCAAGTACTGATAGCTATTCATGAAAACTGTTCAAGAAATACTCTTGTAAAAAAAATAAAATCAATCATTCCAAACCCATTCCTACTCTGAATTCTGTGAATTCGGCTGCAGGTAATGGTTTCGTCAAGGCACCTGCTAGTAGACAACCTGTAGGAATATAATTAAATTTAATCACATTTTTCTCCACTTGTTCTCTAGAAAAATGATATTTAATCTCAATATGTTTCGATCTTTTATGAGATTTTATTTTTTGGCTATATGTACTTATACAACACTATTATCTTCAAAAATTATAATTGGTTCTGCAATCTGTATTAATACTCTTCGCTAAAGATTTTAACCAAATGGCTTCTTTCACGTTTTCAAATAGAGTCATATATTCAGCTTCTGTGGATGAAGCTGCGACCGATGAATGTCGTTTCGAATTTCATCTTAGTGTACAATGTTCGAATAATTTAAATAAATGAACATTTGTACTTTTTCGATCTATATCACTGCTGAATCAACATATCCACTAGAGGTTGGATTGTTCTTATTCCGAATGTAATAATTTTAAATTGCAAGTTCCTCTTAAATATCTTAGCTGAAACTCTATAATCTTTTCAGACATTTCGAGGTTTCAATATTATTTATATACGTGTATCAACTCAAAATATTAACAGATATGCTCATATCTGTTCTTGTACATATCATTAAATACATTAAACATTCTATTAAATTTCTACAGGGTGCATCATATTTTCCATCTGAATTTAAAACAGAATAATTACTTTTACTTTCAAGGGTAGTACTTATAGGATTATATTTGCTCATTTGAAGTTTATTTAGTACATAGGTGTCATATGTACTCTGATCTAAAGATATTTGATCATCAGTAATAGAAATTTTTATGAAAAATTTTAATATCCTTCAAATCTACCATACTGAACTTATTTTTCAGATACTCTTTTAAGTTATTCATAGTATCAATATTTGCATTTATTATCACTAGATCTTCAACATAAAGCACCACAAAAATATTCTTATAAATATCACCTTCATTTAAAATAGATATCTATATCTATCTACAGGTGAAATTTTCAAAGTTCTTTTTCTGTAAGTATACGTTTCTATACAAATTCTTTAAACCAGCATCCTCCAGATTGTTTCAATCCAATTCAGGATTTGTTCAATTTGCAAATCATATTGTTTTTCACTTTCAATCCCTTCAGGGATTTATCATATAAATCTCTTTAAATTTACTATTCCCAAATGTGGCTTTTAAATCCATATGATGTACTAATTTATCAAATATAATCGTACTGATTATCAATCGTACTGATTATCAAATTGATCGTACTGATTATCAAATATAATCATAAATTTCAAACTTGCTATTCATATGCATCAGGTGCGAATGTTTCATAATTAATTGAATGCTTTTGACTAAAACCCTTTATGACTTGTTGAACTTCATATTTTGAATGGATTACCAAATTTATTATTTTTATTTATGATAAATATCCATGTGTAATCTACAATATTCCTTTTTTTTCGGTCTTGGTACTAATGTCCAATTATTGTTAATCTCAAGAGAATCAATTTCATTTCCAATTCCTAATTCCAATTGTACTCTATCACTTCTACGTTTAATTTCTTCAAATGAAGTTGGAATATTTTATTGAAATGATAAATAATAATATATAATATAATAAAATAAGATAGATATATAATGATATATATCACTCACTAGGCAATAATTTTCATTAACGAATCCCTCATATTATGAAATACATGTGATTCGATTACTTCTCCTTGGTTCAGAACATCTTGTTCTATTATTTTCATTGAAAGATTCATCAGTGCTCGAATTGTTCAAAATTCCTAATTATTGGAATTATTCGATGATACTAACGAAACTATCAATTAATCATTCAAGATAAATTTCACTGATTTATCAAAATCAGATTCCTGAGACTATTCCACTGACGTCACGTCAGAAAAATCAGATTCATTGATTCTTCCGGGCTTTGTTACAGGCCTGGATATCAAAAAAAAATAGTCTGATCTACAATTATTTTTCTCACAACTGAATATTTTTCAGTAATTACATTCCACACTCCATAACCATTCGGTTCATCTCCTACTAGTATTTCCATCCAAGATTTTTCATCAAACTTGGTTTTACTAGTTAAACCGAAAACTTTCAAAAATTATATTTCAGGCATTCTACTATGCCGCATTCCATAGAATGTTTTATTTTCATTTAGAGCTTTAGGTGGAATAATATTTATTACATAAGTAGCTGTAAGGACCGCATCATTCTTCAGAAAACTTTATCTAAACTAGCTCCTGCTATCATAGCTCGAGCTTTCTCTGTATTTGTCCTTACCATACGCTCTGATACACCATTCAATTGAGGAGTTCAGGGTACATTTACATGATAAGTAATACCTTTTTGCATACAAAAATCTTTCATTTCCAGAGACAAATATTCTCTTCCATTGTCACAATATAAATGGACAATTTTCAAATTGAATTGTGTCTCTCTTTTTGCAAAATAATCTTGAAAAACAGAAAATACTTCTGATCAATACGAGATCAAATACGTAGCATTAATTACGCGATGTTCCACAGAACATACGCGCAAAAAGGGTGTATTTATCCACGAATAAAACAGAATAATTTTCAATATCTACATACTCTGAAAATACTTCTGATTCATAAGGGATCAAATATGTAGTACAAAAATGCGTGTTTTGATCCACGAATAAAAAAGAATAATTTTCATTATCAACCGTAGAAGGAGTAATCGTACAAACCACAAAATATTATAAATAGAGGTCGTTTTATATAATTTTATATTTCACTTTATTGTTATTTATAAGGCTCTCGTAAATTATTATTTGATTGTTATCAATTTGTTAAAAATCAACGATCATTTATTTACTTTTGATTTCGGAAAACTTATCTCTAACCATATATAACCTAGTCTTTGATGCCACAATTCTTATTAAAATTTAGATGTGATATGTGTTTGAGGAAAATGTTTTTCATTTATATACACAACAAAAATCTACAGTCATCAAACTTTTTTTTTTTTTCAAGGCTTACCCCAAATGTTCAAAATATTTTTCATTTGTAGTCACAACAAAATTTACAGATATCGAATTTTTCAAGGCTTACCTCGCATTAAAACCTTACCACCTTTTCTTATTTCCACACCATTTTGATCAAAAATGATGGTCATACCAGCATTTTGCATTTTGAATACTAACAAAAGATTATTTGGTACAGCACAGAATAGAACATCCTCAAGAGTTCCTTGGACGCCCTTATTGGTAATAATGTCCAGCTGACCCATCTTCGTTGCATGAATGTACTCTCCATCCATCGTCTCAGAAATACGTATCGGTATATCCAAATTGATGAAGTTCACCATGAATTCCACTTTATTAATTGGGTGATCTGATGCTCCAGAATCCAGAAGGAAAATAATTTTGTCCTCTTCTTTTCCAAATAAATTATTTCCTTTCATGAAGATGAAACTCTTATCATCGCTGGTTAATGGTTGCGTTAATTGCCCCATTTGAATATTTTGCGATGATTGTTCTTGCTTATTTTTATAACTGAAGCAATACTTTTCGATATGCCCCAATTTGCCACAATGATGACATGGATAGAAAATCTTATGAGAATTCATGTCTCTATTTAAGTTCTTGAAATTATTATTTGTGAAAATTGAATTTTCTTTTATACAAATGCGGATATTTCGGGATTCTACTATTTGTATCCGCTTGCAGCACTTTCGCAGTTTTATCACTTTTTTTTTCAGCAATTCACAATATCACTTCGTGATATAACAGTTTTCAGTTTTCACGAATGCAACACTCAAATCACAACTTCCTTATCAACCACATGAAAAACGTTCAGAACTGTTAGCAATGCACAGATTCTAATCTTCCACACATTATATTTTTCGCCACTATAGAATTTAATGTTTCTTTTCAAATTCACGTTTTTCATTTCCGTTGAAATTGTCTTTCGCTCAAGATTAGAACACTCCATAATTTTTCGACCGTTATTCGCGACGTAGACTGGACCCATAACCTATTGGTAAATGGCTATGTAAAATAACGGTCAAATTACTTTTCTAATACGTTTAATGAAATTCGGCCTCAGAAGGTTTCTCGAGAACTGTTCCCTAACAACTAACTTAAATGAGGCAGAATCGGCATATCGAAAGCTCTGGAATTTACGTCTTAAGAGTGAGAAATGACTGCGGTTGCATTCCCCTATGTTCAATATAAACAGAGCTGTTGACAGTTTCACGGACTTTCCAAATATTCCATTCAGGCATTCGTAGGCCCAACTTGCTGATAAGTGAAAACCACTTATCGATATATAACTTCGTTAAATTAATTTTTGGAACTCAGACTAAACAAACATGCATTTCAGGAATGCTAGCTTTCAATAAACCAACAAAAGAAACCATTCATTCTACTCATTCTAGTATCGCACATCTCATTAAATCGGACGATTGACAAATAAAGCAGGTGCCGTCATTGACGCTGGAATGTATGTATAATCCCGTAAAAATCGAATTATGCAGCCTTGCCCGATCGCTGCCATGATTGATGATCGACTCGGATGGACCTAGAAGGCGTCGATGAAAAATTCATCACGTAACCGGTACGCGTCAATTTAACAATCGTTCATTAATTCGATTTTTAATTGCGGCACGTCGCGCGTGCGGCAATCGCGGGCGGAAGTTGCCATATACTCGAGGGCGATTTCCGCGCCTCTCGGTCTGGCGATGCTCCTTGTAAGCGAGCTTACGAAACGACGGGTGCGCGCGGCTGTTGCATTGCGACGGTCGTGATCCGAAAACGAAATTTAAAACGACCTTAACGGATTAGGAGCGATTAGGATCAGCGTTAGGAATATCGGACTGCGATTTGCTTATCGATGGCCATCGGGGTGTTTTGGTTGAGGTGGCGTGTGGATTTCGTGGACGCTAATGAGTCCTTCGACGAGGACATGGATGGTTTAACAAAATGGTCGGTCGGTGGGACTATTTATACCTGAATTCCTACAGCACCGCTATCGAAACAATAACAGGCATGATAATACAGGGTGTCCCGGAATATATGCAACAATATTTAACAGTAGATTGTTGAAGAAAATTTAGTGGATCCCGATTTTTTGGCGCTCTTGTTCCTCAGAACAGACTGCTTATCAATTTGCCCAAATGTCTGTAATTTTCGAATTTTTTGATGAAAATTGGTTCAAGCCCTGTGGACAGGAGCTTTCTGGCGCTCTTGTTCAAACAGACAAATTATATCTCCAAAAGTATTGGTTTCTCAGAGTTGATAATTATATCAATGTATTCTTATGATAGAACTGCATCATAAAGGATATTCAATTCAAATATAATAGTTGATATATCAAGATTAAATGAGCAATCTGAGAATGAGAACTGCACCATGGAAGAAATCAAATTAAAATACCTGAACTGAATTTGACTCTCTCTTAAAGAACAGGATGACATATACGAGTATGAACACAAGTCATATAATAAATCATAGATAGAATAATTATAGGATTCTGTGAAAACATAGAAGTACGATTCATTATTGAAATTTCGAAAAATCATATCTCCGAAAGTATTAGCTTGTTGGAGTTGAAAATGATATCAATGGATTTTTAGGGTGAAATTGCATCCTAAAAAAAAATATTTTGAAATTTTTGTGTTAAAAAAAAATTTTTTTTTTTCGTTACTCCGAAACCATCTCGCCTATTTTGGCCAATAGCGAACTTAACCGAGATATTTATCCCCCTAACCTACTCTGCAAATTTCAACTGCCTAGCTCATTCCGTTCGAGAGTTATTGTATAAACAAAATTTAAAAATTTTCAGAATTTTTTTCTACACTTTACGGTAACCCGATCAATACAAAACTTCACATGCGTCTAAAGGTCATGATTCTAAAATTTGATGGTAAATTTCAGATAGATCAAGTGATCGGTTTCGGAAATATTCAAAAAACGCTTTTAGTAAAAACGGCCATAACTCCGAAACCGCTTGATGGATTTCGTCCTCTAACGAACTCGTCCGAGATATTTACGCTCCAAACCTACCCTGCTAATTTCAATCCTCTAACTCCTTTCGTTCGAGAGTTATCGTGTTAACGGACGGCCAGACGGCCGGACAGAATCGATTTCGTCCACGGATTCTTGATCAGTGAGTCGAACCAAATCGTTTGATACCATTTTCAGCCAAAAATTCGAAAATTACAGACATTTGGGCAAATTGATAAGCACTCTGTTCCGAGGAACAAGAGCACCAAAATGGTCTTAAACGATTTGGTTCGACTCACTGGTCAAAATCGATTGTGTCCGTCCGCTAGCACGATAACTCTCGAACGGAATGAGCTAGACAGTTGAAATTTTTAGAGTAGTTTTGGGAGATAAATATCTCGGTTAAGCTCGTTATTGGGCAAAATGGCCGGATGGTTTGGGAGTAACGAAAAAAAAAAAATTTTACATCACAAATTTCGAATTAAATTTTTTTTAAGATTCAGTCATCATAAAATTCCTAAGATACCATTTTCAACTCTAACAAGCTAATCTTTCGCAGATATGATTTTTCAAAATTTCAATAATACATCGTAATGTATGTGTTCTATCTGTGTTCACTATTCATGCATGTAATCTTATTTACCTATATCAGAAATGTCAAATGTATCTTTCAATAATCTATAATAATGTAACAAACAAGGCATGATTGAATGCAAAATGACCAACTATACGAGTATATATTATATATATAGTTATAATACATATATAATATAATAGTTATAATATTATAATTACCCCTCTTATATGCCCTTTGATACTAATCCATATGATGATGGAAACATATAATTCGGTTCAGAATATCTTCAGTGGAAACAAAACGGGAATATTGGCTAAGTTTCAATTGATATAATATAAATATTCAGAGTAGATTTGAGGAACGAATATCTCGTATAAGTTCGTAATTTAATTTTAAATTAGTTTCTTTTATGAATCAGTTCTATTGTAATAATCCATTGATATCCCAACTCTGAGAAACCAATAATTTCGGAGATGAATTGTCAAAGTTTGAACAAGAGCGCCAAAGCTCCTGTCCACAGAGCTTTCCCACATTTTTATTTTTGTGAAATGAGCCCCCATTTCGGAGTTACAGACCTCCGCATTCGGCCCCCAGAATCGTTTTATGTATCTCAGAACATTGTTTCGTATTACATACCAAATTTCATATTTCAGAAATATATGATAAATCTGACAGTGTTTCCTGAAATGGTGATCTTGATACTAGGTTAACGCATCATTGAAAATGAGCGAAGTTGTTTTTGTAAAGCTTTATTTGATTAAATAAATAAACTACTGCCGTTTTACTCGAAAACGGCTTAAAATACAAAAAAATGCAAGATACAAAAAAATTTACCAACAACCCGGGCTTCCTATAAAATACTAAATTTGGGAAAATAAAAATACGCTGACGAAGTTTTCGTGCTCTGAAGACAAGGGGACCCAAGGAAGAGTGTCTTAAGGGGGCACCATGCCTCAAAAAGTAACACTGTCAGATTCATCATATTTCAGAAACCCCATGTATAAAATTTGGTATGTAATTGCAACAATGTTCTGAGATATATAGACATAAAAAGATTCTATGGGGTCAAATTCAGAGGCCGCCATCTCGGAGTTACAGTCCGAGATGGCGGCCCATTTCATAAAAATAGCAAAATAAGAGTCCCCTAAATTTTCTTCGAGAATCTACTGTTAAATTTTGTTGCATACATTTCGGGAAACCCTGTATAATCAAAATCAATTAAACCAATCTAGTAATTAGGGTATTTCAAAAGTATTTTTGCGCGCTTCTTCAGCAAGGAAGGCCCAGATGTATGTATTTTTGGAATTTTTTGCCGAAAATGGTCTCAAACGATAGAGTTCAACTCACTGATGAATAATCCGAGGTCGAATCCAATTCTGTCCGTCCGGCCGACCGTTTTGCACGATAGCTCTTGAATGAAATGAGTTAGAGAGTTGATATTTGCAGGGTAGTTTAGGAGCGTAAATATCCCGGTTAAGTTTGATAATGGGAGAAATCCACCAAGTGATATCAGAGTTATGGCCATTTTCAGTAAAAACATTTTTTATGAATATTTCCGAAACCGATCCCTCGATCTATCTGAAATTTAGCATCTAATTCTGGAATCATGCATGAGAAGTTTTGTATTGATCGGATGACTATAAACTGGAAAAAAATTTATGTTTTCACAATAACTCGAAAAATACTGATCTAATTGAATTGAAACTCGGTAGTAAGATGCAAAATACCGAGGCAAATACTTGTGCGAAATTTCGTGAAGATAGCATGACTAGAAGAAATTCAAAAAATGTTCAACTATTTGAGGAATGATATGCTTGAAATCCCGAAACCAAATATAGGATTCACTATTTTTACGCAGATTCCAGCTGATCAATAAAAAAATGGGTTCTCATTTGAAAAAAAAATGAGTTTTGAGGTTATTGTCATGAGTGACTTTGACATTGAAATAGAAGCACATGTTCAATTGAATATTTAATTAACGAAAAATCTACAAGTTATTAACATTGGAATGAAGCCCTATTTGATAAAATATAAATGGTTTTTTCAGATTTCACATGAATTTTCTGAGAAAAATATGTAAGTGACACATTAAAACAATGTAGAATTCAATGGGTAATCTGATTATCAATGAAAAACCTGGGTATTACATTAAAAAAACGAAAGTTGGTATCATTTCCGGTGAAACCGGAAGTCGAATGAATCTGAAATTTTTTCCAAGAATTCATCTCTCCTAACAAAGCTTAACTATGAAATTTCATGTGTTCATCTCGAGTCTTTCTTTGAAATATTCTAACGAACGGTCTTCGTGAATCATCTGGTGTATATGGTTTTGATTTTTTTTGTATTTCGCATTCCTATACCTGTAAATGTAATTTCTTCCGTAGGTGATATACAATACACTATTATTATGCAATTATTCCAAAATAATACCCAAACCAATACAAAATAAAGAACTACTAAATTTCTATCATACATATGAACGACCCAGCAGTAATGGAGAACAATGACGATTTCATTGTATTTCGCGGAAATAACGCAACTTTTTTGGCAAATTAAGAACCTCCTGCGAATCTTACTAATGGTAAAAATATTGTATTTTGATTATACCAATTAAGAACGCGTAGCGGATTCTGCGAATTATCATTTACCGTGAGACAATTTACTCCTATATTAATATATTTTCCTGTGATGGTCACTTTTTTCGAAACGATATGAAAATGAGCATGACACAATTCCCTCGAATTATCATTGCGGTTAATCCCTTTATCAATTCCATATTCAGTTCAAGGAAGCAGATATTTTCCGAGCTAGTTATCTAACACTTGTCTTCATTTAATTGAGTGCTCCAAAAATACACAAATTTTGAACACATATCAAATATTTTCTCATCGAAACGCACCAAACCTCTTCATTCTTCAGCTACATGTGATAATGTCTCTACTTTTATCCGGCCTTTGTGGAACCCGTGGACAACTGATATTAGAATTTTTTTTTCTTTAATATTAGTCCCAATTTAAACCAGGGATCGAAATTGAACTCGAATAAAAAATTCTTAAAAAGAACTGACTTGAAGTAAGCAGTTCTTGCGCGATTGCTCTTTGGTCGGTCGAGACGTTGTTGTCTTACAATTCTGAGATTTACGATATTTTGAAATATCAGAAGCAGATCGAAATTTTATTTTCGCAATAATTCCTAAAACACAAAGCCGATCGAGCTGAATCCTGTACTCGTTTAAAATGGCGGCTTGACGCAAATTATCAGTGGAATCTGACAGATATAGTTTCTGCAATATAATTTGGTTTGAGAGACACGATCCTCACGAAATTCTGCCACACTTTGCGCATTGGCATTCTACAACTAATGATCAAGTTTCAATTCCATCGGATTTGTATTTTAAGAGTTATTGAAGAAACGATAATGTTTGAAGAGAAAAAAATTGTTTTATTTTTGTGATACGATCCAAACGAAATTCAGCAAAAATTAGCTAGTTGGCATTTTACAACTAATGACCAAGTTTTAATTCGATCGAATGTGTACTTTTTGAGGCAAAAATATTTCAGATGGTAAAGCTCCGAAACCGTTTGGCCAATTATGCCCATTAACGATGGATGTCCAGCCGGACAGAATCGATTTTTACCTCGGCAAAAGATTCGAAAATTATAGAAATTTGAGCAAAATGATAGCACGCTGTTCCCTAGGACATTACCGCAAAAAAAATCGAATTTAGATGATGGAATATTCCTGCGTGAAGGCAGAATCAGTTGAACTACAGTACGGTAGTCTGGCCCTCAATTGCTTTTGTTATTTTTGTTTCTTCAACTATTCATTATATCATTATATTTTTAATATACCTACTCGTATATTGACTATTCTGTTTCCCGGTATTTACATCATTACTCAACCCGAATGACTGACATTTTTACCGTCACTAATTGTTTGCAGTAAGATCTAAAACAATGGTGTATGAACTACTCGTTGTTTAACAGATAGAAATTGGACAAAATTGACCGACACGGTAGGTGTTTTATGGTGGTGCCAATATGTCAATTGCATCGTTTTCATTGGTATATCAATATGAAATATTGCAAATATTTTATTATAAATTAAAATTATAGAAAATTTACCCCTAAGTATACCTTATTGATGGTATAATTTCATTATTCGCTAATACGGAATTCTAACAAAAAAAAATTGGTTCAAGCACTGACGTGAAGTCGGGAGCTTTTGCGCGTATGTTCTATTGTCCATTCTCTTGTATTGGACACTTTAAATCGAATTTACCATGGTGAATTCTATTGTCCATTCTCCTGTATTGGACAGCCTTAATAGAATTTACCATGGTAAATTCGATTAAGAGTGTTCAATACAGGAGAATGGACAATAGAACATACGCGCAAAAGCTACTGAATTCACGTCAGTGCTTGAACCAATTTTTTTTTCGTGAAGTCAATAGCTTTTGCGCGTATGTTCTATTGTCCATTCTCCAGTATTGAACACTCTTAATCGAATTTACCATGGTGAATTCTATTGTCTGTTTTCCTGAATGCATTCGATTAAGGCTGTCCAATACAGGAGAATAGAAAATAGAATTCACCATGGTAAATTCGATTAAAAGTGTCCAATACAAGAGAATGGACAATATAACATACGCGCAAAAGCTCCTGACTTCACGTCAGTGCTTGAACCAATTTTTTTTTCGTGAAGTCAGGATAGAAAGCAATGATGAAAAAATTAACACATTATTGTCTACCTGCAATTCTTCTTTAGGAGAAGAAAACATAATTATTCTTCACAAATATTATTAGAATTAATGTCATATTTAAATAATCAAAGTAAAGAAAATTATAAGTTTAGTTACTAACATATTGAATGAAATTCAATCGAATTCCAGTAATATTCAATTACTTATTCTTAACCAATAAATGTCCATTGATAGATCTAAAGGTGATGAGGTGAAACATAAAGATATATTCTCATTAGTGATAGAAAAACTGGCCTAAAATTCCTCGCTACCCATCACGAGATTTAATATACACAAATGAGCCTCTCACCTTACAAGATCAGAAAGTGTGGTTAATTTAAAGTTAAGTTTTGAAGCCTTCAGCAAAATTTCAGCGATGTCATATTAAAAATAATACAAAACCTTTCAAAAGTCCCCTCTCACAAATATACTCCTCTGAAGGCACATGGATCTCTTGAAGAAGAATCGCCTTCTCTATTTCTCAAAGATATTCACTCTTGTTCATAGAAATCCCTTCAATATTTAGTTGCCTCCTCCTAAGGTGGATCTCTTTCAAAACCAGGTCTGAGCGCTAATGTAGGGCTATCATCTCCCATAGATTTGTGATGAAATAACACGATTTTCCCAAGAACATACGCGCAAAAATATGTCATCATGACATTCATATTTTTGAATGTTCTCGCAAAAATACGATCATAGACAACATATCATACGACGATTCGCATCCAGCTACCGAACTCACAAAAGGCTGCTCGGTTTCCAACAATATGGATCCGATCGTGTTCAAACTTGGAACTCTGCAGTAAACTTAGGTTCTGAAGGCTCTTCCAAAATTTCAGCCATGCCGGACTAATAGTTTATGATATGAAGAATTTTTTTTCAATTATTTTCAATAATTTTTTTGAAATTTTCTAGTTATACTATCCTCAAGAAATTCTGCAAGAATTTTCGCGTTGGCATTCTACAACTAATAACCATGTTTGAATTCAATCGGATTTGTATTTTTCGAGTTAATGAGGAACAAAAAACAACCAAATTTCCGATGGCTATAACTCTAAAACCGTTAGGCCGATTTGCTTATGAACGAACTCAAATGTCGCATTCAGATGCACAACCTAACCTGAAAATTTCAAGCCGCTATCTCCTTCCGTTCTCAGGTTATCGTGTCATAAATAATATTTTTTAATAATTTTTTTAAAATTTTCTAGTGACACGATTCTCACAAAATTTCACAAACGTGCTTAGGTTTATATTCTACAACTATTCACTGAGTTTAAATTCGATCAGATTTATTTTGTTTGAAAACAAAATTATTACTCGGAAACCATTGGGCCGATTATACCCATTAACGAACTTGTCCGTCGTATTGGGATGCTCCACCTACCCTGAAAATTTCAAGTCGCTAGCTCTTTCCGTTCTCAAGTTATCGTGCCAACGGCCGGACGGCACCACAGAATTAAATTTCACATTTGGGCAAAATGATAAGGCGATGTTTCCCAGAACATACGCGCAAAAAGTTGAAGTAAAACTACCATCGCTTGAGGAACATATGTTTCTGAATAATTCCTTTCTGGGTTTTCAGGATAACAATAAATCTTTCTGAATAGCGCTACCTACAGGAGAGAAAATGAAAGATCTACCATGTTCCGGAAGATGGCAATAAAAGACATTTTAGTTTGTAGATAATTTTAGACTTTGAAATCTGTACTTTTAATAAATATAGGGCGACATTTTAAAATTTAGGGACCTTTAGAGAAGATAATTGTATGATCTTTTAGAAGAAATCTTACTCGGTCCCCAAAACCATTTAAATATTTTGAGGTAATTATTAACCTCGCTTTTGGGGCGAATGTGGTGACAGGTCCTAACATTTTTCTAAAATATTAACGTAGTTGTAGAAAATGGCTGAACAATCTTTCGAAATCAGTTGGGTAGCCTGTATTATTTGACTCAAATTTTCATTGCTTATAAATATTTACAAAACCATGTATCGCGAATATATTTATTACATTTCGACGTATTAAGCGATATGTCGTTCTGATTCACTTTTTGCAAGTCAATAATACGGTCAAAGTCCATGAGATCAATAAACCATGCCAATTGTTATTGATGGGTATCAGCTAATTCCTTCGAAGGTCCCATACCTCTTTGGTAGCCAATCATTTAGTGGAATTATTGATTCAAACAGTATTGTAAAGTGTGAAACAAAAATGTATTATTTCCATTTCAAAATATTCCAGAAAACTTCTTAAATTGAGCATTGCAATGAACATTAATAGATCATATAATTCCGTTGATAAGTTTTTGAGTTATTTATATATTGTTTTTAAATTTTAACTCCTACTTTTCAACCCTTGGCATTCATCGATTCGACGATAACTTTGAAAGATATTCTAAGGGCGATACTCGATTTTTGGAGCTCTTGTTCCTCGGAACACAGTGCTCATCAATTTGCCCAAATGTCTGTAATATATTTTTGGCTGAAAATGGTCTCAAACGTTTTGGTTCGGCTAACTGATCAAGAACGTGTGGTCAGAATCGATTCTGTCCTGTCGTCCGTCCGTTAACACGATAACTCTCGAACGGAATGAGCTAGACAGTTGAAATTTTCAGAGAGGGTTTGGGAGATAAATATCTCGTTACGGGGCAAATTTAAAATTCAATTTTTTTTTAACATGCAATTTGATGATAAGAATCGATCGATATCATTCTAAACTCCAACAAACTAATACTTTCGCAGATATGATTTTGATACTTTTGATTTATCAAGTTCTGTTCGAATAACAGATAAGGGAATATTTATTTGAATCGATCTTGATTTGATGATTTGAAATGATTAAACATGGATATTGTAATTTAGAATAACGTAAGTGGAAATTAGAATAATCGTGTTTAATATCAAGATAAGGGAATATTTTCTCTTGTTGGATCTCCTCGAACCACAAAGAACACCATTTTGCCAAATGTCTTTAATTTTCGAAAATTTGGGCGAAAATTGTCTCAAAGGATTAGGTTCGACTCGCTGATGAAGCATTCGAGGTCAAATTAAATTATGTCGGTTAACCGTCCGTTGCCACGAGAACTTTAGAACGGAAAGAAATAGCGACTTGCAATTTTCAGGGTAGTTTGATCATCTGAATGCGACGGTTATGTTCGTAAATGGACGAAATCGACTAGATAGTAGAGTTCAAACCGGGCTCTATCGTGTCACCCCGTGGGACCTTCATTGCTAAAATGTATAGACCACTGGGTATCATTCTCCATACCCTTACAATGTAAATTCAACTGGTCGTCAAAAAATCGTCGTGTGCAGGAAGGGGTGGGGGGAATTTTTCCAAAAATTGACAAAAATTTTTTTTATGTTCATGGTCATCTATATACGGTGAACATCACTCACACAAACTTCTGTTGAAATATACGATTCAGAAGTATTTTTTATTAATTGTCAAAAAAGTCGGATACAATGCTCTTAAATGGAACTCCTTAAGATATAAACGCTTGCCCTGAACACCCATATTAACTATTATGTTCCACTCGGTTTTACTCGAGATCTGTTAGGATTATCGAAAAAATGCTTTATATGAAAGGTCTGCTCCGAAAACCAAGGATTCAGATGCTTCTTTCAAAATTACAATAGGTAGAATAGTTTCCTCACAAAATAAGAAATTGTGTTATTAACTCCCATTAACCGACACCGAACCTGGAGACGCTAGTAAGGCGCAATTTGTAGCGTTAGTCCATGTTAGTGGCGACCTTATGGATTTGAGCTTTGATCTATGCACATAAGGTTCGTTATATCTATCCGACCAACTTTACAGTACTATTCCTGCGTGCCTTCAGAACGCATTTTGAAGATATTGTTTAAATTCCTAATTTTTTATATATATGAGAATTTTACATATAATTCATATATATTTGATTTAATTTTGTTAATTCGTTAATAAATATGCAAATATGCGAGTTCAAACTTATATTCATTACTTCATAAATCAATTTTGTGACGTAATATTACCACATTTTTGAAATCATCGTTCATTCTCATTAGTAGTAACAAGATTTCCTGAATCCTAGACCAAAAATCTGGAAAAGAATTAAGAAGGTATATAGTTGGTATCTATGATATTTAGGGTCTAAAAATTTCTTACATGTCATGGTTCATCTAATTCAACTATCACTATCAGATGAAGAATCATCATTTTGAAGATCTTGTTTAAATTCCTAATTTTTTATGTATATGAGAATTTTACAGATAATTCATATATATTTGATTTAATTTTGTTAATTCGTTAATAAATATGCAAATATGCGAGTTCAAACTTATATTCATTACTTCATAAATCAATTTTATGACGTAATATTAACACATTTTTGAAATCATCGTTCATTCTCATTAGTAGTAACAAGATTTCCTGAATCCTAGACCAAAAATCTAGAAAAGAATTACGAAGGTATATTGTTGGTATCTATGATATTTAGGGCCTAAAAATTTCTTACATGTCATGATTCATCTAATTCAACTATCACTATCACATGAAGAATCATCAAGGGAAGGAAGATTTGAAAAATTTGAAGTACTCGTATTTGTACATGTTTTTGGGCCATACATTTGCAGGAGCCAATACACGGAATTTATTTTCTTTTACAGGAACACATTGATCCTGTGCAATCTGAAATGAGAATTTCCATTTCATAAAGAATATTTACGGATCTGATATTCGAAATAATATTTACCTTTCCTACAACTGCAGTTGCTAAGGATAGATGTTTCCTTAGGTAGGATTGGCATCGTCGTTAATTTTGGCAGAAGTTTTCCATTTTCTACATACCACCCACTAAATATAGGATCCGGTAAAGATGGTCATGGTACATTACTATTGATCCAAATTTTTGTTTGGTAATGGACTCGAAGGCTGTGTTGTCTCAAACTATCCAATGTTGGAGGTAATTTACTTATGGATCTTGAAGAAGCTATAATATTCCCCTGAGCCTGTTGATACATTTCACATTTTCGTTTGTCGTATACAGATGGATTTCAAATTCAACAATATCATTGAATACTTATTCTCTCAAATTCTCAAAATCTTGAAAGTTCACTCTGCAGTATCTGCTCAAAATCTTCATCAATTTTCATTATTTTTTTACCTTCTTCGACATTTTGACCGAATGAAGATGCAAAGATGAGCGTAATGTGACTAACTTCATACCAATAATGTTGTAACTCAAGAACCATTCATCCATTCTATAGTACTATTTTCAGTTTATCCCACTGTTCCTCCTGCAGCTTTGGAATTTTTGTTGATATGCTCTAGCGCCTGATCTACAGAAAGTTGGTTAAAATTCCCAATCAAACATTTAATGACAAAATTCCTATTTTTGAATTCATCATGTACTTCCGGTGCCATGTTTGAAAGTATTCAATGATATTGTTGAATTTGAAATCCATCTGTATACGACAAACGAAAATGTGAAATGTATCAACAGGCTCAGGGGAATATTATAGCTTCTTCAAGATCCATAAGTAAATTACCTCCAACATTGGATAGTTTGAGACAACACAGCCTTCGAGTCCATTACCAAACAAAAATTTGGATCAATAGTAATGTACCATGACCATATTTACCGGATCCTATATTTAGTGGGTGGTATGTAGAAAATGGAAAACTTCTGCCAAAATTAACGACGATGCTAATCCTACCTAAGGAAACATCTATCCTTAGCAACTGCAGGGGTAGGAAAGGTAAATATTATTTCGAATATCAGATCCGTAAATATTCATTATGAAATGGAAATTCTCATTTCAGATTGCACAGGATCAATGTGTTCCTGTAAAAGAAAACAAATTCCGTGTATTGGCTCCTGCAAATGTATGGCCCAAAAAACATGTGCAAATACGAGTACTTCAAATTTTTCAAATCTTCCTTCCCTTGATGATTCTTCATGTGATAGTGATAGTTGAATTAGATGAATCATGACATGTAAGAAATTTTTAGGCCCTAAATATCATAGATACCAACAATATACCTTCGTAATTCTTTTCTAGATTTTTGGTCTAGGATTCAGGAAATCTTGTTACTAGTAATGAGAATGAACGATGATTTCAAAAATGTGTTAATATTACGTCACAAAATTGATTTATGAAGTAATGAATATAAGTTTGAACTCGCATATTTGCATATTTATTAACGAATTAACAAAATTAAATCAAATATATATGAATTATCTGTAAAATTCTCATATACATAAAAAATTAGGAATTTAAACAATATCTTCAAAATGATGATTCTTCATCTGATAGTGATAGTTGAATTAGATGAATCATGACATGTAAGAAATTTTTAGACCCTAAATATCATAGATACCAACTATATACCTTCTTAATTCTTTTCCAGATTTTTGGTCTAGGATTCAGGAAATCTTGTTACTACTAATGAGAATGAACGATGATTTCAAAAAAATGGTAATATTACGTCACAAAATTGATTTATGAAGTAATGAATATAAGTTTGAACTCGCATATTTGCATATTTATTAACGAATTAACAAAATTAAATCAAATATATATGAATTATATGTAAAATTCTCATATATATAAAAAATTAGGAATTTAAACAATATCTTCAAAATGCGTTCTGAAGGCACGCAGGAATAGTACTGTAAAGTTGGTCGGATAGATATAACGAACCTTATGTGCATAGATCAAAGCTCAAATCCATAAGGTCGCCACTAACATGGACTAACGCTACAAATTGCGCCTTACTAGCGTCTCCAGGTTCGGTTTCGGTTAATGGGAGTTAATAACACAATTTCTTATTTTGTGAGGAAACTATTCTACCTATTGTAATTTTGAAAGAAGCATCTGAATCGTTGGTTTTCGGAGCAGACCTTTCATATAAAGCATTTTTTCGATAATCCTAACAGATCTCGAGTAAAACCGAGTGGAACATAATAGTTAATATGGGTGTTCAGGGCAAGCGTTTATATCTTAAGGAATTCCATTTAAGAGCATTGTATCCGACTTTTTTGACAATTAATAAAAAATATTTCTGAATCGTATATTTCAACAGAAGTTTGTGTGAGTGATGTTCACCGTATATAGATGACCATGAACAGAAAAAAAAATTTTGTCAATTTTTGGAAAAATTCCCCCCACCCCTTCCTGCACACGACGATTTTTTGACGACCAGTTGAATTTACATTGTAAGGGTATGGAGAATGATACCCAGTGGTCTATACATTTTAGCAATGAAGGTCCCACGAAAATCTGTTTTAGAGCTCTTTTCATGCCTTGTGAACTCTACTAAGACAGTTTCGTAGTTATACCCATCTGAAATATTGTTTTCTCGAATGTTCCATGTTTGTACATTGTAGATAATTATTGTAATTTTTGTTGATGAGAAAATAAAATTTTGGATGATATAAATCATTTTTGATTTCTTCTATTTTATTTGTTCCAATGATCTATTATTTTAACTGTGTGAAAATTTTCTGACGTTTTAATACTCCCAAGGCAGAGTTGACTAAGATTATCTCGATATATCAATTCTTATAACCTATACCTGTTCAGACAAAGGATTACTCATTAATAATTTTACATTAAGTGACTTTCATATTTTGAATATCACTTCAATAATTGAATATTTATGCTAAATTATTTTTCTCTTCAATTCACTTGGATCTTGGTATCACTTTTCATCGAGAACTGATTAACTTGTCCAAAACCGTTTTAAGAGTCGAAATATCAAATTTTACACGCTAATAAAAATGATTGATTCGTCGAACATATTAATTCTTCATTAACAAATAATGATAATAACAGACAATGTAGAAATATGAATAAAATGAACGAAAAATTTGCAAACAAAAGTAATATGATAAATCGAAATATCTTTTAGTCAAAAAGTTACCCAAAGTTGTGTCATCCTATGTCTTAATACTTATAGGATATAATAATTGGTATACTTATCATGACATACAGGGTGAAATATATATCTAGCTAGTTGAAAAAATGGATTCAAAATCTATTTGTTCAATATCAATGATAGTGCCAAGCAATATTTTTGTATTTTGTTGTATTAGCGAAGATAGATGTCCGACTTTACTTTATATCAAATTTACCTTACACCGGTCCTGATTTTTTCAATTTCAGAAATGGTAAACGAAAGCTGTTGAAATGGGTGGTATAAATGCGAACTATGAATTGTCAGCTGATACGTTCAAGATTTATTGAATTTTGAAATTCCGAAAATATTGAATATCCGAAAATCACCCTATACGGGATGATTCCAAATTAGACGTGAACCTTGGAGGAGGTGTTAGTATGATTCATTTGCTGTTGTCCGAGCCATATTTATTGATAACCGACAATCAACAGTTTCCGAGATATCTGAGTTGTGGTGATTTTTAAAAGATTTCTCACCTTAGTTCATTTTTCGTCAATTTTTTCTACTTTGACCAAACTTGATTATAATTTTGGGTTATTTTTTATCAGAAAAGGATATGATATGTATGAAAAAAGCAAAACTATGCTGTATAAGATGTTGAAGAGAAAATTTTATTTGAAATGTGGTATATGGATTAAAGAAAAATCAATTAACCTGTAACCTCCAAATTCCACAATTCATGATGCCAAAGTTATTTTATAAACCCAACAAATTCCTTCTTTAAAAAAAAAAATTTGTTAGAAAGTTTCGTTTCAGTAGATTTATTATAACCAACCTTTTGAATGTCCGGCATACAAAATAGTGAATGTGTAATCAAAAGACAGCGAGAGTTAATTTCAATCGGAAAGTAACAACTGAAGAAATCAGAAAGAGTGCACGTGCTTAGGCAAAGGCTGAAATTCTGCGGGATTTTCCGTGCGGGATCTGCGGGACTCAATATTAAAATTCCGTATTCGACAATGAAAGCGCAAACATCCCAGAAAAAGAAAAAGTACTTTTTCGTCCGCTGTGGTCACTACGAATACGGCATGATACGGTTCAATACAAACATAAGTGCCTGTAAGAATAACTGTCAGTCGCTGTGGTCGCTATGAATAAGGCATGATACTGTTCAATACAAACATAAGTGTTTATGAGAATAACTGTCATTCGCTATTGTGAAATTATTTAAGAGGTCCGAAACATGCACCTTGACGAAAAACTGTCTATTGCCTCGCCTGCTCCTCCTCGGATAGCAATTTGCAGGCCCGACAATAATAGACAGTTTTTGGTCATTGGTACATGATTAACCTCATATGCTACTACTGAAGTATGTTTTTAATTGCATAAGACCTTTTTGCGCGTATGTTCTGAGGAACATCGCCTTATCATTTTGCCGAAATGTCTGTAATTTTCGATTTTTTGCCGGAAATGCCGGAATAGTTGTAGAATATAAACCTAAGCACGTTTTTGAAATTTCGTGAGAATCGTATAACTAGAAAATTTTAAACAAATCATTAGGAAGTATTTTTTATGTCACGAAAGCCTGAGAATGGAAAGAGATCGGCAAAACGGTTTTGGAGTTATCCCCATCTGAAATTTGGTTGTTATTTCCTCAATAACTCGAAAAATACAAAACCGATTGAATTCAAACATGGTTATTAGTTGTACAATGCCAACGCAAAACTTGTAACAGGATTGTATCACTAGAAAATTTTTAAGAAATCTTTGAAAATTATTGAAAAAAATCCTATATCAGTAACTATTCGTCTGACATCGCTGGAATTTTGCGATAGCCTTCAGAACGCAACTCAACAGCCAAGTTCCAAGTTTGAACACGATCGGATATATATTCTTGGAGATTAGAGCACACTTGTGTGAGTTCAGTAGATGGATGGGTGACCGTTGCCTCGATAACTTTCGAACGAAAGGAGATAGGAACTTTTCAGGGTATGTTGCGTATCTGAATGGGAGAGGTGATTTCGTTTACGGGCATAATCGGTCCAACTGTTTTGGAGTTATATCCACCTGGGACATTATTTCCTCGATAACTCAAAAAATGTAGACTCGATCGAATTGAAGCTTGTTAACTATTTTTATTATACAATAGAGGAGAATGGACAATAGAACATACACGCAAAAGCTCCTGACTTCTCGTCAGTGCTTGAACCAATTCTTATTGGCATGTTTAATAGTTTGAGCACAAAGAGTATATATTGTTAGGTAATAAACCCGCATTTCTGCGGATCCGCGGGATTGATAACTTTCATCCCGAGCGTTTGCGGGATTGAGGTTTTGGTGCGGCATTGGATTCCCTACACGTGCTTGTAATAATAATTTATGAATACATTATCTAATGAAATTTCGCGTTTAGTTGCAATAAAAAAATATTTCATTCGTGATTTTTCTTGCTTTGCTTCTTATCTCCTTTCTTTTTCAACATCTAACAGCATAGTTTTGCACTTTTTCAAACACATCATATCCTTTTTTGAAAAAATAATAAAAATTATTATCACATTTGGTCAACGTAGAGGAAATCAAAAAAATCACGAAAAATGAACTAAGGTGATAAATCTTTTAAAAATAACAGAACTCAAATATCTCGGAAAATACCTATTGATTTTTGGTTTTCAATAAATATGGCTCAAATATGGCAAATGATCACCTCCTCCAAGGTTCACGTCTAATTTGGAATCACCCTGTATATCCAAAACAATGGCTCCCAAGACATTAAAAAACCTCGATATGAGCCCTTCGAGAAGACCTCAGTTTATGGTTGTCGTATTCCTCCAGGCACACCTTGTATAATCTAGAATCATAACGAACCTCCCGGTGTTATCTTGACTATCGACCATGCAATATACGACATATGGTTCCTTCGACTTCACCATATGGACGTAACCGACTTCTCCGGTCTAGCAAAAATTTTCTTACGGCCCCACCTCAAGGAACACCAAGAGCAGTGAAGTATGGAGACGCCATACGAGTCTCTTGGACACGTGCTGACGCGAAGTGTGCAGCGGACCAAAAAAATCTATTTTTATTGGAGCGAAAGACACCGTTATCTCCCCTGGTGCATTTTTTAATGATCGCTACGACGATAGGCAAATGAAAAAACCAGGAAACATGGGAGCGCTTGAATGGCCGGAATCATCGGTCAATTTTCATGGAAGGATTAGGTACGGTATGAATGTTTCCAAATCAGTGATAGCATAATATATTGTTGTGCTTCATGTGTTTGAGGTTGAATTTTTGAGGAAAATAATGCATACACAGGATGTTCAGAAATATGTGGGCAGTCTCGCAGACTCAGAAAGAACATGTTTTCAATTTATTATCAGCAAATTCGAAAAAATAATTGTGTCTAGGTTTATTCTTATGAATATACAGGGTGTATCTGAAAAACACCGAAAAACTGTAAGGGGTCATTCTGTGATGAAAATTAAGGTGGGTATTTGGTATAAAATTTTTTGAAAAACCTCCCCCCGGAAAAGTTACACTCCTCCGAGGATTAATAAAAAAATTGTTCCTCTTATTTATTTTCCCTGTATACTAAGCTAAAGACATGAAACTTGGTAAATATTATTTGTGAATAAAACTACATATTTTAGAATTTTTTCAACCCTGAAATATGCTTAGAAGGAGTTGAAATAGTCAACCCCTAAGATATCTCTTCTTAGAACTTTTTATTCGATAAAAATTTTCCTTTTAAAAAATATGACTGAAAAGCCCAATTCATTTACTAACTTTTTATTTCTACAAGTTTTTTCGACAACTTAAGCATTTAGACGAAAAAAAATGCAAAGAATTTAAAAAAGCACCGAGGTGTAATTTCCCTAACCCAATTTACTTTAACGATGTATCACAAGCTCATACTTCCAATTTGAAAAATTGGGGGTTGTACCTGTCTTTTTAAGGGGGTTGTACGTTGGGTTCGCATTTTTGCGAAGAAGAATGACGATTTAAAATTCAAATTTGACGTGTTTCGGGATTTTCCATAAATATGTACAGTAGGGTGGGCCGAAAATCCGCTATTTTATAATTTTAATTATTAATAGCAAAAATCCTGTTCATAAGGTTTAAAAAAAAATGTGTGCGAATGGAAAAAATTTAAGGCCGATATCTTAGGCTCGCCAATTGAAGTGGAAGTTTAAAATCGGAAAAAAATTTATTTATGTACAATGTACATATTTCGATGGGAAATTTAATTCTCTACAAAAAAGGTCCTTTGACAAAATCATTCAAAATTGATAGTTTCTGAAATAATATACATTGTATATTGTAATAAGCGAAAAACGTGAAATTTTAACATAAAATCGTCATTATTTCAGAAACTATCAATTTTGAATGATTTTGTCAAAGGACCTTTTTTGTAGAGAATTGAATTTCCCATCGAAATATGTACATTGTACATAAATAAATTTTTTTCTGATTTTAAACTTTCACTTCATTTGGCGAGCCTAAGATATCGGCCTAAATTTTTTTCCATTCGCACACATTTTTTTTTAAGCCTTATGAACAGGATTTTTGCTATTAATAATTAAAATTATAAAATAGCGGATTTTCGGCCCACCCTAATGTACAGTAACCAAGATAATTAATTTATTCCATGGCTTTCCCACACTGTATATATGCGTTTCTCATTAATTCAATAATTTTCTACAGATACAGCACACGTCACTAATAATTATTTTATTCCAACTAGTTCATTCATAAGTTTGAAGTATGTGTTCATTAGAGAACTTGTTATTCGCAATCAAACTTCAGTCTATAAATCAAACGACAAATTAATTTAACAGTTAGTGAAATATCAAAAATTATAAATATTCCGCCTTTTCAACCCAATAACTGTTGACAAGAAATTTCTTATAACTACGTAACTATGTAAACATAAATAAATAACCGCTTAGAGATAGAAATTCTAGATAAAATAGAATATAACCTAATATCCCACTAATTTTATAAGACGGAGAAAAAATATATTTTAGTCAGTGGACGGTTCAGGCAAATCAAGAATCACTAGTACTCAAATTTTAAATGATAATGTGGTTCTCCAAGTTTTTCTTGGTAAAAACAACTTGAGAATATTTTATAGTATTTTTAGTATAGTATTGCTTGAAGAGCAATAATGAAAAAATATTTTCAATTTATGTTTGAAAATAGTTTGATCTAGGAAAAATGGCTTCTGGAGAACTAGAAATAAAATATTTACGTTGATAGTTAATAGTTAAGTAATGTAAATAACAGTTTTCCAACTCTGAAATTGACATCGATCCGTTCTAGGACTTTTCTTCTGAAAGGTTTTCGTAAAATTTCAGTCGGATGTCTTACGGATATATTCTGAGATACAACATTTTTTGAAATACTCTTTTATAAATGTTCTAGTCATGTGATGTTAAAGAAATGTTGTATAAGTCTTCGGGTTGATATTTTTCAACTAATTTCCGAGCTTCAATTCAATCAAATCCGTATTTTTCGAGTTATTTGGAGAACATAATTTCAGATGGCTATAACTCGGAAACCACTAGGCGGATTTTGTCCCTTAACGAACTTGTCCGTCACATTTGGATGCGGACCTATCCTGGAAATTTCAAATCTCTAACTCATTGCGGTCGATAGTAATCGTACTGACGGACCGAATCAAGTTTTCAGCCAAAAATTCGAAAATTACAAACATTTGGGCAAATTTATAGGCTGTTCAGGGAGAAAAAATACTACCCTTTGAAAATACTATGCAGAAAGAAGACGGTCAGTTGTAATGAATACTCGAATATTTCAACCAACAACATATCGCCCCCAATTTCCCATGGGAAACTACTGAGATCCTAGAAGGTCCAAAGAAATACGAATTCGACCTACCTGGTGATTCCTATCTTTATACAGGAACAGCTTAGGTCCCCTGAGAACAGCCCACGTTTGTCTCCAGGAACGGATGGCGGGACGCTGGAATTGAATTCGCAGCAATAAATTTTTCGCGCTCGCCGCAAGAGATTAGAATTTTTCGGACTTACCTTTCCGTCGAGTTCGGTTATTTTACAGTTCAAAGGTCCCTCCCGCACCGCCTGGCCGTATTTCTCCTTATCGAAGGGGCTGCTCCTGCCCTTCTCCCTCTCGAGGGACGTGCTGCTACTGCTGTTCTCGCTGGCGCTACCGCTAGAAGGAATATTTCATAAGATTATTCGATTTCGAATGCGGAAATGGAGGATGCGAGTAAGCGAAAAGCTACGGTGGGAAATGTGTAAATTCGAGGGGAATGATTGGATTTTCTTCCTGATTTATAATGTTAATGGAAAGAGGTCATACCAACTACATATTTACAGATATTGTTCTTAGCTGCCCATTTCTTCTGAGAATTGGAATTAAATTTAGAAACGTTTATATCAGGTAATATGAAATTTCATACTTATACAAACTGATCATAATTTCAGACAAATAGTGAAGTCACTATAAAAATTTGGCGCCCAACATGGGGCATCTAGGGGTAATACCTAACCGAATATTACTTTGGATTTCAAAATGATTGGCGTACGGACAGTTTTCGAATTTCCATTAAAAATTCCTACAAAACTGTGAAACGGTAAAGAGCAGTAACAACATATTTATAATGATTCCGATCATCATTAGAATTATATATATTACGATTAAAATATATTGAACGAGAAACATATTGTAGGTACATAAATTATTACCTATTGAATCTTTTTGCACAAAATATTCGTTATAAAGAATTAAAAACAAATCTTCATAATAGTCACTGAAATAAACCATAGTCTGTTGATATACACTATTTATAGGGCATTGTGACATTACGAACTATTGTGTCTTCTGACTGAAAGGTGCAATGTGAGGAATGTCGCTTAATAAATAGTGTGAATCAACATACTAACATTCGAAAGAAGAAACTTAAACACTTTAAATTTGCAGGATAGTCTTGAGACCTCCCTACTCCGGTCGAGTTCGTGAAATTCCGATGATACACCAATTTGAAATTGTATGTTTCCAATATTTCTAAAATTATCCGATCCGATCCGATCGTTGAAGTTCAGTATAATTTTTCTAGTCTTACGATATTCTGCAAAAATTAGCACGTCGGCATTCTACAAGCAATTACCAAGTTTTAATTGCATGGGATTTGTATATTTTGAGTTATTGACGAAATAACAACAAAATTCATGATGGGTATAACTCCGAAACCGTCTGGCCGATTATGCCCAACAACGAACTTAACTGTCCCATTTGGATGCGCAACCTACCCTGGAAAATGAAAGGCGCTATTTTCTCCGTTCAAAAGTTATCGTGGCAACGTGCACCCATTCAGCTATTGAACTCACTCAAGGGTGCTCGTATCTCCAAACACTATACATCCCATCGTGTTCAAATTTGGGTCTTGGCTGTAAAATTAGGTTTTGAAGGCTCACGCAAAATTTCAGCGATATCGGACGGATAGTTTCTGAGATTTTTTTTAAATTTCCTGGTGATACGATCCACTCCAAATTTCGCAAAAGTTTTTGCGTTAGCTTTATACAACTAATTACCATGTTTGAATTCGATCGAATCCGTATTTTTCGAGTTATCGAAGAAATAACAACAAAACCGTGTGACAGATTATGCCTAATATAACGAACTAAAATGTCGGATTCGGACGCACAACCTAACCTAAACATTGCAAGTCGCTAGCTTTCTACGTTCTCAATTTATCGTGAGATACATAATTTTTTAATAATTTTTTTTTTAATTTTCTAGTGATACCTTCCTCGCGAAATTGCACCTACGTTTATGTGTCGATATTTTACATCTAGTTACCAAGTTTCTATTAGATCAGATCTGTATAGCTTAAACCCAAAATACGTACTCGGAAACCATTGGGCCGTTTATGCCCATTAACGAACTAGTCCGTCATTGAGACGCGCCACCTACCCTGAACATTTCGAGTTGCTATCTCTTTCCGTCCGAACTGGCCGGACAGAATCAAATTTGGCAACGAATTATCCATCAGTGAGTTGAACCTGATAGTTTGAGACAATTTTCGGCAAAAAAAATTACAGACATAATATAGCACGCTGTTCGTCTCCCGGCCGATGAGCAACGACATTTCCTATTTCAATTTCAAATATTGAAGGGATTTCAAAGAAAAAAAATAGATTTCCTTTGAAAATTAGCGGAGGTAATTCTTATTCAAGAGATCAATGCGGTTACTGAGGAGAATATTTGTGAGATGGAACTTGAAAGGTTATGAAATGTTTTTGATTCGTTATCTTTTAATTTTCAGGTTTTGTTCCGAGTACCTTATAGAAACCTCTCCGTTTTTTGACGAAGGGATCCATATTGAAGAAGGAAATGCCCATCAATATTTAATAGTTCAGATAATTTTGTAACAGTTTCAATTTTACAAATCACAACATAAGTTTTTCTCTAAGCTTTCTCATTATAGGTGGAATTCTACGGTACCCCGTTACATTACCTCTATTAACACTTTCAGAGCACTCAATTCAAACGAATATACTCAAATATGTGTATTACTATTTTATGAAACTTAAGCCGAGTTGTTTTCTTTACCTTAATAATTTTTCAAAATGTTTCACCAGGCGATTAGCGAGAACTCAATATCTATTCGAAAATGTGAATCAAAGTTGTGTGAAGCGCGAGACCTATATCTACAAAATTCCTTCGTCAGATTGTCGATTGAAACAAAACAAGAATACAATGCGAAGCAGTAACGAAACCGTAATCTATTCATTACCTTTCACATGCATGAACCATAACCACGATCATCCTAACTGTGAAACGAACATATCGCTTTCCGTCTTGATATCAATCAAGGAAATCATTGCCCGATATTTGCTCAGCGAAACGTACTCGACTCCTACCGTGAAATCGGTAATGCCCATCTCGGAACCTTCCGAAATTGCGCCCCGTGGCTCGGAGTTAATCAGCGACTCGAGCCAGCAGCTCGCATCTCACTCGTTCTTCCCAGTGCCGGATCACGAAGTACCGATAATTGTTTCTGGCAGTCGGCCTGCGAATCCAGCACTCTAGGGGAAGTGAAATTCGAGCCTCGTTCCAACAGGGGATGAACCCGATTCAACATAAGGGCCGATTTACGCGTTTCTAGTAGCTGCTGCCAGTCTCACTGGCATATAAATCGAGGTTTCCACGACCAATGATGATTGGCGCCACAAAATTGTCAGTTTCCTAGAGCCAGTGTTTCCAAATGATCATTGTTTGCTGGCTTAGCAGTTTGAAAAATGACACCGAATTCGATATTTGGCGTAAGTATTAATGATGCAGCGCGAATGTAAGCAGAGCAATTTTGATTAGGCCGATTAATGGCTACCGGATCTGCTGGTTTACTAGTTTACTATACTAATGCAAAGGTCTCGGGATCAAAGAGAGACGTCTCCTTGAGGAGGTCGATATATTCGAATTTTTCTTGGGTTATTCGGGGGTCGATGGAGGATTCGAGCCGGGAACGGAAACGAGAGTCGGAATTTTCTCGAGGTATCGCTTTTTGATGGCAGAAATCGTGGGGAGTATTTTAAAAAAAATTGTAAATTCGGGTGAAAACGTCGTTTCGGCTAAAGGTGCAAAACGGCGGAAAAGAAATCTGCCTAGGATGCGAGGCTCGGAAATATATTTGGTCCGGGACCGGAAGACGAGATTCGGAATTAGTTGGTAACGGAGCCCGATTTTTGATAGAATATTCCCTTTTACCGTAAACAGATCGCAAACTTTGACATTTTTTGAAAATTTCGGTAAATATGAGACATTTTGACCACTTCGGATTTGATCGACTCCTAGAACGTGAAAGACTTATTTGACCATAGATGACAGAAACTTCTGTCAGTTTGAATCAACGACTTCATACGCTGTTTTTGGACGAATAACGTGGTGAATTTATACGAAATCGACTATAATCTGTGAGAAAATATGTGGAAAATTACTTCAGAATGGTAAACTCCATCGACTTTGATACCCATATTTCATAGAATACAACAATTTTCCGATGTGATGTGGAAGAATGTAAACACACGTAAGAGACATCACATTCTTGAAATTTCCGACATCAGAAGGAACGAAAAAGGTATAAAGAGGATATTATCTGCTCAAATGTATGGAAGACTACGATTTATATATGAAATATATTGTTCATAAGGTAGGTACGTCAGGGTTCTCACCCGTTAGGACACGTGGACATATTCACTCATAATTTTTGAAGTCATCTGGCCCAGGTGCAAGAGCTACGTATATTCGTACCGGCACCATAGATTACCGGGATCGATTCCTGTAGCGGTCCAATGAAGCTTTATTTTCAATTTTTCTCATCTCTCCCAAATGAAAAACTTCAAGGAACATTACTCCCCTATGAACGTATCATGGGATATGGATCTTTTCGTCAAACTACGAAATCTACATTGAATTTCCGTTTCATTGGACTGAGTTCTTTTACATTTCTCAAAATATTCAAACATTAAGCAGAAAATTAATTGTCGAAAATGAAAAACCACTTTACAGGGAGTTTTTAGTAAACTATCATCTCGAGATATCCATCATGAGGAGAATTCTCAACATTGTAAAACCGTTGCAAAAGGAAAACTGGATGCCACCACTGCTATACTGGGTGTTTTTCGAATCCACATATAGGAACTCAAAAACAGCTGTACTGATTTTGATGAAACTTTGTGTTTATGTTGCGGTTTGTCTCTGGTTCATAATAGCATCCGGTAGGGGGCGCCCAAATCGATTTATAGGAACTCAAAAACGGCTCGACCGATTTCGATGAAACTTTGTGTGCGTGCTTGTGTGGGTCTCAGAATGGGCCTTAGAATCAACAGGACCCGTTAGATGGCGTTGAACTACCGGTTCAATTGATCTACCGATTATATTGATCTACTAAAAAATGTAGATCTAGCAGAAAAATGTAGAAATGTAGGAGTTTTTATTGGAATGTACATTCAATAAAATTAAAAATTTTAAAACTCTTGTGGGACGTACCATGGCAAATCATGCAAAATTGCAAGATATATTAGGAGTTCGAACGATTAATTTACAAATCCATTTTTTATATAACAAAATTTACATTTTTCTGATGAGTAAACGGTAGGTACGTTGACTGTTGACTTCTAATTCAAAAAGCTGAAAAAATAAAAAAAAACCAACAGGGTAAACTGCAGAAACTCATATAATAATTACATAATTTGGAATTTTGCGCGCATGTCCAAGGGAACAGCATCCTATAATTTTCGAATTCTTTGGAGAAAAATAGCCTCAAACATTAGGTTATATCACTGATAAATAATTCAAGGTCAAATTTCATTCTGTCCGACCGGCCGTTGCCATGATAACTATCGAACGGAAACAGATACCGGCTTGAAATTTTCAGTCTAGGTGCCCATTCGAATGCTATGGTTAAGCTCGTTAATGGGCATTATAGGCCAAATTGCTTCGGAGTTGAAATTTTTTTTTCGAACATTACAAATCCAATCGAATTGAAACTTGGTAACCAATTGTAGAATGCAAATACTTATGTGAAATTTCGTGAAGATCATATCACAAGATAATTTTTAATAATTAAATAATAGTCTGTATTTTGGAAACTTTCCGTCCGATATCGTTGAAATTTTGCTAGAGATTTCAAAACCTAAGTCTACAGTTCTTCAAGTTCCAAATTTGTACACGATCAAACTATATTGTTGGAGTTATTGAAAAAATACTGGAAAACGAGCAGCATTGGACAAGTTCAGTATCTGAATGAGACCATTACCACGATAACTTTCGAACTGAAAGAGATAGCGACTTGCAATTTTCATGGTAGGTTGCGCAACCGTAGGCGACATTCAAGTTCGTTAATAGACATGATCGGCCAAACGATTTTTGAGTTATACCCAGCTTAAATTTTGTTGCTATTTCCTTAATAACTCAAGAAATACAAATCCGATCCAATTTTAACTTGATAATTGGTTTTAGGTTACCAACGCGCAAATTTTGGCGAAATCACTATCACTACAAAATTAAAAAAATTATGTATCTCAGAAACTATTCGTGCAATATAGCTGAAATTTTGCGAGACACTCTAAACACTAACTTTACAGTCAAGATCCAAATTTGCACAAAATCATAACTACATTGAAAATGTGTTTAAAAAAATATTGGAAGCCAGGCAACCTTGTGCGAGTTCAGTAGCTGCATGTTCCTGACTTCCTGTCAGTGCTTTTTCAGAATTTTTGCACGCATGTTCTGGGAAACAGCGTGCTATCATTTTGCCCAAATGTCTGTATTGTTCCAATTTTTTGCCGAAATTGGTCTCCAACTATATGGTTCGACTCACTGATGAAGAATTCGAGGTCAAAATTGATTCTGTCCGGTCCGCCGTTGCCACGATAACTCGAGAATAGAAAGAGACAGCGACTTGAAATTTTAAGGCAGGTGGCGTCCAAATGCGACAGCTAAGTTCGTTGTTGGGCAAGATCGGCCCAACGACCAAACTAGAATATTATTTTCTCGATAACTCAAAAAATACAGATCCGATCGAATTGAAACTTGGTAACTAGATGTGAAATAGCGACATAAAGACGCGTGTGAAATTTTGTAAGGATCGTCTCACTAGAAAATTTTGAAAAAGTATTATGTAAGTCACGATAACTTGAGAACGGAAAGAGATAGCGACTTGCAATTTTCCGGTTAGGCATAATCGGCCAAATGGTTTTGGAGTTATAAAAATCTGAAATTTTGTTGTTATTTCCTCTATAACTCAAAATATTCAAATCCGATCCAATTAAAACTTGGCAATTACCTGTAGAATGCCGACGCGCTAATTTTCGCGGAATTGCGTGAATATCGTATACTGAAATTACTTCAAACTTAAGCGTTTTCGTGTATTACTGGATATATTTATCATGAATCACAATTCCGAAAGAATTCTTTACTTGAGATATGAGTTTTTTCGTATAATATTGGATATTTAATTAATTACAATTCCGAAAGAATACATTACAGAATTAAAAAATTTGTGATTTTAGACGATTCTGTCAGTACTCAAGTCTATCATTAAAATGGTACGAAATGTATTCATATCTTATAAAAGCTGAGAAAACGGTCTATATCGATGGTAAGTTCGATTAAGAATATACAAGAGGTGAATAGACAATAGGGCATCCAGGCAAAAACTTATGGTGGAAAATAAAAAAGGGTAGGTAGTCGATTTCACACCTCTGTACCTATGGGGGTTGAGTGAAAATTTAGCTCTAATTGAAAAATATGTCTACAAAATTTTATGTCGTCCACAAAAATGATCGAAAAAATGCTTTTTATGCAGAATTAACCGTTCCCCCCCTTAAATAACGTGTAATTGTGAGGAATATAATAAAATGCAGATTCTTCAGTAGAAACCAAATCAACATTAACTTTGTGTTGTATGAAATACCAATGACACAATTTCTGGAATTCAATTCGATCTGACGAAGGTGTTCATGTCCATCCGAAATATCTGGTTGGAACGAATCTATTTTGACAGTAAGCTGACGATTTAAGCACTCTAGGGGAAGTGAAATTAAATCCCGCAAGAGACCGCACGCCCGCCATCAGCACAGAAAAGCTCTATTCGGTAACAGTCCGTCGACTCGCGGTCATTAGGTGTACGTTTCATTGTTATGGCACTTTCCCTTCTTCATTATCTCCGTCCTCATTTCCCTGTTGTTTTTTGCTCATTAGACCATCCTAACATTGCGCAACGCCGCGAACGTAAGGGATACGCCGTTTTCGTAACTCGAACCTTCGAGGAAGTCTCCGAATGGTAACAACAATGCTCGGGAATGGCGATAATGGGTGAACAATTTCACTCGAGAAATTCCGTTTCAACAACGGGAAAGTGAATTTTGACCGGCACGTACAAGGGTTATTCAAATAATTGGCCCATTAGACGTGTCTCGGTTTCTAGGAGAAATTACCAATTTTTGCCAATAGGATCTCTAGGATCTTTAGGATCTCATAGTGTTACCTATTTTGGTGATGAAACCAGGAATCTTTTTACTGGGCTATAATGTCTTTGGAACAACTGAAATGCGTAACCGTTGGAAAGAATGCCCATTCAATTGGAAAACTTTCTTGTCTCTTGCATAATTTTCATGAAGCTCAAGATTTTTGAGAAAAATCTAAAAATGTGATTGAACGCATTTTGAGATTCAGATGGCATTATTCTATTTGTCAATCACATTTTTAGACCCTGCAGAGGGTTGGGATAAAGGAACCAAGTAAATATCTTCAAAACGAAACGGATAAACTTTGCAGGCAGGTACAATGACGTGTAACGTATTTGATGCCATATTTTTGTTTATAATGTTTTCCTGGTTTAATCGGAAATAAATAGTGGTACGATCCTCACAAAATTTTACATACATCGATATTCTACAACTAGTTACCAAGCTTCAATTCGATCGTGTCTATATTTTTTGAGTTATCGAGGAAATAATATTCCAGATGGGTATAACTCCGAAACCGTTGGTCCGATTAAGGCCAACAGCAATCTTATCTCTTCCATTCAGGTGCGCAACCTATCCTGAAAATTGCAAGTCCCTCTCCCCTTTCGTTCGAGAGTTATCCAGGCAACGGTCACCCATCCAGCTACTGAACTCACACAAGGCTGCTCGGATCTCCAACAATATAGATCCGATCATGTTCAATCTAGGATCTTGGTAATAGAGTTAGCTTCTGAAAGCTCTCGCAAAATTTCTGCGATGTCGGACGAATTTCTGTTTCTGGTATATAGAATTTTTTCAATAATTTTCTATAATTTTTTAAAAAATTTCTAGTCATACTATCCTCACGAAATTTTGCAAGAATTTTTGCGTTGCCATTCTACAACTAATAACAATGTTTGAATTGGGGCGGTTTTGTATTTTTCGAATTATTGAGAAAATAACAACCAAATTTCAGATGGGTATAACTCCAAAACCGTTTTGCCGATTATGCCTATAAACAAACTCAAATGGCGCATTCAGATTCTCAACATAACCTGAAAATTTCAAGTCGCTATCTCTTTCCGTTCTTAGGTTATCGTGTCATAAAAATATTTTTTAATAATATTTTTCAAATTTTCTAGTGAAAAGATTCTCACAAAATTTCACAAACGTGCTTAGGTTTATATACTACAACTATTCACCAAGTTTCAATTCGATCGGATTTATATTGATTGAAAACAAAATTATTACTCGGAAACTATTGGGCCGATTATGCCCATTAACGAACTTGTCCGTCGTATTGGGATGCGCCAAATACCCGGAAAATTTCAAGTCGCTAGCTCTTTCCGTTCTCAAGTTATCGTGGCAACGGCCGGAAGGCCAGCCAGCCGGCCGGTCGGACAGAATCAAATCACACCTCGAAATCTTCATCAGGGAGTCGAACCCAATCGTTTGAGACCATTTTCGGCGAAAAATTCGAAAATTACAGACATTTAGGCAACATGATAACGCGATGTTCCCATGCAAGAGATCTATTAATCTATTTCAGAAAGAATTTTCATCGCCACTAAGGTTCAGGCACACAGGAATAGGAGAAATTCGCTTCAATATTCACGAAGCTAGAAGTACACTGTTCCACAATCCGAAGGATTAGAACCTGAACATGAATACCGTATAGGTTTGTAACTGACTGAATGTTTCACGAAATGTAGGGTTTTCAACCCAATAAATTCTTTCTAAAATTGTACACATCACGTCCCCCGCAGAGCTGATAAATATTAATATAGAGCAAGGATCCAATCCTGCGGAAATATAATTGAATTTCGAAGGGCCTCAGCTACACAAATCCATTTCGATATTTCCATTATGTTCGCTTCGCTTCGACTAAATTTAATTATGAGTTATGACGTTCGTTGAAATACGCTGCGAGTTACGATTATGATTAAAATTCATCGATCGAGTTCCAGATTTTCCCAGAAGAACCCTCTTCTTCCGAATATATTATTGGCACGCTTATTGCCCTGAACAAATAACAGTAATTTTCGAATTTTTGGCAGAAAATGGTCTAAAACGACCAAGCGTAAGCAGATAGCTCTCGAACTAAATTACTTTGATGGTTGAAATGTATAAGGCATAAATATTTCGGTTGGCTTAGTTAGTGGGCAAACTCTGCTGAGTGGTTTTGGAGTTAAAACAATATGAAATTAAGTTTTTCCAATAACTCAAAAAATACTAATCTGACAGAATTCAAACTTGGTAGTTGGAAAATACGGACGAAAAGGCGCGACAATATTTTGTGAGGATCGTATGACTATAGAACATTTTGAAGAAAATTTAGGAAAATTCTCTATTTTATAAACAATCCGTCAGAAATTGCTGAAATTTCGCAAAAGCCTTCAAAAGACTATTTTGCACTCAAGTTGTAAAAGAAGAACTTCGTGAGGGCTCATTGACAATTTTCGAAACAGTTGATTTATTCGAAAGTAACATATTTTTTTGAATCAGCGTGATCACCTGTGCCGTCGTTTCTTGAATATTTCAATTCGATTCTGCATCAGACAAAATTCCTAGGAGTTAGGATCCGGAGTTTCAACGTATGACAATCATATTCATACAAAAAAAAATTAAATGACCCTTAATGATATCTCGGAACATTAACAGGTTATTCTACATAGAAATAGAATGTGTTTGTCCTATAAATTATGAGCCATAAATTTACCGAGAAGAAAATACAGGCTGTTGATGTACAAAAATTGATTTTCTGCCAAAATTGTATACCCTTGAGATAATCCAATGCATTCTTTCCAATACAAAAACAGTTTTCATCATGAGCAGTGGCGTGTGTATGGGCAATGGCTTTATCAATCAAAACTTAAAGAGTACACCACTGATTTTTTTGAATAAAGAACTTCTCGTTCAATTTCAAACAGAAAAGGTCTGCAGAGAATTTCCTCTGTGACTCGTCGTTTTCGAGTAACAAATAAGAACTATTCGGACGTCCGTGAAAATGTATTATTCAATTCATAATCAAAATCCGTTGATATTTTCGAAGATGAATATGATTCAATGAAATTTGGTACATTGGTACCAATCATGAACCAAATTTTCAAAAATGTTACAGAAATTCATTCTTTTTTCAAACTTCACCCTGCACCAGGGTTGGTCAGACATTGCGGAATATTGCCGCTTGATTCAAGAAACACATGGCCAGTATACAATCTTGACATTGTATTTTTGTGTTGTACTTGCTACCGCTATGTTTTGAGATTCGGTCCACTCAATTTCAGAAAACACAATAAATTATTCAAAAAAATGGGTTCAAGCCCTGTGGACAGGAGCTTTCTGGCGTTCTAGTTCAAACAGACAAATTATATCTCCGAAAGTATTGGTTTCTCAGAGTTGGGAATTATGTCAATGTATTCTTATGATATAACTGCATCATAAAGGAAATTCAATTCAAATAATAGTTTATTTATCAAGATTAAATGAGCAATCTGAGAATGAGCACTACACAATGGAAGAAATCAAATTAAAATAGCTGAAATGAATTTGACTCCCTCTTATAGAACAGGATGACATGTACGAGTATGAACACAGATCATATAATAAAGCTTAGATAGAATAATTATAACATTCTGTGAAAACATATAAGTACGATTCATTATTTAAATTTCGAAAAATCATATCTCCGAAAGTATTAGCTTGTTGGAGTTGAAAATGATATCAATGGATTTTTATGGTGAAACTGCATCTTAAATAAAAATTGAATTTGAAATTTGTTACTTAAAAAAAATGTTTTTTTTTCGTTACTTCGAAACCATCTGGCCTAATTTGCCCAATAACTAACTTAACCGTGATATTCGTCTCCCTAACCTACTCTGAAAATTTCAACTGCCAAGCTCATTCCGTTCGAGAGTTATTTCAAAAATTTTTTTTGACACTTTGCGGCAAACTGGTCGATACAAAACTTCACATGCGTATAAAGGTCATGATTCTACTATTTGATGCTAAATTTCAGATAGATCGACTGATCGGTTTCGGAAATATTCATAAAAATTGTTTTTACTAAAATTCTCCGAAACCGCTTTATGGATTTCGCCCATTAACGAACTTGTCCGAGATATTTACGCTCTAAACCCACCTTGCAAATTTCAATCCTCTAACTCCTTTCGTTCGAGAGTTATCGTTCCTACATCCGGCCGGCCGGACCGGCCGGACAGAATCGATTTCGACCTCGGATTCATGATCAGTGAGTCGAACCAAATCGTTTGAGACTATTTTCAGGCAAATATTCGAAAATTACAGACATTTGGGCAAATTGATAAGCACTCAGTTCCGAGGAACTAGAGCGCCAAAAATTTAACAAGCTACAGCCGGGTACAGTTCTCACATCCGGTCCACTCGATTGCAGATAATTCAACAAAATTATTAAAAATATACAACAAACTGTATCTGGGGGTACACTTGGAGGCATACGCATTTTCTAAAGGAAATATTACTTGCTGAATAATATACCTACTGCTACACAAAAGTTAAGGAAGTTCAGAAACTTTGTGACCGTTTCAAAAGTTGCCGATTATTGTCCACCAGATGTTCATTTATGATAAATTAAATGTTTACTATCTTATATCTGAATGGTTTTTTGCTCCTCGTTTGATAACTTTTTCAGTTTCAGGCAAGTTCTTGTTGTTTGCGTTTCTGAGAATTTTGGATCAGTTATTATTTTACGTTCTTACAATAAACTTTGATTAAAATTCCGAAAATTTGTTTTGCAATAATACCTAGACGTAAACTTTGTGCGGATGAATCCAATAGGGCTATTCTATTGGTATGATCGAGGCGGGACGTAGTCAGAGATGTTGCGAATTTCTTTCAAGTTATTGAAAGCGTACTTTCCCGGCTCGTCCATCGATATCGAGAAACTGGAAACGTGGCCGAAAGACCGAGAATTGAACTGCCAAGAAATACCACTCCTGCACAAGATTGGCTTCTGACCGTGACTACCGAAAAGAGCCTTTGAGTTCTTGTCGAATAATGAAACAGCACCTTTTGAAAGCTACGTGTTTTGGTTTCGATTGAAACAGTTTGTCGAAGACGTCGAGAAGTTAATCTACATTCTCGACTACTTTTGGGAAGGATTCCACAAACTCAAAATCATATGCGACTCTGATTGGAATGGGCTAATGAGCACGTGAATTGGAACGATCAATGGAGGTCTGTATTGTTCACAGATGAGTCGAGATATGGACGGTTCTCGGATAGCAAGCGTGTTCGTGTATGGACTCATACTCAGGTGCCCAGAAATCGCTGATCGGTTCAAGAAGTTCATCCGTTCAGAGGCAGACAGTTACGGTTTGGGGAGGCATTTTTTTCAATGGACGACAGAATTGTTGGTATGCTTGATGTCATTGACAATATTATTTAATTGTTTCATGCTGCTATTGGACCAAATTTCTTATTTTTGGACAATAATGCGCTACCCCATCGTGTGATAATTGTCGATGAAGCTCTGGAAATCCATGGTATTCCACATTTGGCCCTGTCCCCTCGGTCCCCAGACCTCAATTCCATTGAACACGCTTGGGAACAGCTCTAAAGAGCTTTGGATTCTCATCAACCACCTACACATATGCTTCAAGAACTCAGACGGCTTTTACGGCAAACTTATAAAGAAATGGGCAAAAGAATGAGTTATACAGTGCGTTTCAAAAAGTACGCACCAAGACCAAATTTTCTCGCCTGTTTAGCTTTTTGAAATTTTGGTTTTCGGGAAAGTTGGTGCTCAAGAAACGATGATTTTTGACATATATGTCATTTATCGTGTTACTCTGCAAACCTGTAAAAATTGACATTTTTTTTGTAGAAATCAGAACAATATCAAAAAGTTTCTGAAATAAATGTTGATCAGAATTTCATTTTATAACAAACTGCCAAATTTTATAGTGAAATTCCGTAATTTTTTGATATTAATATTTTGATGACAGCACGCTAGAGGGAGCTTTGGGCTTTGCGGAAATTTGAAAAATTATTCGTAATGTAATTCCACTGAAAGAGACATCATCACAAATCAAATAAAGTTTATAGATATTAATTTAATGTTCCTCATTAATTAAGATTTCTATAGTGAAAACCTCACAATCTTGGTACAAATCGAATTATAATATTATAATTATAATAATAACTTGCTAATTATTCTTGGAACGTCATAAAAAATTAAATTCTTCTATTTCGCAACTGAAGAATAATTCTCCAAACCTCTGAAATCCTTTTTGAATTTATTAACTAAAATACCACTAAAAACGTTAATACAGACCTCATCTAAAACAAAGTTAACTGTGAAAATGTAATCGAGTTGACAGGAACACTAAATAAATAAATAATTTGCAATTCTATTATTCTATGCGCCTGTTCATCTTTGTTTTAGATGAGGTCTGTATTGCGTTTTTAGTGGTATTTGAGTAAATATATTCAAAAGCGATTTTAGAGGGTTGGAGAATTATTCTTCAGATGTGATATCGAAGAATTTAATTTGTTATGATATTCCAAGAATAATTAGTGACATATTATCTCTTTGCGCATTTAATTTCTGAAGTATAATTCGGTTGGCACCAATATTGTGAGGTTTTCACTATAGGAATCATAATTTATGAGGAACATCATTGAATTAATAGAAACTTTATTTAAATTGTAATAATGTCTCTTTCATTAGAATTACATCCGAATAATTTTTCAAATTTACGCAAATCCAAAAGCTCCCTCTAGCGTGCTGTCATCAAAATATTAATATCAAAAAATTTAGGAATTTCAGTAAAAAATTTGGCAGTTTGGTATAAAATGAAATTCTGAGCAGAATTCAGAAAAATTTTTGATATTATACTGAATTCTACGTTCTTTGGTCATTTTTCTAAAAAAATGTCAATTTTGACAGGTTTGCAAAGTAACGCGATCAATGACATATATGTCAAAAATCATCGTTTCTTGAGCACCAACTTTCCCGAAAACCAAAATTTCAAAAAACTATACGGGCGAGAAAATTTCCTCTTGGTGCGTACTTTTTGAAACGCACTGTATATAAGTGAGTAAACATTTATATTGCTCATATTTAAAAAAAAATGGTGATAAAAATGGAAACTTTTGGAACAGTCTCAACATTTCTGAACTTCCATAACTTTTGTGGAGCAGTATATTTACAACCCATTATTCCCAATTCTGACCTGGCTACTGGTAGTCCGGATATAAATAATCAAACAAATATATAATAAAGTAATGTCAATGGAGACATTGTTTCAGACACCAAGAGTATTAGACATTTTCTTTGGCGAATTGGTAATTTTTGTTTTGATCCAAGATGAGATATAGGGTGGTTAGTGGTTAGTACTATGAAGACTGTTAGTACATTCACTGCGAAACATGCAAGCAGTTCCTACTCCAGCTCACCCCAAAGAGGTTGCAGCATCTTCGAATAGCTTGCGAAGTTGTTGAATATCACCAGGAAACAAAGGAGGTCGCCACCGTCTGTGTGCACTGTTCACAATTACAATAATACAAATCTAAGTTCACCTAGGAAAGTAGCAAGGAAACGTTCGAACCAACGAGAAATTCACTCGAAGTAAAACTTCCGAAAAGGGTGTTCCGAATGTAAGTGAAAGCTGAATTTCAGTAGTAAAATCAGTCAGTCAATCATAAGAATAATTTATTAAACTTTTTTTTGGACTTTCGATATCCACGTCAAAAACGAATGTCAGTTAATTCCACTAACATAGGAAAGTCGACAAACTATTTTAATGTATACAGGGCGTTTGTAAAGGTCATGCTTTTCTTCGCGCTGGTTAATGGGGCGCTATCATTTTGTTCAACTGCATTTATATCGATATTTAAAAGCATTCGTTGGTCAAAAAAAATCAAATATGGTATATACAAAATATACATATATGGTATAACTACTGGACGTATTTTGATGAATTGAAAAAGATATTATCAGATAAGAGATGCTGAAGTAGATTTTTTGTTCACTACTGAATGAAGGATTTATTAGTAATAGTAATTTACGTAACATGTCCAGAAATTGTCTATTCGGACGAATAGACAAAATTCTAGGACGAGCCGTAGAAGAGTCCTGGAAGTCCGCATAGAAACTATTTTCGGGCGTGTTGAGTACAATATAACAGTGTAAAATCACAAATCAATGAGACGACAAATTTCTTTATTATACATTTTAATTCTTATTTGAATTAAACAGAACAGAACAGAAAATACTTCATATCAACAGAAATATTCTAATTCTTATTTATATTAAAATTCGAGCAATTGCTACAATTGAAGGGATTCAATTTGTTTGAAATACTTGGTATATTCAAATTCATTTTGTTGAAGCCAGAACAAGAAGCCAAAGTTTACGTTTCACATTGATTGCTTTCTTGTGATGATTCTTGTTGAATGGTCTTGGCAATTTTGATTTTGTTTGTAAGTAAATTATCTAACAACAACGACGTTATTCTTCCCGTCCTAGTCCTGGAAGTACGTACTTCCCGGACTAGGCCGGGAAATGCTAATTTCTCAAAAAAAAAAATGCGCCCGGGAAGTGGGTTGCCGAAAAAAGTGTTTTGAAATATTAATATAAACGTAATACTAGCTCAAAATGCTTAAGATTGGTATATTGGACGTAATCTAATGAATTGGAACGAAATTTTTTGGAATTCAGTGTATTAAATATGATAACTGATTAGTTGATTTTCTTGAACAGTTCTATGTTCTAAGGTTGAATTAAATAATAACCTGTATCATACGTATAAGATCCACGATTTCAAGGATTTATAACATTTTCTTGTTATTTTTTGACTTATATGACTTTTCTGATGTCGCTGAAATTTTTGCAAGAGCCTTTAAGACCCTATTTTATAGCCAAGTTCTTCATTTATACTGGATTGGATCTATGTTGTTGGAAATATTTTTAATATCATCCAAAAATGACAGCCCTTAATATAACAGCTGCCAAGATAGCGGTTATTCAAAATGGAGCCTATTCTTGGAAAATCCTGTATACTTAACAAATATCAATCCAATTTCAGGCATAGAATTCATGGTGCGACACTCTTTGATATATTTTCGGCCGAAATGCGGTCCAAATACTGTCAAAGTACAGGGATTGTTCTATTCCAGTTTTCGCCGATAAATGCTAGCCATAGACATTTCACCGGCATTTCAAATATCTAAAAAAATAATTGAATTTAAAATAAACTTTCTTTATTCATGTTTGGTGTTGAATGAAGTACAATTTGCTGAAATTTCATAGTTTGAGTATTGTAATTGTTGTCCTTTATGTTTCCTTCTTGTTTTGTGTTGACAAAAATGGCAACTTGCTTGTGGTAGGGTATTGAAAATTGGAAAATTTGTTTGAGCAAAACATTTTTCTACTGAATAAATATTGAAGAATAAATTAAAACGTGGAGCACTCTATTTGGATAGTGTATAAATTTAATGAATCATTTTTGTTATTTCATAAATATACCTAGTTCTGAAAGATCAAATCAAATAAATTTTGAAATCTGTCATAATCTCCTTAATCATTGAGAAGATATCTTTTTTAACCAGAAGTGGGTAAGTTTGAGAAAATGCTGTATACACAAGAATGTTTTGATGAAGTTGCAAATTATACATCGAGAATAATAAATTGAATGCTCACTGTAAATGAGCCTTACATGATAAAGGTAATTTATACATTTGAATAACAATATTATATCGATAGATATTATGTAGAGGTATAACAGAAAATTCTGTACTATTCAATGTATTCCAATAAAATAAATTTGATGCTTCTATTCTTCACAAGACATTGAATGTGATCTTTTGTAATATTGAAAAATAATGAATTCACAGGTTTTTCATTCACAGTTCCTCTCAAATTGATATCACCTGCTGTTCCAATGAAACTTTACTGATAAATCACTTATTTGACCTGATTATATCTAGGCAAAATAAAATTGCTGTTCCTAACATATGGGGTTTACTGACTGAACAGATTCTGTTCTCAACAGTTATTTGTGATGCTGCTTAAATTTCACTATAGAACAGTCTGTCGTTAGTTCTCAGTTTGTTGAAGCTAACATCAAAAATAAATCAGTCAAGCTGGAGAATATAACGACTCTGGTTGATTTACAACAATATATAACTACTCTTTAATCTCTGATTATGATTATATTCTTTTCATTTAGATTTTCGAACTAGTAATAGTGAAATGATACTAAACTTTGTCGCTTGTTAGAATCAGCCACATCGACTCTAACGCCATCATCCTTGACAGAGTGAAGTAGAACAAGACTATTCTAGTTCCGTTTTTCGGACGAAGACTTTAACAGGTATTAGTAGGGAGTGTCGGCATCTTATTGGCGCTCTTAATATTATATGCATCCCGAGTGAACAAAGCTTATAGTTGCTAAGCGATGGACCAATACTCGGGTAAGGAGATATCATTATTGTTCATAGTCGTTGCCACTCGACATCGCTCTCCTGTCGCGGTGACGCTTATTATCTTCCATTTTTTTTCGCTCTCATACCTCAAAGGCCTTAATGCGATAAGTTAAACCTAACAAGTCATAATCAGCCTTTCAGAGTGTAACTCTGAAGTATTTTCAACCGACACTACTTTCAACGAATTCAGTACAAAATCAAACAGTTATCTCGCCTGGTTCATTTCTCTATTTTCCCCTTTTAATCAGACCGATCCAAGTTATTGCGATGGATGATCAACATAACAACCCGAATACGTAAAACATCAAAGTAATAACCCCTGTTATATATCTGCATCAATCAATTTAACAAGACGTTCTGATCGACTGCTGACTGACACATGTTTACAGAAGCACCGGAATCTCCGCGTTTATCGCGGAATTTCAAAGGAACAGTCGGGAGACCGTTCAACATATCTATAAACACAGCGTGGTTAGCTAACATGTATTAACAATGATGAAAGGTTGTTTGCAATACCTTTATACATGTTGAATCTCAGAGTTGTACCTTAATTTTAAACATAGACTCCTATCATCAAATATAACACTTTTTTCATTTACCATCCTTCCAGATTCTGCTCAGGTGAAAATATACAGGCTGTTGAAATTTGGAAAAAAAAATAGTGCGTAGAGTCCCTCTGCGCGGAAGAAGTGAAACTTCGTAATGTGGTTAGAAAATAGGAGGGGGTAGAAAACTACGCGCATGCGTTCGAGTGCCACGCATTCACTCTCGCTCTGTCTCTTTCTATTCCTCCTCCCCAGGGCGTTGAACGTTTAACGCAACAGTGCTTTCATACCCCCTCCATGGTAGCGTTAAACGTTTAACGCAACCTTCTTGGTAGTCGCATTAGAAGTTTCACTTCAAAAGAGAAATGAAAAATACCTTACTCCCTTAAATGAACGAGCGCGCAAAAGCTCCTGCTTTCAAGATTGTTTATACAAAACAACACTTTCGCTCTGTCTCTTTCTATTTCCCCTCCCCAGGAGCATTGAACGTTGAACGCAACAGAGCTTTCATAGTGCGTTAGTTTTCATTGGATTTAAGTCCATTGTTTTTGAGTTTATGGAATATAGTTTGGGAGAGGAAATTTGAATTTTTTTTTTTTGGTTGTTAAGCTCATACATGTATAGTACTCACCACAGGTGTGCCTTTGTCACTCTTCTTTTTTTCTGTGGTATGTTTCTTATGGACCAAAATTTAACGATTGTTCACCTAGTATACTTTATTGTTTTTATATAAACGATGTAATGCTGATAATTTGGGAAATATATCTACTTATTATACCCCCTCCATGGTAGCGTTAAACGTTCAACGCAACTTGATACTTGATGAATTCATTTTGTACTCTGCAGTCTATTAATATGCGCAAAATTTATTCTACTAAAGATAAATAAGTAATACAAAGTTAAGAATGGCGATCAAGAAGCAATTTACAATCGAACTCTACTCCGAACCGAAATTAATATTGTTTATGTTTTTTGTGAACGTAATGACTGAGCATTTGTTAAGGTCTAGAGAAAGGAAAATTTCTCTCTCAAAATTGCTGAAGCCTGTTGATATCATTCTGCATCTTTGTGGAGTGATCTAAGTAGGGGTCGCCAAGATCTTGAAAATTTCAAGACCTTGTCTTGATCTTGTCTTGATTTCAAGACCATGTATTCTTTTTTGCTATTCATAGAATTAAATGTAGCAAGAACTAATAGAATTAATGGCACAGTTAATGAGATGAAATGTATTTTTATTATTATTATTGATAAGGGGTTACGTTGCACCGCGACCTTGAGATCTATTGTGCCCCTGAATGATGAAATGTATGTCGCAACCGTGATTAATCCATATATAAAATAAAAATCGATGTATGTTCCATAATTATTATAAGGGCTAGCAGAAACTGACGAGTGCAGATTCTGTTGGGAGGAGGATGAAACTCTTGATCACCTGACAACGGAATGCCTCGCCATCTCAAACCAACGCAAGGAATGCTTTGGGCAAGAAATCTGCAGGAGCGAATACCTAGCCTCCTTGAAGCCATCCCAGATATTGGAGTTCATCAGAACTCTGGAACTGGGAGGCGAGCTGTAGATGGTAATGACATCGACAGCTCTGAAGGGAGGGCACAATAGACCTTAAGGTCACAGTGCAACGTTACCCCCTACAACAATATACAATATGTTCCATAACAACTGGACCGATTTCGATGATATTTTGAGGCTATCATCAGATTAGCCCAGTGGGTGATCCTGGTAGCGATCTGATCTACAACAATTTTTTTTCGTTTGTGAGCACTTGCGAAATTAAGGTTCGAGAGTATATATCGTCTATTGGCAAGATAAAGACTACCGAGTCCAGCTTGTTTTATATCAAACAATAAACGCTATTAAACAGACTTACTTTACTGAGTATAGTTTTATGTAAATTGAACGTTGGTTCGAAACGTTTCCTGCATTCATAGAAATAGATACCAGAAGCATTGCAGCTCTACCCACCGCTACAAGGAGAAACTTGAAGAAATAACTTCGAACTTACCTCCTCAAAACCTGAGATGACGTTTCACCGTCACTGAGATCGCATTCAAACTGAAGGCGACTTCCTTCGGTAGCCTTCAGATATGATTCCCTTCGTGTTATCCTATCTTCATTACCTGAAATTAAAATCACAAATTATCAGTTATTCAGAATTATCAAGTTTCTGGATGAAATATACGGGGTTATTCACTGTTTTAACTATAACAGTCGATGAAAAACTCCATTTCAAGCCAAAAGTATCTCATAAACATAGGGGATTAAATGGAATAATAATCAGAATTTTCGTAATAAATTATTGGGTGAAAAATTTTTCGAGGTTTCTCTCCCTTTTCAACCCGAAAACTAGTCCTCGTAACCCAAAGACCATTTTCCATAGAATAATACGGTCGTTGCAACGATAACTCTAACGGAAAGAGATATAGCGAAGAAGACTCGAACGACGGTTATGTTCGTTAATTGGTGTAATCGGTCAAACGGTTTCGGAGTTGTATTGAAATATTTTTCCAAAATAACTTAAAGATTATAGATCCGATCAAATTGAAACTTCGCTATTAATTGTAGAATGCCGACGCGCAAATTCTTGTAAAATTTCGTAAGGATCGTTTCACTAAAAAAAAAAATTTTTTTCAGAAACTGTCAGATTCTACTGAAATTCCGAACAAACCTTCAAGACGAATTTTATATTCCGAATATATTTTCAAAAAATGTTTGATATCCCCAATTACCCCCAATTTGAAATTTTGATGATGAAACGTATCTCTAATACCGAGTCTAATACCTAACCATGAATTTCAATATTCAAACACAGAGTAGTAAATAAGGAATGGACTGACATTTCTTCACTGAAGGTAAGTTGGGGTTGGTTTAAGACTCTGAGTGCAGGTTATTCCTGGAGGACGACGAGTTTATCGAGCACATCATGTGTGAGATTATTAGATTTGAGGAACTAGGGGTCCAAAAAATGAGGGAACTGGACAAGTTCTTACCCACCGGACTCGCCTAAGCTTACAGCAGTGTTTTCAACTCACCAATATTTTTATTCTTGATCCTACGCCTAACTTTCGGTATCTCATCTCCAACTGCAAGCATAAATAATAAAGTTAATATTAGGATAGCAAGGCTATAAGGAAAGAGTAAATAAACATGATGCAACAAATTCTACAGAGGAATAATTAAAATCTACCACAACGCCTTCTACGTTCAAACAAGAGCTCCAATTAGCACCCTATCAGATCCATCATCTAGCTAGACCTTCATCTCCATTAATGGTTAATAGGAAATGAAAAAACGAAAAGTTAGGATAGTTAGGAAAAGTAGTTAGATGCAGGTGTTGGAGGCCAAAAGCCAAAAATTAAGAAGAAACAAACGGACCTTCTGCCAACAATTGATCGATCGGCGACTCCAATGCTGCTCTAGGAGGTTTGAGATACCTCATGGGTCTAACAGGCGCGTCCAGGTCTAGCTTGGTGGGTCTTATGGGTCTGGGCAGATCCACAGGACTAGCAGCTGGGGTTATGGAAACGACAGGGGTGGTGGGGAATAGTTTGACAGGTTCGGGAATCAGGGGGGAAAGGTCACCGTTGTTCGGGATTCGTCTCGCAATATCGGGTTCTGAGAGAGAGAAAATTAATTTTATAGAAGTTTTCATCTCGCCAATACTGAATTGCTGCATTGAAAAAAACTATTTTCCTGCCTTTATTAGACCCTTAAGTAAAGCCAATAATCCCAAGGAATTCTCAGATATCAGGCCAACAAGAATAAGTGTTTTATCGGCTATCTCGAATTTTTTTGGAAATCAGTCCACCGACTGATGATATACAGTGCGCGTCAAAACTATGGAACAAATTAATTTACTCAGAAGAAAAATATTTGGCAACAAAATCCTGAAACAGGTCAATTTTTGTTCCACTTTTACCTAATTTTTATGCATTTTTGAAGGATTTTTGTTGCACCCTGTGCCATCCCCATCAACCCTCTAATTTTTTTGAGTAGGGAAAGAGGGTCATCTGGTATTTTTTGGCAAGGTCTTTGTATCTTCTTTACAGGCATGCAGAAATTTTCAAGAAAAAATTTTTGCTTTTTGAAAAATAGTTAGTTCAAAGAGGTTTCATTATGTGCACTTTGTCATGGCTTATTTACTTTGAGACGATGGTACCTGATGAAATTTGTCACCGAATGAAAGTCGACCATTACAGTTTTGTTCATGCGCAATTTTCAACCCCTTTTAACTGCCTCACATTTTTTCTCCATTAAAGGGTTCGTAGGGGTTGAAAGTTGTGCATGAACAAAACTGTTATGGTCGACTTTCATTCGGTGACAAATTTCATCAGGTACCATCGTCTCAAAGTAAATGAGCCATGACAAAGTGTACATACTGAAAACCTCTTTGAACTAACTATTTTTCAAAAAAGAAAATTTTTTTCTTAAAATTTATGCACGCCTGTAAAGAAGATACAAAGAACTTACCAAAAAAGTACCCCATGACCCACTTTCCCTATTCAAAAAATTTACAGGGTTGATGGGGATGGCACAGGGTGCATCAAAAATCCTTCAAAAATGCATAAAAATTTGGTAAAAGTGAAACAAAAATTGACCTGTTTCAAGATTTTGTTGCCAAATTTTTTCTTCTGAGAAAATGAATTTGTTCCATAATTTTGACGCGCACTGTATATTTCCTCACTGTCAGACTGACTTCAGGGATCGATATTGTACGTCAACCTCATCGATTCAGGTATCAGATGATATTGTCGGGAATACGGACAAAATGAATGAGAAGAATGCTACCATTGGTCATTCTGATTTACTTTGCATGAAACTAACTGTGGATTCATGCACCCCAGATTAACGAGTATCGAGTAACAATTAAAAATTACAATTAGCACTTAAACGTTGAACTTGTTATTTTTAATGATAGTGTTCATGCAGACAAGTAACAATTATCAATTAACAAAAAAAAAAGAGAAGTTGTCCAACTTTTAACTTTCTACTTTAATTGAACGAGATTTAGCACTTGTACGCAACTAGTGCGCAGATCACATAAATATAACCTCACTTCGTGAAATATTTTGTTGTTTATTGTGTTGTTTCTTTGAGTTCCTCAATATCGCATTTGAAAATGGAATACTAAACAGTTCTTTTCGATTATCAAGGGAACAGAGGTTATTTTGGAAAATGAATGCCATGAATCGTTGACTTGTGTGCATCCCTACTTTTTACTACTTAATTGTTAATTTGAGTGCATGAATGCTACATTCTTATACTTGCTAATTCATAATTGTTATTAGATACTGGTTACTTGATAATCGTTAAATTATGCTTCATGAATCCACACTAAAATGCTTCGGTTTCTCCCAGTATGACGTCACTTTTGTTTGCTTCTATCTGACCAATCGTAGTTAGAGGGGTTTCAATTAAAAATGTTGGCTTAACATCTGGTGTACCACAGTGTTCAGTTTTGGGGCTGCTGCTGTTTATTACATATAAATGTGATATCTCGACCTGTTGTATTCAAGCACGAACGCTGAAAAGATGTCTTTCCCACGTTCAGGATGCAATGAATAGTGATCTCCGAACAATGAGATGTATAATAATATTTGGCAATGACAAATTGAGATCACCTCTTCCAAAACACGTTCACATCGAGGTTGTTAAAGTGATATAAAACAGAATACCTAAACTTCATGAATAAGCTCAATCCGAGATCAACTGTTCATTAGGTAATGCCCCTGCCAGCGGACCAGTAAAATCGCGACTTTTGGCTCGTCGCGTAAAGCTCGCCGGTCGATCATTGCGAAACCGGCGGTATTGCATTGTTTCACCGGCGAGCTTTATCGCGACGAGCCATAAAACCGCGGTTTTACTCGCCCGTGGATCAGAGGCATAACGGTAAGAAGCATTGATATCAGTTCATCCTACCACCACGCTCTGGTGCTGCGTTTCAGAGATCGTTCGTCTATCAAGCAGTCAAAATTTAAAATGTCCTAAATGGCTGATGCCAATTCATTGTTCTTTTTGGGCGATCTTATTCCTCAGAATTTCAATTTGCCCAAATGTCTGTAATTTTCGAATTTTTGGATGAAAATGGTCTGAAACGATTTGGTTCGACTCACTAATCAAGAATCCGTGGTCAAAATCGATTTAATCGAAAAAAAATTTTAATTTTTGTTTTTTAAGATGCAGTTACATCATAACAATCCATTGATATCATTCTCAACTCTAAGAAACTAATACTTTCGGAGATATGATTTTTCAAAATTTCAATAATTATTCTTAATTCTATATGATTTCATAGAATACTCTAATTATAATTTGCTGATGTATATAAATCCAACATGAGGTGAGTCATAGACCTACGGTGTGAATTTAATTGCGAAATTTCTTGAAACTTGACGCACAGAAGCCAAATTGGAAAAAAGGTTACAGCACGCGGTGTTCCCAAGCGGTCACCAATCCAAGTAGTAATCGCGCCCGACGCTGCTTGGCTTCAGTGTTCGGACGGTATCTAGCATATTCAGTGTGGTATGGCCTTAAACAATATTTTTTCCAATTATATTTATGATCAGTTCTATCATAAGAATTATTGTTATCATTCCCAAATCTGAGAAATCAATACTTTAAGATATATGATTTGTCAAAGTTTGAATCATTTCTTTTATGATGTAGTTCAATCATAAGCCATCCATTGATATAATTCGTAACTCTGAGAAACCAATACTTTCGGAGATATGATTGGTCAAAATTTGAGCGCCAAAGCTCCTGTCCGCAGGGCTTTCCCACTAACTTCCCTAACTATCCTGTTCTTCGTTTTTTTTAGTGCGTCATGTAAATGTACTGTTGTAATATTTTTTTGTTAACTTTATAGTCCCACCTATCACTAGCGCTGCGCTAAGACTGAACGGCGGGCATTTTAAAAAGGAAGTTATACTGGCCCACCATGTAGTACTGATTTGGCATAATAGTGCATAAGGTGAGCACGTGGGAAATTTTGCAATTATCAATCCCAATATTGAAAGCCCGATTTCATTACTCGAATTCCCTCATGAGAAAAGCTGTGATATATCTACGTGCATAGATGGCGATGGTGTATGCACAATACGGTGATATTGCCCATGTGGTGTGGATATCCTTCGGACGTTATAGCCGCACTGACGATAACCTAAAAACGGTTGAAACAAGCATGTCTGCGCTGTGGGTTGAATAGAGTTTTGAATTGTGCATCAAATTCAAGTTGCATTATTGTAATCGTTCACGCCATCTAAGGCTAGTATTCTTTAAAAGATTAAAACATATTTTGTAAATGTGCAGAAGCGAGAAGTGTGCTCTGTGAGTGAAAAGGATGAGTTGTACAGCTTTGAGATGGATAGTATGATTGTTAATTTGTGTAAATATAACCTTTATCAAAGAAAATGTATCTTGTTGTGATCTTATAGAGTCAGTGTGTATGTGGTTTGTGTTCGAGAAAACTTTAAATTGAGGGATCATTCGAAGCAGAATTAAACCAACAAAGTTGTCACTGAATACACTGTAAGGGTCAATGAGGTCTGAAAATGCTTATCCATAATAAACCGTGATTCAGGATTTTTAAGTGAAATAAGAAATTGTTGTACATCCGAAATATTTTCACTTTATTGGAACTATACAGGGTAAGTATTTGAGTTGTACATTAATTTCAACCATTCCACTCATCAAACAAATTTTTTCATTTGTCATTTTTCAGATTCGGCTAAGGTAAAAATATATAGGCTATTGTTTGCAGAAAAAAAAATTCTGTAGCTTTAACATGGACATTAAGAATGAAATTAATTTTGGTTTTAAATCTTCTACAACTATGACACATATTCTCCATTTTTTCCTACTTCCACTAGTTTCCTAGTCATAGACTCGCGTATTTATAAAATTAAATTATAAATTAGCATGAGATCATGAGAAAAGCAGATGAAGTTTATCTTGAGTCATCATAACAATTGTTAGTCATTTTAGGAAATTCAATTTTTCTTCATAATTTCTCCTAAACACATCCTTTTTGAAATATTCAACGTTGAATGTTATAAGATATGATATAAATTTCAGTATTTGATGGATGGCTTTAAATCGATCTATTTCTAGGTTGCCACTCTTGCTTTTTTTCGCAAGATATATTATCTATGCACCTCGATCAAATAATATATCAAACCTGGTACACAATTTGACAATGCCGCATGAAAATGTCGAATGGAGACATAAACAAAGTCTATGATCCCATGATTTTTTTGTGCTCCTTTTGCGGAATTACCTGTTAGACTGTTCGATTATACTAATAATATTTCAAGAATGGGCTATGTTGAAATTACATACAATCTTTTAGTGAAAACAATTTGATGGATATTGAATGAAAATTTAGTTGAAATTCACTGTTTCAATAGTGCAATATTAGTTAATGAAGCGTTATATGAATAATGTGAGTAAATAAGTTTTCTTAAAAATTTTCATTGAATTTCAAGCTTCAGATGATGTAAGTTTTTGTAATTTTTTATACGAGCCGAATTTGGAAAAATGTTTTATGTGTTTTATGAGAGGAACCTATGGTTAGAAAGAATGTACAATATGAACACACACCCCCTGTATAGAAATCATGTTTTACTTTTATTATATCGTTCTCATGTGCTCCACAACTTTGTTGGTAATAGCGAATACGATCAGTAATATTTATCATGACATTTTCCATTTTATAAATTTAAATTCAATTAATTAAAATTAAATAAAAAATTGTACCCACTTTCGTCTTGTGCCGATTTCTCGATAACAGTGTCCTGTCTGCTGAGTTTCCTTTGACTGATGTCATCCGGGCCTCCATTCCAAGAATCCGCAGAATTCGATCGGAAGTGTATTCTATTCGATAGATTTTCCGATATATCTGAAAAATAATAGCAGAGTTTATAGAAATTTATAAATATCTGTTATAAGAGTGAAATTTCGAGACAAACACTGACGTGAAATCAGAAGCTTTTGCGCGCATGTTCTATTGCCTATTCACGCCTCACACACCCTCACGAAATACTGCATGAAGTTGAGTACGAACAAAGAAAGCGTTAACATTTGAATACATATTCATTGGGTAACATCTGAATTCAAATTTTGAAATTAATTACATAATACCAAAAATACAAAGCCTATCGTCGATTGTAAAATGAAGGAAAATTTTTTTCTAGTGATTCGATCCTCAATAAATCTTCAAAAAATTACGGGTCCAGATTCTACCACTAATTACCAAGATTCAATTTAATCACATAACAACAACATACCGAATTATACCCATTAACGAACTTAACCGTCGCATTCGGATGTTTTCTCTTTCCGTTAGAAGGTCAGCCGGCCGGGCAGAATTGAATTTAACCTCGTATTCTACATCAGTCAGTTGAACCTAATCGTTTGAGATGTTTGGCAAAAAATCAGAAAATCACAAGAATCTGAGCAAAATGATAACACGCTGTTCCCTAGAACATGCGCGCAAAAATTATCCAACAGGAGCTCAGCGTTCAAATTGTGAATGAAATACAGTTAGAAATTATGATTTAATGAACACTACAAAATTAACTACACTCTTGTCCACTACAGTTTTTGTCGTCTGACATATATTATGTTATCTTCAAAGACGAAGCGTTACAGTAACGCTTCGTCTTTGAAGATGGAAACTTTGTTTCCGAAACATATGTCAGACGATAAAAACTGTAGTGGACAAGAGTATAGTTACTTTTGTAGTGTTCATAATAGTAGGGGAGCCCACGTAGCTAATTCGGGATTTACTCGAGCGTCATAGAGAGCTATTGGGTTGTCAAGCTTAGATGATAAGAAGAAAAAAATGTTATATAATATATACCTGTTCATCGGTGGGGTGAGCGGATATAAATTTTCAAAAATGTAAAAAAAAACCGTTACGTGGACATACTCGAGCGCGTCAGATATTGATAGCATCTGTGTCCTGCGTATTTTAAAAAATGTACAGATATTAATCTGATCGTTTCCATGATGGAGGTGATCATACGTAAGGGTTGAAAATGAAAAAAAAAATTTTTTATCGAGCTCGTCAGATTTTCTAAGGGGGTGTTAAGTGAACCTTAAAAGATGCTCTTGTATAATAATCTGACGATTGGGTTGTAACGCAAACTCGTGGTCATTATTAGAATATGCAAAAAAAAATCGCCATTTAGAAATACTCAAGCGCGTCAGATTAAGATATATGTGGTTCATCAATATGGCCTAGACGTGCTGTCTCCTAATCTGACGATTGTCTGGAGGGATTCGCTAAATCTGACAATAAAAATTTTTTTTTTAAATTTTTTTAAATCATTGAACTTAATTAATCGAAAAGCTCAGGAAATGGCGTGCAAATGAAAAACCTTATGTTGTTTTGAGGAGAATATTTATAAAAATAATAATTATACAAAATTTAATTTGGAAATACGTTGTAAACAAGATCATACCGCGAACGAGTCTGTGTGACCAGCTGTTATGGCGTCATGGCAACAGAAACCAGAGTGGGACGGAGTGAGAGAGCAATAGATAGAGAAAGAGTGAAAGGAGAATAGAAACACGGAGAGGGCAATATAGGCATGGCATAACTGCACGCATTCAACTTTATCAATTAATTTTTATTACTTCGGCTTGTGAAAATCGTCAGATTATATATTTTTCTTAATTCTTGCATTATTCCCTTCAAAATAAAAATTTTTTTTACCACGCTCGAGAATGTCAAGATGTCGTTTTTTTTACAACTTTGTAACCCTCCCCCTTCTTTACGTCACTGTCAAATTGTCAGATTAATGGAATATACACTTTTTAGCATGTAACTAACTCACCCTACCTTAATCTGATGCGCTCGTGAATTTCCGATGATCAACTTTTTTTTACTAATATGATGCTTTATCCTTGACGGGCGGCCATATATATATGGCTCATTTTTGGTGGAAAAACTTAACCAGGTACTAGGTATCCCCCTATATATTAATCTGCCGCGCTTTAGTAAATCCCAAAATCCCCGCTTGGGCTCCCCTACTATAATACGTCCACGGTGAACTCAAAATAGTATATATAATTTAACGACATCTGGGAATAGTTATTGATCTATTATGGAGTTATGAGGATGCTAATTACAGAGGGCAACAGATTGCAATCCCGAGGGGTTGTTAAGTTGCCCGAGGTTGTTAACATCCAATAACTCACGTGATAGATAATTAATTTGATTTCATACTGAATGGAAAAAAAAATTGACAATTGAAAATTTCTTATTTTGAAAATTTTACAATTGTTGGTTTGTTTTTGTAAAAACATTAGAGGGAGTTAAAGATCTATAACAGCATAGTATAATCCCAAGGGAGTTATAACCATGTTCATAGTTACGGTAACTAAGGGTTTATTTCTTCATAATGTATCAGTATGAAATAAAATATTTATCATCTATAAATCTAGCATACAGGATAGCATAGCGGAAGAAAACAACCTCGTTGAAATAAAAGCACTGACAAGGCGACAGGAACCTTAGCGCATTATGGCAAACCATAAAGTGAAGTTACAGGGGATAGCTGACATTCTAAATATATCAACGCTAAAGAGGAATTTTGGCCCAAGAGTTTCAAGGGCATAACTCACAAACATGGTTCCAGCAAGACGGGGGCCACGTGCCATACTTAGCCCCTGTAAAACGAATGTTTTCCGAAAGAAATGATTTCCCATCAACTGGCCTGCCAGCAACCCTGATCCTAGTCGACTGGATTATTTTTTTGGTATTATCAACCTTCATTCCTGATTACAGAAGAGCCACCACTGTGAATGTCGTCATATTATAGACAATACAGATTGTTTTTCTAATTTGTTTTTTGCGCGCATGTTCTGTGAACAGCATTTTCCCCAGTTTTGCCCAAATGACTGTAATTTTCACATTTTTAGCCGGTCTCTAGCTGGTCTCAAATGATGGGGTTTGAGACTCACTGATGAAGAATTCGAGGTCAAATTTGATTCCATCCGGCCGTCCGGCCGTTGTCAGAATAACTTTCGAACGGAAAGAGATAGCACTTTGCAATTTTCAGAGTAGATTGCGCATCCGAATGCGACGATTAAATTCGTCAATAGGCATAATCGGCCAAACGGTTTACCAGTACTTATTTTATTTTCTAACAATTCAGATCCGATCATATTGAAACTTGGTAACTAGTTGTAGAATACCAACACAAAGACGTATGTGAAATTTTATGAGGATTGTATTACTAGAAAATTCTAAGAAAATGATTAAAAAATATTAAGTATCTCACGATAACTTAAGAACGGAAAGATATAGTGACCTGCCATTATCAGGGATCTGTAGGCGACATTTGAATTTTCACGGGCATAATCGGCCAAACGGTGTTGAAGTTACACTCACCTGAAAATTTGTTTTTATTTCCTCAATAACTCAAAAATTTAGAATCCCATCCAATTAAGACATGGTAATTAGTTGTAGAAAGCCGACTCGCAAATTTGCAAAATTTGTAGAACTATAGAATATTTAAAAAAAATCATTGAAATTTTTTCAATGATTTTTTTTCATCTCAGAAACTATCCGACCGATATCGCTGAAAATTTGCAAGCCCACTTCACAGCCAAGTAGCTGTATGGGTGTCCGATGCCACGATAACTTTCATACCGAAAGAATTAGCGATTTGCAACTTCCAGGGTAGGTTGCACATTCGAACGGGACAGTAGAACCGTGTTGAGCATAATTTGCCAAATGATTCCGGAGTAATACCCATCTTACATTTTCTTGTTATTTCCTCAATAACTCACAATATACAAATATGATTAAAACTTAGCAATTACTTGTAGAATGCCGACGCGTATACCTAATCACTAAAAAAAATAATGATATTTCAGAATATACCGGTTGTCCCAGTATACATGTTCCAATGGATTATCTCAGCCATCAAAAGATAAAAATTTTATGATTTTCAATTCGTTCAAGGAACCTTCAACTGAGAAAGACAAAAATTGAAAGTCACTTTCGGTTTGACTGGAAGTGACCGTGACTTTTTTCATCTCAAACAGCACACTATATATTTTTTGCAATTTTTCAATTCTACTAAAAATTACCTTTCCAACGTTGTATCACACTTTGTATTTTACATTTGATTTGATGGAGAAACCGTCAATTAATATTTCAAATTGAAAGAACTGCAGTAGGCTACGATATTTTGTGTAATCTTGATTTTGACTTCAATAATCGAGATCATTAAAGAAACCTTCCTCAAGTTGAAATCAACTATGTATTTTACCGAACGTTAAACTAAGAATGAATAGTAAAAGAAAAAAATTACACAAAAAGGGGCAAAAAAATACCTATAATAACTAAATCATAGGTTCGAAATGTTGACCATCTGCTTCTACACATATTTCAGCTCAGTGGACTAGTTCACGCGCAGGAACACTTCCCAACATCTCAGCATTAAGGGCTCTATATGCATTCCTTATTTTGTTTTTTTAGATATTCCATATCAATAGGTGCAGTTTGGTACACACGATCATTTAAATATCCCCAAAGGAAAAAATCTAGCGGTTTTAAATCTGGAGATCTTGCAGGCCATTGCATCGATCTATTAGAAGATAGATGGATCGGATTATAAGTCAAAATCAAGAATACACAAAATATCGTAACCTACTGCAATTCTATCAATTCGAAATTTCAACTGACGTTTTCTCCCTCAAATCGAATGTAAAATACAAAGTGTAATACATCGTTGTAAAGGTAATTCTGAGTAGAATTAAAAAATTGCCAAAGATATATAGGGTGCTATTTGAGAAAAACAAGTCAGAGTCACTTCCGGTCAGACCGAAAGTAACTTTCAATTTTTGTTTTTCTCTGTTGAAGGTTCCTTGAACGAATTGAAAATCACAAAATTTTCAAATTTGTATCTCCTGAAATGACTGAGATAATCAATTGGAACATGTATACTGGGACACCCGGTATACGCCAGAATCGGCTGAAATTCCGCTCATACCTTGGAGCCACCACTTCTACAATCGAGTACCGAATTTCAGCTCGACTTTGCATCAGGCGTGAATAGACCTGGAACCTGAGCTCTAAACCTCCTGACTTCACGTCAATGCTTTTTAAGATTTTTTTAAATTTCAACCTACTAATGTTCTGGTAACGAAAATAATTAAAGCAAAATTAAAAAGAACTAAGATAATTAAATGAAATGTGTATTACGATATGGATAATTTTTTAATTGAATTTGTATATTTTATTCAGCTATAAAATCCCGGAATCCTTACTGGACCCCTTCTTACATATTAATATGCAGGTTGTTATTTTGCATTACCTGATGAATATATTGTGTTATGATCGATAAAAATTTGGTAAAATCTCCTCATTCATAATCGGTTTTCAACATGTATCCGCCAATTCAGTTCAATAATTATTCAATTACAAAATAGATACATCCGTTTTATATTCAATCGATAATTCCGATATATTTCCAGCTGCCACGAAGCATCTGGGTATAATTCATCTGTCGCCCATGCCAGAAATAATTTATTATGCAATAAGCGCAATTTGTCATGCCTACAGATAAGATGCGTTACTAATTAGTTCTTGACCTGGCCTAATAGATACGATTAGAAGTATGAATAGTCCATTAGTCTTGAGGAATGGCGAAGTCGAAGCTAGACTACACATACACAGCAGTTATTCATTGGTGATTACGTTTTGTGGCTAATAGAATTAGCATGCTCGGTTTCTTCGCGATTTCACTGCGTATAATCGATTGGAAGGGAAAAAGATGACCGGAAATGAGGTGCCCACAGACGAGCAGATAACTACCTACAAGATTTCTTTCGCTACGGATTTAGTGGAACCGACAGATTCTCCGAATGATTTCTAATGAGTTTCCAATGAAGACATAACTATTTTATGTTCAAATAAAACCCAGAATAATTAAGATATATTTCTTTACTATAACAATCAAGTCTGATGGGATATTAATTAATTCAAAGTTGTGAAACTGTCTCACAATGGGAAATTCTCTTTCAGACGATAATAAAGTGTTATTAATGATATACAGGATGGCTCATCCATCTCAATTAAACAGAATTTTCGATTCAAGAAGAACTACATTTTACGTAGAGAATAAGAAGACCATTCAAAAGATATGCCACACGACCTACTTTCCCCATTCATCTGTTTTTGACGCTGTCAACAGGGGAGGGGTGGCAGGGTTGAAAAATTTGAGGTCACATTTCGTCCCCCTCAAATCAGAAGCTTTTTTCATGCATAGGCCGTAAATACCGAAAACCCGCATGACAAATCATCGATGGATGGGTCATTCTGTATTTCTAAAACGTTGCATTTAATAAGCGTCCAAAAAACCACCTTTTGGCCGGAAATGATCCCAATGGATTCGTTTCGACTCAAATACATACATGCACTGTTGAATGGAAAATAAACAGTGCTGTGTTTGTGGGGCCGTAATGTCTCTGTTCAGATACATACATTCACTGTTGAGTTAAAAATAAAAAGTGCTTTGTTTGTGGTGGCGTAAGGGCCCATTCGAATACATACATTCACTGTTGGGTCGAAGATAAACAGTGATTTGTTTGTTGCGATGTAAGAATACAAATCAGTTCAATAGTACAATTGTGCCAAAAGATCAAAATTTCGGATACGGGGATCGATCCCGGTACCTACTTGCCAAGAAGATGAATCCCTACCATTAGGCCACAGGATCAGTACATAATTCCGTAACTTGAACGTATGTTATTACTGACCTTTGATACCCTGATTACTAATTTCAGAAAATCGGGAACTTGGCTGTAAAATAAGTTACATATCATAGACAAGATATACCAATTCTCAATAGGTATTGAAAGAATGTTATAACTGACGTATCGACTAGTTAAATTTGATTTCGCCGATCTAACTATTGACAACTTCGCTCTCGATCGTTGGAATATTTCGGCAATATCTTCAACAATATCTTCATCTATATAGATCCAATATAGTTCAAATCTAGAAATTTACTTTAAAATAAGGTTTTGAAGGCTTTCGCAGAATTTCAACGATAACTGAAGGATTATTTCTGAGATACAGATGTTTTTTTAATATTTTTTTTATTTCCCAGTCATGCGATCCTCACAAAATTATGCATAAGTCTCCGTGTCGGTATTTTACAACTAACCACAGCACTTTAATTCTATCACATCAGTATTTTTCGGGTTACTGGTAAAACAAAATTTTAGAAGGCTACAACTCTGAAACAACTCAGTGGATATTGCCCATTACGAACTTAGCCAGCGCAATTGGACACCAAACCTACTCTAAAAATCTCAACTCTCAAATTAAATGGGTTCGAGCTGACGGCCGGAAAGAATGGCAATAGAAGGCGCCACAATCAGGCTATAGAATATTTATTTTGTTTTAGTACGAAATGATGAATGCGCCGATTAATTTCTTATAGAATATCGCCTCTTCTTGGATCTCAGTCAGTATTACGCTGTATGTGAGAATACAGTTTGAGACATACCAAATTAACGTGTAATTAATGTGTGAAGGGGTTTGAAATATAAATAAAAACTTTACATTGTGGGATTAGCTGCAGTATTGAAGTGAGTATTTCCGATAGAAATTAACTTGCGGAAGCTACTTGTATTTATGTGATATGCAACCATCTTATTATACTCGCCACTGAATCACATGAAGAAGGAAGGCTCTTCTGCCAAATGGCCAATTTCAAGCACCAAATTACGTCCGGACATGACACTAGAATTGATGAGCTTAGGATACCAAGAAATGGGAGTCAGTATTTGCACGCATGTTCTGGAGAACAGCGTGATATCATTTTGCTCAAATGTCAGTAACGGTAATTTTTTGCCGACCGGCCGGCCGTTGCCACGATAACCTGAGAACGGAAAAGATAGCGACTTGTAATTTTTAGGGTAGGTTATGCATCGGAATGCCTGATATTAGTTTGTTAATAGGCATAATCCAATCTTATGCCCATCTGAAATTTGGTTGTTGTTTCCTCAATAACTCGGAAAATACGAAGCCGATCCAATTCAAACATGATAATGAGTTGTAGAATGCCGACGCGAAAATTCTTGCAAAATTTCGTGAGGATCTTATCACTAGAAAAGTTAAAGAATCATTGAATATCATTGAAAAAATTCTGTATGTCAGAAAGTAATCGTCCGATATCGCTTAAATTTTGCGAGAGCCTATAACCTATAACTCTATTGCGAAGTTCCAAGTTTGAACACGATCGGATCTACAGTGCGCGTCAGAGTTATGGAACAAATTCATTTTCTCAGAAGAAAAATATTTGGCAACAAAATCCTGAAACAGGTCAATTTTTGTTCCACTTTTACCAAAAGTTTATGCATTTTCGAAGGATTTTTGTTGCACCCTGTGCCATCCCCATCAATCCTCTAAATTTTTTGAAGTGGGAAGATCCTTCAAAAATGCATAAAAATTTGGTAAAAGTGAAACAAAAATTGGCCTGTTTCAGGATTTTGTTGCCAAATATTTTTCTTCTGCGAAAATGAATTTGTTCCATAATTTTGACGCGCAATGTATATTGTTGGAGATCCGAGCAGCATTGGGTGAACTTTCAGGGTAGGTTGAGCATCCGAATGGGACAGTTAAGTTCGTTGTTGGGCGTAATCGGCCCAACGGTTTCGGAGTTACACCCATCTGGAATATTATTTTCTCGATAACTCAAAAAATACAGACCCGATCGAATTGAAACTTGGTTAGCTAGTTGTAGATTATCAACATAAAGACGAGTGTGAGGACCGTACCAATAGGAAATTTCAAAAAAATTATGAAAATATACTATGTATCTCACTATCGTGAGATCGTGAAATGTTGGTGTTATTTCCTCTATAACTCAAAATTTACAAATCTGATCCAATTAAAACTCGGTAATTACATACTTGTAGAATGCCGACTCACTAATTTGCGCGGAATTTCGTGAATATCGTATCCTGAAGTTACTTGATAATAATAGTTTTTGTCATTATTGTCACTACATACAACACCTCTCAAAAAAAGGTATCTCAACTCAAATTCATATATTCCATGAATACAAAACTGCAAAAAACGAAGGTATGAGAATTTATACACAAAAAAAAGTTAAAATTACAAAACTTCAAATGCAACATTAATAGAATCGCAAGATTGGCAGTCCCCCAATCAGTGTATCAAAAACAAATTAGAGGCGTAAGTTTTTTCGTATATCTTTAGATATTCAACAAATACATAATATAAGTTCCAAAATGGATTATATTGTGGGAATCAATTAAATAGTTTTCTTCAGTTCAAACTCCTGTAGTAATTTTGCTCTGGAGGACTTCCTTTGTTTACTGCCTCTGATTGTTTTAAATAAGATGTTCTTCTTTTCCCATTGTTACACCGTGTTATCATCACATAATTCCAGCGAAAATGCCTGCTTGACTAGTAAGTATGGATCGTGATATTTTCATTAGCAATATCACTGGAGGATGTTTTCTTCTTGACAAATTTCTGCACGTTCAGAACTCAACTTATAACGCATGGGTACAAATATTTTCCATAATTGGTCACTAATTGAAAATTGTCGAACACATTCATCCTTTTGAGTCAGAAGACTCAAAAGTTACAATTTACAAAATTTCAAACTTTTTAAAAAGCCAGAAAAATTAATCTTTGCCAACAATAAATAGTACTTTAAAAAAAAATTTTTTTGATGAAAACTAATCTATTTATTCATAAGAATAAATAATATTTGCGTATGGAACTAAACAGCCGCAGCTTCACATTCAAAGAGTCGCCGACCCCTGGGTTAAACAGATTGCGCTTTGTTGACGTACACTTAATGAAACAGCTTATCTCTCGTACAGCCAAACTACGGACGAAGAAGATCGATATAGGAGATTCCACGTTCGGCGGATCAGGAGTAAGTGGGCGTCATTTTCGATGGAGTGAACCTTCGATGCAGTGAACTTTTGATGCACTGAGTCTTCGATGGAGTGAGCCCTACTCTTGCGAATAACCTGACGTCACATTAGTGCTCTCATAATTTTTTTTTACCATCGTATATATAACTGATCAACAGGTACAAAACTAACTTTTTTCTTACAACTAATACGTAGCCAGTACCCTCGGGCATGTAGCCTGGATCTTAACGAGCACATAATTGTCATTTTGTCAGTCAATCGATCTTTCAGTATATCTTATGTCGACGATTAATTCGCGACAGAAAAAAATGCCATATGAAAGTTGTCCGGAAGAACGGCGGCGTTTTAACGGTCTCGTTTTCAATTCCGACAAGAAAAACGCATTCGCGAAGTGCATAAAAAAAATGCGCGCTAGTTCGGGTTTTTGCCGATTCGATAGACGCGTTTCGCGATTTTATCACGTTTCACTGATTGGATCCAGTATGCGGAGAAACTTCCGCTTACATATTTCATAAGTTTATTAGATTTCCCATTTTCCTCAACTCAGTGCGGTTTCTTAGTCGGACCAGATTCTGAGAAATCTTTCCGAGCGATAAATACATACTGTTACAAGAATCCAGTTAATATCTATTAGGTAATTATTAAATGGTTTCTTTCTGTGTTTTCTCTCACAAACTCTGAAAAATATCTATAAAAGAAAAAAATTATTATTTTGTGATTTGTTCTGCGTAAGAAACACAAGATATTTGTCAGAAGCAATCAATTAAACAATGTTGCCTAACAAACAAGAACGAAACAACAACATCAACGATGAAACAACTATATCGTAACGTTTCGGAGTCTATATCAGACTCCTTCTTCAGACACTTAACGAAAATCTTCAGAATTTCAGAATAACTAACAATTTCAAAATAACTATCAACAAAATAACTCTGAAGATTTTCGTTAAGTGTCTGACGAAGGAGTCTCATATTGACTCCGAAACGGGACGATATAGTTGTTTCATCGTTTATGTTGTTGTTTGTTAGGCAACATTGTTCGATTGATTGCTTCTGACAAATATCTTGTGTTTCTTATGCAGAAGTAAATCACAAAATAATAATTTTTTTCCTTTATAGATATTTTTCAGAGTTTGGGAGAGAAAACCCAGAAAGAACCATTTAATAATGAATATACCTCCCACAGTATCCTTTAATGATTACTTAATATTAGTGTCCGACCGAAACTGGTATTTCAGCCGAAACCGAAATCGAACTTTCGGCCAGGGTCTCAGTTTCGGCCGAAACCGAAACTTTAGATTTCATACTGAAATCTACTGTATTTTTGACAATTTTATTCGCATATACATAAAAATAGTTGAGGAGTGTTAAATAAAATGATAATACATTTTTTTTTAGATCTTTATTTATTATTTTGGTATTATCAAGTTATCAAAATAATCAGTCGAAGTATACAGGGTGATTCCAAATCAGACGTGAACCTTAGAGGAGGTGTTAGCATGGATCATTTGCTGTGGTTTGGGCCATTTTTATTGATGACCAAAAATCAACGGTTTCCGAGATATTTGAGTACTGGTTCTGTTGAAAAAGAATTAGTATGATTTGAAAGGGGATATAAGAAGCAAATAGAGGAAAATAACGAATTCAATATATCTTTGTTGCAACTAAGCTCGAAATTACATTAGAAAATGTATCAGTTGTTATTTTCCTCCTGAAATTTACTCATGCTGTCTTTTGATACACATTCACTCTTTTAAATGCCGGACATTCAAGAGGTTGCTTATGAAAAATCTGCTGAAACGAAACTAGTTAAGCAATCTAACGAAATCTTTTAGAGAATGAAGAAGGAATTTGGCAAGTTTTTAAAATAATTTTGGCATAGAAAATTGTGAAATTCGAAAGTTGCAGACAAATTGATATTAGAAATTGATTTTTCATTTATTCATATACCACATTTTAAATCATACCATTTCTTTTTCAACCTCTTATACAGCATAGTTTTGCTTGTTTCGTACATATCATATTCTTTTCTGATGAAAATAAACCAAAAATATCACCAAATTTGGCCAACGTAGAAAAAATTGACGAAATATGTACTATAAGTTCAGAAATCTTTTAAACATCACCCGAACTCCAAAAACCGTTGATTTTCGGTTATTAATAAATATGGATTAAACCACAGCTAATGTGTCATACTCCAAGTTTCACGTCTTATTTGGAATCAACCTATGTAATCTAATTAATAATCATTAAAGTGAATTCTCAGTCTTAACAGAGATAGAACACAATAACTCGTACGACAATTATGTAAACCTACTTATAACTCCTGGCCAAACGATCAGGATAATTCACGAACATTCAAGTTTCGGCCCGGCCGAAAGTTTCGGCCATTTTGAGCCGAAACCGAAACTAAGGCCGAAACTAGATTTCTTGGCCGAAACTGGCCGAAACCGAAACCGAACTTTCGGTCGGTCACTACTTAATATCTATTAGAGCCAGGAATTTTTGTAAATTAAGTATTCGAATAGTCGTTTGCTAATATTCGAATAAAGAAGAAGGTGACTGTTGCTTATTGCTAATTACTGAGAGAGACAAATTCAGGGCAGGTGCGTACCGGTTTCATGGTTGTTACCAATCATCAGCGTAGCTCATCCCTTCATAGTAATTAACAGCGGTCGCAATGGTGTCATAGGTAGTCTGCATTGCAGCCTTGACTCCCTCTTGCGACAAAAAAATGAACGTCACTGAACACCACTCAAGGTTTTTCGCATCACAGAGGGTTGGAGTTCGTAAGGATTCCCATAGGTGGCGCTGGTGAGATTTTTTTATCCAGTAGTTCTCAAGAATAGGGCTTAAATTTCTTAGTGCTCCTTCGTGCTGCCCTGAATGACGCGGGAATATAGGTTGAAGGTTAAAATCGATTAATGTTTCACTGTGTGTCTTTTAGTATGATGTAGTTTGAGGAAGTCGCTATGGCAACGAACGCGTCATAGTATTAAATGAATAAGTGTAAATCATATACAATTTTTCATTTGAATTAATACGGAACTGCATCAAGTAAGCCACAAGCAATCAACATATTAGTAGCAAAATACAACACTGCCATACTTGCGGCAAATTAGTTTCAAGCCTACTCTCGGCTAGACGCACACTTCTAACCTGAATATTCAGCCCTGCCAAGTTCTGATGGCGGCGGACAATGGATAAATTTACTTCCGGTGGAAATAACCACATTTCCAGATAGTGATTTACCATTCAACATCTCTATGACGCTTGAACAGCTCCCTTATTGAAGTAAAAATTAACAACTTCAATAAAAATCCAGTTATATAAAACTCTAAACATATAAAGCCAGAACAGAGTATATCTTGAATATAAAGGCTTACCAAATTATAGGTTTCATTCTGAGTTAAAGGAAAAAAGTTTTTTTAATGAATAATAATTTCAGTTTTCATGTTAGGTGGTAGAGGAAGGTAATTACTAATTACTGATGAACAATATAAGCCAGATGGCCTCCACAGTAAAGTTCACAGGACTTTTCACGTAAAAGACAGATGGTTTTCCACGGTGTATGGCACGTAGCGCCGTCTTGTTGGCAATGAAGATCGTCCACATCAATATCTTCTAATTCTAATCTAATCTAATAATTGGCAAAAACGGCCGAATGGTTTTGCAGTTATACTCATCTAAAATGTTGATTTTATTTCCTCTATAACTCAAAATATACAAATCTGATCTAATTAAAACTCGGTGATTACTTGTAGAATGCCGACCCACACATTATCGTGGAATTTCGTGAATATCATATCCTGGAGTTACTTGAGGAGTAAGTTTTTCGTATTTCAATTCCAATAGAATACATTGTCGTTATTGAAGTCTGTCATTAAAATGGTATGAAATGTATTCATATATTATAAAAGCTGAGAAAACGGTATATATCGATGCTAAATTCGATAAAGAGTGTCCAGAAGCTTCTGACTTCACGTCAGTGCTTTTTGGCGCTCTTGTTCCTCGGAACAGAGTGCTTATCAATTTGCCCAAATGACTGTAATTTTCGAATTTTTGGCTGAAAATGGTCTCAAACGATTTGGTTTGACTCACTGATCAAGAATCCGTGGTCGAAATCGATTCTGTCCGGCCGTTCATCCGTTAACACGATAACTCTCGAACGAAAGGAGTAAGAGGATTGAAATTTTCAGGGTAGGTTTGGAGCGTAAATATTTCGGACGGGTTCGTTAACCGGCGAAATCCATCAAGCAGTTCGGAGTTCGGAGGCCGTTTTCAGTTAAAACATTTTTCATGAATATTTCCGAAACCGATCACTCGATCTATCTGAAATATAGCATCAAATTGTAGAATAATGACCTTTATAGGCATACGAAGTTTTTATTGATCGGGTTGCCCCAAAGTGTAAATTTTTTTTTTTAATTTTCAACTTTTGTTTCTACAATAACTCTCGAACAGAATGAGCTAGGCAGTTGAAATTTCAGAGTAGGTTTGGGAGATAAATATCTCGGTTAAGTTCGTTATTGGGCAAAATAGGCCAGATGGTTTCGGAGTAACAAAAAATAATAATTTTTATTAACTTACAAAATTCAAATTCTATTTATTTTAAGATGCAATATCATCATAAAAATGGATTGATATCATTTTCTATTCTAACAAGCTAACACTTTCGGAGATATGATTTTTCGAAATTTCAATAATGATTCGTTGTTGTCGCAGAATGCTATAATTATTACTCGTACATGTCATCCTGTTCTATAAGAGAGATTCAAATTAATTTCAGCAATTTCAATTTGATTTCTTCCATGGTGCATTTCTCATACTCAGATTGCTCATTTAATCTTGATAAATAAACTGTTATTTGAACTGAATTTCCTTTATGATGCAGTTCTATCATAAGAATACATTGATATAATTCCCAACTCTGAGAAACCAATACTTTCGGACATATAATTTCTCTGTTTGAACTAGAGCGCCAGAAAGCTCCTGTCCACAGGGCTTGAACCAATTTTTAAGAATTTTATTTATTAACGGCATAGATTTCAGATTTCATCTGGTCAATGGCAGCTCTTCGTATGATAACTGTCGAAATACCGGTCTATTCAAAATAAAACCTATATTTGAAAAACCCTGTATACTATGAAGAATAATATAATTATTATTCTCAATGATGAATATTCGATTTTATCGATATTTTTCAATACATAAATAACAAACCCCGTCAGGTTGAGGGAATAAATTATACGAAGAAAAATTTTACACAGTTAATTACTAATACTGGTCAACTTGTTTATTTTTGGATGAAAAAGCAATTTCTCTTGTAAAACAAAAAATAATGAATGCACTCGAAAAAAAATCCCAGCGGAAACCATCGGTAAAAATCGGCCTTGTTAGCCGGCGGGTACTCACCTGAGCTGTCTAAAGACCTGCTGTCCCTTTGTATCTTCTTCAGGGAGCCCGCGGAGGAGTTCGTTGATATCTCCCGTCTCGGCTCGACGCTACGAATTTCGTATTCTTGAGCACGCTCCGTCACATTCGGTATCAATCGCTTAGAGCTGATCTTGGACAGTTCGCTCTTGTAGAAGCTGGTACGGTCGCTCAGCAGGGGATCGTCCTCCGGAATAGCTTTGCCGCTTTCGAACTGTTTCGTTCTGGTGAAGACCAGCTGGGTTGGAGAGCAAACTCTGCAAGGAAAAAATATTTATGAATGGTACAGCGTCGTTCAACGAAAAAAGAAACACAACGAATTCCATCTATTTCGTGAAAAGAAGGCTGGAATTACGAGTAAGATACAGGGTATGTATAAATGATTGTAACATCGCAGTTGGCTTTAGATTCTTATTCACAACTTCTCATTTCTTGTGTTCTGTTCATATCACAGAATTTCTAAACTGAAAGCCAATATTGAATTTTAGTCGATTCTTAAGATTCTTTTTGAAATTCGTAAAATACAGTTTCCAAAATGATTTAAATCAGCAATGACTTATGTTATATTGTGATGTTCTGCTACCGCAATGGTACATTAATCGCTGGTGAATTGATTTAATCTGTAGAGGTCTTTAAAACCAAATATCTGGCGAAATATCCGGATGTTCAGATCCTAGAATCTTCTCTGAAAGCCCACATCAGAGGTGTTATAAACAGATTCATGCAGACTGGAAACGTTAACAAGGGAAAATCGACAGGAAGAACTGAAGTTTCTCTAGAAGTTGTTGAAGAACTGAGAACACGAGTTGAAAATCGAATTCACCATGGTGAATTCGATTAAGAGTGTCCAATACAGGAGAATAGACAATATAATTCACCATGGTAAATTCGATTAAAAGTGTCCAATACAGGAGAATGGACAATAGAACATACGCGCAAAAGCTCCTGACTTCACGTCAGTGCTTGAACCAATTTTTTTTTAGTGATGAGGCTTGGTTTCACTTGTCGGGTTATGTGAATTCGCAAAACTAAAGAATTTGGACATCTGAGAATCCCCATAGTTTTATTGAGACTTCACTACATCCGCAAAAAGTTGGTGTGTGGTTAGCAATTTCTCGTCGTAGAATAGTGGTATGGCCTGTTTTCTTTCATGATACCATTAATGGTGAAAGGTAATCAAATCAAATCAAATTTACAATCAAAGGTACAAAAGAATAATGCTGGACTTCATAAACCAATTAGATGACGTAGAAATACAGTTGGGATATTTTCAACAAGATGGTGCAACTGAACACACCTCTTCTGTAAATCTAAGCTATCGGCAGGAGTTCTATGACAACCGTATAATAAGTTGAGGACTCCAGCCTTCCTTTCCAACACGCTCTCCGGACTTGACTCCCCTGGACTTTAGCACTTTTGCATATCTGCAAGATGAGGTTTTCAGAGACAATACGATAATATTGAGTACCGCCAATCATCAATAACAATGTGCTGCCAAAATAATGGCTCACAAATATTAAAAAATATATTTGACGATACTCGAAAAAGAATTTATAAATGGCTTGAGAATAATGGAGCATATTTTGAACATTTGATGTGAATTAATTGTTTAAATTCTCACAGATGACCAAACTCCCAAAGTGGGAGCTATCTTACAGTTAGGCTTGTTTCACATGCATACGGTTCCATTCGGTTCAGGTCGTTTTCGGTTTCAACCGAAAACGAATGAAGCCCTTTCACACATATACGGTTCATATTAGGTTTTATGTTTTCTCCCGAAACACAGGCTCAATCTCAATTCTAATTTTTTCTTGACGTCAAAAAATCAAAGTCATTTAAAATTTGAACAAAAACATATTTGCTTCCTGCGTCTTCAATTTATCTTTATATTTTTCAGGAGTTTTGTCCCACAGCACTGGTTTAGATTTACAGCAGAAATCAGTCGATCCGTAATTGGTAAACAATTTTCTCTTGAATACTGAGATAGCAACAATATTCCAAACATGTATTCATGTTTATATTTCTATATTTGAACAATTTGGGAATTATATATGCTCGATATCAGGTTAAAAACACAGAACGAGACAGAAAACATATGTAAATATTCATTACTTTATGGTTAAAACAGAAACTAAACCGTGTTTGTGTGAACGTTCCGGTTGATTTGTATTCCCTACACGCGAATCTGAACCTGATTGAAACCTATTCGTGTCGAGGTAGTATTCGGTGCTGTACGGTTTCTATTCGGTACCGAATCTGAACCGAAGCACCGTTTCACACTTGTCGTCAGCGACCGAATGGAAACCGAAAAAGAACCGAACCGTATGCATGTGAAACAAGCCTTATTCAATGTATTCTGTCCTTTTGTATCGATTTATTACCTGCATTCGAACATTAAAACTAGTTCAACAGTATGCATTCAGTTATGAACACTTACTTCTCAAAAATTCTAAATAGGATTTAAAAAATTCATCCCCTCAAACACAAGGGAATAGATTATTCATATCTGCTCAATAGCTAATATGATATATCTATAAACTGGCTTAGGAGAATAGAACCTCAAGTAATGAATAATTCACTCTCGATTCCATCAGTTTGATATGATAACTCCTTAAAACGGAGTAAAATTCCAGTATTATTTATCATTCCTTCAATCAAATCATCCTACTCTGGTCATCACAAAGTCTGTTATAAACCCCGAGAAAAGGTTGCGTGAAAAGTGCGCGGAATGAAAATGAAAATAACAATTTATAATTCTACAAATGACTTTATTCTTCAGTATAATCTCCTAAAAGCTCAATACACTTTGTCCAACGCTCCTCCAATAATTTTATTCCATCCCTGTAATGAGATTCCAGAAGCTCTGCAAAATACCCGTCTACATGGGCTATGGCCTCTTCATTAGACGAAAAATGCTTTCCGCGGAGGAATTGTTTGAGATTTCTGAAAAGATAGTAGTCGCTGGGAGCCAAATCTGGTGAATACGGTGGTTGCTCTGCAATTCGTACTTTAATTCCTTGAATTTAGCCATGGTGAAAACACTTTTGTGAACAGGTGCGTTGTCTTGATGAAAAATGATTTTTTTGTGTTGCAAACCGGGTCTTTTCTCACGAATTTTTTCATCCAATTGATCCAAAAGGTTACAATAATATTCAGAGTTGATTGTTTTACCTTTCTGAAGATAATCGATAAACAAAATCCCTTTTGCATCCCAAAAAACTGATGCCATAACCTTCTTTGCTGATCGTTGGCTCTTTGTCTGCTTTGGAGCCGAACATCCAGCTTCAGTCCACTGTAAACATTCTTGTTTCAATTTAGGATCATGGTGGTAAATCCAATTCTCATCCATAGTTATAAAACGACGCACAAAATCTAATTTATTCTGCTTAAAACGATCCAAATGCTGCTGACAAAGTTGTTTACGATTGAGTTTTTGTTGAATTGTTAACGTGTGCGGCACCAGTTTTCCAAACAGCTTTCTCATATGTAATTCTTCATGTAAAATATGTCGTACTCGTTCATCTGAGATGCCTACGGTATCAGCAATTGCACGCGTAGTCAAGCTTGGATCTTCACTAACCATATTATGTACTTGCTCAATGTTTTCTGATGTTGATGCAGTTTTTGGACGTCCACTGCGTGGATCATCTTCAACGCTGGTACGACCACTTTTAAACAAGCCAGCCCACCTACAAACCATTGTTTTTGAAGGAGCAGATTCACCCAACACATTTACCATGTCTTCATGAATTTCCATTGCTTTTAAACCTTTTTTTACAAAGTATTTAATCACTGCACGATGTTCAATTTTTTCCATTGTTAAAAAATACACTTACACGTCAACTTCAAATGGCTTGTATACAAAGAATGAATTGACAGATCAAAATGAAATATTGGGTATGTTCTTATGAAAGATGAAATATCAAAATGCCGTAGAAGATTTAGTTCTACCCTTGAAAAATAGAAGGCGCTCCGCGAACTTTTCACGCAACCCATAACTCCTTTTCTCGGGGTTTATAACAGACTTTGTGATGACCAGAGTAGGATGATTTGATTGAAGGAATGATAAATAATACTGGAATTTTACTCCGTTTTAAGGAGTTATCATATCAAACTGATGGAATCGAGAGTGAATTATTCATTACTTCAGTCCTGTATGTATGATATGTACCCAAAATCACGTGTATTAAAAACGTAAATCCACTAATTCATTTATACGAAAATTTCACTTTCTACAAGCTCAATGTGAACTTTATCAACTATTAAATCAATTTATTTTGATAATAACAATTTTTGGTACACACTGGGACGGGAGGAAACGTAATCTCCCAATGACAATCATTTTGGAACTCATCATTGTAAACAAAGTAGAAAGTCAGGTTATGCTTATTTTTATCAATTCCACAGAATTAGGGCATATTTCGTGATGCATTCGGTGGCTGGAATTGCAAATGTGTTCAGCAGGCATATGAAGCGACAAAATGAGAGGGTTTCAGAACCAACTACGATGCTACAATCATTTATAAAGACCCTGTAGAATCCCATATTCTAGTTTGAGTTCACTGCGGACTGATTATGAACACTACAAAAGTAACTACACTCTAGTCCAGTACAAATTTTGTCGTCTGAAATATGTTTCGGAAGCGATGTTTCCATATTCAAAAGACGAAGCGTTACTTCGTTACGCGTAAGTGTAACGCTTGGCCAAACTAGAAGTTATGGTTTACCAAACGAGATTTGTACTTCTACTGAGTTGCAGCAGAACAGCGATAGAGCTTTTGCAGATCAGCGGATGCTGCCGCCTAGAGAGGGCGGCCCCTGAAAGTACAAAAGCTTGAATCCTTCGGATACAAGAGCGCTGGGCGGGCCCCCTCCGACACCTCAAACGCTGAAAGTTCTCACTCTAGCCAGAACTGGGGGCGCGTTTCACTAAGGCCTCACAACGATCACGCGCACGACCGCAGAACTGCGCAGAAGACTCTACGAACGTTGCGATCGCCTAGTGGAACACGCCCTGGAAGGGATACCAGTTCATCTCGGATACATCCCCCGAGACCTCAAACGATGACTGATACGCTCCTGTCCAGTTATAAGGGCGATTACAACAAGAAAGAATTCCGCAACCCCCCGCTGTCCATCTAGTTTGGCCTAGCTACTTCGTTACACGTAAAGCTTCTTTGAAGATGGACACATCGTTTCCGAAACAAATATCAGACAACAAAAACTGTAGCGGACAAGAGTGTAGTAACTTTTGTAGTATGCAATCCCATGAAAGAATCAGTGTTGGCGCTCATTCTTAAATTTGATCAAACAGGCTCAACTACCCTCGAACAAGAAGGTTGGTACTCACCTCTTATCGTCTTCATCCTCATTGGACAAAGGCTCATTCGGATTATCTGGGTGGAAAATATCCAGAGGAGCCGGCGACGCCTCTTTGATATACTCCATCCTAGATAGCTGGATAGACTTCCTGGGCGATTTGGCTACCTTCTGCTGCATAACGTGCTTCAGATCGCCACCAAGAGGCTGCATCGTCAGATCTCTTTCGTTGTCGATGTCGTGCTTGACCCTCTGGAAGTTGTGATGCGTCGGTTTCGTTGTCCGTGAAGGGGAATCTTGTTTGGGCTCGGTGGGCGGCCATTGAGGTTTGTCCAGCTTCTTAGGTCTCCCGTAAAACTCTCGCTGTTTAAGATTAGGCTCGTACGTGTTGGGGGGCATTTTAAGGAACTCCTCTTTCTGCTGGAAGCTCTTCCGATACCTAGACAGTATCGCCGAGTCGTCGGTATCTTGTCCCGTTAACGTCGAGTTGGTTTCGAATGAAGACAGACTGTCCTTGCTGCCGTCGGCGTACGATGAGGTCAAAGACGACGTAGACTCCCTTCTGTCGTCTGTCAAACTCAACCTACAACCGGCGCTGCTCGGATACGTTAACACCGACATGTTTGCGTTCGATTGCGTATTTTCCGTTATATTCGACTTGTATAAATCCCTCGATTTCTGATTGTTCAACACCATCTCGTCATCGCTCGCTATACTGGAGTACTCTGGGAGATCGTAGTACGGCTCACAGTTATTGTACGCGGTCCCGTCGCTAGCTCTTCGACCCATCTTCTTGTAGAGAGGCACCTGAGGTTGGGCCTTGCTATGTCTGGTCGGCACGTCATGGATCTGGATCTCCGTGTATATCTCATTGGAGACCGGCTGAGATCTTCTGGATACGTTGTCAGGATACCTGGAATCGTGCTGGTAGGACTGCGGTCGCCTTTCTGGCCTTGTCTGGTTGTATCCGAAGGGATATCTTAACGATCTCCAGAAGTGGACGTCTACCTGCAATTCGCTAGGTCTCTGATTGATGGTGTTCGTGAGGAATTGTTGGGCGCTTCTTCTGTCCACGGGTGGAGAATCTGGTATGATGTTCTGGTTACTCACCGGATTGTACGCCGTTTCTGTGAAAAGCTGCAAGGGGAAACGGAATAAATGATAGTATGGCATAAGTTATAAATCCACGATATTTTTTTCTTTTTTTGGATTTATCCTATACATTGTTGAATGTCTTGAAGGATTAACAAACTTTGTATTATTATCATTATCCGGTTTAATACATACAGTCATCAATGATTACGATGAAGCCAAGATATTCACGGCAGGCATCTTCAATATTTGCTACAATTTAATTGATTTCTTTTGCGCACATGTTCTAGGGACAGTGTGCTATCATTTTCTCCAAATGTCTATAATTTTCGAATTTTTCGCCGAAAATGATCTCAAACGATTAGATTCGACTTACTGATGAATTTGAGGTCAAATTCGATTCTGTCCGGCTGGCCGTCGCAGTCATAACTTACGAACGGAGATAGCGACTTGAAATTTTCAGGTTATGTTGGGCATCCGAATGCGACATTTGAGTTTGTTAACAGGAATAATCGGTCGAACGATTCTGGAATTCCCATCCAATTCAAACATGGTAATTGGTTGTAGAAAGCCGACGCAAAAATTCTTACAATTTTCGTGAGAATTGTATCACTAGAAAATTTAGAAAAAATTATTGAAAAAAATTCTATACATCAGAAAAAATTTCGCACATAACTTCGATAAAACATTTTCCAATCGAGTATGTATGAGGCGTGAATAGACAATGGAACTGGACTTCACGTCAGTGTTTTTTAAGACTTTTTCAAGATAGTTTCTGGATTTTTTTTATAAATATGCAGCTCAATTGGAATTGAATAAAAAACTGTATGCTATTTGGGATTGGATACATACTAATCAATAGTTAGGGAGAGTCTTTAAATTGCACATTAATTTTAACAATAGATTCCTCTCATCAAATGAAACGCTTTTTTCATTTCCAAATTTGGACCAGGTAAGAAGATACAGGCTGTTTAAATTTTTCTCTACATGATTTTCCCGGATTAAATAAATGTTGGTGTGAAGCTTTCTATGATACATATTCTCCAATTAGCAATTTTCCTACTTTAACAGGTTTCCCAGTTATTTATTATCGGATTCATAAAACTAAATGAAATCAAAAACAGAGAAGAATCAAAGAAACCAAATGAGATTTATCATCAGGTCATTTAAATATACAATAGTGTTCGAAAATTAAATTATTCATCATCGTTTCTCCCGCACCGTTTAATATATATACTTTATTGAATGTTATAAAATCTGAGATTCCAGAAATTTCACTTCGCTTATGGATCAGCCCCTGAGCTTCGGAATCGTCGTTTCAAGGTGTGAGCCACATTGCCGTACTTTTATCTCGTTCAACATTGAAGTCATAGATAGTTTAGAAGCAGTAATATATTAGAGCATTGCGAATTTTTGTACAGCCTATATGTACTTACCTGGCCCGATTTTGAAAAAATTGTAAAATTAAAAAAGTGTTTCATTTGATGGGAGGAATCCATGGTTCAATGATTGTAAAACTTCAAGACTCAATCGTTTATACAGGGTGAGTCTTCAAGTTGTACATTAATTTAAACCATAGATTCCTTTCATCAAGCAAAACAATTTTTCATTTGCCATTTTTCCAGATTCGGCTCAGTTAACAAGTTACAAAAGTTTAAAGACTTCACAATGTGCTAATACAATCCTGTACTGTACCGTTCTACATAGAAAATTGATACTGATATCTATTGTAGAACAACAAAAAACTTAACCATCTCATACCTGAAATTCAATGAAATGGTTTGGGAAAACTTATTTACTCACTCAATTCTAATAATGCACCATTAAATAATATCTCATTATTGAAACAATGAACTCTAAACTGATCTTTCATTCAATAGCCATAAATTGTTTTCACCATAAGATTATACAATGACATAATTTGATCATCGCCCATTCTTCAAATATTAATATAATCTCTATAGTGTTCACGTCCATGTTGAACTAAACTAGTAAATTTCAGCCTTGAAAAAGGAACGAATGGTTCCGAAACGTCGGCAAAATCATAATTGGTTGGTTTTATTCTGTCCAACTCCCTGTGAAAATTACTAGATTAATATAATCATTATTGAAAATTTCATACATATCCATTAAACCATTAATTTCCAAGAAAATCTCAAATCGAATATTAGAGATGTGATTCCAACTCACAGAATAATCATAATAATCAATAGGTAACCTTCACAGAAACTCATCATATACTTGGATCATAGAGTTTATATCTATGTATCCCTTCGCCATTCGTATGCAGCATTGTTAAGCTGTGTAACAGGCATTGTTATGTTATTCAATCGAGAATCATGGAGTATCTAAATCTTGTGAAAAAAAAGCAAGCACGGCAACGTAGAAATCCATCGATTCAAGGACATTCTAGGCCAAGAGCAGATCAACTAAAATAAGGCTAATACTCACACTTTTATCAGATTTTATAACATTCAATGTTGAATATCTCAAAAAAGAAGCGTTTTAGGAGAAATGAAGAGGAATAATTTAATTTCCTAATTGAAGATTCTTGTAAATACTCAAGATAAACTTTATCTTTATGATAATTTCCTTAAGTTTTGTAATTTCGCGAGTCTATGACTAGGAAACCAGTGAAAGTAGGAACAAACTGTTAATCGGAGAATATGTTTCATAGTTATAGAAAACTTCTCGCCAAAATTAATTTCATTCTGAATATCCAAGTCAAAGCTACATAAGAAAAGCTGATTTTTTTCTGCAATTTCCAGAGCCTGAATCTTTTTATCTGAGCCAAATCTGTAAAAATGGAAGGTAATTGAAAAATGTGTTTTATTTGATGAGAGATCAGTTACAATTAATGTGCAATTCAAAGACTCACCCTGTATATCAATCTTACAAAGTATAAATAATTTGGAAGGTGTGTAAACTAAGTTTTCACGTCCTGAACCACAGGTTTTATTCAAAAATCAAAACAGTATATTGGTGAAAAGCAGAGGTATTTTTATTATATTCATATCGATTCAATTTTTTTTTTATTTTGAATATTCACAAAATTCTTCATTCAATAACGACTATGATTTCGCTACACTATGGCTTCTTCGGGTTCAACATTTGAACTGACTCAATAAGATGAGCACTCTAATAATAGGAGATATTTTTATAATTTAAACAATATAGCTAGAGCAATAAACGTGCACAAGTTTTATACGGACAGTTCAAAAATGGTACCAAATTCAAAATTAGACCTGTTGTTGAAAGAATCTCCTGATTGATTAATTGACATTATCATCATTTTCTTACTCTTTGTAAGGCGTCCTCTTCTTTGGGTACAACAAGTAAATGTAGATAGGCGGGACTCTTCTGAATGAGCTGTATCACAAAACTGTAAGGTTTATCGATAACCTGTATGCCGTTAACTGCCACAATCCTGTCACCTTTCTGTAAACCTGCCTGATGGGCCGGACCTGGATTTTTCACTTTTCGAACAAAAATTGTTTCCATAGGCGCGTTGAGCGCACCCACTGCAGCCAGTCGTGCATCGTCTTCCTCCTGAAGAAAGAAAGCAATTGAAATAATAGAATAAACATTTAAAAACTCAGAGAGAATACGATTATATAAAATACTAGCTAACCCACGCAACTTCGCCTGCGCCAAATCGGTTATTGCGGTTGCAATTTTATTTCCAAATGCGAAAAATCCAAAAAAATAACCTAGAACCCGATTGCAGCGCCTCCTACCGGGACAAATGAATTTCCAAGTTATCCAGGAATCCACTCAAACACGTAATTCTAAAAAATACCTAGAACCCGATTGCGGCACCACCTACCGGGTTCAATTGCGAATACGAACTACCCACTCAAACGTACCTGGTTAAAAAAAGTGAGAAAAGGTGAGAAAGACAGGAGACCGGCTTCGTTCTCATCCCTACTCCGTGCTGTTTACTGGGACGTGACACCGGTATAGTCTGGCAAATGAGTGTTGATCCAGAAAGACGCGGAAATTTTAAAAAATCTAGCACTAAGTATAGCAGGAATAAACTGTCTTGATACTTTATAAAAATAAATATTTTTTTTGTACAAAAATTTTAGCTTTGCCATAAGCTCAGGGAAATTTTAATCGAAATGGAGTGAAAAGCATTCACAAAAAATACGGCGAGTTGGTTTTAATTCGCAATTTTTTGTTTTTATTTTTTTATAATGTGGCATTACAAAATACATACAACCCTAAATTTTCACCCCTCTATCACCAACCCCTATTTTTTAATAGTCATTTTAGTAATTAATCATTTTTCATCCCGCTCGATATCTGATCAATTATCACTTGTTTATAACAAGTGATAATTGTTGATAATTGTTGTTATAACAAGTGATAACTGATCAGTTATCGAGCGGGATGAAAAATGATTAATTACTAAAATGACTATTAAAAAATAGGGGTTGGTGATAGAAGGGTGAAAATTTAGGGTTGTATGTATTTTGTAGTGCCACATTATAAAAGAATAAAAACAAAAAATTTCGTCCAAAAATTAAAAAAAATTTAAAGGGTGAACAACCCTTATCACTTAGGGGTATGAAAAATAGACAGTAGCCGATTCTCAGACCTACTGAATACGCATATAAAATTTGGTAACAATCGGTAAAGCCGTTTCGGAGGAGTACGGTAACTAACATTGTGACAGGGAAATTGTATATATCAGAAGAAAAAGAAGATAACTAGAAATGACAATACTTTATTTCGATGATTACAGATATTATTAGACAGAAAACTGAAATGGGTAGGATAATTTTATCAGGATACGGCAAAGCGTACAAATGTTGTTCAATTGAAAGTAGACAAACGTAAGTAATTACACCGAACATTTTCGAGTATATTTCTGTGGACATTTTCACTAGTTTTGTAAGAACAAAAGAGAACAAAAGAAACATAACCTGATAATATTAATTATCCATTTGAACGAGAGGATCTTTTCGACATGAAAATAATTTGAAATCATATTTTCACATTTCATAATATTAATATAAAGGGTGTTCCTTGAAGACATGCTAATTTTTAAGGGGGTGATTTTTTGACTCATTTTAAGAAAAAAACTACCTATGAATGTATGCCCTAAAAGTATTAACATTTGAGATACGTGGTGAAAAAATTAAGTTTTTTAAAAATAACTGAGATAATATTGTCGACGTCTTTATACAATTTGGTACATGTCTTCTATGCATCAAGGTGCATTTTGTGATGTACAAAATTTTTCATTTTCTCTACCAGTAGCGTCCATACAGGTTTTGCATTGAATATTTTTGGAGAAAAAATACTTCGCCACTGCTGAAATAAAACATACTTTTGAGATCGTCATTTATACTTGAGCAAATTTGATCTCATGGGTTTTTTGTCCGATGCACGGTTTCTGCATAAAAAATAAAAATCGTTTATCTTCAGGATCAATTCCTCAAAAATCAGATGCGGTGTGGAAACGTTTGTGCATCGACTGAAAGCAAATTAAGAGATCAGATTTTTTCCAAAATGAATGAGAATCCAAAGAATATGTTTTCTTGTCAGATGCTCTATTCTTGATTAAAATAATAAATTTAAAATTGCTTCATATCGCAGTACCAAAATTTTATCACCCTGCATCTCAAAAGTTAAGACTTTTAGGACATACGCTCATAGGAAGTTTTTTTTCTTAAAATGAGTCAAAGAATCAACCCCTTAAATATTAGAATGTCTTTAAGGAACATCCAATATATAATTCTTCTTTAAATGTATATGTCACTGAACTCCTCCTAAACGAAGAGACCGATTTTGATGAAAATTTGTGTGTGTTTGAGTGGGTTCCTGGATGGTTTAGATTCGCAATCAGAACCAGTAGGAACCGCCGCAATAGGTTTATATAATAATTTTTAATACGAAATGGCGAATGCGCATACATAATTATTATCGGTTTGAAATAACGTATTCTTCTAAGATTCCAGATACCTAGAGATGTCACTTTGACATTCGTTATAAATTTCAAGCTCAGTCAATATTACGAGGATTGCAAAACTATATTTTTTGACATACGATATTGAAGTGTAATTAATGTGTGAAGGGTTTTGAACTGTAATTAAAAAACTATAAATTGTGGGAATCGTTAGCATCAGTATTGAAGTGATGAGCCCATTTCAAGCACCAAATATCGTCCGGACATGATAATAGAATGGATCAGCTTAGGATGGTAGAAATGGTAGTATGTTTTTGATTTTGCATTGGGTAACAGCAAATTGCATAATGACAAAATGTCGAAACGAAAATATTGAAATGTAAGGCCGCTCGTACACCAGCACGACGCGACCGCAACGCTACCGCGACGATACTTTTTAACGAGGAAAATGCGTCGCGTCGCCGTATCCTTGGTGTGGGCGCTTCTATGAATTACCACGTACCGCGACTGCGAAGCGACACAAAGTCGCGGTCGCGTTGCGGTCGCGTCGTGCTGGTGTACGAGCGGCCTAACTCTTATGCGAAATGTCACTTAATGAACATCGTTGTATGCTGGTTCAGTTTGATGAAGCGCACATTAGTTAAGGATATGTCGTTTACCCGTATCGATAAAATCAATCAAATCGGTGATTGTGGACAGTATGTTCGCTTTTCAAGGGAAATTCATTCGTAATTCTGCGGAATTCTATTTTCGAACACGATTTTCAAACGGTTTGTTGCCCTCGAAGATCTCTTTATGAGGATATCACATTTGTGATTGTGTTCATATTGATAATTGCTTCATTAGGTAATTTTAAATTTTGTTATTAATTTTCCAGTGCCTTGAGCCAGAAGAATATTGCGAATCAATTCAGATGATCAAGAAATAACATTGTCGAATTATAAATATTGTTATTTTCACCAAATAATTTCCTTTAGTGAAATTAAAATTGTTCAGTATGCTAATTGCAATTTAAAATTTAATTATGATGATCGTTATTAAATTTCACCATTTCTTCATTCAACTGAGAACTAATAGAATGAATGAGAAGTAATGTATATTGAAACCATGATCAATCTATATTTATACAGGGTGTCCCAGAAGTCGACATCAAGCCGGAAGCGGGTGACATTACAAGTCATGATAATTATCAGAAAAATATTTAAAAAAATTAGGTGATGTAATTTGAAAATTACAGGCATTTAAAGAAATTCGACAGAATCTATGCTTTGTGATGGTTATTTAATTCCCATTTCTACAAATCTTAATTTTTTGCCAATTTTATTTTTGTTGTGTCATCCTGAATAATGCGTCTGTATATTACTGCCCAAAACTTCATGACTATTGCCCCCGTTTGGAGCAAAATGTTACTTTTTGCCACACTAAATATTCAAAACTCATATTCCGTGCAATTTCAACTGAAAAAAAATGTACCATGCTAGTTCGGCAAATAACTGTAAAAGCATTTAATGAGGATTCCAGAATGGTATAACAATTGCTCGTAATTCTGCAAGTTTTTCGGCTAGAATTTTTTCTGCAGAAAAATCCAATTACGAAACAATTTTTCCTACTAACTCTAAATGATTCTAGTGCACTAAAGGTGGTTACTTTGAGTTCTTTAGTTGAAACAGATGAAGAGAGTTAAAAAAAAGCCCACTGTATACACAAGTACTGTATACATATGGAAAGAAAAACAGGTTTCACGCTTATCCCATTGAGGGCCGGTTTCTCAATTGCGAGTTAACTCAAGGTTTCAGGTAACCCGAGTGTTACGTGTTCATGGATATCGCTAAATGCATGCCTAACTCGTAACCTATAGTCAACTTGCAATTGAGAAACCCGCCCTCAGAGGGTACAAACTCTACAACCCCGACATTACCTCCCAAGACTTGGATTTTATCAAATGATGATTCGAAGACACCAAGAGGTTTCAATTGTTTCAATTATTTGTATTTCATCAATACTGTTAATCACAAACTGACTAGAGTTTAAGCTTTTTACATTTAAAATGTATATTTTTTGAGCCCCTGTAGGTATTATTAGCCTTGGCACTTATGAATTGAATAATAATCATGTCAATAACGGAGGATTAGCCAGTCTGATACTCTGATCTTTTTTACGCCCATCTCGAACGTGTATTGCGGCTGAAGGGAGACAGTTTGGACATTTATTTGATACTAGCTGACCCAGCGAACTCTATTCCGCCTTAGAGGCAATAAATAACGTACAATTGTGCAATTAGAAAAAAAACACCCTGTACAGTAATGATTTATTTTCAATGATGTATCCCTCTAAAGTTTATTTTTTAACACAAATGAATGAAAATGTACGATTGTGGCATGGAAAACAGCAAGTTGCAATTGACGTTAAAAGAAGAACACCCTGTATGGAGATTTCGGACGAATCCATCCAAGGTACCTACTTAGTTAATGCTTTGTTTGTGACACAAATCACTTCAATCACGTACAATTGTGCCATGAGAAAAAGGACACCCTGTATAGTAATGCTTTATTTTCAATGGTGTATGCCTCAAAAGTTTAGTTTTAAACACACATGACTAAAATTGCACGATTATGGCAGGAAAAACAGCAAGTTTTAATTGACGTTAAAAGAAAAACACCCTGTATAACACAAAAAAGTATCCTATGTCCGTCTCCTGGTTCTAAGCTACCTCCCCACCAATTTTGAGCCAAATCGGTATAGCCGTTCTTGAGTTATAAGTGGAGTAACTAACACGACTTTCTTTTATATATAAGATAGATTTATGTTGTTGTAATGTTTATTAAAAAAGTTTTCTGAATCAGAAAATTCAATTATGAACATTGAACAGAAAAAAAAGATTCAAACTACCTGGAAACAGTAGAAGAGCGACTTTTATCAGGCGTCATTATTTGCATCGGTCACACATCGTAGAATTATTAGCTTTCTCTTTAATTCAACCAGAAATCTGACAGTAACGGCCCGAATTAAAGGTTTGGGGGGTACACCAGAATCAATTGAAGTTTTTAGGAAAAATTGGTTGGAAAATGGATTTCTCAGCAGAAAAGATTCTAGCTGAAAAACTCGCAGAATTACTAGCATTTGTTATACCATTTTGGCATCCTCATTAAATGCGCCAACTTTTACAGTTACTTGCCGAACTAGCGTAGTACAGGCAGTTGAAATTGGACGAAATATGAGGCTTGAATATTTAGTGATGCAAAAAGTAACATTTTGCTCCAAACAGGGGCAAAAGTCATGAAGTTTTGGGCAATAATATTCAGGATAGCATAACAAAAATAAAATTGGCAAAAAATTGAGGTTTGTAGAAATGGGAATTGAATAACCATCACAAAGTATAGATTTTGTCGATTTTCTTTAAATGCCATTAATTTCGAAATTACATCATCAATTTTTTTTAAATATTTTTCTGATAACTATCATGACTTGTAATATCACCTGCTTCCGGCTTGACGTCGACTTCTGGGACATCCTGTATAAATAAACATGTGTAAGTATGTTCCCTATGGACTACAAAACGGCTGAATAAATTTCGAAGAAATTTTCTCAATATCAACAAATCAACCCAGCGGGTCATTCTGTGAAGTGATCCGATCAACATAAATGTATTTTTAAATGCTACCCTTGCAGAATGGCGGATGCGCGCAACCAGTTCTGACAGGATTTCTCGTCCAATGGCAGGACAACGTCTGCCGGGTTCAACTAGTAATTTAATAATATCAACTTGAATCTGCTTGCTCTCAAGATAATTCCACTGAAAGCTTATCCAACAGAGGATGGTTGCCGTTACCGTATGGCATAAAACATTGTAACCAAGCAAGATTCGAACCCAGGAGCACAACGCCCTACTACTGGGCTATCGGAGCTTGTATCATCATTTTATGTAATTAGACAATACATTTTGAATGTGTACTTACTGTAAGACCGTCAGGTGGATAAATAATGAAATGACGTAGTGTAAATCCAAAGTTGCCCCCTACTCGTTTCAAATATAAACTCTTCGGTCCCCTGCAACCTAGCGGCAATGAAATTATCCCGGTTGGTCGATTCTGTAACAAAAAATATAATCAATGTTGGTAGCAGTTAACTAACATATGAATTTCAAGTTTAATAAAATACTGTTTTTTTTCAAATTTCAAAGCTTCTGCCATGACGATATGAATGTGGTAGTCTTCTGCCATACCAATAACAGTATATTTTGACATATACTAACTGACAAAGAAACTGCAACACCCGGAAGGACCTGTTTAAATTTTAAATTCGTTTTGGTAAAACATAGATAGTATGTTAACGAGTAAATGACTAAAATTTGGAGAAAAAATCGTGAAGGTTTTTTCATGTTAACATTTTTTGTTACTTACATATTGTAGTCGTTGTTTGCAAATTTTTTAAATTTTACAACAAACCAGATATTCGAGGAGATCCAAAATCGATGTTTAGTTGTTGTTAAAATGACTAGAGCACGCGTGCGCGGAATTTATCGCCAGCTAAGTGAATTTAAAAGAGGTCGAATTATTGGTCTACGGAAGGCGGGGTTGTCATTTCAAGAAATCGCTAACCCTACGAACATAAATCCAACTACTGTTAAGAGATGTTGTCAAGCGTGGTTTGATAATGCCCGAAATCAAAGAAGAGTAGGCACCGGACGTCGAAGGGGTACAAATGAAGTTTAAGATCGACGTTTAAGACTTATGGCTATTAGAGACCGATTTGCGACAAGTCGATCTTTGGCTGATGAGTGGTTAGGAGAACAAGGCCATCCTGTAACTGTCCAAATGGTTTACCGCCGGTTTAAATAATATTTTATTCATTAAAGGTCCGAAGAGGGCGAGGCTTGCGCAAGCCGGAGTAACCGTTTTTGGGCGTATTTTCAACCTTCTGGGAAAATTATAAATATTGGTCCTATAGTTCCGGGGGTTGGTACTTTTTTTAGGAAATTTCCTCCTCTAATTTAATCTTTTTTCAAATTTGAATTTTCTCAAATAGTATTTGATAAAATGCCTTTGCATTTTCTCAAAAACTATCTACATGCCATTCCGAATCGAATGACACCTCAATCATAATTTTCGGAGAATACGCAGAAATTTTGACCTAAAAAGCACTCTATAAATCAAAATGAAACTTCTAATTGAAAAACTACCTACTCAGTTTATCCTCTTGTAGCTTGGATTCTCGTAGCCAAGTTATCGATAAACCATTACTGCACATAATAGTGAAGGCGAACGATGTAATTTCTTTGTACTAATAAAGAGGTATTGTTCCATTGTCTGTCACACCGTAACGATTGATTGGACTTAACACACGAGAAGTTGAGTATCCAGACCGACCGTTATCGAAATGCATATTTGCGGCTATAAAAATGGCCTATCATCTAGGTGACCTGAAATTTTTTCCAGATCGAAAATCGTGACCACGCGTTCGATGATTGTCTATTATTCGAAATTGATATTGGTCTATTATTTGGTGTTCGAGATTGAAAACTAATTTGAATATTTCGAATATTCGTCTCTTGAGATTGGAAAATCCAATTTAGCTCATACTGGAAAAGAATTGTATTTTTCGGCTTTGTGATTACATCGTTTAAATTTGAGTTATTCTATGTGTAATTGCTTGCGCTAAGGTTTCTTCACTTTTAATGAATGGCCATATTTCTACACCACGCCATCTAGTGGTCATCTTTAAAACTGTAGGTGAAAATTCA